>OX940806.1:27222344-28422344 GCA_954870605.1 Acer campestre | reverse complement strand
TATGAATCATGATGAATTAGCCACAGTGTAGTCGTGTAGATAAAAGTAAATAAACAATTTTTTTTAATCATATCATGTCATTATTCATGATTGCAAATATTTAATTTTATTGAAGTAATCTGTGTTATTTCAAAGTGAACTAAATGTGTATTATGTAACAGAAGTAAGAATACTCTTATACAAGCAATATTATAAAACAAATCTATAAATGTAAAAAAAACAGTACTAGATAATTGATGGAGGAAAAAGTAGTAGATGTTAGGTTAAGTATGTAGGAAAAAAATTCCAAATATCAAAATTCAAAACCACAGATTTCATGTAAAATAATATGCCACGTTGAAAATTTTGTTCCCGGTAAAGTATGCCATGTTGAATTTTATGTTCTCATTAGTTTTGGAAATGAAGACTTGATAAAAACTGAATCAAAGTTTTCTAAAGGGGATTTATATGTAGGACATTATTTATTATTATAGTGCTTCGAAATACTTCATATGTTTTCTATGTCTAGTTTCTAAAATTGGAACCAAATAGAAAAATTTAAAGTTCAAATTGGTCGCCTCACTTGTTACATATGTTTGTAGACTTTCTGCCTACAGGAAATCCTCAAAGCAGTGGTCATCAACACTGAACAAGCTAGCTCAAGGTGCAACCAGCAAGGCAGCAACCCCGTTCTCTCTCTCTCTCTCTCTCTCTCTCTCTCTCTCTCTCTCTCTCTCTATATATATATATATATATGGGAAATAATCATTTTCCCCCCTACTGTTTACCATATTATTAAAGTGAGGACAGAGTTTCTAAAAATTGCCGGTCTACCCCCTGAAACGAAAATAATGTTCAAACACCCCCTTCTGTTAACTTTTTAAACAGAAAAAATGATACAGTTGGTTAAAAGACCATTTTGCCCTCCATTGCCTTTAAGAAAAAAAAAATTAAAAAGAAAATAAACAATAATAATTGAAAAAAAAAATATGGATATCCACCGTCCATCTTTGAGATGGACGGTAGAGATCTCTTTTATTATTATTTATTTAATTTTAAGAACATAAATTAAAAATAAAACAAAATATATAAACAAATCGTATTTAATTCTGATCCACTATCATTCAACCTTCATCAACCTTCATCTTCAACCTTCATCAACCCCTCCAACCCAGAAAATCATTCAACAAAATCAATTCATTCATAATCTTCATCTTCCAAATAATTCCCAACACCTAAACCCTAACCTAATCAACAACAACTCACACCAAACCCTAGCCTCCACCACCACTAAAACCACCAAACCCAGCCGATCGATCAATCTCCTCACAAACCGAGATACCAAAATTGAATCTTTCATCTCCACGACCAAGCTCTTCTTCTTCTTTCCCCAAGTTCTTCCTCTTCTTTCTTCTCCACGACTAGTCGACCACCATCATCTAAACCCCCACACCCTGATTGGCCAAACACCCTGATACAAGCACTAATTTCACCAAACTGATCTATTAAAAATAAATCCAAACCAAACACCAAACCCTAACCTTCCACCGCCGATCGATCTCCTCTTCTCTTTCTCTCTCGGCGGTGACGGCGGGGGTTTTGGGTGGCCTCGACATCATCTTCACAACACAACACCAACCCAGAATCAAACATATCCACTTCTCCTCCATCTCCCCGAATATCTTCTTCCCAACACCAAACCCTTACAATCAAACACCAATCTCATCTCTCTCAACCACCGAATCTCAACCTCATCTCTCTCATAACTTGATCAAACACCAACCTCATCTCTCTCAACTCCAAAACGACGACGACGACAATGACGATGACGGTTTGTGATTTGTGTTTGTGGGTTTTCGATTATTTGGTAGGATTTGTGGGGATGGGTTCGATTAGATTTCAATTTGGTTAGGTTTTGATCTGGTTTTGGGTCGATTTGAGCGGCGGTTGGAGGTTTGGGTGGCTAGGGTTTGATGATGATGATGATGAGATGGAGTTCAGATGATGGAATTCGGTCCGATTTGGGTCCGATTTGATTGTGGGTATTTTTGTTGCGGGTCTTGTGTTTGGGAAGAAGAGAAGAAGAAATCTGGGGAGAGAGAGAGATGTTCATGACTGGGTTCAGGTGATGTTTATGACTGGGTTTAGGTGATAACAATGGTGTTTTTGTTACAGGTCTTGTCTCTGAGAAGAAGAAGAGAAGAAGAATTCGTTTAAGAGAGATCATATGGGTGGAGGAGTGACGTGGCATCATCTCCTTCACTCATTTGTTTTTTTTATATAAATATATTATTAATTATAATTAATATCAAATGACTTTAATAACCCTCAGTCCAATTAGATTTCCTGTTCACATGGTGAGTCTACGAATTTACCCCCCCAACAATAACGGTCAACTCTGATTTTGGATGATTTTTCTGTCAAAATGGGGTGTTTGTTAAATAAGTATGTTTTGGAGGGGTCAACTTTCTAAAGTTGAGAAACTCTGTCCTCACTTTAATAATATGGTAAATAGTAGGGGGGAAAATGATTATTTCCCTGTATATATATGAATATATTTTGTTTCGTTTTATTAAGATTTTGTTCCTTGTGTTATGTTTATCTGATTTATGTTTCCTTTTTGTGTCACAATTTACTACAGTGCGACAAAGGGGTCGAAAACGCCAATTACCTATTGCTTTCACTTGTTTCAGCAGGATGATATGCCCGTCTATTTATGATTTACACGTTTTCCATTTGATTCATGCCTGCAAGCAGAAAAGTACGATGGTCTTTTTTTCAAGTTCCAACATGTATTTTTTTTTTTTTTTACCACTTTAATTTACCAATTTAAAGTACGATGGTCCTTTTTTTTTTACCAATCCAAAATGTTCCAACATTTTAGATTTGGATTGTCCGATCTGAATCCGGATCAGACTCCGAAAAATTGGATATTTTAGAATTCAAATTAGATTTTCCGATATGGGGGAGGATTGAGCACTATGCAATCCGAGTCCGAAAAATTCGCATACAGATTCCGTCCGAATCTGAAATCCTTACTAATCCTGTATGAAAATATCCAAATCTGAAAAGAAAAAAAAAAATCAATTTACTAAATTGATTTCTTTTTTATTTCATTCTCCTTTATTTATCATTAATTTCTTTTATTTTCTCTATTTTTTTTTCATAGATTTACTTTCCTAATTAAAATCTAATTAATATTTCATCTTCCTCTCTCTTACTTTTTTATTTCCTCTTCCCTTTTAATTTTCTCATCTCTCTCATGATATATAATTAGTTGTATATGTAAACAGTAAACCAAAAAAAAAACAAGAAAGAAAATGTTTCAAGAAAGAAAAAAAAAAAAAAAAGAATCCCAGACCTTTCATCCGTTAAGTTCAAGGACCGTGACTATGTCCAAGCAACCTTTTTAATTTTATTTACAATGCTATGCAAATGATTTTCCAGACGGACAGGGTTAACAAGTCAGATACTCAGCTAATCAGAAATTACATTATGGGTATTCAAAATTATTGAGGAACTAATATGGGTTCCTTTGAAGCATATAAAGAATTAATTGACAATACATCAGTTAAGAATTGAATCGTATTGCTTTACTCTAAGAATTGAAAGTTAAAAAAAAAAAAAATTGACAACACAAAAACATACCGAAGAAGGAAGATGTACACCATGTTTTAAAGAGAATAGAAAAATGTAAAGACTAAAAAGAATAGAAAATTAACTGGGAGGAGGAAAAATATACACAAAAGAGAGGAATATGAAATATTAATTAGGAAAGTGAATATATGAGAGAGAATAGAGAAAAGAAAAAAAAAAAATTAATGTTAGACAAAAGAGTAAAAATATAAAATAAAATCAATTTATTAAATCTAAGTCATCCATATCTCATAGCTCCAATGTCTGAAAAATTGTGTCAAATCTTGTATCCCCTGATCCCTCTCGATATATATATATATAAATGTTCAATTGAGTGCGTTGGATGTAGACCATTAGATTTACATATTTTAACTCAAAGTGTATGCACTTATCAAAACTTCTCCATAATCAGTGGTTCACATATATTGACACTGATGTAGTTACATCAGTACGCACTGACCACCTTGCATGTTCTCCGAGAAATTGAAAGAAGCAAAAGGAATTTATAATGAAAAATAAATGACAACATTCAACAAATATTGTTAAATTCAAAAGCAATAAAAACAATTAAAGATGGATAGAGCTGCTAATCAACATTTAAATCCCTTTTTGCATCTGAGAGTACCAGCAAAGCGTGTGATTGTAGTTACCATATGTCCAGGCTTGGCTGCAACCAAGGCCTCCTTGAATTCCGGGTCGAAATTTGGGTTCCCAGATTGAACGAAGAAGGCTCCGTTCATCATCAAATCTCCTTCTGATCTCCAAGTCCAATTTTTCCATTCAGATTCATCGGCTTCCTCCTCTCTCTTTGTCACCTCTTTTGCACTTAGATTTGGTGGTGCAATGAATCTGTTCCCTTGGCTAATGATTGTGGGGTTTGAGCTACCACCAATTGCATACATGAGCCAATGTGTGTAGTCGTTGTTCACTACATGGAAAAATCCATGTCTGCATCTCGGCATTCTTTGTACCAATCCCTTACCAAAGTGGTTGAATGCAACTGTTATTTGCATGAATTTATCCTGTTCTTGCTTTTCATTTGCTCCAAACAACATCACCTGCATATATGAAACCAACAATTAAACATATAACACACTCTTATTAAACATGCACATTCTGATTTCTGATATCCGATATCATATCATGATTTATATTAATTACTATATTAATACTAATTAATTTACCTCATTGTGGTTGGTGAAATGACTGTTGGATATGGTAATGGCAGTTGAACCCATGATGGCATCAATGAGGCCATCACCGCAACTGTACATAGAAACATGATCAATCCAAACGTTGGTGGCTCCAAACAGCGAAATGCCATCACCATCACTCTGTGTTCTCAATCCGACATGTTCCGTTGAATCCCTGATCATGCCGCCGGCACCGGGCAGAATATCATGAATGTGGATGTTGTGGATGATAACGTTCTGGACATACTGCAGCGTAATTCCTGCACCATACGCGATGTGCACGTTGTATCCTCTTCCATCAATGGTCTTGTTACAATTCACCATCAGCTCCTCCTTAAGGGTGATTATCATACTCCTTGCGAAAGTGATCCAAAGGGGTTTCGGTTGGATCACAGCATGGCGTAGAGTTCCGGGTTTAGGGTTCAGAACATCATCTGAAGTATCATTCACAGTATAAAACCTTCCGTGCTTCCCACCGACTGCGTTTTTGCCGAAACCTATGGCACAGTCCGCCATCTTCTTCCTGTACTTTCCCCAATTGGGGTCACACCTCCAACATTGATCAATCGGATTGGTGGCCAAGCATGGCCCTTCATATCTCTTCATCAAGTTTCTTCTGCCTTTCGTGACTTTTCTTTCTACTTTTCTGTCTACATAATTGTAGCGGTAGCCCCTTAGGAATCTGCATATATAAACATCAAATATAACCACTGTCCAAGTTAAAGAAAGCTCATTGAGCCTAACAATAAATGGATTGGAACTCACTCGCTAATAGTTTCGCTGACAGTTTTACTGTTGTTATAAGGATTTGGATTATAAGCTTTTTGGGCTGCTTTAAAGGATCTCTGTGCTCTCAACTTCCAGTATTTATCCATTTGATTCTTGGAGTGCTTTGCATCTAAAGCTGGTAGCAACATAGCAAAAGCCAAAAAAAAGAAGAGGACGTTGAATAAACACTTGTTGAGCGTCATCGCCATTGTCCTTCTTTTTGTATATATATAATAAAAAATATAAAAAAATTGTGTACTCGCAATATATATATATATGTATATGTTATATGTTCTTCCTCCAAGCGAGCATGCAGAGGGATTTATTGGAGTTGATAGATTTTTGTACTCGATGCAACAACCCAACAAGCGAATCTCTTCGCTTGATGTGGTGTTGGGGAATTAATGAAATCATTTGATGAGAGAGTTTTGTTTATATAAAGACAAGACTGGTCTAGAAACAATAGGAGAATAATATGCCGCATTTTGGGGATCAGCCATATATTACTTTTGAAATGGTCACCTTGCATTACTGTCTTCTGTTCAACAGCACTTTCCTAATTTCCTCTTATTTTTTTCTATTTTTACCACAGTTTTTACATTCCTGAGTTGTGAATGGTTATTTTTTCACGTCATCACTGTAAATTCAATTGATAAAGAAAGATTAAAGGAAAAGAAGATGTTTGGGAGCTGAGAATATTTTCTCTGTAATTCCCTTTTTGTTCTTATTCATCGTCTAGTACAGTGACTCATATATAGAGATTTCAGAGAGTCGTGCTAAAAGTGTTTCCTGTATTCTAAGGAAACATCAGCCAATCAGAATCATTGATTGAACACATCACCTAATTCAATTACTAACAGCAACTTCACACTTGTATTTAATAGACAATTAACTTTCTATTCTTAACTAGCTACAAGACGATTAACGGTCGTCATCTTCGTCTGTTAGTTCTAGGACTGTTGACCATCATATGATTAGTTGATGGTCGGTGAAGATGACTCCTTGTAGAGGCACTCACATTGTGTTGCTCTGGTACACACTGATGCTCTGTTCTTGAATCTAATCCAGCAATATCTGTGATTTTAATAATCTCTTTACCTTGTAACCAACATTTAATTCTGTTGTCGATAAAAACCAATGGCCTGAATTAATTATATATTTTAGAAAGAGGAAATAGGGGTAAATAACACTTTTTCAAAATGGATTTATGTAACTACAATCACTTTAATAACTCATGTTTTAATAGCACCAAAAATGAAATTTGGACAAAAATACCCATCAGCTTCTTTTCTTTTCTCTTTTCTATCCTTCATCTTCTTTCTTCTTCTTTTTCCCCAAACCTCCATTGATGGAGCTTCAATGGAGGTGTCACCGTCGACTGGTGAGTTGATGGACAAAACCACCGGCAAAATGTCCGTCGTGCGCCACCGATTGTAACGGAAGTATCCATTTTCAATTTCGAGCTGTATGGAGAGAGAAACGAGACCAAACCCGAATAGTTTTCGAACCTTCATCGTCAGATCTGCGACGATCCGTCACGAATCTGACGAAACCGATGGCACCAATGAACTCGACGTCATCCAATCTTCCAGATCCGACTATCTCCGGAGTCAACCGGCGCCGTCGTCAGCACTGTCACCATTGATGGAGGTCGAACATAATAAGTCTCGAACAAACTAGGATTAAGTCTCGAAACGCATCAATAAGTCTCGAATTTTCTAGAAAAAAAAAAAAGCAACAAACTGGGATTAAGTCTCGAAACGCATCAATAAGTCTCGAAAATGTCACAATAAGTCTCGAATTTTTGAGAAAAAAAAAAAGCAAAGGAAAAGAGTAAGTGGGGGTATTTTGGTCTCATCATCTATTTTGGTGCTATTAAAACATGACTTATTAATGTGGTGCTATTTGCACAAGCCCTCCCCCAAAAAGTGCTATTTAATTTTTGAACCCTTTTAGAAATTAAGGTTCTCTTTTCATCTTACGATCCAATGTTGATTAAGTATGGGATTAGTCAATTGACATTATAACTCATTAGTCAACTCCTTACAAGTCGGTTTTTAAAAATGAGTTATACCTAATAGGTTTGTATTAAGTGGTATTTGAGTCTCTTAATTTTTTTTTTTTTATATCAATCATGATGAATTGGCCAGAGTGTAGTTGTGTAGATAAAAATAAAGAAACAATTTTTTTTTTTTTGAAGTAAATAAACAAATTTAAGTAATTAGTTTTGTATTTTAATCAAATGACAATACTAAAAGAGGTGTTATATATCGACACCTCTTTGATGATCTAATAAATTTTCAAGAATCCTTAAATTTATGAATTATTTCTAGGTTATCATTTTTATTTCTTTTCCAAATTTAACTTACCTCATAGGCTCATACATCTGTATTTTTTTTATAAAAAAAAAAAATTTATTTTAAGTTTGGTACACTTGTAGAATTGTAGCCTTTTTTTTTTTTTTTTTTTTTCTTTTTTTCATTTCTTTTACTCACTTGGAACACCCCTTATAGTCTTTTTCTTTTGTTCTTCTTTTTTTTTTTTTTCCCATAATCTCGGTTTATCATATTAATGAAGAGAATATATATATATATATAGTGAGTTTCTTGTGAGGGGTCATTTATTTTAATTTCGGTAAGGATCATGATGAAAACATATTGATTTTAATAAATTTTAATCTGAATTTTTTTTTGGATGATGAATTCATTGAAATTTATCTAAAAACAAAATTTGAGAATTTTCCGATCACTAGACATGAGGGATCCTTTATTTTAATTTCAGTAAGAACTATAATGAAAACATATCGATTTTAATGAATTTTAATCTGAATTTTTTTTATGGATAATGAGTTCATTGAAATCTATCTATAACAAAATTTGAGAATTTTCCAAGCACTAGAATTATTTATCCAAATTTTGTTAAATATGAAGGCATCGGAAAATAGGCAAAATATAGGAAAATTTAAGAAAAATAGTTCTAGTATTCGAAAAATTCTCGAATTTTGTTCATAGATAAATTTCAATGAACTCATCATCCACAAATTAAAATTCATTAAAATCGATATATTTTAATCAAGGTCCTTACCGCAATTAAAATAAGGGATCTCTCGTGAGACTCTATATATATATATATATATATATTCAATACGACCAAATCTAAATTTGAGAGTGTCTTCACTCTCAACTAGTTACTGTTAATGACTTGCTTAATAACTTGGAAATTCATTTTGATCTTGGCTTCCCAATCCAATAAAGCAATACTGCATCCATCAAAATCAAGTTAGCCTCTTTTAGTCTTCAAAATAGCATTGGTAATGGCAATGGCAACTAATCTTGTATATGTGTTAACATAATATACAGAAATAAATGTGATACCTGCAAGCATGACCATACATGCCTGTCTATTTGATTCATGCCTCCAAATCAGAAAAGTATGATTGTCCTTTTTCATGTTCCAGCATTTTTTTTTTTTTTTAACAATTTACGGGATGAAGAGGTGGCATTTTAGATTCGGATTGTCCGATCTGAATCCGGATCCGACTCCAAAAAATTGGATATTTGAGAATTCGAATTTGATTATATGAGGGAGGATTGACTAGGGGTGGGCGTTTAATGGATCGGTTCACTTTTCGAATGAACCGATAAAAAACCGATAATATCCGGTTTTTGAAAAAGTAAACCGATCCGATAAAATTTAAAAGTGTGAACCGATCAAAAACCGATTGAACCGGTTAGACCTGACGCGGTTCCGGTTCCTCGGATGGGTGGAACCGGAACCGGAACCGGAACCGGTATAAACCGGTTCCGGAACCGTCGGTTTCGGAACCGCCGGTTCCGGTTCCGGTTCCGGTTCCGGTTCCAGTGGAACCGGCGGTTCTGAACCGAAATTTATTTTTTAAAAAACATTACAAAATATTATTACATTTCATTTATAAAAAAAATAAAATGTTAGAAAGGACATTGTAGAGTATTGAGCCATGGCCCGTAACCCTTGTCCAAGTAAATATGTTTTCCATTCCATTCTCCTCATTTTTATATAGGTTAGGCATCTCATTCACTTCTCTATTTTTCCAATGTGGGATGTGGAAATAGAGAAGTGAATGAGATGCCTAACCTATATAAAAATGAGGAGAATGGAATGGAAAACATATTTACTTGGACAAGGGTTACGGGCCATGGCTCAATACTCTACAATGTCCTTTCTAACATTTTATTTTTTTTATAAATGAAATGTAATAATATTTTGTAATGTTTTTTTTAAAAATAAAAAATATAAAAAATAAAAATAAATTTGGAACCGTCCGGTTCCGAAAAAATTGGAACCGGAACCGGGTTAGACCGGATTCGGTTTCGGTTCTTGAACCGGAACCGAAAAACCGGTTCCGGTTCCGGTTTTCTCGGTTCCGGTTCCGGTTCCTGTTCCGGCCGGTTCCTCCGGTTCGAACCGGAACCGAGCCAGGTCTAGAATCGGTTCGGTTCGGTTCGGTTCGGTTTTTTCGGTTCTCAATTGAGTTAGTTTGTAATGTTTTTGGCTTGCAATTTTAACGATGAACAACCGTTCTATCGATGAAAACATGACTAAATATATAGTCCTATGAGTTTTTAGGGTTGAAACTAATAAGAATTAAAGGGCATGCATTAGTAACTAATTTGAAGGCTTGTTTACAAAATCAAATGGTAGATCAATGATTCGATGATAGCTTATGTTACATATATTAAAAAAATGTGTATTAAAAAAATATTGATAATTTCATTATCAATATTTTTTTAATACACAATTTTTATAAAATATGAATGTGCAACAATATTTAAGAAATATGAATTACTCTTTTTGTTTTTAACATTATTAGTTTTAGACAAAGTAGAAAAAATTTAGGGATTTTTAATTATATACACCGGTTTTCGGTTCAGTTCACCGGTTCGAACCCTAGAACCGGAAACCGAACCGAAAATACCTGTTTTTTAAAAAACAAACCGAACCGAATAGGTTAAAAGTTAAAAACCGGAAAAAAACCGATTGGACCGGTTCGGTTCGGTTTAATGGTTTTTTGCCCACCCCTAGGATTGAGCACTATGCAACTCGGATAAAATCTAAGTCCAAAAAATTCGCATACAGATTCTGCATGAATCTGAAATCCTTCCTAGTCCTGTATGGAAATATCTAAATCCGATTTATTTTTTTCGACAATTCGAAATTTTAATTAACAAAATTGTGAATAAAATATTATAAATTTTTATTTAAAAATAAAATAAAAATTATGCATTGATAGTCCAATATCCAATTTTTTTTTTCTTTTTCTAAAGTTACATTAATATTTATATAGTGGTAATGTTATAAATATTGGACATACTGTATATACAGTTGTACTTATGGGTATTAATTTTATAGGCTTAGAGCATCTCCAATGGTATCATCAAAAGTATGAGAGTAATCAAAATTTGATTATTTAACTAAAAAATACTGTCCAATGGAATCACTAAAATTTAGCAATATCAGTTATCAATAATCAAATTGTCTCTTCAATAATCAAATTTGAAGATTGACTTTCAATCATCAAATACAAATTTAACCCAAATTAACTGTTGTAATTTTATTCTTTCTCTCTATTTTGTTACCTTTTTTTTCCCTCTTTTTTTCTCTGATCATCTATGTATTTCATCATTGTTTCAACCCCAAAAATTTCAATTAGGTAAAATTTGTTTCTTCATTACGAATGGATCAATACCCATATCATATACCTTTTCTTGCTTTTTATAATTTTTTTTTATTTTTTAGCAAAAAAAAAACTAATATATCATTGTGGTACCATTACAACTATACCATTGTGAACAATACAATCATCAAATTTAGCAAACCCTGCAAACAATCCTCAAATTCTGAGGTGGCAACTTTTAAGGATTCAAATTTGCTTATACCATTGGAGATGCTCTTATCAGTTATCACCAACATAATAAGTTAGAGGTTTTTTTAATTATATATATATAAGTAATTTATAGTTTTTTTAACCTAATAAATTAGAGTTTTATTAACAACAAAGTAATGAAATTAGCCAACACATCAAGGACTTGAAAAATGAAATAGGTATAGACCAAGGGCAATTTAAATCACAATCAAATGCTTGAATCACCAGCGGTGGCCACCATGATGTGTAATCTCAGAGTTTTCAATTTATTTATTAAAATATTTTTATTAAAAAAATAAGGGTCCTTTAAATTTATTAAACTCTTTGGAGAGATTTTTGGAACTATTACCGACTTAATAATTTAAGTTTACATGGCATCAAAGTATGGTGATGGAGAAAAATACCCATATTTTCACTTTTATTCTTTTCAGTATTTTTTTTTTTCTTTTTAAAAACCTACATTCCATCGATGGAGGTTCTTGAAAAAAAAAAAAAAAAAAAAAGTATGAGTTGGGGCATTTTGATCTCACTACAACTTTGGTGCTATTTTTACAAGAATAATTATTAACTTGGTGTTATCCCCACAAAGTCAAACCCCATTTAGTGCTATTTTCCCCTATACTCTCAAAATATGATTATAATTTGATTTTTTAAATTTAATCACTAAAATTTTCTTTTAGGACAAAATAGTTACAAAACATGAGGACATTATAATATTTTTATTAATTAATGAGTGTATTACTAGCTTCCCCAATTATCAAATTTTAACAGCAAATCTTCGACCACATTAAAACTTAATTATAGGAGAAGGAGAAGCCGATTATAAAAAAAAAATATATATATATATATATACATATACAAATTTTAAGTTCACCAAACACTCATGAAATAGATTATTTCTGGAGCTATAACATTCTTAAACGCACCCTTAGTTTTCTTTCATTTTTTTCATGTCCATTTCCACTAGTATAATTTTATTGCAAGGAAAAATGAAAGAATACAACAGATAAAATGTCAAGGACAAGCAGTATACAACTTTAAACAGATTTACATATAGCAGATCTAGGGTTACGGTTACTCACAGTAACCTCTGAATTTTATCATAACAAGGAACAAGAAAAACCCACCATAATATATTTGGATTAGCCTTAAACAACTCCTATATTTCGGACAACCCCATGTTATTGTACAGAGTATATTATGTCCGCGCCACTCCTACTGAAAACGAAGACTATGTGCCCTCTTTGTTTACTCTAATCAATTCTGTGTCGAATTGGCCCTGCAATTATAAAATTGTAAACAAACTGACCAACAGCACCACAGAATTGATACACCACTATAGACATGAATGTTGCTACTGTACTTTACGATAGCAATGTTAAACACATTATAATAAATAAATAAATAAATACATGAGAAATAAAGGCAGTAAGAAGAAAAGGTGACATTGTGGGGCAATGAAATTAGTCTTAGGTGGAATTCAAGCCCAGGATCGTATCCCTACCACATGTAGCGTGGGAGGATTGTTGTGGCTTTTGGTTTACATTTGAGTTCTACTGTCAAGTAATTATTAAAAAAAATGCCCCCCAGAAAAGGTAAGAACAGAGTGACATGAAATTAGTTGCTTGTTAATCCCTAATACAAGAGTATACAGCAACCATATTACGAGAGAAGTTCTCACTCAGTAATCATAGCCATCTACAAAATTCAATAACAGAGCACCAAAATCTTAAAGAAATAAATCATTGAATTTATGTCTTACGTTGCCTTTTCTAACCCAATTATATGCATAAACAAGCAAAAAAGGTAATAATCCAAACAACCTACATAGTTGGTTACAATAAGTTGCGTAAGTGTGTGGACTTCCTATTCGTGAAACTACAAGAATCAAATATTTTGTGTATTTTTATTTTTTTGCACAATTATTATTTATGTCAGCAACGAAGCAGACACAAGACACAGAATTCCCATGTAAATTTGGACCAAATACCTCAGGCAACTTTGCTTGCATATGGATAATTTTACTTTTACTTATTTGGTTATGAGTGTGTGAACATGCAATTTCAGATAAAGAAGTATCTGTCCAAACCTCAGGAGTAGTCTTTGCCGGTCATTCGAATTAATGATACCATCTTGCTGAGAAGTATCTGTCCCTGATTGACTGATAGTTCCAGATAAAGAATCTGTAATCTCCTTAAGACCCTGGAGAGATGAAGCAACATATATCAAACAATTGTGCTGCAATTGGGAAAGCAGATGAGTCTGGCTCAGGCTTGGTGTTCAAAAGTTTCCAAAAGTACACTAAATAGCTTTGTGATCTATCATGCCTTTGAAGTGATTAAACTTCAGAGATTTTTGCCACACAGTTGGGTATTTAAGTAAGACGTTTAATGGTTCACCACAAAGATCTTACAAGCTGAAGTTTGCACTCAATTAAGGTGATGTTATATATGGCTCTAAGAAGCATTTGATAATCTTTGATATGTTTACTGTTCAGCATTTAACGATAGAAGGGGAGACCTTTTTATTTATTTTATTTTGTTTTGTTTTTACCGGAAACAAAAATCAGAAGCATTTATGGATCCTTCCCTTAGTGTTTAGTTTTTTAATCATTAGAGCAGTAACTGAAACGAGTTAATCACGCTGATCTACAACTGAACTTTTAAGTTATTGCCTGAAATTTCACTTATTGATTTAAAGATTAGGATTCCTATGGTTGACATCTACAAACAATGTCTCAAACCTTGAGTACACTCAACCATGTCGGCACCATTATAAATGGGAGATATAAGAGAGAACACTCAAATAGAAGTTGAAATGAATTATTTGAATTTCAGGAGATACCATTGAACTTGGAGCTTTTAGTAGACGAGCCTTGTCACCAAGTTTAAGCTGATCCTGCAGGAAATATTAATCAAACAGTTGCATTAATTAGCAGCATCCATAAAGGATAGTTGTTGCAGATAGGATTACATTCTAGTCACCAAGAAAGATATAATGCATGACACGGGTCCTAATACAACAATGTAAAATAAGAAAAAAATAATTGTATATTCATCTAGAATATTTGTTTTCTAGGAAGAAACTCAGCATTTTGAAGACCTAAAATCTGGTTCTTGGTTTTAATTTGGTTCTTGGTCAATCTTATGATAATTCACTAAAACTGATTTGGCAAAATTTCTAGTATAGATTTAAATTTGGATTTTTGAGAGGGAGAGACCAATTTCTTAAAATGAGTTTTGTTTGAAAACATTTCATTTTATTTAGACACTAATTAAATGATTATTTATTTATTTATTATAGTAACTGAACCAAATAACTGAATTGGATATTTTTCTAAATCGAAGATTCGGTAACCACATTGTGTAGATTTAGAACCAGTACTTTTATACCCAAATTCTTGTTTTCGATTTCACAGAAGCCCCTCTCATAGGCACTTCGAGACCCACCAGAGAAAATGAGCATGTAATGAAATTGAGTGGCACGACACCACAAGATATGGTGCTGTTATTGCAACAAACATGTATAAAGTTGACCAGATCCAGCCACCGAGAAATCTTTATGTGAGTTGATATGAGCCCATGAGTCAAAACAAACTTAAAATTAATTCAGAAGTGAACAACAAACTTAAAATACAGAGCTACTAGTTCCAACCTGTAAATTTTCAGGCAGTTTTGCTTTCCTTCCATCAACAAAGTTACACAGGTAGTACATGCCAATATTTGTTATATCCTGTCAACCAAAGGAATTGCGTAAGTATATCCTCAAGCACACAAAATAGGTAATCAAATTTAACTTGCCTTTGCACACAACTAATTTGTAAACCATATTTTTGTTCTTTTTACTCCAATACTTGAAGCAAGTGGATAATATCTTAGGCGATACCATGCTGGAATGCTTTTCAACAAAATAGGGATTCTTCTATTCATATTCAAATGCCAAAAACAAATATTAAATAAAATAAGTGATGTTTCACCTGCTTATATCCCAATGAATCTATCTTCCCATCCTGTACACAGAAAATTTTCAAAATTAGTATAAATTTGGAAAAGAAGAATAGACTATAACATGTAATAAATTGACTCATTATTGGTTGAAATCAGGTGAAAAAGTAAAATAGCTCTCTCTCTCTCTCTCTTCTAAAAAAATATAGCCAAGAAATAGAAGATAACTTCAGTAACATGAATCTGAAAAGATGGAAACTGAGTCACAAGATTTAAGTTGGGCAGAATTTAAGAAATAAAACTTACCAAACAATAAATCATGCTCTGCAAGTCCTTCAAATTATGTTCAACTTTAGAAAGATCCTCACAAGCTTCCTCAACCTGTTTCACAAAAAACAACCAAAAAAAAAAGAGAGTAATGCATAGGTGTTACCTCATATCTATTCCCAAAATACAAATATAAAGTATTTAATAATGTGTTAATTTTAGAGGACTGTGCAGACCAATGTAACTCTACATATAAACTCATTAGGATCACCAATAATTTCACAAGAGCGAGTAGAAGTTTGAATCTAGATATCAATTCATCTGCAAAACCCAACTAAGAACAAAAGAAGGAATATTTGCCTACATTTTTCTTGATATCCTTTGAGAGCACATTCTGCTTTTCCACTTTATCAGTCAGATCTTGAATTCTCTGGGTCAAATGCTTCTTTGCCAGCTGATCAACAAAAGAACACAATAAAAATGTGGAAACATACTCCACAATAACAGGCCAATTTCATGTTAAAAGATTGTGACAGCAAGCTACCATTAGGGAAAGCAGCAGTTTGGAACCATGGATCTATTTACAAATGAGAAATGCTCAACACGTTTTACCTATGTTTACATTTTCTGATTACCTACACTTGTTATCACGTAATACTCTTCAAAGCAAACTTATCCTTGTAGAGGGTCTCATATTTATAAGGGGAAATTGCACAAATATGGCAGTTTTGGCCATATACACACAAACATCCTCTGCCGCTAGATAGATCCGTCAGTCAATGATCAAACGTGTAAAAAGTCCAAAATACCCTATATTTTTATTTTAAACAAAATTAAAAATTCAAAAATAAGATTAAAAAATATTGAAAAATCTTTTAGAAAATATGAATGTATCTTAAATCAGAAATCTAGAAAAAAATTCATCTTTAAAAAAAAAAAATAGTTTGGGCAATTCCCCCTTGATTTTAAATAAATTTAAAATTTAAAATTTAAAATTTATTTATTATTAAATTGTTTAAAAAACTATTTATTTTTTTTTTGCAAAGATGAATTTTTTTTCCAGGGTTCAGATTTAAGATATATTCATGTTATCTAAAATATATTTTTAAATATTTTTAATCTTATTTTTTAATTTTTTAGTTTATTTAAAATAAAAATAAAGGGTATTTTAGACTCTTTACACTTTTGACCATTGACTAACGGATCCATCTAACAGCAGAGGATGTTTGTGCAACAATTTTCAAATGTTAAGGGAAGTTTGTGTGTATAAAGCCAAAACTGCCATATCTGTGCAATTTCATCAAACCTCGAGGGATGTTTGTGCAATTCCCCCTATTTATAATACAATATATGAGTATGTATAGAATGAGTTTTAACTTACAGAAAGAGCATCTGATACGTTCTCCAAATGTTTTGTCAAGTTCGAAACGGCAGTTGCCATACTTTTTTTTGTTACATACATAAGATCGGAGAATGAGAGACCCTGGGAAAAAATCAGAATGAACAAATCAGTCTCCTCAAAAGCACATGGATTTATCTATAATAAATAAAGATGAAAAATGAAGTTAAAATTGAAAAAAATGATCCGGAAACTTCACAGGACTGAAGTAGATACCTTCCACCACATATAACCATAACCTAAAGCTCCCAAAGTGGCAGCTGGAATAATGAGAGAGGTTGCACTACCTGGCAAAACAGCAAAAATGATAATAATATGAAGGTTACAACTAAAGAACAAGAAAGCGCTAACAATCAGATTACAAATCTTTGCATCATGGGAAAGCGGAATGTAACTTTGGCTTATTAAAAGATAACAAAACATATGAGAAACAATACCTCCAGAATCGCCATTAAGCACAGTTATCTGTCTAGAAGAGGATGAGGCGAGTTGCCGAACCTCCATCGCCAACCGGCGCACCTATAAGGGATGTCAAAACAATTAAAATACCACTCAGTTTGCACATAGAAAACTCAATACACACAAATGGATAGAAAAAATAAATTCCACTCAAAATTTAAGAAAGCTGAATGTCTTTATTACCTGGGCTGCAACAGCATCGGTGAGGTCAGGGTCCCCATCTTGTTCCCCAGATTTTTCGAATCCCTTCACCAATGACTGTTCATAAACAAAAATAAATTAAAATGGCCACAGGTGACAGCATTTACATCTATTATCAGTTTCCATTCGGTTTCGGTTAAACTATAGAAAGCAGGAATCACTAATTTTCAAGACCAATAACAGCATGAAACCGAACAAGCTGAGCTACAAATAACAATATAGATTAAACCAAATGATACCGATTAATGAATAGTTAATACGACCTCCACTAAAATCGACACCATAAACCAAATAATAAATAAATAAAACAATCAATAAAGACAAATTAAAACAAAGCCGAGGAAGCAAAAACGATATGATGAGAGAGTAGAGTACCTGTAGTTCTCCCAACACATCAGATAATTTTCCGTTCTTAACCAAGACCGTACTGGTATATCCTAAAAAGCAGACAAAATTGAATCAAAACAGCAAAACATTATTATAACAGTAAGTGTGTAAGCTAGTGAGAGAGAGAGATGGAGGAATACCTGCACCAGCCAAGAATAATAACCTTGATACGCTAATTCCAGTTTGCATAGCCATGGCTTCTTCAGATTCAGAAACCCTAACTTTTTGGATTTGGTCTTGGTTTCCGGAGAAGTTAGTTGTATTTGATCCAGTAAGTAATAATTTAAAAAGAAGAAGGAAAAAAAAAAAAAAAAAAAAGGCTGAAAAACGAGCTTTTATAACTTATTACGATCAGACAGTACGATGTCGTTTCCACTGGGCATATAATTTCTTCATGACTCCATGTGCGTGTGGTAATAGACTAATAGGAATAATGGAATAAATATCCCTATGATACTTTGTTTAAAAATATATATATATATATCATAATATACTTTATTAATTATTTAGCAAAGAGCCATGGGGTACGTAGTACAGTTAATAGAAGAGCTTGGGACTTTAGCAAATAACTCATAAATCAACGGTTTGAATCCTATCGATGATAAAAAGCTTAAAAAAAAAAATACATGATTTAGATAATTGGATATATAGATAATGTTAAAAAAATATATACTTTTGATTGAAGTTTGATGTGCATTTATTTTGCATAATCACATGTATTAAATTGGTGTTATGTTGATAAGATAGGGTTAGTTCAGTAATATGCCTCTCATACCTACATTGTAGAGGTTGTGCCGTTGTGGGTTTAAGTTGTGTCCCCTCTCTCAAACCCTAAAATATTGTATTAATTAAAAATTATTCTTTTCTGCCAAAATAGCCCATGTCAATAGAATTCTTACTTTTCAACGTTTCAATAAATCATTAATTACTTTTGATAAAATGAGGTTGGCTCAATGTTATTCCTCTCACATCTACACTATACGGTTATGGATTTGAGTGGTGTCCCCTCCCTCAAACACCGAATTATTATAATGTTTCAAAATAAATAAATAAATAAATAAACCATTAATTGTGCCACCCAATGTGGCTTGACAGTAAAGAACCAAAGGGTGCTCATTTAGTCCGACAATATCTTTGGTTCAAGTCACTACAACGCAGGTGACATAAAAAAAAAAAAAATCATTGATTGCTTAATTTTGAGTTAATATTCTTTTTAAGGTTATTCTTAAGTTATAAATGATGGATACATGCAAATATAAAAACCAATCATTCCGTACGAACGAAGGGTTTTAAATCAATGTATATGGACCCAAATCAATGCAAAATCAAACGCACGAGAATAGAGCCGTTACTTATTAGAGTGTTTAAATACTATTATTGGATCATTTCCTACTGGCTTAAACTACTTTCCCTTGAATCCTATTTGTTTTTGCTATGACATTACAAAGGGTTTCTCATGGTCATTTTCAACTTCATTTCAATTGAATTAACACGTGCCCGTTGTATGTGTTACTGATCTCTTCCCTATTAGCTTAAACTTTTGAGTATACAACTATGCAAGTTACTAACAAAAGCATGAACAACGATGACTGCTAAATTCCCATATATGGCTTATGTCTGAAGCTAAAAACTGAACTGCTCATTTTAGGAACTTGTTCTGATAAACAAGAAATTTACATTTTTTTTGGAACATTAAGATAGAGAAATTGAGTTGGAGAGAAAGAAGGATGAAAGTGAATCATGCCTTTCTCCCGCCATGAACATATTCCTAGTTTGGTTAGCAGTTCTCTACTGAATCTGCCATAGTACCTACAAGTTATTACTTCTTTGATAGCTCTATGTTTCTACTAGGACATGTCCTTATATTGTGCCCTTTCTCTCCACAGAACCGGCAAGTGTATGTTCTATTTACAGAATCCTGCGTGCGTTTTTTGCTTAAACTATCGTGTAGCTCTACCCCGGTTACTCGAGGGCAAGTCCTGCTATTGTGGCCCATTTCACGGCATATCCTGCAGCAGTGATTCCTTGTAACCGTACCTTTATGATTGCTCAACATAGACTTTGGACAGGTTCTTCTGTTATGCCCCTTTTCCCCACATAACCGACATCTGAAATGCAGGTCCGTAGGGCTATTTTTGAGTTTTTCTGGACAATAGAATCTCCTATGCCCTTCACGTCCACAGTGTTGGCAGTAAAACCTCACTCCTGATCATAAATGGAAAATCGTTACGATTTTTCAATTTGAAAAAAAAAACGGATGGCTAAGCAGATACAAAAGATAGTCAAATTCCCGGTATTTGTAATACAGATCACAATAAAATAGATTGAATTTTGAACATATGAGACAACTAAAGCGGTTTTCATATAATCTCTATAACAAAATTAACAATTATAAATTAACAGATTAAGTTTAGTATTATGCCATAATTTTAAATGATACATCATTATAAGCTCTGGCAAACAAGAACAATAAATAACAATTCAAGTAAAAGTTCTCAACAGTAAACTTTTGATGGAGTATATGAGCTCACCTTTCATAGCAATGCTCCGTTTGCGACGATTTTCTGGATCACTAAAGAAAGCTGTCATAGCTTCAGAAGCACGTTTCCTTGCTGCAGCAGTTCCTTTCACTTTCTGGATGGTAGAAGAAAATAATTATTTAAGTTAACCTTCTTTCATTTTCAATTGTATCACTAAATAAATTTTCACCACACTTAAACTTATAGGTTACAATGTGAATATTTAATTTCAGATGCTTTCTTATTCAATGAAAAAATACAGGCCATCAACGAGGG
Organism: Acer campestre; assembly: GCA_954870605.1. NCBI lineage: Eukaryota > Viridiplantae > Streptophyta > Magnoliopsida > Sapindales > Sapindaceae > Acer > Acer campestre. The sequence goes on along the minus strand of OX940806.1, from coordinate 28,401,414 downwards.
ACTAATCTGGTGCATCCTGATATAATAATTTTCCTTATAAAAGGACGAACCTATCTCTTTTGCTTGTGTATCACCTTTCAGGTTTAAAAGTATGGTAATGGAACAAAAAAATGAAGATTTTCAAATTTTCTTTAAAGCTAGTCCTTCCCACTGTTGAGCCATGTGGTTATCTTAATTATTTAAATCATGCATTACATAGCTATCATCCTAGACAAATTTAAAAAGCCATAAATTTGCAAAAGTTTACAAATCACTCCATACCTTAATCGCAGCCACTCTCTGTGCTTGAAGCTTAGGATCACGATGGATTATCTTCATCCTCTTACTAAAAAGTCCAGTTTTGGCATTGAGACTCTGCAATTGTCCAACTAAATAAGGAAAATTAAATTTATAATCTCACCGACAAACATAAATCCGTAAGTGATTTAAGATAAAATATAAAAATAAACATATTCAAATCTATCCATGTGCAATTTATGCAAGATGGCATAGGATGAGATCATTTAAGTGTATGCCTATTTGTGGTTGCTTATGCAAAACAACACGATATCTATCAAGTAGCTTATGTATAGCAAAAACTTCAACTCTAGCACAACAAAATTAAATTTTCATAACTTTTTACACCACCATGAATCACTATTTATCTATCTACCATGTCAATATGCATTATGTTAGAATGGCAGGATAATGAGTTCATGATCAAATTCAATTGACTTGAAATCTATAGCTATGCTAAAATAAGATGAGAGGCAACAGTATGCCAAAAGTATTAAGTTATGATTATTGATTGCAGCACAAAACATGTTAAGGTATAATTAAAAAGCAGCCAACTAACTTTTAGTGATCGACTGATCTTCAGTCCAACTTCAGGTGACGGTGAATGGTAGACGCGCTTTGATTTTTTCTTCACGTCCACCTTTATGTCTAAGTTGTCTACTTCATCATCTTCCTTCACTTTGAGGGGAGAACTGAATAAAATAAAGGGGAGGAAAGGCCTTTAAAACCAAGTTGCATTATCACAATTTAAAAGTTAAAGAAATAAAAGCTCTTTGACCTGTCAACATGCACAAGCAAACTACTACACTGCATCAAGTACCTCAAGCATGTGATACATACAGCTATCTATAAGCAATCTAATACATTGCGGTTTCACAAGATAAGCCAAATTTCTTACAAAGGACGATAATTTATAGTAATTTATAGAAAAAGAATTGCTTAAAAAAGTAGCAAATACTGTAATTAAGAGAATTATTAGAGATTTAAAGTTTTAAACTATCACAAAGCTGGAAAATATTCCCTCTTTAGGGCTTAAGTGTCTCCCTTTTCCGTTAAGTGAGTGACAATTTGGTGAAAGATCATGACATGAAGACTTCAAGTCTCTGATATAGCAAGTGAGATCTCTTAACTCGATACACTTAGCAACTCGCTTGTCTTTGAATTTTCACAAGACAGAATGACCATATATTCCACCTTACAATTGCAATTGAAGTAGCCAAGAAAATAGGATTCAGCCAGGTAGTTCAGTAAAACACCTTTTGATTTTGAAAGTATGTTAAACCTGTTTATTCACTTTTTTATAATACGGAAGGCATAAAATAAGTAAACAAAGACATAACTAATAGAATAACCGCTGGGCGAGCCTGCATAACATTGCATAGAGCAAGGGATTCGGAGTCTCTCAAACTGTCTACATATAAGTACAGTTTAGTTACATGTGTTTACACATGCATAAAATACAGGGAATTCAAAATGTTAGTTTTCATTGATGACCATATGAGAAACATGAAAAATTCGGTAAAGGTGCTTAAGTTAGAAAATAGAAAAAAGGAGGAAAGCAAGAATCTGTAAGATAAAAGCAGGTCATGAGAAGTTACATTGAGCGAGCCTTCTCCCATGGTTGCTCATCAATGTACTCTTCCCATATGACACAATCGCCCAAGCACTGACGGCAAGTCATTATACCCTGTTATGAATGAAAGAACAATATCAAGAATGATAAATGCTGAAGAAAAATAGTGTGCTACTCAATATGATAAATGATTTTAATAATCAACGTTTCTGCCAGAATTTCTTCATGCTTGCCCATATGATGCATTTAATTCTTTAGTTGTTAACAATTTAATCTCAGAACGCCGTAGCTATTTCATAATATCCTTGCTAATTTGATGATTGAAAATGAAGTGTTAACTCACAGACTACACTTTTCACGTTTATTAATATGGAAATGACACAGAGGTTGCGAAAGCATGTACCTTTCCATTACATAAAGAACAGTCAGATCGAGATCTTTCTATTCTGCACTCTGTACAAGGAGTATAACCTCTCCCCCGGCAACTAGGGCAAGGGAGCTCTCTGATATACTGACCAGTCGGACCAAACGAGGACCTTGGTTTCGGAGCATTAGGAGTGGCATTCCTGAAGTAAAATTTGACATATTAGATACATTGTCCACTTTTGTTGATAAGATTAGGAACACCAGTGAAACCAAAGGAATACTATAGCTGATAAGAAGAGGGCATTACTGCACAAGATGGATTTAAAGATGATAAATCATAAACAAACATCTCATTTTTAATAAGTGAAACAATTTTAAAAGCAGTAAGTATGATACAAACTCTTATTTTCAATATCTTTAAGCAAATTAGGAAGAGAATAACAAACTAAACAACATTTTATAACAAATTAAAAATTCTTATATTTACATATTCTTTATCTATCTGATCATAATCATGATAAATGAAATGGACTGGTATATAATTACAACCCACAAATGGTATAACAAGAAGAAAAAAACCCACATGTGGGACTAAATTTGAACCTTTAAAAGTATCAGAGAAATGGAAACTGTGAAACCAGAAGAGTGTAAACCTTGGCTTTAGATCAACCCCGAGACCAAATAACTCCTCTGAAGGATCATACCCCAACTGTCACCATCAACAAAAAAAAAAAAAAAAAAAAAAAAAATCATGAGAATTATTATTATTAGTAGTACATGTGCAAGTGAAACAATTTTCAGAAATAAACATGTTAAGTGGGTGCCTGTTGGCTTTGTCTTCTGGGCAATGAAACTGAATCATCATTAGCTGAAGAAGAAATTGAACGAGTAATGAAGCTGATTCTTCTCTTGGACTTGGAAGAGTGGTGAAAAATCAAGAAATATTGTAAGTTTTTGTGCCTCCTTTGAGGTATCACAAATACCCCAAAAGACCAACAAATAGATGATGACATTGTTCGGGTAAACATGAATTCTTCCAAGTGAAGAAAGACTTGTGTGTATAACATGATAAAAAAATTTTAATGTGTTTTGTGTGGTTGAGATTTGGACATGTAAGCGAGATTTTTGTAGTGGCAAAACAGAAGCCCACGTGGCATTTATTAGTAATCTTCATACCGTGGACAGTGGAGTAGGAAATTACAGCCTCATCGGTGCTTTCTCGATTCGTAATCCATTTTTGTCACTTTTGTAGCTGAAAACGGCAACAACATCGACGATTCGACGACTACAATTTTTATTTTAAAAAAAAAGAACAAAAAAATGTCGCAGCTACAGATTTTATCTTCACAAACCATAAACCCTAGACTATACCCATCTCACCCTCTGTCCACTACAAAGGGAAACGGTTCCAGTTCTATCTCTTTAACCCAAAATATTTTCACCAAGAAGAAGAAACTTTCAGTTAAATGTCGCCACCCGGAGTACAATGAGCAACAGAGTTACGGTGCCGCTCCCAACAACTCTTCTTTTGCTCAGCAATCTCCAACACCAACCTCAGGTAAGTTATTTTGGTTTTGTTGTTGTTGTTGTTGTTGTTGTTGTTTTCTTTTACTCAGATGTTTCGATGAGGAAATAGACTGTAAAAGTTGTCAAATTTTGTGGAGATTGTGTTTGGTGTACGAACGAAACTATGGATAAATTTTTTGAGGTTTTTTGTTTGTGTAGTTGGAGCATTGCCGCCGAGGGTTTATGTGGGACATTCAATATATAAAGGGAAGGCAGCTCTTCAAGTGGAACCTAGAGCACCGGAGTTTGTGTCTTTAGATGTAATGTTTTCAATTGAAATAATTTGTTTCTTTTATTGTATATTAGTATGTGTTATTTTTGTTTACTGTGAAATTAACTTCTTTTTTTTTTTTTTTTTGGTTTGCATTGTGATTGTTTGGCGCAGTCAGGGGCATTTAAGCTATCTAGGGAAGGTTTTGTGCTGCTACAGTTTGCTCCTGCTGTTGGTGTTCGACAATATGATTGGAGTAGAAAGCAGGTCATCTATGCTTATTCTCATTGTGTAGTAGAGTGGGGAAAGAAAGAAAGAAACAATTAATATTTAATAGTGGTAGAAACTAAGAAATGGGGATTTACATCTGTTTTAGACACATTGAAATACTTTTCGAAATTACTAGAACTATTGAGGGTGATCATGGTTGCTGTTATGTAGAGAGAATGCGGTAATGGTACTGCAGGCTCCTTAGTTCTTACATACTAGTCACTACATCGTTTATTTTTTTATGGATAACCATTCGAATTTCACAAGTGGGTCAGACCCCGATGCTAGAAAACTGAATGATTGAGCTGCGGTCTCTGATTGGGCTATTAGAATCTAGACTTTGAATTGGAGTAGTAATGTCATTGTATATTATAAACTCATTCTGTTATGAATTTTCTCTACCAGTCGGCTTTAATTTTACTACTATGACCTTTTCTTTTAGATAATTGATAGGATTTGGGCTTAAATCTTGTACTCCTTGTGCTCTAATGTTTCTGTCATTTGGAGTGCTATTGACAGTTTTGCAATTGATCGGCAATGTCAAATCTACATTTTTTTGACCTTCAAATGAACTCCAAATCTTCTAGAAATATTTTTCTTAATTTTGCATGTCAAGAAGTTCTAATGACGAGGGTTTTTGTAACAAGTCTAACAATAATCAGTAGGCTTAATCAAGTGTTCAACCCCGCCGGTTGGCATGAATATGTTAAATTACAATTGTTTTTGTATGCTCTGTGTTAATGTTAACTGATAAGTTAAGAACAAAAAAAGTCTGTTCCTACCATAAGCATGATCATGTGTTATTGAGTTTGGTAAGCTGAATGCTTTGATTTGTGTGAATTCATGATTGTTTTGTCATGTCTCCAGGTATTTTCATTATCAGTGACAGAAATTGGAACTTTGGTTGGTCTTGGTGCAAGAGAATCTTGCGAATTTTTCCATGATCCTTTTAAGGGAAAAAGGTACTGGCTATTTTTTATTTGCTAAAATTGACATGAGGAGTAGAGATGAGTTTCGAAGTTGTTAACAATATTATCCCCTTGATTGCTTTCTTGTTCACATGTCAATGTTTTCTGAAATTGTCATGGGGAGTATAGATGAGTTTCAAAATTGTTAATAATAACATCAATGTCTAATATTTGGTTGATCAATGTGGTATGCCAAAATAATGTTCTAAAACTATAAAGAATAAAAAAAGGATCCAATGTAAAAAATGAATTGCTTGAAAATATGGTTATACAAGAGTTATTGTTAGAAAATAGTCAGATAGGCATTGATTTAAGACATTATTCATTTAAGAAAATTTTGTTGTATCTTTAAAAGGTGGAATTTCTTTTACTATTATGCATAATCACTTTAGTTCAGTAGTATTTCTCTACGTGTAATAAAACTCACCATTGTTGTTATCTCCTTGTACTAGCAGGAGGAACAGAAATTGTTGAGCATATACATGGTTTTTGTCTCATTTAGGCATTTAGCGTCTTCCTTGCAAGTGTCTACTTAATGACTAAGCCTTCTCTTGGGTCATTGAGGAGGAAAGGATGATTTTTCGCATCAATTATATTACACCCAACTGGCTCCTATTTGTACATACACATAGGTGTATCCTTATGCATTGTTTTATCAATGCTTGTTTTGGTTAGCTGTTTGCATAAAAACAGTTCCTTCACCATGATATGGTCTGAGATTTTGCATGACTCTTTCTAGACAGAGTTGATTCATATGTGTCTTGGAATAGGAATTTAGTTCAAGCCTTGATGATACTTGTAGATATTGCACAGTTGTAGTTGACAGAAACTAAAACGTGTCAGGTGGTGCAAATCTGAATAACTTATGCTAAAAGAATTAGATGCTCTAAACGACTTCATCAATGTAAATTACCTTACAAATGTAGTAAGACATTGAGTTTTTATACTTGGCAGCCCTAAGAAGTTTGGTATGCTTATAAATCTGGCCGTACAATATTTAAGCTAGTTGATGCACTTGGGCTTGCGAAGTGGTCGCTGAGTTGTGAGCTGTCCAATAACAATAGAAAATGTTAATCTTATACACTATGACTGCTGATTCCTATAAAAAAGAACTCTAACAAGATTTTCAAATTTTGTAGTGAGGAAGGCAAGGTCAGGAAGGTGTTGAAAGTTGAGCCGCTTCCAGATGGCTCTGGCCACTTCTTTAACCTCAGTACTGCTCTGTTCCCTTAATTACCTGATTTGTGATGCTATGATATATGAATGCGATGTGGCTTTCCTATATTTATGCTAACTTGAAATTGTACAAGTTTGTTTATCACTCCTTGCATATTGAACTTCTGCATATTTGTGGCCTGATAAAAGTGCAAGTATGTGAAATGCTGTACAGTACAAATGTCACTCTGTCAAACTATGCATGCGTGGTATGATAGCATGTTGATAGAACTTTTTCATGGTGGATCAGTTTGTCACATTGATTTTCACTATTTGATAGCCGTTGTAACTTTTTCATGTTGAATTTCACTTATATATACCTATCTTTTAAGTTTCATATATTTAATCATAGCCAAACAACTATTAATACTTTCATCCATTAAATTATATTTCTACTTAAGATAGAAGTTGATAGATTCACAAATGCAAAGATATTATATAACTTGGATAACAAATTAGGAGTAAATATATGCTGGAATCTTGTTTATCTAACATTTCTGTTTCTGGTGTATGTCATGGCGTCTATTGAAGGTGTACAAAACAAGCTTATCAATTTGGATGAGAGCATTTACATTCCCATTACCAAAGCAGAGTACACTGTCCTTGTGTCAGCTTTCAATGTATGATATGCTTCTCTTTCTCAATTCTCTCTCTCTCTCTCTCTCTCTCTCTCTCTCATAGTTTGAGTATGTGTTCCTGCATGTGTACATATGTATGTAGGATTGCAAGAAAAGATATGTTAGGACTTTTTGCTAATGATGTGATTATGTGAATCCATCACAAAATTGTAGAATTCCAAAAAAAGCATCTTATTCATAGTATCCAGCAGTATCCTCTAGGATTCATCAATAGAGGCATAGTAGGGAATGAGAAAATATGCAGAATTGGTTGGCTGGTCCCAATAACAAAGTCAAGGAATTTGACTCATTTGATGCACAATTGATTAAGAAATCTCAGGATGAAATCAAGGTTGAACCGGTGATAAGCCCTTCACACTTACATCAATGAGATTGTGAGTTTGAGTCATATATCCCAAAAAATTGATTAAGAAATCTCAGGTCCAGATCATGAGCTTTTGCTAGTTCTATTGTATGTTATGTCAACTTACAATAAATTTTGGAAAGATGATATGATGACTTTGGGGGGTAAGCGCAATTTAATTTCTTATTTGCTTTAGCTGAAGAGAGTGCTGATAACTTTCTTACACAAAAGTTATCAATACTGTCTATTGTTCTCTTAACTTTGTCGGTTTCAAACATTGTACTATTTCCGGCCCATGTGAAATGTCCTTTATACATCCAAGTATTTTGGTCCTTTCTAATACAATTTTACTCGTGTTCACTGTAGTTTATCTTGCCATACATTTTGGGTTGGCATGCCTATGCAAACTCCATAAGAGCTGATGATCCCAGCCGCTCCAATAATGCCAATCCCAGATATGGAGGAGACTATGAATGGAACAGGTAGTGAGTTGGCAGTGCAGGGGTTCGTAATCTTGAGGCGTGAAAATGAAAGTCTTTCGACCTTGTCACCTGTTCCCATTTGTGTAACAAATCCTCCCAAAAATTTTGGCATTGTCCTGCATTTTCTTCTTCTACTGCTGTGATGGGAGGATGACAAGGATGGTTGTGCATTGGTCGTTCATAAGGATTGTTATATTTTTGCAGAATTTGCCAAGCTAACAAGAACAGCCTCTTTGTAATATTTGTTTGATTCTAAAATAGGGAATAGGATGGATTTTTTCCTGACTGTTATTTTTGCTAAGTAACGAGAAAACTTTCGTTTTTGTTACCAAAGATCAAGTAATTTGGCAATCAGTCCAAATATATAAGACCCCCGTGAGTGCTTGTCATCAGAAATTAATAGAACATCTATGCGTAAAATGTCGTATTTTGTCAATCTTATTATAAAAAGGGGTAAATACAATGAGATTATTGAGTTTAAAGCAAAGTATTACAGTATATTCTAATACCGAACGGTCATTTGTCACAACTCGGGACCTATCGAGATCAAACATTACATAACAGAAGATATCTATCTCTATACCGTGAGGATAAAATTCTTTCACCCATTCTTGTAAAAGAGACTTGTTTTTATTAGTTTTATAAAAAGTGATTAATAGTTCTTTTATTAAGTTATTCTACTGTTCTTATAATTTTTTTTTTTTTTTTTTTTTTTTGAAAGCGAAGTTTTATGATTTATTTCAATCTAAAGACTATATAAAACAAGCTACGAAATTGCCTAATATAATTTTAAAACATCCATTTTATAGCAAAGGTATGTTTCCATCATATTCGTGGAAAGCATATTAGTGGTGTGGTGTTTGATCAATAAAATTTCTATTAAATTGTACCTCACAAAGACATATATATATATATATACAATCTCGTTCTAATCGGTGCGCAATGATATAACTACCCAGTACCAATATATGTGGATCACTGATTATGAAGAAGTTTTGATAAGTGCATACACTTTAAATCAAAATATGTAAATTTAATGGTCTACATCCAACGCACTGATGAAATTATACCAGTGCACACTGACTTAAATATTTCTATATAAATATATATATAGAGAGAGAGAGATATTTCTCTTATTTTAATTTGGGTAAGGACCTAAAGGAAATCACATCAATTTTAAAGATTTTAATCTGATTTTTTTTTTTTTTTTTTTTTTATGAATGATAAATTCAATGAAATATACCTATGAAAAAAAAATTGAAGATTTTTTAAGCACTAAAACTATTTTTCTCGATTTTATTAAATATGAAGGCATCGGAAAAATGAGAGAAATATAGAAAATTTAAGAAAAATAGTTCTAGTGCTTCAAAAATTCTCAAATTTTATTCATATTTAGATTTCAATAAACTTATCATTCAAAAAAAAAAAAAATCAGATTAAAATTCAAAAAAATCGAAGTGATTTCATCAAAGGGCAATCATATATAAAAGCTATAATTTATGAAAGGGCAACAAATAAGCAACATATAGATTTTTCATAAATTTATGCAACTTGGGTGATGATCATTAATTGATGCCAACAATCCAACCAAGTTCATCAATATTAATTATAAGTCCTAATCACAATTTAATATTCTTACAAGGTCAATCTTTTTTTTTTTTTTTTTTAAATGGAAACATACAAGTAAAACAGGAAAGCCAAGTCCAACAATTGGAGTCTAAACATGCATATCCAACAAGAAAGTTTCCTAACACAAGGAGGAAAGCCCTCCATCCAGAAAAGGTCATCTACAACTTTTAAAGCGTTCTATCTACAACTTTTAAAGCGTTCTATCTACAACTTTTAAAGCGTTCTTCGTAAGACCATGAGCTATATTGTTAGCCAGCCTACAAACATGAATTTAATATTCTGACGAGGTCAATCTAATTAGCTAGCAACTATTTATTTTCATATGATTAAATCAGCATCTTTGACTAACTTTAATATAATAACAACTTGGTTTAGTTTACTAGAAATTTTAGCCTTAATTTTTCATCGTTGTTGTTTTTATTATTATTATTATTATTTAATTTTTATATGTATATATATATATATATATATAAGTTCGACCACTTGAGAGTTGAGACTGAAATTGCATGTTTGACCTTCAAATTTCAGATTGAGCTGTCAACAGCAGCTTACTTCTTTATTATAATCAGTTGATCTCTTAGATTTTATTTATAAATGATCTAAGAATTATATTATTATTATTAAAAGAAATATATAAAATAATGGTTGTAACTTGTAAATCGTTACTAGCTATATATAATCCATTACAAATCATTGACTTGATAAGTATTAAAAATTTCTGATAATGAAAATGCTTGAACGACGTCCTTAATCTATGTGCTTAATTCATGTTTCCATTAATATATGGAACCTGGTTTGACAAAAATAAAGAATGATCACTCCATCGAACCTGAGGCATACTCAAAAGAATATAATATTAATGTAGCAATCGGTAGTTACCCAAGTATGAACCACCATGCAGAGGTCATCATTCCCTAATCTTCGTTAGAAAACGGTGTTCTCGAATTCTCAAAGAGCATGTTGAATCCACGATATATAATTGTTCCAAATGAATGATTTTATTAAAATCAATCAAAGTTTACAAATAATAATTCTGACTCTTGCTTAAATAGAAATTAAAACAAACCCGAATCTTATTCTTCTAGGACTAAAATAAAAAATCTCAAAACTATCTAAAATGTAATTTGAGTTATTGTCAAAAACTAACTCAAAACGAAATGCTAAAGAAATTCAATTTGAACAAAATAAATCCAACTAATTGAAATTCTCCTAAATTGTCTTGCATCATAACCACATTTCAAAGTGAGTTGAGGCACTTACTTTTTCTTTTAAAGAAAAATAATGGTGAGGAATTAATTTTCCTAATTCACCTTTATTTTATTTTTTTGACACCAAAAGGGTCAAGGCTCAGTTAAAATTGTGCAATGCATGACTCTTATAAATACCAGAAAGAAGGCATATTCTGATAATTGTGCATGAAGAAAATCATGAATATTTATTGAATCTAGACCTATTTGCTCAAGTCATGCGCTTGCCAGAGACAATTGTTAATAGGTATGCAACAAATATTTGACACTAACCGATAAGAGTTTATCGGGATCTACCGAGATCAAACAATACATATACGATCTATATATCTACTCCCATAAAAAGAGATATTTACTCCTCATCACTGACGTGGAAGAGGAGATATACTTGGTACTACAAGTGATAAGAGATGATGTGCAAAATATATTGCCTTTTAAAAGTCTAATTTTTTAGATTAATTCTTAATGTATATTATTAGAAGTTTAGAACACATATTAAACACACTTAATTCTTAATTAAATGAAATCTTTGATATAATTAACATCATCTGCTATGCTAATCACTTTCTTATAGATCTCCAAGATTTTTGCTTTTCTGATGAGTATACTTATAGTACACTTATCCATCTCATCACTCTTTGCCATAAAAAGCTATACAATTGGGTCAAATAATACTTATATGGCAAAGAGTGATGAGGTGGATAAGTGTGCTATAAGTATGCTTACAGAAGAAAAACTCTGCTATTGACACCCCCACTATTGAACGCCCAATTTTTGAAATTTTGATTTAATTATATAAACTTAAATAGTTTTATTAATTTATTTATTTTTTGATTTATTTATAGGACTACTTTTTTACTTATTTTTCAAACTTAATACACCCCATATCTTTTTCAAAAAAGTAAAAATAAAAATACAATTCATCTCTAATGTTTATATATATTTTTCTCACATCCATTCACATGACATGTTTTTTCTTTTTATTTCATGATAAAACCATCTTTATTAGATTCTAATTTATTTATTTTTCTGTAGTTGATTGGATTGTTGGTGATAGATTGTGAGTGTGATATTAATCGTTTGATGAATTTTTTTTGAGCGATTGAGCGATTGAGTTAGAGTTTTGTCAGAGATTGGGTTTTCTTGGTGTGATTTCATTTTATTTTATTTTTATTTTTTTTGTAAATAACATTAAACTAACTTTGGAAGATCCAGAATAAAATCTACAAAAGAATTGATACAAATTATAGTATACTTGGAAGATCTGAAAGAAAATAAACTAAGAAAAAAAAAAAGGCAAACATGGATCTGGAATTTGAGAAAAAAAATAAAAACAAACATGTGAAATAATAAAATCAATAAATACTAAACACGATAAACATGAGATTGAGATCAGAAAGAAAATATAAACAAAAATAATAATAAATCAATAAATACTAAACATCGGAAACATGAGATCGAACTGTGAAAAAAAATATATATATAAACAAAAAAATAATAATAAATCAATAAATACTAAACATGGGAAACATGAGCTCAAGTTCTGAAAGAAAATAAAAAATAAAAATAGTAAACATTGAAATAATCTATGTCATTAAAACTTTTGTCATTAGGGTTTTGAAATAAGGAAAGTAGGGTTTTATTAGTTTTACTATGTACAAGATTTTTTTAATAAAAGTGAAGAATTAATTAATTTAATTTAATTTTCATCATCATCAGATAATTTTATTTATCTTTTTCGTTGTCTATTCATTTTTTTTTTTTTTTGTTATATTACTACGTACATATATTCAATACGGCCTTAATTAATTTTCTCTTATTTTTGTTTTATCAGAACAATGGTTGGTTTATTTTTTGGTGATAGTATGAGAAGATATTGTACAAAGAAAGAGTTTGTGTTCTACATGATGGATTCTTTGCATAGTTTATATCTATACGAAATGACGACTATATTTTTATATGAACATTAGTTTTTTAGATTACTCTTAAGATTTTTATAATTGCAAATTGATCTCTAGTTAATTAGTTCTTAAATTGTTGAAATAACATTGTAATTATAAAAACCTCAATTTTTTTGAGACTTTTTAATTTCGTACCATTTATGTCTTATGTTTTTCGTAATTATTATACGTACGTATTCGTAGGTTATAATGCAAAGATTGTTTCATCACCAGCAGCCACAATTTTTATAACACCCTTACACAGTACATATATCTTTGATGTATCTGTGGTAGTTGTTATATATTATATATGGGTGTCGATATTGATATCCATAAACATGATAAGTATACCTATATTTTAATAAAAAATTTGGTTTGTGTTGTTTTCTTACGTCTTTCTTCTGTGCATTTGGTCCTTAATTACTGTTGGGATGTTTTTGGTTTTCTTGTTGCGCGTATTTCCGTTTGGGTTTTCCTTACACTTGGTTGGACAGTTTTGTTTGTATCTGGTTTTTTTTTGGCTTTTGTAGCCTCTTTAAATAAAGACTGCTGTTCAAATATATATATATATATATATCCCGGTAGAATTTTATTAATAAGGACAAATTAATTTAATTAAAAACAAACTGAATACTATGTACACCTATTAATTATTCAAATATCTTCAACTATATATCATTTTATTAAAAAAAAAATTAAAAAAATTAAAAAAAAATAAAAAAAAAAAACTATAATTCTGTTTCAAGTATCAAAATCTCTTATTATCATATAACAAAGTAATGGAAAAATAATTTTCAAAGGACTTTAATCATATAGAGTTACGTATTTCTTTATTTATTTATTTTTTTTTATGAACCTATCAATAAAAAAAAGTGATAAGTAATTTTTTTTATTAAAAAAAAAAAAAAAAAAAAAGTACATGTCCCATTGTTGGAACAATGATCGAATTTTTATGAATTCTCAACCGAACATGAACAATGTTGGATTCGAATGTACTATGGACTACAGCGGTGAATTTACAAATTACGAGGTATAAATAAATTAGGGGTTGGACTTTGCTCTCTCTAAACTAAAGATTTCTTTTTCGCTTTCGTTCTTGTGCTACAACTGCAAACATCTCTCTCTCTCTCTCTCTCTAAAAATTTCTTTTTTGCTTTCATTGTTGCTTCTTACAATTCGAAAGATGAATTTAGTCAAAATCCAGGTTTGGGGTTTTAATCTGGATCAAGAACTATTATTGTTCGATCAATCATTACGGCGTCACAATTTGCTCTCCGTTGACACTGAATTTTCTTACAGCGTCACAATGTTTTCGAGCCTGAAGAACTTAAGAATTTATAATTTATGAAATTGAGTGTGTTAATAACTTAAGAAGGTTTATAACTAAATTGTATTAAAATAAAAATATTCATTTAAATAAGGGTACTATTGGTATTAAGATGGGTGTTTATAGTAATGTTTTTATTTTAAATTTTAAACATGGGTGTACTTATAAATATGGGTGTGCTTATCATATTTATGGGTGTCAATATCCGTATCCATTATATATTTATAGACCCAAATATGAGTTGTGGGGTTAATATTAATAAAATAGATTTATTTTAAGAAAAAAAAAAAAAAAAACATACGAATTATATATATTGTGTGTATGTGTTTATCGGAATCCTCTTATCACCTTAATTTTTCTTACTTCTATAATCTATCACCACGTGTCTAATATAATAAATCACTAGTCATGGATTATTTCTATTAATTTTTATCTTTTTACTTTATCGGAAGATAGAATTAGTCAAAATCATTGATTTAGGTGATGATTAGGTGAGGACAATGTGAGGTGGGGAGGGATCCAAATCAGTGTTCATCATGATATGAGATCGGGACATAGTACTATATATAATATGAATTTGGATCTTCTACTGATCTGATATTTTTCTTGACATTTTTAAAGCATGTGATTTGTGGATGATAAAGTGATTGTGAATATTAATCATATCTTAACCACTCATTCATTATAATGCATATCAGGTAAAACAGATCAGGATTTGGATCCTTTATTGACATTTTTAAAGTATGTGACAAGATATATTTACATTTTACAATAACACTGTTTTTAAATTAGAGTCTTTTGCAAGTTGAAGGTCCTATTAATTACAAAATCATGAAAAAGAAGTTGAAAAAAAAAAGAAAGAATTTTTATAATATAATGGAAGGAACGTGGATACATTAATTATGAGAACGATTTTGGGGATATATACAATTTAACAATTTGGCTCTCAAAAGGTTGCGATGGTTGCTAATTAGAGTGGGATTTATATATATATATATATGCCACCAAACCTGAGAAGCTATAGTTGATATGAATTATTAGCTGGTCATCATTAATACATCACGGTGGTGTTTCTGAAAATAAAATAAAAAAAATCATCTTGGTGGCGTACAAATCATTTTTATGAATTGTTCCTTATAATTGCCTAGTTTTCTATCTTATATAATAATTAAATTGAAACTATTTTTATAGCTCTATTTGGTACTTGAAGGTCAATAATTAGTTGTGCGTACAAATCAATAATTAATTGGAACCGGTCCAACTTTAAAGGGTTCTTCTTCTTTTCTGAATTTTTTTTTTTTTTTTTTTTTTTCCTCTCTTATGTATATTTATATATATCTCCTTCAAAGAAGCAAGACAAAATTTTTTTGTACATATAAGGAAAAAATGAGCCATCATAATCTAAACAGAGGTCTTCTAACGTATGTATCCAACTAATTAATTAATTGTATTTAATTGTCCATTATAAGTGATTGAGAAATAAGTTGAGATGTTTAATATATTTTTTTTAATATGAATATTAGAATATATGTAAATTATTCTCATGTCATAATTCCTTGTTGTTGTTTTTTTTTAAAAAAAAAATATTACAATAATTAGTTGTACGTACAAATCAATAATTAATTGGAACCGGTCCAACTTTAGAGGGTTCTTCTTCTTTTCTGAATTTTTTTTTTTTTTTTTTTTTTGATGAAATTCCATGTA
Organism: Acer campestre; assembly: GCA_954870605.1. Classification (NCBI taxonomy): domain Eukaryota; kingdom Viridiplantae; phylum Streptophyta; class Magnoliopsida; order Sapindales; family Sapindaceae; genus Acer; species Acer campestre. Next base: position 28,385,659 of record OX940806.1, on the reverse strand, counting down.
ATCAAATGTTTTTAGACAAGATTTTTTGTATGCATCCTAAGAAAATTAAAATACACATTTGGTAAAAATTTGGAAATTTTTTGGATTTGAGAACTATTTTTTCTTATATTTCCCTATTTTTAAATGTTTTATCTTCAAAAAAAAAAAAAAAATTAATTCTTGCACCTGAATTTTTTTTAATTTTCTTTTCCATAAATTTATTTCAATGTTTTAACTGTCCATACAAAAAAATCAAATCAAGATTTAATATATTTCATACAATTTCATCAAAAGGTGCTTAAAGTGTGCATTATAAAAGTTCTCATTGGAAAATTACTCAATATGAGTAATTTTCCAATGAAGACTTTTACAATGCACACTTTAAACACCTTTTGATAAAATTGCATGTGATCAAATGTTTTTTGATAAGATTTTTGTATGCATCCTAAGAAAAATAAAATACCCATTTGGTAAAAATTTGGAAATTTTTTGGATTTGAAAACTATTTTTTCTTATATTTCCCTATTTTTAAATGTTTTATCTTCAAAAAAATCAGAAAAAAATTAGTTCTTGCACCTGATTTTTTTTTTTTTTCCATAAATGTATTTCAATGTTTTAACCATCCATACAAAAAATCAAATCAAGATTAAATATATTCCATACAATTTCATCAAAAGATGCTTAAAGTGTGCATCATAAAAGTCCTCATTAGAAAATTACTCATATTAGAAAATTACTCAATATGAGTAATTTTCTAATAAGGACTTTCACTATACACACTTTAAGCACATTTTGATTAAATTGCATGTAATCAAATATTTTTTTTATGAGATTTTTTGTATGCATCCTAAAAAAATTAAAATACACATTTGGTAAAAAATTGGAAATTTTTTGGATTTGAGAACTATTTTATATATATATATATCCCTATTTTAAAATGTTTTATCTTAAAAAAAAAAAAAAAAAAAAATTGGAAAAAATTGGTCCTTATACGGATTTTTTTTTGTATATATACAAAGAAGCAAGACAATTTTTTTTTTTTTTTGTACATATACGGAAAAAATGAGCTTTCATAATCTAAACAGAGGTCTTCTAACGTGTTTCTCCAACTAATTAATTGTATTTAATTGTCCATTATAAGTGATTGAGAAATATAAATTGAGATATACGTTGAAATGTTTAATATATTTTTTTTTAATATGAATACTGTATATGGAATTAGATCTATTGTAAATTATTCTCATATCATAATTCCTTTTTTTTTTTTTTTTTGAAATATTACAATAATTTGGGATTTAGGGTAAGGGACAGATTAAAACCTACAACCTCATGATGTAGGTGTGATGAGCAAACCACTGAGCCAACCTCATCTTGTCTATAATTCCTTGCTATTTAAAAAGATGATTTTTCTAATTAAAATATCTTTAGATCCATCCTTTTATCTTGACTACTAAAGTCCATAGGGGTCCAAAAAATTTTTGTCACTATTTGGACTGGGCTTTGTAAGAAAGTTACCACTTTAATAACTTAAGTTTAAAAGGCACCTATTATGGTGAACGGACAAAAATGCCCCCCACAATAACCTTCTTCACCATTTTGGTTTTTTTCTTTTCTTTTATTTTCTTTTCTTTCAAAATCCTCCATCAATGGATGACGGTGAACCATGAGCACGCGTATGTCACTGTCGATGACCACGACCAAACACAATAGTGACCTTTTTTATGAGCCTTTGTTAGTTGCATCTGAGATACAAACCCTCTTGTTAGTTGTTTTTTTTTTTCAATTTAAAACCCTCGTTTGTAAACCTTAAACTGCTGTGTGAAAAAAAAAAATGATTGTTGAAAAGGCTCGGAGAACACATGAAAAGGCTCGGAGGTTCAAAATTAACAAAAAAAATAATTGTTGAAAAGGCTCGGAGAACAAATGAAAAGGCTCGGAGAACACATGGAAAGGCTCGGAAAAGGCATGAAAAGGTTCGGGGAAGGCTTCAAAAGGCTCGGGGAAGACATTGGGTGAAAAGGCTCGGGAAATGCTTCAAAAGGCTCGGGGAAGACATTACAGGAAAAGGCTCGGGAAAAGCATGAAAAGACTCGGGTAAGGCTTCAAAAGGCTCGGGGAAGGCTTCAAAAGGCTCAGGAAAGACATTTGGTGAAAAGGCTCGGGAAAGGCTTCAAAAGGCTCGGGGAAGACATTACAGGAAAAGGCTCGGGAAAAGCATGAAAAGGCTCGGGTAAGGCTTCAAAAGGCTCGGGAAAGACATTTGGTGAAAAGGCTCGAGAAAGGCTTCAAAAGGCTCGGGAAAGACATTACATGAAAAGGCTCGGGAAAGGCATCAAAAGGCTCAGGTAAGGCTTCAAAAGGCTCGGGGAAGGCTTCAAAAGGCTCGGGAAAGACATTGGGTGAAAAGGCTCGGGAAAGACTTCAAAAGGCTCGGGAAAGGCATGAAAAGGCTCGGGAAAGGCTTCAAAAGGCTCGGGGAAGATATTACATGAAAAGGCTCGGGAAAGGCATTACATGAAAAGGCTCGGGAAAGGCATTAAAAGACTCGGAAACCCAGATCTTCATCGTCTTCTACATAAATTTTCATAAATTAAAACCATAACCATACCCACAACCAATGCTTCTGCTCAACAAATCAAACTAAATTGAAAAGAAAAAAAAAAAAAAAAAAAAAAAGCTCTGGGGGCGCTGCCCCCTGCCCCCCCGAATGTGTCTGCGTAGCCATTAAATTAAATATTCAATAAAGATGTATTGATGTTCAACCTCCATTGGAGGTCTATTAAACAGACCTCTATGAAGAAGATGAAAGAATAAAAAAAAAAAAATCAAAGTAAGAGAATGTGTGTAAAGTAAGGGCATTTTTGGAAATCACTTACTTTAGTGCCTTTTAAACTTAAGTTATTAAAGCACTCACTTTTCCACCAAATCAGCTGAAAAAAGTGACATTTCCCACCATTTCCACAAGTCCATAGTCATTTGTCAAAAAATTGTAACTTGAATAATTCGATGGACTTTTAAGTCATTCGATTATTCTATAGCTGATAAATATAATTAATGACTATTTCAAAAATTTGTAACTTGAATAATTCCAAGGAGACATGACTCTATAGGTGTGATAATGAGGGGTATATCATTAGGTTAATCTATCTCGTCTAATTGTTTCAATTTCAACTTAATCAACATACACATGTGAACTCAACATAAAATTAAACATTTGGTTAACTTACCCTAACCTCAAATTCGCATACATAATCTCATAATTAATCAACTGCCGCATCAGTAAAAGCCAGGGTGTCCATACCTTAATGGTCAAAGGAAGCAAACTTTTCACCCAATTAGCTGATGCGGCACGCCGTATTTGTAGTCACACGTCACTAACACAGCTCAAATTTTATATTCAAAATTGCACCGAAATATAGTGACCCCACATATATATAGTCACCGGAGTCAAAACACCGGCTGCTTACTTTTGACCGGAATTAGGTGGTCATGCGACCTTTTATAACATGTACTATAAACCTTCTACCTGACTTGTAACTTAGGGGCCGTTTGGTATGGGGTAATCAAAATAATGTGATTCCTGGGAATGTGAAACCCAGGAATGTGATTCCTAGGAAAGTTATATACATGTGTTTGGTTGTGTATGGGAATATTATGTTAGATTCCTGGGAATGTTAGATAATTGTGTTTGGTTTGTATGGGAATGTTTTTGTCATTATATATAAAAATATGTTAAAATTAATTTTAAAATAAAAAAAATAACATCACACTATATCAGGAAACCAGATCAAGAAAACCAAAGTACCAAACCACATCACACTTGATCATCATCATCTTCATTTCAAAACAAAACCAAATCAAGAAAAAACTGGATCGCCATCGTCATCGTCATCTTCATCTTCTTCTTCTTCACGTCGCCGTCTTCTTCTTCACGTCGCCGTCTTCTTTTTCACGTCGCCTAGTCATCTTCATCTTCTCGTCGCCGTCGCCTCCACGTTGTCGTCGCCACCAACAGATTTCTTGATCTTCTTCGTCCTTGCCTCCCTTTCTTCCAAAACGGCTGGAGAAGATTTTGTAGAGAAATTGATCGATTTGGGGTTTTTGATGTTCATTTTGAAAAATTGGGGGTTTGGAAGATTTTTGGTGTTAATTTTGATCTAGGTATTATAATCAATGAAATGAAATTGGGGTTTTTGTTGGGGATGAGTTGAAGGGTTTGTGTGATTGAAAATTGAAGAAGAAGAAGGGGTGGTGTGATTGAAAATGGAAAATTGAAGAAGAAGAAGATGTTGATTGAAAATCTGAGAAGCTGCGTGAAGAAGAAAAAAAATAATTTTTTTTTTTTTTTTATGATGGTGGGTCCCACGGTGGGAATCAGATGGAGGGGCATCTGAAACCCACCTGTTGGGGTGGGAATCAGATTACCCTCTTGGAGGGTAATGTGATTCCCATGGGATTCACATTCCCGGGAATCTGAATTTACAAACCTAGTAACAAACATGGGAATCCTATCAGATTCCCATTCCCATGCCAAGATGCCGGCATACCAAACGGCCCCTTAAGGTATTAAAATTTATTGGTGTGTTTTCATATGTTTTTTCATTCGTGATCTTGTATAAGCTAATGTCATTTTTCAATTAATATCGGTTTCTATTTTGAATCCAACATGAAAAAATATGCAAGATCTTGTAGGTGATTAGGTATTATATCATGTTGAACAGTTAGTGACTTTATTTTTTGTTTTTAAATTGTTACAGTATCTTAAGATCGGGGAAAAAATGTATAACTTGAACCCACGATTTTTTAGGTGTAAGTGTGAGGGGCTTACCGTCAACCCCATCTTGTCAACAAATATGGTATTTAATATTTAATATAAGAGATCAGTTTAATAAGAAAATTATATCATTGAATAATATAATTAACGTGAGAGATCCGATTTATGTTAGCTTCTAGAGTTTAAGGAGAGTATAGACGCGCGAGTGTGTTGTGTTTGACATTTCTCATAAAACGAGTGAGATACATAAGATAAGCGCTGGATTTGGATTTTATTTAATACATAGAAAGTCAAAATCTGGTGGCTCTGTTTATATAAGAAGCCAAACTTGGTCATGGAGATTGAAATTGAAGATCGAGAAAGAAATTAAGAAGTAGTACTTGAAGAAAAAACCAATGGAGAATACGAAGGAAAAGTCTCTTCTAGCAGGAGATACGTTTGAGGAGGCAGGGAAGAAGAAAACTATGAAACATAACGGTGATCATGAAGAGGGTGTTCATGCAATAACTCAAAAGGTGAATTCAAGAATATATATATATATATATATATATGTTGCTTTTCAATTTTATTTTATTTTTTCTGTGAAAATTCCTAGGTTTCTGATATGGGTACAGTTGTTATTAGATCTGTGAGACCAACTGGATAGAAGCTTGAAGTACAATCTTTGTTATAACACATATTAGGTTTTTTTTCTCCCTAATACAATCAATAGTTCCATGTCATGGATAGTTATATATATTGCTCTTCCCTTTAATTAGATGATCATAATATATATGAAAACCCAGGCCGATTTTAGTTTTGTTGAGATCCATGAATGATAATGAAGAATCTGAACTCCCTTCACTGAAATTCTTTGATATGAGTGATGCATGCTGATGATGATCATCTTCCGATCCCATTCTTCATGCATGGACTTTTAGGTATAAGGACTCGAACATGAACACGATCAAATGAATGTCAAATAATAGCTCGAACCCTTCTTCTCCTGTTGGAAAGAATTTTTTCTTCATGAAAGAAGTAATTTATAAACAAACTTGTAGCAACTTTCGGATATTTTTGTAGTTGCTGCTTATTTATACATCAGAATTACACACACATGCTATATATATATATATATATTGCATATGATCGACATCACATTACATATATACTTAAATATATTAATAGGTTGTTCAACCAGAATGATGATTGATGAAGATTAATTGATTCAAAACTTATGTGCCACCCATTGAAAATCTCATCAACTAATTATTCCAATTAATAATAATGTGTCAGTGTCATATATATATAGATCGAGTTTACTATTTAATGCATGCAACTTGTGCCAAATTGGCCGCCAATGATGTTTGAACCACATATATATGATCAAATGTCAACCATGCATGTATGGGAGATCTGACTTCAGCGCACAAGTAGGCATCCAGAAGCCCCGCTAATTAGTCAATATTATGATTAATTGGTAACATGTGAACTACTGATCCATCGATCTTTTCTTCATTTATTAATTAACACTGATTGAAAATCATATATATTCTTTCTGTTGATGATCATGTATTGTAATTTGCTGCCCTAGAGCTGTGCAAAATCAGAGAAGAAAAAAGAGAAAGAGGAAGATACTGTTTTCAATGATGAAAAATGACCTAGCTAGTTCTATACAATTACAAAGAATAAATATATACAATAAATAAATGATTTTTTTATTTTAGAAAACTAATAAAATCTATATTTTATTACATATCACATGCTTAACAAAATTTGTCTGTATGTATTTCTTTACAAAACTTCTATTGCCGACTTGGCCTCTTTGACTGCCATATAAGGTGGTACACCATAACTTTCTTTCGATCCTCAATAAGAACCAATTCAAGAAGACAATTTCTGACTCTCTCTAGTAGTGCATGCAGGTTCCATTGCAAACCAATACTGATCACAGGTCTTCTATGGAGACAAATTTAAAAGACGACTCCTCTTCAATCCCAAACAACAAGCTGGTAAATATATTTTTCTCCCTACACCTATATATATATATATATATAATTAGAGTTATTAGAGCCATTACGGTCAAAATTATACGTGCTCTCATATCCTCATCATATCTATCATATTATTTATTTGATGACTCTTTTTATGATCTGTTATATGATATTTTCTTCATTCTAGTCTTCTCTTTATGATCACAAGTTTATTATTAAGTACTTAAGAAACATATGATTTCTGTGGCTTTAATAATTAGGAGGATCTGCTGAAAATGGCAAAAGCGAAAATGGGGGAGGCTAGAGATGAAAATGAAAGGTTAAAGTTGTTATTAGCACAGATGCTGAAGGATTACCAATCTTTACAAAAGAGTGTCTTGTACATTGTTAAGCAAGAAGAAGCTAACAAGAAATCCACAGATACAATACTTAGTTCTACGCCTCGTCGAGAAAGTACTGATCAAGAAGAACCCGGACTCATCTCCCTTAGCCTTGGGAGAGGATCTAGTACTGCGCCTAATAAGAAAGATGAGAAAAAAAATCAAGTTTTGAATGGAAGACGACTACTGTCACTTGGGTTGGACTTGGACTGCAGATTTGATCAGCTAATTAATTCAAGTACTAGTACTGAACCAGCTGATGATGATGAGAAGAAGAAAATTACAAGCTCTGAAAATAGCTTTCATGAAGACCAACTCAAAGAAGAGGAGCCAATTATCAAAACACGGCCGGCACCAAGTAAAAATATAAAGAATATGAGAAATGGAGGAGGAGATCATGAAGATGAACAAGTCATGGAACAAACCCACTTGAAGAAAGCTAGGGTTTCTGTTAGAGCTAGATGTGAAACCCAAACGGTAAGTATATATTTACCAAATTGTACAATATCACATGCATGAATATATTATTATTGATGACATATTCAAACTTTAGCCTTTTATATATTGTTCTACATTTATCCATAAAATTGTAAAATAGGGAAAACTCCTCCCCTATAATTGGGTAAATACCTCCTACTTATAAAAAGCATACAAATCCCGACAAATCCTGACTCGTTTGATGCGTGTTAGATTTCAAATTAATATTAGGTGGATTTTGTTGACACAGATGAATGATGGATGCCAATGGAGAAAGTACGGACAGAAAACAGCGAAAGGAAATCCATGCCCTAGAGCGTACTACCGATGCACAGTCTCACCTAATTGCCCTGTGAGAAAACAGGTATAATTTTATTTATTTTTTCAACACGATTTGGTTGAAATATTTTCAACATCTACATGCACGTGCAAGCTTAACTTTTACTAATCAATTTGTCAAATGTTATCGTTAATTAATTTACAACTTACAAGAAAAGTTAGTCATCGATCGATCGCCACTCTATCTACCCTCTAGGAAAGTTTGTTGGAATTTTGAAAATAAATTGCTCTCTAAACTACTTTTGTTGGAAATTTGTGGTGGGCAACAGATATGAATAAGAAATAATATTTCTACAGGAGATGTGTGTTAGTGTGTACATGTATTGTCTAATTAATTAACGAGTAATTTATCATCAAATTTAAAGAAAATAATCATACTTACAACTGATCTCATAAATTAATTTTATGAATATCGTTATCTAATTCAACTCTTTGTACAAGGTTAATTTTCGATCGTTATTATTCATTTTATCGAGAAAAAATGTTTGTTTTTCGCACATATATATATCGTTAGTTTCTAACTGTGGTAATGTTAATATATATGCAACATGATCAGGTGCAACGATGGGTTGAGGACATGACAATCTTGATCACAACCTATGAAGGAAACCACAACCATCCTCTTCCGATATCAGCCACAGCCATGGCATCCACCACCTCTGCCGCGGCTTCCATGCTACAATGTCGTTCATCAACCTCACAAGGACTCACCAACAGCGGTATCCTCGACACCTCAGTTTCTACCTCCGCTGCCAACCTCCATGGTTTGAACTTCACTACAGGAAATATTTATAATGAAAGACCACACCATCAATTTTATTTCCCCAATAACTACTCTTCAATTTCAACCTCCAATTCTCACCCAACTATCACTCTTGATCTCACCACTGCACCAATCAATTATAACTCATCCTCTCATTTTAATAGACTATTTTCCTCATCAACAACAAATAATCTCAACTTTTCATCTCCATCATCATCTACTAATTATAATTCTCTAAATCAGCTTTACAATTCTTACATGCAAATGAACAACGTCCTAGCTCCTCCTCCTCCTCCTCCTCCTCATCATCATCATCAGAGTTCTATAGCCACCGCCACGACTGAAGTGATCACATCAAACCCTAATTTCCAGTCAGCTTTAGCCGCTGCAATCTCATCATACATCGCTAGTAAGGGAGTCAATGATGATCATCAGCAAAATATGATTGGAACATCATCATCAGGAGACAACAACTCTGGCTTGAATAACTTGAACAAGTGGGCACCGGCGCCGGTTACTACTCATGAATCTTTTCCCATAATGTCAGCTGCTGCAGCATATTCAACATCATCAGCTCAAAATCGAAGTAGTACTGGGTGTACTGCATCGAGCTTTTTGAACAAGTTGGTATCTTCTAATAATAATTCTCAGCAACGACAAGCAGGAAATTATAACATGTCCGATGTCCCAGTACCTTCATTGCCATTTTCTACATCGAAGAGTAGTGCTTCAGGGTCTCCATGAGCTGATCAATATATATATATGTCAAATGATAGTGATTACTGATTAGTGAAACAAATCCTTGCATGTATATTGTTTTAATACTTGTCATCATTTATAGAGAGTAGTCAGTTCAATGAATTTATTTATTTCATGGCATGCACAGAATTTTTATTTTGATGGAAAATTTTAACGGAATGAAATAAATTTTGTTAATTAAAATAAAATATACACCTGGTATGAAATTGAAAAATTAATAGCAAATCTTTCCAAACAACTCTAATTCAACCATTTGATTTAAATTCCAAAACTAGTAGCCAAATTTTTATTTATTTAAAAAAAAAAAAAAAAGCTGTACAAAATTTCTTTTAAAAAAAATGTTAGAAATGAATGGATTCAGCTGGCATTTGTTTTAAATCTAAACTGGGCTGTGTAGGGCAATATAGCCCATCCAAGCCAGGCCTTATTTATTTTTATTTATTTTTTCCTTTTCTTTTTAATTCAAAGCCATGCCTTATTGGTCTCTGCTTTTGATGTAGGAAAAATAGTCTACAATTTTCTAGTTTGTTTTTTTTTTTATCTTTTATTTTTATTATAATGTCGTTTAGGTTATTTTCGATAGTGAGGCTATATAAACCTAAGGAAGGGAATGTAATAGGAAGACTATTTTGGATATTGAAGAGTGTTTTCTCTCCATTTAAAGGTTTTTCCCTTATTTATTATGGATTTGGTTTTTTCTAGCTTCCTCTTGCATCAATTTTTTTTTTTCTTGCATCAATTTTTTTTTTTCTTTTTTGAAACCGTACACTTTTATAATTGAAGTCACAAATTTTATTTATAATTTAAAGTCAATACTATGAAAACTACAAGTTTTTTTATCACATCATCTCTTAGCATAGATGATAGTGCATCTCCCTTCAATAGCAATGGTGAGGGGTTCGAGTCCCACCATACGTATTTTACAAGCATATGTGAGGAGTTTTTTTCCGGTTTATAAGAGTAGTTATCCGAATCACACATGTATTATCTTATCTTAACGGGTTCCTATAGTCCTATTGTAATAGTCGTAACTTGTAATACTTATTTAAAGATTTACTAATGTATAAGTATGTTTGTATTTATTTCAAAAAAAAAAAAAAAAAAAATATGTTTGTACTAATTTTCATAAATTATATCAATACAATGAATCTTCTCTTTAGTTTCTGTGGGCGCTCACATTATGCTAGAAAGGCAGTGCTTGGGTGCCCAAATCCCAATAGACTACTTCAAAGATCCAACAAAACCACTTCGCTTTTTACACATGGTTACACTGAAATGTGACACATGGTCATTTCCTACACGTGGCAAATCCAGGACCCATGCATATAATGCCAGGTTAACAGGTTCTCTCAGAAGATGGTGAAAACAGAGATATCCAAAACAGAAGCCAATCTCAACTCTCAACACAAACTTTTACAGGTATGATTATTCTTTCACTTTGCCTGATTTTTTAAATCTGTTTTCTTTTTCTTTTTTTACCTCTTTTAGCTGTAAAATATATGGTATTCATGGATCATGTTCTTCATTTTTTGAACCAAATTAAGTGAATATGTTTCCTAGTTGTTCTGTTCTGAATTTTTTTTTTTTTTTTTTTTTTTTTTTCTGGTTTCAAAAGTGGTTCAAATTCAATTTAGGATGTCAATTACTGAAATTGGATTGAATAAAAAGCACTGAATCGATCCTCCCCATGTGCTATTGTTGCCAAATCTAACCAATTTTAGGAACTGATCGAAATGTGAGTACAGCAGTTTCACTACTAGAATTATCCACAGTATATAGACAAGCTCATACATAGATTTTCTGCAATAATATCAGATGTATCTTGAAATTACACTCAAAATATAACAAGCAACATCAAATCTGTATCTGCTAAACCCAGCAAAATCAAAGCATGTATCCAACAATTGACAGACAACTATTTTAGTAATTATTCCAATATTCTGGAGCAGTTGATGAGGTAATAACAAAATTTGTTTTATGCATTCAATGCAGACATGGCTCAACCACAAGAGGCAAGTGAAGTTTCAAGACTTCCGAGCTTCGATGCTTATTTTGAGACCATACAGTTGAGGAAGAAATTACCTCATTCGTTACAAGAGACTTTAACGGCTGCATTTGCGAGGATTCCAGTTTCATCTTTCCCACAAGTTCCAGGGGGCAAAGGTAATATATAGCAAGTACTGCATCGCTTATTATATTTCCTAATATGTACTTGGTATGATTTTAACACCAAAATTGTTTTTTGCGATCCTACTTTTTCAGTGATTGAGATTATGGCGGACACGTCCATTACTAATGCCGTGAAGATTCTATCAGAGTGCAACATTATGTCAGCTCCTGTTAAAAACCCAGATGCAGAATCGGGAACTAGCACGGATTGGAAAGACAGGTACCTAGGGATCATAGATTATGCAGCAATTATTCTGTGGGTGCTAGAGAGTGCAGAACTTGCTGCTGTTGCTTTATCAGCCAGTAGTGCAACAGCTGCTGGTGTAGGTGTGGGAGCCGTTGGTGCTCTTGGAGCACTAGCATTGGGGACGACAGGTCCTGTTGCTGTTGCTGGAATAACCGTTGCTGCTGTAGGTGCTGCTGTGGCTGGGGGAGTGGCTACAGATAAAGGGGCAGGAAAAGATGCTCCTACGGCTGCTGATAAACTAGGCGAAGACTTCTACAACATTATCCTTAAAGAAGAACCCTTCAAGTCAACCACTGTAAGTTCAATTTTGTCATATAGAGTCTCCAGATCATCACTGGTCTCTCATGTATACATCCATATTGTTCAGCGCCACAAATGCATGCATTGACCTATATCTCTTTGTAGTGAAATGGTATCAAATCTTTTCTTTCAGGTTAGGTCAATACTTAGGTCCTACCGCTGGGCTCCTTTCCTTCCAGTTGCAACAGATGGTTCTATGTTAACTGTGTTGCTGCTACTATCAAAATATAGGCTGAGAAACGTGCCCGTAATCGAACCAGGCCATCCTGATATGAAGAACTTCATTACTCAATCTGCAGTTATTCAGGGTCTGGAAGGGTGCAAAGGAAGGGATTGGTTTGACTGCATTGCCGCAAGGCCTATTTCTGATCTAGGACTTCCTTTCATGTCTTCCAGTGAGGTGAGGATCAGATATGATGGTAATTACTTGAGAATGTGTGTATATATATATATATATCCCAGCTTGCCATTTATTTTTGTTCTTCTTAACTTGGCCAGGTTATTAGCATCCAGAGCGATGAACTGATTCTGGAAGCTTTCAAGCGAATGAGAGATAACCAAATTGGTGGCCTTCCTGTCATGGAAGGACCACAGATGAAGATTATAGGAAACGTTAGCATAAGAGATATCAGACACTTGCTGCTCAAACCAGAACTCTTTTCTAACTTCAGGTATAGGAATATGATGCAAAGCAATGCATATATTACTTTCAGGCACTAGGCAGCTCACTGTTTACTAACTATTCTTGTTAATCACTTTCAGGCAGCTCACTGTGAGGGATTTCATGAATACTGTTGTGTCAACAACCCCAGATTCTAGCAGAGTCATGCCACCGATAACATGCAGGATGGAATCAACCCTCGGCAGTGTGATCCACATCCTTGCTTCCAAGTCTGTTCATAGGATCTATGTAGTAGCTGATCACAAGGAAGATGAAGTTGTTGGTGTGATTACACTAAGAGATGTCATCTCTTGCTTCATATACGAACCCCCTAACCATCTCGACAACTACTTTGGGTTTTCGCCTAAAGAAATGTTGAATCAGTGATACTCTTTGGATCTAATTATTTCTTTTTATCGCTTATTTATCTCTCCCTAGTCCTTCCGAATTGTACTTCTCTTAGAAAGTTACCGTAATCAATTGGAAGCATGTTGAATCTCACTACTCTCATATTATCAATTGGTATGTTGGAAACTTTGTTGTATTAAAATTGAACAAATGTAAACAACTCCATAAATTTCCAGCTGAAGTCTCTGGTCCATTACAGAATTACCAGAAAAGCCTGGGATGCTCTCAATGTTGATGGTTTTCATTACAGAATTACCAGAAAAGCCTTGGATGCTCTCAATGTTGATGGTTTTAAAAATGGTGAGACAGTGGAACCCAACTCCAGAATTCCAAGTTGGTTTTCTCAAGAAGTTATCTTTTCCAAATGCAAAAACACAACTTAATAGAATAGGGCCACAGGAGCTATTTTAACTGCATTTGAAACAAAAACAACGGATATTTCTATAGTAAAGTATAATGAAACTTGATGTGGAATATAATTTTTTAAACAAAAAGAATGATTGATAACTCCAGATTTGTCATAGATGTTTAAAAACATTTAATAACTTTTAAAAATGTGTAGAATTAAATATCAAATTCCTGATACATATCAAGTTGGAAAGAGACGGGATTGCACTATCAAAAAAATTACCCCTCTCGTAGTCTTTTCAATAACTGTACATCCATGGCAAACCTGATAACTACAGTAGTTCCTAAATGCAACAATTTTTGGAATGAACAAAATTGAAACAAGAAAAAATATTATATATATATAAATGACGAGAAAATATGGACACCTAATTTTACAAATTTCTCTAAAGTAGACCATCAAAAAGAATTTGTACACTAAAACTATGTGATTTAATTCTTTTTTCCTATCTTCGGCTTTGATCTCATGCTGGCTCTCCGAGCAACATCCCATGCCTTCTGTGGTGCATATATACCTAACTGTGAGGCAAAAAATGACTCATACCCAGGTGAATCAAAAGCAAACCCAGTATGTTTCGATATTTCTCGTGGGAGTTGAGCTATTGCCAAGCTTCTAGCTTCTTCAGGTGTGAGCTGGTTACCCATCTCCATTTCCAGCATCTGAGTCCTTCCATCCACAGGCTCATGCTTGTGAATTTCCTGAACTATCTGATAATTATATGGGAAAAACCACCTCTGAACACTGCATTGATTCAAAAATTTATAGGAAAAAAGTCAAGAAACACAAAATATAAAAAGAGTGACTCAACTCAATATGATCAGGTGCACGAATGCATTTGGTGGCAATACTACCTCTATGGCCAAGTTTAGGGCAAAAGATATTCTTCCTTAAACAAAATACCTAAAATCAGCATGACGCATAATAACCCACAACAGTGAAACCTCGACCCAGCACAAGTTATCGTTTCATACAATTTATCTATTGGCTAAAAGAGTTTTTTTTTTTTTAATGCCCAAGATTTTTGTGAAATATTTGTCATTTGATTGCAATATTACTAGAGCTTTTGGAGGATTACGAAAGTTATTTTAAATTTACTAAGAGAAACAAAAATTATGAGCTTCTTCTCTCTAATAAGCTCTTTTAAGAACTTTAACATGTCAAATCTATTTCTAATTGAATGAAAAAACCCTTAAACAGCCAAAAAACTCTATTGGCTCAAAAGAACTTTTTCAGTTGATAATCAAACCATTATCAGCCTTTTTTCCAAAAGCTCAACTTGCAAAAGAAAGAGACCTGCCCTTTTTGCTCTAAATTGTCAGCCTAGGCAATAGATTCCAACCCACCCTCAGTTCAGGCATGATAAGTGTTTTATTCCAACATATAGCATCACCAATTACCATAGGGCTGAGCTTATGGTTGTTCCTTACTACGGCTGCCTAGGTTGCAGCCTGAATCAATTATTACATATGCATGAACTGTCTTGACAATGCAACAAACACACATGACATTTCAGATATTAAAGCTCTAATGCTTCACAATATAGCTGGACCTTACCCTTGGTAAAGGAAGTCACCAAGAAGTGCAACAATAGGAACAAGGAGGAGTGTAAAGTAGAAATAGAATGTACTCATTAAGACATATATGACGAAGTAAACATTCTCCTGCAGTGAATATAAACAATGAGAAAGTCAGCAAGCAGAACAACTCAATAAGGGTATTGGTGATTAAAACCCCAACCAAAAAAATAACAATAAAGAAAGAGGATTAACCTGTCTATCATGTGGAGTCATGATACCACAGTATATGAAGGCAAATATGAACCATGCTAAAACGCTTCCTCCAACTGTTATATAATGATATCTCGTAATTGTATTGCACATCATAAGAAGACGCAAATTAACAGTTACTACAACACACGAGAAAGCCATTGTGCTGACATCCCAGAGGCCAAAGATTTTGCCAGATGAATTCTGAGCACTAGAACTAGAAATGGCCACAAAGTAATAAAGGACTAGAGATTGGTAGACAGAAAAGAAAGCCCATATTGCCACAACTCTCCAAGTAAAAAAGACATTTCTCATTCCCTCCTTGTATAGTTCAGGATACTTTTTTGAAAGGGATGCACTGACATCCTGGCAAATACCATAAATATACATTCAGGACAATAATCCATAAATAAATATAAAAAAATGATGGTGCAATTGATCACAGAAAAAGTAATAAACCAAACTAATGGTATTTGCTTTGCTGCAGTATAACGTTCTAATCAAAAGTAATTGAAAAGATTGTGGTACCTTCTCAAAAAGTCCAAGCATGATCACAGGCAAGGATGTGAATATGACATTATATAATGACTGGAACCAATCGTCATAGTATCTTTGACCAGAAAATCCACATTGAAAGGTAAACCAAAATTGAGTTAGAGTGAATGTAAGATTCTTGTAGAAGAAGTATACCACAACCTGCAATCAGAAAATGTCACAATTTATTCACCCAGATAGCATTTAACAAGTTTTGAAGGTGGAGGGAAAGTCAAACCTTGCATATTCTAAGATATGACCAGCGTCCATGCACAAGCAGCAAATCTGTAAGGAAGCGAAACTGGGCAATTGCAAAATCACTAGCCATCACTGCTTGCATCCCTTCCTGCCCACTAATTCCAACACCAATATGAGCAGCTTGAATCATGCTAACATCGTTGGCACCATCACCAATACTAAGTGTTATTTTTTTTGCACCTTTCTTCACCAAACTTGTCACCTACAAAATGTGATAATACAATAAGAAATGACTTCTAACTCAAACCTTGTACACAAAATAATCCCCTGTACAACTCCATATTGAGTAAATTCAACTGTAACAACATTCATCTATAACTTTTAATTCTCACAACAAAGCTCATCCAGATGTTTTCAGTAACATGTCCTAAAAGTGGTGTAAAAGCAATGCACAAACCCTGTTAAAGACTCTTGTGGCTTCACAGGGTTTTGAATGTACATCACAATACCAAATCTACGTTGTGCACACTAATTTTAGTGTTACTCAGCCTATCAAATATTTGCTTACAGAAAGAAGTATGTTGATAAAACTTGAATCCCCACATTTATGCATCCTATGGATAAGAACCTCACCAAATGGACAGCAAATATATGGAAAACAAGGGGGGTGGGGAGAGGGAGTGAGAGAAACAGAGAGCCCAATCAAGTTTATCCTTCTACAATAATAAAAATTCATGAAGATTCTGAGTGATATTCTTTCAGAATTGAAGTTTGCTTAATGCTCATTGCACCGAAGTTGAAATTACATCAGAATCCTTACCTGAGCTTTCTGCAAAGGAGAAACTCGGCAGCAGACAACAGAACTACAACTCATGCTCAAATTCAGTAGCATTACTCGTAAACTTGGGTCTAATGCGTACATTAAGCACTTTCCATCAATAATAAGTGCTAATTTTGGTCCAGATATTGAGTTTATATGTTGTACTTCATTAAAGCACTTTTGCAGCTCTTTCTTCACTTCTTCCCTTATAAAGCGTGCAATCTCCACCTGGTCCCCCTAAAAACAGGTATTCAAAATAATAATTAGGCACCAATATATAGAGCTTCAAATATGCTAAACTGATTTTTTTTGTGCATATAAAAGCAATGCTAGTTAAGAAAAGCAACTTACCCTGTCTTCAACTTCTCTTATAGCATCTGTTTCTGAACTGATGATAAACTTTTTCATTTCATTGTTAATTAAGTTGCAAGCTGCAGAATATTAAAGCAGAGAGAAACCTCACTAAGTCAAAGATAAAATTACAAAATAACACAAAGTTCAAGATAAAATTCACAGGGATTACTGGCTTAAATAAGTATCGCCTTACCATAAGCTATATTTATTGCTGTTTCCATCTTGTCTCCCGTTAACATCCAAATCTTAATTCCAGCTTTAGAAAGAGTCTCTATACAAGCTGGTACTCCTTCTTGAAGCTTGTCTTCTATAGCAGTGCAACCGATCATAATAAGATCTTTTTCTATGAGTTCTCCCACCTGTAAGAGTTTCACTTTATCCATGATTATAACTATCTCAATAAACGCTAACTACATTAATTATTTGGCACCAAAAAACAGAAACAGATCAACTGACAAACAAGAGATGCTGTGTCGAGCATCACACGAGTCAAAATATACAGGTTACATGCCCTATTATTCCGACTTTACATTAAGCCTGTTATTAAGAAATACTTGACATAAGATATAAGCATATAAGCTTAAGAGTAGGAGTAACAATAAATCACCAATGCAACGCTTTTACAGGATCACTTAAATTAATACTAAATATTAGTCAAAACAATAACACTGATACACATCTTTCCATAAAAAGATGTAATACATGAAAGAAAATAAAGTCTTTTTAACTCCTTAAAGGCAAAAGAAAGACTATCAAAATAGATAAATAAAAGAAATCATGTTCAAACAGAATACCTCATCCAACTTTTGTTCACGATCTCGTAGAGAGGATTTTGCCTGGATGAATTTCTCATTCCATCTTTCATACATATCAGGACTTAAATCTCTATAGGCAAGGCAAAGGGTGCGCAATCCAGAAGATCCGAACTGTTCCAAGTATTCCCTAGTCACTTTTTTTATATCTTCACTCCCATCTGCCAATCTCTCGTAAATTACAGTATCAGCACCCTGTGAAAGGTAGATTTCTGGCCAAGGGTCATTTTCTCTGCCAACTTCAATTAGCAATATTCATTCTACAAAGCATCTATGAGAAAGAATTACCTTGCAGTACAATACAAGCCTACCATCAGGATAACGACATACAACGGACTGGCGCTTCCTTGTACTATTTATGCAGAAAGGATTAAAATTTATTTTAGTATTATCAACCAGGATCATTCACAATGATACACAATACATGAAGATAAATAAACGAGGATCTATACCGACCTATTGAACTCAAGCACATTCAGGATCTCATAAGAGACATCTTCTATTTTACCCAGCTTCTCCACGTGAGATTCGCGAACATAAATCATAGTAGGCGTACGCCTGAGAAAAAATTCAATAATTAGCCTCAAATAAAGCCAAAAACAACTTGAGCAACAAAAGCTGTCTCGATTGATTTAAACCAAAAACAGATCTCAAATTATTTGTGAGGTCATCTGGCACCAAGATAGGAAAAAAAAAAAACTTAACCAAGATCAACTGGTAGGTAAATTAATGGCTATACAGAGAATTCATAAACCAATGGTGCCAGACCCACCATGTTTGTCAGTTAAGCAAAAATTTTAAGAGAAGAAAGGGAAAAACAATAACAAAGTTACAAAAAAGAAAAAAAAAATAACATTTCCTAATGTGAAATAGACCATAATGGTGAAATACAGACCTGTAAAAGAAGAACCCAAAATTCTTTGCAGCAGTAACTAAAGCAGCCTCATCTGGGGATGCAGCTTGATACCTGATTTTCTCTGGAGACTCCTCACCTTCGGGAAGTACAGTATGACAAATAGCAAGACATCTAAAAAATTCCTACACATATAGCAAAAACTATCACTTTAAAAGTCGTAATATGAAAATTAGGATTCAAGGATATCCCTGATTTTGCAATTGCACAATTCAGATATCAAGCAACATATTCAGTAACATAAAAAATCAATCAAAGAAGAGACAAAATCAGTGGAAATAAAAATATCATGTGTGGGATAATTGCAACCCAAGGCAAAATAATAATATTCCATCACATTATCTTCTATAACTCACTTATGGAACACATTTGGCCTGTTCCATCAAGGCTACAACTGTTGATTCCAACAATTGTTTTGACACTTAACAGTTGTTACCATAAAACTGAAAATTCAGCTGTAAGCCTGTAAGAATATTAAACCTGAAAGATTAGTGCTGAACTTAATGGAACTTTCATGTAACTGTTGAATAGAAATTGTGACCTCATCAAATTTGATACACTTTAATTGTATTTACTGTACCATAACACTATGCTAGTCATCCAAAAAAATCCATTGTTGAGCATGATAATTATAATATTGTATAATAACTATACAGAAATAGCATTTTGTTGGCATAGAACAAAGCAAACTACCTTGCAATTATCAGGATTAGGCTCATTCCTCCAAGCTCCTAGCAAAAGCCTCGGATCATCAAAATTAAAACCTTTTTCCTTTTTAAAATTAGCTGACTTTTCCACCTGTAAAACATTTAATGACAGACATATCATGATTTCTGCACTACAAGAAATCAACTTCTTTCTAATAATGGGAATGAACTCATACCTCCTGAACTTTAGTACCCTTCTGTCGTGCGACCCCCCTCTCTATTTCAGTAACACCAGTACCATAACTTTCTCCTCCAATTGAACACTTGAAGAACTCCATTAAGTTTCGAGTTAAAGTTCCGGTTTTATCAGAAAATATATACTCAACCTAACCAAAGAACAGTACAAACTGAAATAATCAGGACTTTGACAGTACATACAAAATGCAACAATAAATAATAAAATTCAATAAAAATAATAAACATCATTTGATGTTCCTCATTTAAGAAAGTCTATAAGGCACAACTTTACCTGTCCAAGTTCCTCATTCAAGTTGGAAGTTCGAGCCGAAGCAGGGGTTTTGCTTTCAGAATGGTACATACACAAGTCCTTATTGATAAATTGTGTGGACTGGAAAAACTTGATTGTCTGATTTACATGAGAGAGAAACCGTTCAACAAGAATATTGTGCACAACTGAAGCATACAAAGTCAATAATAGGCAAAACAACCTACCTCAATGGAAACATATAGAGAAATAGGGATAATCGGTGAGAACAGAGTAAGTAATGTAAACAAATTCAGCACGGCAACCTGTATAACCAACAAAAAAATCTGCTAAGAATAGAACAGAAAAACAAAAACAAAAACTAGACAATATAGCAAGCATATAGTACCAGAAAACGGTTGGCAGGGTTGAATTGATCATCCTCCACAGTTCTTCTCATCTGATGAAGACCTAAGTAGAAATGCTTGCGATCTATGATTACAGCACTACAGAATTTCATGAAGCAAAACAAATGTCACATGGAAAAATACAAGGAAGTTAATTAGAACAAAAAGACAAGGAAAACATGAAAGTACAGACTAGTGAATTGTCAAACCTTCCTATGGCTCCAATTAAACACATTACAGACAGAGTTCCAAAAAGAGCAAGTATAAGTTTGTCAAGCTTCCTCTCTAACGTACTTCTTTTTGAAGGGATATTCATGGAGTTCATCATAACCTATAAATGCAACCCGAATTAGAGAATCAGATCAAATAACAATGAGTAGACAGAAGAAATAATAGATGTTGGGATCAAAATACCAAAAACCTAATAAATAAATAAATAAATAATTACCAGAAGCATGCAACCAAGCACAAAAACAGAAATAGGAACTTTTTTTGATAGGACACATAAATCCATATTGATAGCGGAAATAAATGAAAAATATAAACTTCGGGAAACCTAATCCCCTTAACCACTTCTACAGAACACAACCCAGAGAATTAGTATTCAGTATGATGCAAGGTAATTTACTAGAGAGGTTCTTTGATCTCACAACATTTACAAAAGGTATCACTTCCTCTAAAACAGAAAACTCCAGTCATTATGATACAAGTTAATTTCACATGCGAACATGAAGTGGGGGTAATAAGCAAGGAAAAATAGTCATAAATTCTATCGTATTGAACTAGAAGATGACAAACCTTTGTTTCGTGACCAGCAAAAATAACAGCTCCAATAATGTATTCAGTATTCCTGAGACTGCATCCCTGGAATCGCAGAGCTGGAGATAATGAGTAAATGACATTCCATTTTGGTGGGAAAATATCAAAATTAACATCTATTAATGAATACAAATATTAAACATAGCTAGACACTACAGAGAAAACTGAGTCTAGAGAATGCATGATCTGTAACTGTAACCGATCCAAAAGCAAGAAAATAATATAATTCATGCAACTGCTTCAACAGAATAACAAAGATCAAGAGAGTACATAATAAAAGAGATAATTAAGTTAAATTCCAAACAGTTTCAAGAGCCAAAAAGAACATCATAGTAGCAAAGAGCCATAGAATCATATGATAAGCATTCATGAATTATTCTGACTTAACTCCTAATACACTTGAAGTGAATTACATAAAATAAGCAGCTAGCGGTGTAAGAAAGTATTTGGGAGCGTACTCTCAGTAAAAGTTGGTTTGGATTGATAGGTAATGTTTGTTTTTGAACAATAAGATTGCCGGTGAAAGTGTACAATGAATTGTTTGGTTGCTCACACTGCACTTCACCTGCCATTAGCAAAGGATTTTGTTAATCAGATATCAAATAATGAGGGAATGAGAAAGTACAGTAATTTTGCATGGAAGAAGAGAATCAGCGCCCATCAAACTCAAGCCGGTACTCTAATCTGAAAGGATTTATGTAAGCAAATGTAACAACAGTTGATAATTTGGAACATTATATAAACATTTGGTTTCACAAGGAAGATCCACATGAATTATAATAACTATTAATGGTGGCCAAAAATGTGCCATAAGACATAAAGGTGAAATACTGAATAAAACTTAACCCCAGTCTGACTCCCAAAACAAAACAAAAAAGAGTGGCAGCAGGTAAGTCAACAGTATCACTAGATGAAGAGAACCCAATAAGAAAGGTAAGAAAAAATTGTTAACTCTAGGAGACAGCCAATATCTGGGCATCTTTGAGGGCCTCAGTTATTGCTGAGTTTAGAAACACTGGGTTTCTGGACGCTTAAAACTGAATAGTAGAATAACAACACAAGGTTAAACCTTTAAATTCAGAAGCTTTTTCAGGAGTCAAGTAATCCCATGTCTTTTCCAATGCCTTTCTGATCTTCAAATTTGTTTCCCCATCCAAATTTGCAGTCTGCAACCAAAAAGTAACAATGGAGGAACACGTGTAAGCCATTAAGTTAAACATAACATCAACAGCCCACTCACTTTTGTCAAATAAACTGAAATAGTCAAATAGATAACAAAATGTTTTTAAAAAATACTACAAACATGAAAGAACCTCAATATAGCAGACACCATCAGCATTTGTACTAGCCAGGAAAAGAAGATCGGCAGGAAAAAAATCGTCCTGCTTGACCTGCAACAGATACAAAATTCTGATATTGTTTTAATGATAATTGTAATATTACATGTCTACAAGAAAGTTGAGAAATTTATATTGCTCCAAATGACAGAATATTGTACTGAAAAGTCAGATTAAAATAATAAAATTAGTTAAATTCCTTAACTCATGATTCACTATGGCCAAAATGAATAATACGTAACTGGGGTGGAAAAAGAACCTAGTAAAATGGAATAACCAATCAATTTTTACTACATATCTTATACTCACAAGATATGGTGCACACATCATTGATATTACAAATTTCAAATTTCTCAACTTTGACAATGTTAAGCCTTAGGACCCAAAGTAAGAAATAAAACCTCCAGAAGAATTGGAATTTCCTGAAATACACCCATCAAAGTGAAGTTCTTTCACCCAAAAGGGGAAACTATCAAATGCTAGTGCTACTGCAAATATATATATATATATATTTTAAGTCCAATATGACGCTTAAAAAATCAAGGTAATTTTATGAACATTAAAAGGTCAAATATTAAGAATTAGTGAAACAGTAAACCCCTAATCCACAGTAATTAAGAGTAAAAGAAAATATCAAACTTAAACGTAAGACAACTTATCAACCCAACAAAACAAATGTCTATCAAAAAAATGATCTCTAGAGAGATGTAAGAAAGCCAATTGACATGGCTGGCACAAATGGAAGAAGCATAAGTTCTTAGATACGATAACCAGCACCCTTATTGTAATGCGCTATAATATTAGAAGGTTTAAGGAACCATATCTCATCACATGACAAACTAACAAACATCCCATACTAAAAACACAAAAGAAAAAAATAAATAAGAAACATCAAACTCACCCTAACAATATCTCCAACCTGCAACTTTTTCCAAGGAAGACCTTCCCACCTCTGATCTTGCAATACATCTATAAGAGTATTATTTATTGCCATATCATTCTGAAAACGCTTCTGTTGCACATAATCAAATAAATAAAAAACACAAAACAAACTGAGTTAAGTATATATAATTGGACTTCAAGACAAATATTGTCTCAAGCTAACCCAAAAAAAAACAACACTTAAAGGATAGTATATCTTTAAAACATCTCATGTAACAATGAGGGTGAAACACAGTACTCACCCAGTCCTCCCATGCCTCTTTAATTAAAGAGACCAAAAGTACTAGAGAGAGAGGTACAACATTTGTCACTGGATTCACAGGACTGCATGATCAGAAAATTCATTATGTTACAAACAGAGACATGATTGATACCACATTTCTTTTCCTAAAAAAAAAACACAATAGCTACGTAATACAAGTAAATATCTATAAAAGAGAGGTCACAACATATCAAGATCAAATATAAAGGTAGATCTTACAAAACCACCAGCCCCCCTGTTATTCAAATCTGTTCTCTTTTTTTTCATTTTTATTTAAATGGGTCTCGATGGACCCATTTAGATGGTTTTGTATCTATTTTTAGATGGCTGAAGTCTGAAAAATGCACCAAAACATCTAAACCAAAGTTTGTTTTTGTCCAAATCACACACATCTTAGCTGGAGTCTAAACACTTTCTTTCAAAAATACACTAAAAATTTTAAAATAAAGAAAATAAAAGATATTTTAGAAGTTAAATAAAATCAAAAAATCGAGGAGAAAAAAATCTGCCAGATGAGGCAACTGCCCTCCTCAGCCTCCTCCTTACATTTGAAGAGAGCCTACATACACTGGAAACGGAGAGCTTCAATTTCAATCAATTTTGTAAAAAAATTTGCAAAAATACTAATTAATAAATGGTGTATTTATTTTAAATGTTAATATAAATATCATTAGTTATTAAATATCATAATTTGTATAGATTATTTAAAATATTAATTAGAAATGCATCTAATAATTAATAGATTTAAGGGTATGCCAAGTTATCGGTTTTCAAATGCTTTTATAACAAAAAAAAAACAACTGAAAAATTGCATTTGGGCGTCATAAATACAAACAAATGTGTTATTAAAACTTATGTATTTAGATCTATTCAGTTTCCAGTAAAATTTAGACCTATCCATGCTTAAGAAAAGGAAAAAAAAAAAAAAAAGAGCTATCTACTTCTCATTTTAGAATCATCATCACCAAAGCAATTGTACAAGCAGGATAGAAGAGTAATCACAAAAGTTTGTGAAAGTGCAATTGTAAAAGTTAAAAATAAAAGCTTATAAGAAAATGCAAAACAAATACAGGAGTTTAAAATTCCAAATATGAAGTGCTATTAGCTGAATGCTTTAAACTTAACCAAATTCATGCCTGAAATGCAGTTTCTTATATTTAAATATAAAAATAACACTGATTTATACACACATTACGTACATATAAACAACCCCTCCTATCGTACACAAATTATAGCACTGTGTACCAGTAGATATCATGCGTTAAATACCTAAGAAACTACTCTCAGACTGCATTAAATTTCACAAGTTAAATTTAGTCTCGACTCTTGAGTCTTGACCATTAAAAGTACATTAATCTAATGATTCAAGAATAGTACAATAATTTCTAGCAAAAAAGAAAAGGTTAGCAGACTTTGGCCTAACAGCTAAGTCAAAGAATGTTGAAAAAAAAAATATTGACAATTCCATAACTAATGCTAGAAAAACTAACTTCACATACCTCATTGGTGTTGTCGATAAGATAGAGATCATGAGAAAGTAGCAATTAGCCACCCGCCTGAACTGTCAGAGTAAACACAGAATTTTTTTCAGGCACAAAGTTAACAACTATAGAAACCACAGTTCCAGTTGGCAATAAACTGACCACCATAACCTTTATAATTTACAAGTCTAACCTGATCAATACTGTTGATTTTATCAAAAATCTCAACTCTTAACAAAATGAGATAAAAACCTCAAGGATCCATTTCACAAGTGACTTATTTTTTTTATAGGAAACAAAATTTTATAAACATTTTAAAAAGTGAAAACATATACATGGGTGAACAAGCAGTCCACAAAAGGGAAAAAAACAACCCAGAAGACAAAATGAGGAGGGCAAACAAAAATCCATACAAAAAAAGGTGGGAAAAACAGACATTTCAAGTGACTTTTGGCTAAGATAATGCCAACTTTGTCATATACTACCCAACTCCAGGTCAGTTATAACTTATACCAGCACGGCAGCATTGGTCCATGTCAACCCCTTATAATGGAAAAGGTCTTTTTCTACTTGTATGATCTTATGCATTCAACCATTTCCATCAACTTAGATTCGGCAATCGGGGATAGGAACAAGAGGAAATAATCCATTCTGCCCAAAATTTAGGATTTTTCAAAGAGGAAATTACACTCAACCTACCTGATATTTAACTATTCACAATGGAAACAAATTTTCGAAAAAAGTTGGCATTAACCTCATCCTAATTTTTAATATGTTCTTAAAAGAATGGAAATTGAAAAAAATCTCTTTTTTAAAAAAATTAAAAAAAATAAATAAATAAAAAATAAAAAGAGAGAGATGGATCTCACTGTCCAGCTCTGAGATAAACGGAGGAGATCGAAAATAAAAAATAGAAATTTAAAAAATTGCAAAAGAAAATACTAAATGGATCTCCACCGTCCATCTCAAAAGATGAACAGTGGAGATTCAAAAAATAAAAAAACAGATTTTTTAAAAAGCACAAGATTACATATACAAATGTCAAATATTCTTTTCACTGCCTTTATCAACAACACTGAAATAGGAAATTATAGCTAGCTAAAGAATTTGTTTTAAAGTATAAAAATCATAACATTCTTACAATCTCCAATACTGGAAATGGAAACTTCCCATTAAGTGCTCTGTGAGGTAAAAACAAACAAAATTTTACTCTTTATTTATTTCCTATTTGCTGAAGAGAGAGGCTTCATGGAAATTTTTTAATGTCCTTCCTATTGTGTCGACTAAACAAACCTGAATCGTCTCCAAAAACATAAAATAATAAAGAAATGCATAAAACAATAAAACCTACTATAATCATTTTATTACTAGCATTCTAAATCGATGTTACCTGTTCGAACAACCCTTTAGGTAGAAAGGTAAGAACATTGTATTTTGTAGTCGCAATAGAATTCCCCTGAAACAATTAGCCAAGTAGTAATCAGTAATCAAAATTCAAAACCGCTACCTATTTATTTATACCAAAGCAAAGCAAAAAGTGAACATAAAAATATAAAATCAGCACAACTATAAAGATGACCCAATTTCTTGATACTGCATTCTTACAGAAGCAATAAACAAATCACATCATAATTTCTTGTACTTATCAGTTAGATTATAGATCAAGAAAAACGAATTTCAAAAGGAGGAAAAATCAAGTAGGCCTTGTGCATTTGTGGAGCATAAAATAGATCAGAATATAATTTATTTGTTTATTGTCAATACTGATCTTTCATGGAGAATGGATGTTAGGAAAGTGCAAAGTTGCATTGATGGAGCCTTGACTAGCAACAGAATCATCAAACAAGTGAGTCGAGCCCCACTTCATCCATTACCACTTGATCTATTGCCTCTGTGCACATTTTCAATACCAGAAAAGTGCCTGAGTGCACTTCAATCAAATACCTCCTTGTTCTTAAATCCACGGTGATAAAGTGGGTTAGTTCACTCGTTTACGCCTCTGTCACTTTATCAAACAATGGTTCACTGTTTTTGACTTTTTCCTTTACAATAGGGCTAAGCAGCGAACCTACCAACAACAGACAGTACATGGCACATTTAATCGAAAAGCTTCAAACAACAGAAAGGGCAGAAGGAGAAAGTAGGGGGAAGGATAGAGAGGAAGGAAAAGAGAAAGAAAGGAAAAGTAAAATGTTTCCTTCCATCTGTTTAGTTGAAATTATGGAACAGAAAGAGAAAGAAAACGGTTGTCACTTTCTTCTATCTGGCAGCCTCTGAAAAGAGGATAAAAAAGGATAATTATGTGTTAACAAAACCATTGTGCTTTTGTATATAAGATTATATATAATGAGAACTTCTAACTCAGATAGAGTTCAAAGTAAATTAATTTTGTTCACTGGTTCCCTTTCCATCCATTTTCTGCACATTTTATAGAGGGATTGAGTTTTGTAAGTTCGGAGGAAGTCTGATTTCTTCCTCCTAATACTTTTTTTGAACCAAAGAAGAAATATTATCTCTCTTCTACCTTATTTCCTTCCCTGTTATTTACACTTATATCCCGGAGTACTTTATTCTAAGCACCGCATCTCAAAGAAATTAAGAATTTACTCTCATCGCACTGTAATTATGCTCTGCTACCGCACTCTACAAACTTTAAATTTCTCAATACATGCCAAAATCAACAAAATCATAGCAATAAACCCTTCCGTTTATCAGCCAATAAAATAATACACTACAAAATCTCATTTTTATTTTTATTTTGCAAATTATTTAGGCAAAACAATCAGCCAAGAAAATAATACGCTACAAAATGTCATTTTTATTTTTATTTTGCAAATTATTTAGGCAAAACATACTATAAATGCATTCAAGACGCGTTGCACTAAGTTCAGTGGGATTCTTCATTTGTTGGTTCTCATAAAACGACCAATAGGCAAAAGTCCAATGTATCGTTCACATATACATTTCTACTCATGGTTTTTATATTCAAGAACAAACGGAGATATGAAGCAAAGAGAGAGACCTTGAATCGGAGAGGATGATTGGCTTCGCGGTCATTGCAGTAAATGGTGCGATGGCCGGGAGCCTGCGGCTGGACTCGGCCCAGTGTAACCGTACGCGACATCGTGCGCGTGGTCTGGCCGTTGTTCTGGCTAAATCGCGATCCAGATGCCCTAACCCTATCCCATCCGTTCATCTTCTTCCCGATCCAAACACACAAAAGTCGATCTCAACCAAAACGATAATAACACTCAATTCGATCGACTCGGTTTCTCGATTTCTCGATTTCTCGCTTCTCGTCTTCCTGACTCGAATCAGGTTAGTTAAAACGGACGACAAAACAGAGGAGACCCCTGCTTCTTCTTCTTCTTCTTCCTTTTTTTTTTTTTTTTTTTTTTTTTTTTTTTCGGCAGTTACGACGCCCTCTCTTTTTCAATTTCGATTCTATTCCTAAATTTCGATTCTATTCCTATATCAGATTTTGTCTGATTTTTATTAATCCAATAAAAAAATCTCGCAGTTTTCCCTATATTAATTCACTTAGGTGAAAATTCCTTTACTTGAACCATTGGCGGAGGAAAGCGCGTGCTTTACCGTCGTAACACGTGTTGTGTTTTGATTGGATAAATTCATTAGAACGTGGAAGTTGGCGCGTGGATTGTACAAAGGTCAACGGGGAAGTGGTTGAACGCCAATGAGGAATCGCTCCTTTCCTCGATGAAGGACAGACGACGGCGTTTCGTTGATTTTTCTGTTGTGGGCCGTAATTGTTGGCGTGTCCGCGTGTGTAAATAAATTGGTGACAATGTGACATGGTTTTTGGTGATGTAACTCGTTCCGTCGTAGTCATGGTCTCATGAACCTGAAATAGTCTTGCTTTCCAGAATTCCAGTTCTTGGTGTATTATATTTTCGGAACAATTGCACTAACATTCCCTGTGTTTTATTAAATTAAGAGTAAATTGCAACCAACCTCTATGAGATTTGTTCTTTAACAATTAGAAACAATTTTATACTTAATTAATAATAACCTCCCCTGCTATTAGTTAAAGTTAGTCAAACTTAATAGAGATAAGGGTATTTTCATCCTTTCAAACTTTTTATTTTTAAATCTTCACCATTCATCTTGGCCACATTTTTTATTTTTTATTTTTGAAAAATCAAAAAAACTTGAATCTGAAGAAAAATCTGGAAATGCATCAATGGAAGAATAAAATGTTGTTAGATTAGATTTAGATGAGCTATATTATTTTATTTTATTTTAGTTTTGAAAAATCTAAAAAACTTGAATATGAAAAAAAAATATGGGAATCCATATGGAAGAAGAAAAAAATTATCCGAAGAAAATGTTGTTGGATTGGATTTTGATGATCCAGATTATTAATTTTTAAGAATTTAGAATTTGAAGAAAAATATAGAGATACAACCTATGTCTTAACGTTTTTTTTTTTTTATTTTGTAATTTTCAATTTTTTTTACAATGGAGATCCAAATTTGTTTTCATATATTTATATATTTTTGAAATCATATATTTTTTTTTTATGGGCATTTAGGTATTTGTAGCAGCCAAATCCGGTCAACGGTTGAACTTAACTAGTTTTGACTAATGGTATGGGAGGTTATTGTCAATTAATGATAAAATTGTTTTTGGTTGTCAAAGGTCAAACCTCAAGAAGGTTAGCTGCAATTTGCTCT
Organism: Acer campestre; assembly: GCA_954870605.1. Lineage (NCBI taxonomy): Eukaryota > Viridiplantae > Streptophyta > Magnoliopsida > Sapindales > Sapindaceae > Acer > Acer campestre. Next base: position 28,355,551 of record OX940806.1, on the reverse strand, counting down.
TAAATTAAACAAGATTTCAAATAAATAAAAACCTATAACTCTAAGTAATTATACAATGACCCTTGAAATTTAAAAAAATTAAAAAATTAAAACTCCATATTGGATATCCTCCACCATAGGAGGAGATCGTTTGATCTCTTTGACGATCTCCCCTCTTAGGCTGCGTTTGATGCGAAAGATAGGATTGAACTTTTTTTAAAAGATGGGATTGAATTGAATTGGATTGGATTAATTATAGTGCTTCCCTTATTTAGTGCAACATGGGATTATATTAAAAATAGTCCAATCATGTGTTTGGTAAGTAATGGGATTGGACATAATAAAAAATTTATCTATTAATATATATATATATATCACATCTACCAACCCAAATCCACTATTAACCCACATCCACGTCAACATCTCTCTCTTTTTCTTTTTCTTAGATTCCTTCTCTTTCTCTATTTTCTTTGTTCTTTCTTCTTCCTTCTCTTCTCTATGCTTTCTCTCTTCTTTTTTCACACAACTTCAATCAACAATTTTCATTCATAAAATCCAACAATCAACTCCATCTCCATCATTACTCCATCCAACTTCTCATTTAAATCGTAAAAATCAGTCAATAAAAGTACACATCTCTCCTCCAACCTCTTCTCTCTCCTCTCTCCTCCCACATATTTCTCTCCTATCTTTGTTACCATGACAAAATTTGAATCTTCTCCTTCTCTCTCATACCATCTCTTTTTATCATTTATTTGTTACAACAATGGTAGCGACGACCGGCGGAAGCAACGGCAATGAGAGGCGTGTCAAGCTGCAAAAGTTAGAGGCATGTAGAGATCTTGTGGTGGTCGTCGACGGCACAAGCAGTGAGAGGAGTCATGCTGCGTTGGTGAAGGAGGGGATTATTTTATCCCGTTGATTTGGAGGGGATAATTTTATCCTCCTTTGGCAGGATAAAAATGAGTTTGGGATAAAAATAATCTCATCTGCTTTAACTCACCAAACATGGGATTGGCCTAAAAATAGTCTCATCCCAGTCCTATCAGGTGCAACAAACGCACCCACATGCCCTGTGTTTATTAAATTAAACAAGATATCAAATAAATAAAAACATGTAACTCAAAGTAATTATACAATGACCCCTTAAATTATAAAAAAAAAAAAAAATTAAATTAAAACTCCACCGATGGAGGTTGGATATCATCCACGATAGGATGAAATCGTTTGATCTCTTTGACGATCTCTGATCAGAACGATTTATACACCTTTTGAGGTCATCATTTCTTATCATTTGTTCTCATTTTCGAGCGTTTTTGTGAATACAATATGTTTTGTGAGCCTTGTACAGGTTCATTTTGTATTGGGGAAGTTATTGTGCGGCAACGGGGTGTTTCTTCATCTCCTTCACCTTTTTCACCAAATAAGGAGAGATTCAAGCTCCCATAAAGGTTCTTCCTCCATGGGAGCCCACCGTACATCTCCACAACCCCTCTTTTCACTTCATCCATCCATTTTAGACTAGATTGCAAGGAAATAAGTGCCATCATCGAGCTAGGAGAGCTAAGAGCTTCTTTGAAGGGTTTTTCTTCAAAGTTTGTCTCATTTCTACCCATTCATTTGTATTTCTTATGTCATTAATGTGTAACCCCAATTTGGGAAATATTGTAAACCTTCACACGTGTAATATATGTTTGTTTGAGTTTAAATTCATTTGAATTTTGTTTTACTCTTTGTCAATTTTATGATTTAATCTCTTATTATGATATACATGTATGTTGAGGACCAAAATTGACAAGTATGCATGATTGAGATTAGGAGTAAAGTAATTAAATTAGGAGTTGTGTAATTTAGCATCTCATAATTGTTTGTATGTTGGTGGATGACCAAAATACCATATTTATAGTAATTTGAATGTTAGAGAATTTAGCTCAAAAGAATAGGAAATATTTCAATTCAGGCATTGAATATGCTAAATTGGTCATGGTTCATATTCTTGTACTTAATGGGTCTTGTTATCAAGACACAATTATCTATCCTTGGCCGAATTGAGTAATAAATTGATTTAGGAAAAATTCTCAAATTAAGAGAATGAACCCTTAACCTAAATTTAATGTCCTTAACGATAAACAACCAACTATTTGCACATTAGTACTAGGTAAACTTGTTTCCTATGTTTAGCCATCATAGGGAGATTGATAAAACCAAAATCATATATAGAGTAAAGACAAACTGATTTCCTCTTAGACTCATGTAGTTATAGGGGTATTTCATTACTTAATGCTTTCACTTAGTTAGCTACCTTGTGGATGATATTTAGGTTATGTATTATATATTGCGTGGTTCGCATTAACATGCTCAACGTGATATCCTTTATATTTGACTAATAAGTTGAGAGATTACTAGGCTGGCGTATAGATCTCGTGTGTGTGTCCCACAATCCTTAATAGATCCAGGCATTTATGCATGGATGTAATCTTTAAGACATCGAGAGAGATCAGAGATTAATTAAGGGGACATGAGCATATAACATACGTGTTGTATGGGTAACTCGTATTCTTAATGATTTTACTTGGTTGTCATCCTATATTTGGTTAGCCATTGTGAATGAATTATTGGCTATAGTATGGCCCACGCAGTTGCGCATTACATGCCCAACGAAATAACCACTGTATATGACCAGATAGTTGAGAGATCACTATGCTGACATACAGGGCTTGTGTATGTGTCCCACAGTACTTAATGAATCCATGCATTGTGTGGATGCGATTTTTAAAACCGAGAGAGAGGCTAGAGATCAATTAAGGGGACAAGAGCCTAATATATACTTGCATATTGAGGGACTAAGCGAGTCTAGCGTTTAATTAGAAGAATTGCTACGGTTAAGTCATTTTCTTAGTGTAATCACATTTCATGCCACATTTCTCCATTCCATTATATCTATGTATATATTATTATTTATAATTTATTTAGTTATAGTATTATTTACATTCTTTGCACACACAACACACAAGTCCTCTTAAAGTGTTGTCTAATAACCCTAGAACTAGTAACGGTCATTGAATTTCACTTTCCTGCGGAACGATACCCTCACTTGCCGCTGTGCTAGTCTCTGTGACACGCACTAGCGAGGTAAAACTTAATTGTTCATCTTTTGACGACATTGTAACGACGTGTCATCAATCTCCCCTCTTATAAGTGATTCGGAAATACTCTATGACGGGAGGAACTATCCTCCCATGTGAAGGAGATTCAAACTCCACTGCCAGTATTCCATGACGGTGGAGCTTCTCTTTTTATTTTTAATTTTATGGTCAACCCGTTAAATTTAACGGTGACGGTTAATTGCAGGGGTTTTGACTATAATCAGGGACAATTTTAGTATATTTTGTCATATTGTCACAATATAGAATTGTGCAATTTATCTTATATTCAATAAATTAAGAATATATTAGTGCAATTAATTCATTTGGTTGACTAAGACAACAAATTGTGCATATGTCATAGTTGCAGCCTTGTAGGTAACGAGTAAGGACCGCTGCACTAATTGTTGTATTTGTCCTGAAGTGGGTCAGAATTTTGTTTTTAAATGGCCATAATGTAATAAAACAGTAAAAGGAAATATTGATATATATGAATTAAGAAGAAAAAAAATGCGCATGTTAGTGCAGCGTTTTCTTGTTTATTAAAATGTGTAAGCCCATTTTCTTGTTTATTTTTCTTTCTCTTCCTTCGTTCTTGCGTTTTCTTTACCGAACTTTTTGTTTTTCTCTTTCCTTGTTCGACTCAGTTCTAAAATCATTAGATTTGCCTTGACGTGTTGCAAAATCTGATTTTCACTTTTAAAACCATGAATCCAACTCTATTTATTTGATATTCATTGATTTTTTTTAAGTATAAATTTGGAATTTTAAGGAGAACGATATGATTTGAACCCATAACTTTATCATTGAGTTACCTTAACTTCAGGTCCTACCTTAGGCTGTTACCTCACTTCTAGGGAGAGTCTACTGAAGCAACCGTCTAGCCCCGATTCTAAAGGGCTCTCAACTTGTAGTTAAAAAATAATATGAGTATCAATATTTATACCCTTAAAAAATTGTATGTATAACTCTTTTTACATGTACATGCCATTGAAAATTTTAAAATGTTTTAACTTGTAAGTACACTATGTCGTAATTAGTGTGGACTTTCCACATCCTAAAAACAACTCTCGTTTGACCCAATCCACTTGATCCTCCCCACTTGCCTTCATCACCATCACCATCCACTTGATATACTTTGCTTCATCTCTACGCAATTGATCCAAATGATCAAGTGGTCAATTTGTGAGCCTATATATTCCATTTCTCTGCAAAAGGTTGATAACCGGCAATCAATACAAAGTAATCCTTTTCTTCAAAAAAAAAATAATAAAAAAAATACAAAGTAATCCTTTCTCTTTGTTCAATCGCTCTCTCTCATCTAGTCTTTTCTTTATTTATTATTTTACAACACACTACATGTATTATCAAATATGCCCTTCTTTTCATTTTTTTTTAAATATTATAAATTAATGAGTTAGAAAATAATTAAATGAATGTTGAAAAAAAAAAAAAAAAAACTCGTATGGAGTAGCCACGCCTCTTCCTAAAGTCAAAAACTTGGAGAAAGAGCTTTTTTCTTTTAATTTTTTACTTATATTTCTTTTCTTTTATTCTCTCTTTAGAAGCACAGTGCTATAGCCCATATGCTTCAAGCATTGCTCTTCAGTTTTATTTTATTTTCCTTTTCTAACTATACAATTTCAATTAGTACAAGAGAATTAATACAACAATGTCATTCGTTGAATCTGTTTGTATGCTTAAAATCCTGGTCTTTTTTATATTAGTTTAGTTTTTTTTTTTTTTTTTTTTTTAAGTTATTTCAATTATTTTCTCATCTTAGTTTTTTTTTTTATTTTATATATAACAGTTAGTTAATATTATAATTTTAAATAATCATTATTTAAATCTCAATTAATAACAAAACAGTAAGGGGCTGTTTGTTTTTTTCCCAATAAGACTTATTACCTCTTATATCTTAAATTAAGATAAATCAGATTGTTTGTTTTTTCAATTTATATCTTATTTTAAGATATATATGTCTTTTAGAAAAAGTAAAATTTTTTGACTTTTATCTTATTCAAAAAGTGATAAGTAGAGTTTTTTAATAAATTTCCAAAAATATCTTATAACAATTCATACATTTATGATTTTATCCGCACATAATAAAATACTAAAAATCAATTTTCCAAAAATTCCCAATTTTGAAGAAACCCTAACACAACCTAATTAATTTTATATTTGTAATAAGTCATCTAAAATGAAAAAAAACAAACATATCATAATATCTTAATTTTTAAGACTTATCCATATATCTAATAAATTAAGGTCTTATAAGACTTTAGACAAAAAAGCAAACGGCCCCTAAGTTAATCAAAAAAGGTATATTAATCATTTTAATAATTATACTTAAGGGTGATATTGGAATTTTAAAAATACGTTGATTTGGTATATACATACAAATTTTGAAGGGTGCAAATATCGTCAATCAAAAATATATATTTGATTTCAAAATATGGCACATATAAGATTTTAAACAAAGTAGACCCATAAATGACTTTAAAAAAAAATGGCAAATGCCCTCCAATGAAAACTCATTTATCATTTTTATAACAACAACATTAGATTAAGGGTGGTGGTGGATTGAATCCTAACAACACTCGTATTTGTCATAAATAATCATTTTTTCAAATAAGGGTTCTTCAAAACTCCGCTTGATACGAAAATTCAGAAGTCGTTATTTCTAAAATTGATACACTTTTTTTCCTTTCTTTTTTTCGAATATCTTTTTCTTTTTTTTTTCCCTTGAGTAAACTTAATTAGTACTTTTGTTGTTAAAAATGTGAGATAAATAAGGTCATCTCGAATAGAAAGTGAGAGTCGGTGCGTATGGTAAAGAGAGCTACGGAGAGTATTTAATCGATCAATACATAGTAGGCTTATAGAGTTATACCGAAAGAGTAGCAGCACTCAGACAATGTCACATCATTGATCATCCCAATTCTCTCTCTCTCTCTCTCACCGTACCAAATTTTCCCACTCTCTTACCAAGTGTTTTGTGTGTACACTTCAAATTAAAAAATACATATTATTTTAATTATATTACAAAATATCATTTATATAGTTTTATCTTAATTTAATTGTTTTAAATAAATATATAAGTATTTTTTTAAAACAATTTCATTAAATACATATTGCACTTTTTTTCAAAATATTATTTTCAATTATTCATACTATACACGTTTTCAAAGTTTTCCAGTTTCTAAAAAGTCAATTACTCGTCTTCAAATGAAAATATATAAAACAAAAAACGAAAACAATAAATATTATCAAACAGACCCTTATTATCTCCATTACTTTGCTTTTTGTTTTTTGATTAAAGAAAATATTCTAGTACTATTGAAGTTTTAATATTATTAATTATTTTTATGTATATACTTTTGTTTTAGCCCACCCTATCAAAAAATCTTAGGTACACCCCTGGTGAGAGCTATACCCATATATGAGGTTTCAAATAGTACTGAGAGTGATACTTATATGTACTTTTACTCTTGTGATGCCGATAATGAAATCAGAGAGTGGTATTTTAGTAATAAATTTAATTATGCCTATTTTTTTTAATAAGTATTCTTTTTATTTTTTTATAAAAAAAATTGGACCGACATAAAAGGGAAAAATCATCACATACAATCATATGCTAAAAAATTAGGGATGGCAATTTGACCTGCACACGCGGGCACTCGCTCGAATCCGACCCTGTAAGGTCGGGTTTGGGTAATGAATTTATGACCCGTGAACCTATATAAATAAAAACCCAGCAGGTTCGGGTGCGGGTGCGGGTGCGGGTGCGGGTGCGGGTGCGGAAAACGAACCCGCGGGTGAACCTGTATAAATAAAATTATATAATATTTATTATTTAAAATATTATAAATTTAAACTGCAATTGAACATTTTTTTAACCACATAGAGAATAAAATATAAAAACTACACTCATTATAAGTTTGAGAATTACAATTCTCAACTCTCATTTATATAAAACTAATGATAGGTTACATTTGCCGATTTTACTCTTATGAAACATTGTGCTTGCTTATTTATTTTGTCTTTAGAGATCCATTTGGAGTTTTACTTGGCAATACTTTATATTTTTGTTTTTGTAATTCTCCATGATATATTATAAACAAATAGGAGTTTTGTACTGTATATATAGAAAATATAATCAAATATTAAATATTTATAAATTAATATATTTTGCGGGTTGGTGGGTGTGACCCGCGAACCCGTATAAAACCCGCAGGTGAAACCCGAACTTGAATCTATTTATTTTCACGGGTTCACGGGCGGGCGTGGGTGAGGAAAATTTCCATGGGTGCGGGTTTGGATTTTGCAAAACCCACCCGAACTCGAACCCAACCCGTTGCCATCCCTACGAAAAACCCCTATGCAATATCCATATATATAATAAAGAAAAAGAAAATAAAAACAAATGGTCAATAAATTGTAATTTATAAACTTTAATGTTGATAAAAATAATACCATTATAAATTTCTCAATGAGATATTCAAAATGGTACTAATATTTAACATATATATATATATATATTTGAATTATTAACAAGTTTGATAACATAAAAAAACTTAATTTGATGTAAAAATTTAACAGGAACTCAAACTATGAATGAATGTGATGTAAAATTACGTGGGAATGAAGTATATATAAGCAATTTTGGAAAACTAGCCGTTTGAAGGCTTTTTGAATTTTTCTATAATTTTGTATTTTTCTTTTGGATTTTTATTAATTTTCTATTATATATATTTATTTCAAATTTTAATGTCCAAAAAATTGTAGACCATCCATCTCCAATAGTCAGCAAATCTGACCTGTCCATTTCCAACTATGAGCAAACCTGATCCGTCCATCTCTAACTATCAATAAATCCAATCGGATCCCACACATTCATTTATCTTTATTATGGCATGGGTCCCACAATATATATATAAGTATTTAATTTATCTAACACATGGGTCCCACCACTTTTCGCATGGATCCCACATATAACTCCCACTCAAATAACTCTTAACCTATTTTAACTCTCGTTATAACTCTCCATTGTAGATGATTTTTTGAGTTAAAATAGGCATATAACTCTCCATTGGAGATGATCTAAGGTTTAAATGATATATTATTTGATGCAATTATAAAATTTTTATTTTGGTAATTTTTTATTTGTTATTTTGTTGTGTTATACTCTTGAGTTTGAATTATTATATTGATTTTTACAAGTATTTATTAGAGAGAAAAAAAATTCAAGTAAACATACATAGAGTATCGATGGCCACATTTTCTATGGTTCATCTTGGGTCCCGAAAATCTCAGGGCATGCTCTGCTCAACTTATGTCATAATTAATGTTGAAATTGAAAATTGGTATTACATTTTGAATAAACATAGTTTACACTGAAACTTATTTCACGTCTTCAAGTTTTTTGTGCCTTCAAGACTTATTTAAATATCGAAATATGGTTGACCCAATGATATGTGATGGTAAACATGTCCCTCACATCTATAACGTTGAGGTAATGAGCTCTTTCTAAAACCCTGAATTTTGTAATTGTTAAATAAAAGACTTATTTATACCTCCAAGATTTATTTTATGTCATCAAAACTTATTGACATTAACACAAAAATAAATCATTAAAATTGATTGAATTTCATAAGGTATTGATCAGAAAATGAATTCTATCAAAAAAAAAAAAAAAAAAAAAAAAGATCAGAAAATGAAAACTAATTTGAAAAGGGATAAATACACTTAACCTCAAACTGTGTTTATGACAAACTTGGGGGATGTTCAATGTATTTAATCCTTTGAAAAATACTCTCAAATGTGGATAATTTGGGTGAGTTTTGGATTTGTTAAATTGAAGAATCTCAAATGGCAAGAGCCACAACCTTATCAGCATGCGTCTTCGATCTCTCACCGACCAAGCACCTCCACTTCTCTTCACACTCACCACCTGCAAATCTCTCATTCCATCACCAAATTCCCAGACTCTCCATTATCTGCAATGCCCAGGTCTGTCTATATCACGCACACTTGGCAATTCAAACTAGCTACTACTTGGTCGCTTGTACGTACTAATAACGTGAATGTTGTGATCAGTTCGATGGTTCAACCGGAGAAGACCCTGACGACATTGGAGAAGCCTTTTTCGACGATGTGATGATGGTGGACGATGACGACGAAGACGAAGAAGATGATGCGGAGAGCAGTATCGACTTGTTCATCAGATTCTTGCAGACCTTGTTCAAGAAACTCTCCAAGCGGGCCAAGAAAGCCTCTCGCTCTCTCCTCCCCGCCGCTATATCGCCTCAGCTGGTATTCTTTTTATTATTATTTTCAGAGTCGTTAATTTTGTGTTTGATAAAATGTTCAAGTGGTTATTGCTACTGTTGTTGCTTTTTAAATCTATGATTCAGATTTAGTCACCAGTTCAATTTCATGGAATTCTTTGCTGCAATTGTGGGATTTTTGTTGTGAGATGACACTTTAGAAGAAATAATAAAAAAAAAAAATGGCGCTGTGTTGTATATATTACATAGGTGATAGGTCAGATCAGACTATATTATTATAAATTTTGATTTTAATTTTGTGACTTTTAACAATTATCCACTCATTTGCTTTCGATATTGTGCTAAGAAAATAAATGAATTATGAGTAGATTGCAACCAAGGAATTAAGAGAAAATGGATGGATTGATGTTGAAGTTATAGATAAAGTTAAAATTTTGAGTTGATCAAGCCTAAAAAAACGGATGGATGGATATTGCAGTCATAGATTTGAGTTAAAATTTTAAGTTGATCGAGCCTAAACAACGAATGGATGAATGTTGAAGTCATAGAAAGTTGGTCTAGCCTAAGTGATATTATATGGACATGGAATGGTGCAACGGTTACAGTTTTAGTTATAAGGATGATCAGATGAGATATACTTTACAATCCCGAGGGACTATAAATAATCACATTACTGCTCTTCTTGGTGCAAGTAATTGAACAAGATTTTCAAAAGCAGAAGCAATAACCTGTGGTTAATTAGAAAGTTTCATAATTAGTATTAGTGAAATTCTAAGGTTTATCTGCAATGCGTGTTTAAAATGGTCTAATAGAGACAGTTGCCATGTGAAGGAGAGACTGATATTTACTAGTGTGTGGCAGAAATTCAAGATGGTGGCAACAGTGTATATATAACATTGATCGTATTAGAAATTCCCGAATATTTAGAAATTGTGTCGTTACCTCATATAATCTGCTGTTTGAAAGGGAATACCCTGTGATGGATGGGGCCACGATACAATGGTAGACACATAATCATTGACAAGCTGCTTGTATGGAGGGCCTTGTCGTACCCATGCATTAGAGATATTCATAACTAATTTAGATGAAGTTAAAGGAGATGGTTCAGTTTTTGTGGCTATAAGTTTTGGAGATGTTAAGAATCTTTTCAAAATATCAGACCTTGCCCTTTCGTAATTATGCCAGCCATAACTATTCTTCTCATGTGAAGTTTTGCTGTTCTTGTTCATGTTAATGGGGATTTTCGTTGGTTCCACACCAGCCTGCTTATCTCTGAAGATACAGATTGCTGTGACTCATTTTCTTATCTTTCTTTTTATTGGTATCCAGGTGTCTTTTGCAGTTGATGGGATCTTGCTATTAGCTGCACTCTCAATCGTGAAAGCTCTTCTTGAGGTATAGCTTTTGTCATTCCCAGTTCTGATGCTTTCACTATTTCAAGTACAGTATCTGAGACATAACATGTGCATGCGAATATATAGGACACCGTCCGAAGATTACTTAATAGTTTTTTCTTCTAAAAGGATTTTCATGATGGAATGAGAGAAATGGGCCCCATCCGTCACATAATTTGATTCCCCTAAATCTGAAAACAAATAATTTACAAGTAAACAACCATTCATTCTGAAATGGCCTTTTTTTTTTCCCTGTATTTCTTGGAGAAACACGAGTTGGCTCTAGATCCTGCACTAAGCCAAATCGGTTTTGAATTATAATTTAGCATTCAAATTCTGCTGGTAATAGGAAAAGTGCAATTAGACTAATAACAAGCTAACAACTGATGTGGTGGCCAAAATTATTGCAGGTGGTCTGCACTCTTGGGGGCACTGTATTTGTAGTAATTTTGCTCCTGCGTGTGATTTGGGCAGCTGCTGCCTATTTCCAATCAAATAGCAACAATTTTAACCAGGGTGGGAACTCCTTTCGAACCTCCTAGCCGACAACATAATTTTGATAGATTTTCTCGGAAGATCAGTAAGTAATATTGTAAATATGTAAATTTTTTGATCTGCATACTATTTCATTTATCGATATAAGCTTGATTGCATCCGTGAGGAAATGTTTGGTAAACGAAGAAGTTGTTTAGGGCATTCAAGGGGATTATTCACACATAATTCCGTTGCTTGGATGATGATGGAATGACATATTTGTTCATTGTAAGAAATATTGTATCATTTGATATTTAAATGTGTAAACAATTTGTCAATCCTGATCTTGACCAAAATTACAGCACAAGTTGAGCTAACTGTAGCACTACTACTACTACCACGCGCAGCTGCAACAGAACAGAACAGAACACGATCATGAATTTGGAACACAGGCAAACTTGAAACGAAACAACTCAACAACGTTTTACGACAGATTCAGCGTGCCTACGATAAAAACATAATTATAGCCAAAGTAAAATATCAAACCATATCTCATCTATGCTACAAGCAGAATTTGAACTTCATCAACTCTGGGAGGACTTCCAGAAAACATAATAAGCATTAAAGGGTGGCTTAATTTATTGAACACATCTTAAGCTTGTTAAATAACCAATACCATGTTGAAACATTGTTTATACAAATTGTATACATAAGAGTCCATAGATTCTGAATTGAGAAAAACATTCGTTTACAGGAGCAACGATCATTCTTCGAGATTCTGTTGAGGTATTCTTACAAGGTGATGATTATACTAAGAAATATATGAAGTAAGGAATCCGTGTTTTTCGACATACAAACATATGGAGTTGTTCAAAATACAAACTTAAAGAAGTCTTTAGACATTGGTAATATACTCCATGCTTGATGTTGAAACTGGGAATTCGATCTCTCATTGATTTAGTATTACAGGGTATAACTTTCGACAACCACTGAAACCGGAAAGCATCACCACTTCATGCTCTTATTGATTATTTTGATGGGGATTTTTTTTAGATTATATCATTCTCTCAAAACCACTACGAAGCTGCATATGCAACCAATCTGGCGATGGATTACGCTCAAATTCCCTTGTTGCTTGAGTACCAAATGGGATGCCAGCAGCATCAAATGTTTGTTGATCAAACTGAAATGCCAATTTATCAAAATCATCATCACAGGAAAAGGAAAGATACCTCTCTGAAACAGTTTAACTTGAGCGAAATCTACTCTGTTCTCTGCATATTATCTACAGTAAATGTTTGAGATTATGGTAAAATAAGTGCTCAACACAATACAATGTTGAGTAAAATTTAGAAAGGTTGTATTTTGCAGAACATAACCATTCGACACCTGGTGCAATATTCATCTAGAAACATAAAGCTTTCTACTTCAATTCTCATGTGTAAAGGGAAAAGAAAAGGAAAAGGAGAAACAGAACAAGATACATAAATTTGGCACGTAAAATCTTTTGGAAAAACAAATTCACCATGAAATAAAACTTGTTCCAACAGAGTGAAAAATAAAAACATTGACAGCCAATTGAATTCATATGCTAGCAACAGAATTAATCGCAATGGAAGGAGGTAGGCGTGAATCTAAATAGGTTTCAAGAGTATGAAATCGTTGTCCCGGTTTTTTCAACAAACCTACATAATTTGACTTATCAAAACATGTAACCAAATCTACCAACCCTTGTTTGATAAAGTAAAACTCGGTGCTTTTAAGAAGTAAATCGCTTCCTCTTACTGTAAGTTAGCAATTCTCAAAGAAGTTTATCCATCAAACAGACAAGAATGATGAATAGGTTTAACTTCGGTGACTTGTATTCTCTAAACTAAAATCTGAATTTTAAATTTCAATGTTAGAATCTAGAGGAATACTAGAAGGCCAGAAGGGTCTTTAATCAGTCTAACAAAAAAAAAGACTTCACCGAAAATCTATTCAATTATGAATCATCCATGTAATGCTAAAATGGAAGTGCGATATAGATAGCATGTCAAGAGAAAAATTATAAAAAGGAGAAACAAATTTGACTTTAAAGAGTTCATAGTGCTAGCCGGCTAGGACTTACATCCTTGGGAGGAAATACTTCAATCCCAGGGGTCATTCTTGAATTGACAGCTTCAAGCTTCATCGACAGAAACTGCAATGTCCAGTAAATTTGTAAGCTTAAGTTCGATGAACAAAAGGTACAATTATCTATGTTCAAAAGTTAGGATTTCGCACCTCAACCTGCCGTTGTAACGACTGGATATAATTAATTATCTCGTCAAGGACCAGTGCTTTGCCAATAACCTGAATTGGAAATCTATGTTATAAAGGCTTTGTGAATATAGCATGTCAATCGAAAACTGAAGAAAAATTGAAACGCTACTCGTCTATTATTCATTCTAACAAGTATCAATTGTGTTATTGTTGAGTCATAGCATTTGCACTTTAGGAAAATTCAAATCCATACCTTGTTACAACCAGGCACCAGATCCTGAAGAATTTTCATCCTTTCGCTAATCTTTTCTCTCCTAGCCTATCCACCAAACAGTTCAAATCAGAAAAATAAAGACTCATTCATGGGCTTTAGATAAATTAATCTTCCGTAAATATTCAACACACGCTTAAAGATTTGTCACTGGGGTTTGGATTACAATGAGTTCAAAAGGATTGAGAAAAGTACATACTCTTTCTGCTAGACTGTGGCTATCAGTAGCCTGACCCCTTCTCGCTCGCACATGGATGTAATCCTGTTTAGATGGCTCTGGTGGTTGATTGTTTTGTTCCACAGGCTTGCCTGAACTGGGTTCTGCATCAGTTTTGGAATTCTGGTTATCGTCTCCTCTACTTCCGAATGTTTTAACCCGTTTCCCATCACAATCGTTCTGCCCAATTTAGAACAACATTTAACAATTTGTTATACAAAAGTCAAGTTTGAAATTCATAGAGCTTAAATTCAATATATTGAATATACAATTATCCCACCATCAAAATTCTAGATGCTATTCCTATACAACAAACACCATCATTATCAAAATCAGAACCAGAAACATTAATGATAAATTAAATCCTACACTTGTTCAACATTGCAATAATGCAATCCAAAACAGCAACAAAATAATAATCAGAAGTGCAAAATTGAAATGATTGAATAACATAAACACATATATATATATATATATAAACAGAAATGTTACCAATCCATTGGCATTGCCACTGCTTGTAGAAACAACAAGCTTATTGGGTGAGGTCTCGTCCTCTGCATCACGACGCTTCCTTGCAACATTAGGCTGAGCTAATTTCTGCTCAAAACTCACCGGATCATCATCATCATCATCATCAACACCAGAAACCTCTCGATTAGTTCCAAACTGATTCAAATTCTGCCCAAATTGAGCCCTCCTCATAAGTCCCAACCCACCACCAGATTCACTCACAACACCATCACCACCTCCATGTACCGGAAACTGCCAGATCTCTGCAAAGTTATAAGAACCCTCATTCATCATTGCTGGTGGATCCATCTTTTTTTTTTTTTTTTTTTTAAAAAAAAGGACTATATAATCGTCACATTCATTTACTAAGATTTCAAGAACCACTGGTGGGTTTGGACTTTCGATTCAATATATGTGTGTGTGTGTGTAAGTATATATATGTATATAGTATTAGTATAATACAGTAGCTGGTGTTGTTAAAACTGGGTGTTGTTGGGTTTGGCTTTTTATCAAGTATTCAAATGGATTTGAAGAGAAAGCAGAGCATTTCTTCGGAATATAAACTTAGAAATGGAGAGCGACAGATGGAAAATGCAAACTAGAAAGAGAGAGAAAGCAAAGGAGAGTCTCTCAAGTTAAGTCTAATCTACAAGAGAGAGAGAGAGAGAGAGAGAGATGTGCTTGTGACTTTGTGTGAGTGTGATCTCCTTGGACAGTGGAGGTTGGTGCGCACTGTGTTTTTTTCTTTTTTTTTTCTGCTTATTGTAATAGAGACCTCGGGAGCTGCAAACTAAATAAGTCACTTCATCAGGTTTGGTTTTTTTTTTTTTTTTTCTCTTCCATCTGTCCCTTTCACGTGCACATTTACTTTACCTACTCACCGTTGGATTTTCATTACGTGTCTTGGTCAATCAAAATTCGTATGTCATCAACGGTGTTAAGGAGTTGGATCCGGAGGTTGGGCGCAGTTTGGGTATTTCATATATGGGTTCGTGTGACGTGTCACGTATCTATCTTATCTACCGCAAGTACACATTCATACGCTGTACAAAAAAAAAAAAAAACAAATTCAAGGTTGGTGGCCTTGTGGGCTTGTGGGGTTTCTTTCGTTTGGGTTTTTCTTTTGTTTTCAATTAACGATATATCGGATAATTTCAACAAAAAAAAAGAAGACGATATATCGGATGTGAATCGGGTTTTGTTGTTAGATTAACAAAGGGGATTACTACTAAAGTCCCAACATTAATAATGATTGTTGTGATTATGATGTTTATTAATATTAAAAGTGGTCAATTTATTGTAAAGTCATGAATAATGATGCTTCGGATTTGGGATTTTCTTTATAGAGAACCAAGTGAACATGGGTTTTGTCTCTACCTTCCATGCAAATTTCATATTACCCATGCTAATGAGCTTTTTTTTTTAATGGGGAATTTCAGAAGAAGCCCTATAAAACATTAAAAATTGTTTTTAACCACTAACAAATTTAGATTGTTAATAAACATGTTAGAATGCCCTTCATTAAAATCGCTTGATTTCAAAAAATGATTTCATGTTTGGTTTCAAAAATGATCTCATAATCGACTTCAAAAATGGAAAAAGAAAGGAGGGAGATGATGCGACTGTATGGATGGGTATTTCGGTAACTTTGTGGCTATAGGGTGAAATGAATTTTATAATGTGGTTAAAAATAAATTTCATAATTTTTATGTGGTCATTTTTTTAAGTATACTGTTTTTTAAATGTGAGAAAATTCCATGGCCGGGAAACCTAATTTCCATAAGTTTTGTGTTTAAATTTGTATTTAAGAGTTGGAGAAAGGGATATAACTCAAACTTTCAATCTCATTGATGTGGTTGTGAAAGGTTTACCGTTGAGACAAATCAATTTATAAAATTCGCATTAAACTATACATAACAAACGTTTATTTTACAGATTAATATATCGTAAATTGTGAATCAAAACTTAAACATATACTTAAAATATGATCGAGTATCGATCGCCGATCGGTCCCCTAACAAAACACATGCAATAATAATACATAGAAGAGAATCGAAAGCCCTCCACTCAAAAATATATATATATATATATAAAAAAAAATAAAAAAAAAAGCCATTGCATGACATTACAAATATTACACGTTTTTGGGAGAAGAAGTGGAGTAATATTGTCATCTCTCAACAACACTAGAACTGGTAACTCCACATGTCTAAAATTAAAGCTGAGAATCATAAATGGTAATTATCCCAGACAAACTATATATTATATACATGTCTGTCAATGTCAGTGGCCGGTTTCATATGATTGTAAGTATTTTTCTTTCTTTCACGTGTTTGAAAAAAATAAAATAAAATAACCAAGTAGCTATAGCTAGGGCTACCACTCATTTTGCTAATTTGCTCATGTGAACTTTCCAATTATATCGATAAAGCCTTCTTGTAGAATCGTACTCGTATCTACAAGTGTTTGTGTTTCTTATTATAATAATTCTAGGGTTTTGGGTCTCACGTTTACTCATTAAATCGTAAAGTATGGAAGAATGAGACTCCTTTGATAATGAGAGTTACATTTCATGACCCTAGAACAATATTGCAATCATTTAAATTGTAAAGTGCATGGAGATACCTTCCTGACAGTGGAAGTTTCATTTTGATTTCAGGATAATACCAGTAGAGGTTGATCTCATCGGTTCCCAACAGATCCCTGAAACAATATTGCAGTCATTTCCATTTTCCAATAATGGGAGTTACATTTTGGGATAATGTTGATAGGCGTGGTTGATCTCGCTAGCTTGGTCCAAAAGACCTTGTATTGCGGTCATTTTTTCTCTTCATAAAAGCACTTCCAACAAAACAAGTGGCTTCAAATTCCAATGGGTGTGTGATAAATGCAAGCTAGCATTGCTATTTGTCAAAGTGGTGGCTACGAAGGATGTGAAGTGAACAATGATTTGTGCAACAGGTTTCCATTTTCATGACAAATTTAGTTAGGCATACATAAACAACACCAGAAAGAGCAGTCCTACTCTTCCTTCTTTCCTTCCTCAAAAGAAAGAAAGAAAGAAAAAAAAGATGCGTTTAATAGCAGAATCCAACCCTTGTGGCAACTCAATTGAATTTCCATCACGTTTTTTGAAGGCAACTTTAATGCATGGATTCTCTGATCTGTCAAAATCATGGTGTGAGAGAGATAAATATAGTAAGTATCTAAGCAACTGGACCTGTAACTATGGCGTGTGCCTGCTGCCAAACACCCATTTTCAGATCACATGCATGTTACATTACATGTATATATGTACGTGCTTATTAATTTAGAGCTGGAAATTTAAATTAGTAACACGTGCTTAAAATGTTTTCAATTTCAACTTGTGATGAGAGAATTGGAATTCAACTGTTTGGATAACAAACATTTTCATGTGCTGGATAAATTACTTGAAATGGTAATGCAGACACCCTGTCCAACCTTGAGGTTGGTTTGGTTTCTGCTATTGTGGTTTCCATAAAAGTTTGTGAAGTGAAAATTCTAATGAGAAAAACAGCTTCTCTTTCTATCAACTTGGATGACAATTGGCATGCCTAGAGGCCCTAGACTTCCCATTACTTTTAGGATATATATATATCTATATTTTTATATTATCGGTTCGTCCTGATAATAAATATATCATGACGAAGAATGTGGATCACTAGATTTACATACTTTAACTTAAAGTGTATGCACTTATCAAAACTTCTTCATAATCTGTGGTCCACATTCTTCGTCCTGATAGAACTGACAATATGAAAATCACTTATTAAAAAAAAACTATTAATAACTGATAACCCACTACTAATGTGAAAATCACTTATTAAAAAAAAAAAAAAACTATTAATTTAAATACATCTTTTAAGTTAACATTGAATGACTTTCAAAACAACAAACTGTTTTTCTTTAAGAATTTTAGACCAGTTTATTTATTTATTTTTAAAAAAACCATTTTTATCTACTTAATTTCAACATCATTGTTGGGTACACAAATAATACAAAAAAAAAAAAAAAAAAAAAAAAAAAAAAATCTTTATAAAAAATCAACACTTCTAGAAGGTACTGTGAATGTGAATATCACATTGAATGTACCCCTAATTAGATGGTAATTGAGCCTACAACAGTGTTCAAAATGACACAGTAGCTCAGAATCCATTTAAATGGACAAAAAGAGTAGACAGAAACCACATAAATGATCATATCAATTAATAAACTTTGATCTGGAAATTAGACATGTTAGGCCCATCCAACTGTTGAGACTCTGTTGAATCCCCCTTTCAATGATGAACAATTCAATTGGTTAATTATCTGCCTAATCAACTGTCAAATTTATCAATAGTCAATAATGAGTACTGCTCATAATGTTAACGTGTGCTCTTAAGAATTAGGAAATTGCTTGGGTACTGACTGGTCAGTACTTAAGGTACTGACCCCACCAATTGGATGTTGCCACGTGGCTTTTTTCTTTTAATTTTTTAATTTTATCTCTTTGCATTTATCACAAATTGACTATGTGGTAAAACCTTATTAGTTGGTCAGTACCTTCAGTACCCAAGCATTGTCCTAAAAATTACTCTTACAAGATATAAAGTCGTGTATTAATATATTGAAAAAATAAATATTATTTATTTAATTAATTTTTAAAATCTTAACGTATACTCTAAGGACACACGTTAATATAATCCTTTTAAAAGTTTTGACTCTTCAATGATTCATATACAAAATTACCGGTGTTAATCAACATTGGGATCCTGCTAAGCCATGAAAGAAGGGAGGAAATTAATCTCATAATTGTAGTCTTGTAGACAGGCTACCAACTACAATGATGATGAAATCGGATCTAAAAATCAAAGTTGGAAGCAGATTCAACCGTATGAACTGGAGAGAGCTACTTGACCCACAACCACAGACCTGACTTATTGGAAGACAGACACTGCCCCCCCGTTTGATGGACCCTCCTCATATCATAAACCCATTTCAATTATTTGAAGATTTCATTTCAATCCCCTTATTTTAGGGTTTAATTTTATCAATCAATTCAACACTACTCTGACTTATTGGACCTGGAATTATAAACATCTCTTTTCCGAGCAAATATATCCAAGAATCTAATCCGGGATCAGAGTGATTCAATCTCTCCTCAATCACATACTTTCAAAACCTACCACGGTTTAATCACAACATGTAACGAGTGTAATCTGCAAGGTCACATTGGTACACGGGTTCTCGATTTAGTTGTTCCAATTTTCTACCTAACAACTTAACTTGATCACATTACTAGATCATACTTATGCATTTAGTCACTGTATAAAATTTATACAAGCAATAGATCGAGACATTGTCGGATCGAATGAGCATTATTTACTATTAAGCCATATTTGATGGTGGTTTAGTTCTGCAGCTTCCCATCATTAGTTATTAGGAAACTGCTCAATAAGAGCCCCAGTTTGGGCCAAAGCCCAAAGTCCAACCGCTGATACCTACTATGTGATTGAAGACCTAAATTGCTAAAATAATAATACGACGGCGTTTTAGAGGCTTTCTAGAAAATATATCTCAGTAAATAAAATTTTAGTTGATTTTTTTTCTTAAAATATATAAATATTCTTGAAATTCAAGTGAGTGAGTGAGTGAGTGAGTGGACCGTTATGTTTGAGTAACAAAATGGTGATTTTTAATACATTAATGCCACGTAAGCAAACTCCGAAACTCGTATCAAAAATCTCCATATGGCGGGAAAACTGTAGGTTAGCAAATGAGAATTGCATTTCGGAGAATAAAAATCGAGTGTTGAGAAGAAATCTGAAATCGCAGCAGCGTAGAAATTGAAGCAACTTTCACAAGTAATTGAGACGAATCACTGAACAATTTTGAGAAGAAAAAAAAAATGGAGTTGCTTAAACTGTCCAAATTCAAGTTCCAGCTTCAAGCTCTAATCAACGAAGCTCGACATCTCAAAGTAAGATCTTTTTTTTTTTTTGTTAATCACTGTTTACGCTCATCAATCTATTATTTTTATTATATGTTTTTTTTGAATAATTTTAGGAGAGAGAACGCTCAGCAGCTGAACAAATCCATATTTTAGTTCAGGTTACGTGTTCAGATTTTATTTTATTTTTTTTCAATTTTTTGATATTGGTGTTTCGATTTCTTCGAGTGGAAGATTGATTTTGGTGTTTGGATACAGAAACAAAAGCAAACGGAGGAGGAATATTCTAGAAAGTTACAGGAATTAGAAGCGGAATTAGCTTCGTCCAATGAACTTTGCCAAAAACTTGAAAGGAAGGTATCTGAATTTGTGATTTACACGTGTTTGTGAAAATGCTTGTTAGAGATGTTTGTTGCTCATATAGGGTGTTTATTTTCTTGTTGTTGGCTTTAGGTTAGTTACCTTCAAAACGACAATGCTTTGCTTGAGAACAAGCAAAAGGAGTTGAAGGAAACCATACATAGACTTCTTCAAGCCAGGGAAAATTTCATTAATGCTTATGAGGTTTGTTGTTAATTTTCAGAGCGTTACAGAGAACACTAAATGCATGTTCTAGTAAAAACAGATCTTAATTATGTGAATATTGTGATACTTGATATGACTAAGATAAAAAAGAATGCACGTGGCATGTGGAAACAAGCTGACCTACTAGCGTATAGTTTGATATTCTACAACACCCCTCTTTTTATTTGAGTTAATACAATACAAACGATACTTGTAGATATGTTAGCATTCACCGGTCCATTATATATGTGAATTTGCTGTACTTTGTTATGCAAGAGGCAATGTAAAGACTAATAAATTATGTATAAACTAGTCATTGTCCAACCACATTTTATGCTTATGAGTTCAATATCTAGAAGCTTCATCTTGTCGAGAAGATATTGCAATATACATGTTATTCAGTAATTTATATATATTTTGGGCAGGAATCTACCTGTGATATGAAACGTTCAAATGAAACTAGAGATAGAAAGCTCACGGTCCTATCTCAGAACATAAATTCTCACTTGACATTATTTGACTCAATAGAAAAGGAGGCATTCTCCATCAAGCAAGTTGTGGATAATGTGGAACGCGTTGTGAGGGAAAAAGAGGAAGTAGGCATGTTACTTTATGAACTATTTACTCATTTCTTGTGTATGGTTGGATGGAATTTTAGCATCCACCATTCAGTTTCATGGAAGTTTAAGCAATGGCATTCCTTATAACTCTGTTTGCTGTTTTCAGTGGCTACCTTAAAGAGCAAAATGGATAAAATCTCTGCATATGACAAAGTATTTGTTGGTAATACCCAAATTCCATTATTTGCCGTAGTTACCTTTCTGTTTGCAAAAATATTTATATCTTGATATTATATTAGGTGTAGAAATACGGACTCTGCAGTGATGCTTGTTGATCATTTATATGATTGTTGAAGGGGAAGGGAGCTTGCAGAATATACTATTAATTATTCATAATATATTTGTTATGGCTAGACCGAAGTAACAATTTCACTCTATATTTATCAATCAGTAACGCTACACATTCCACCTATAATCCCACCATTTTCATCCCAACACACGTGGCAGTTGAGGTGTCATTTGGGGAGTGGACAAACATTAATTGGTGAGTGAATACATAGGTAAGAGAGATAAGTATCAATTAATGTGTGTCCACTCACCAAGTGACACCTCAGCTGCCACGTGTGTTGGGATGGAAATGGTGGGATTGTAGGTGGGATGTTTAGCATATATACAATACTAAACTTGCATTAGTCAGGAGTTCAGCACTGTTGCACATCAATTTTCTATGCGACAAAAAAGCTAGAGTTGCATTTGTTCTTAAAAAAGAAATTGTTTACATAATATTAATTCCATCATACTTTTTCTATGCCTTATTGACTTGATTTTTTCTCTATTTTGTGCAGAAAAGATCCGTGTCCTGGAAAGTAAACTGAAAAACAATGAGGATGAGTTTAGAAAAAAGGATAAAATTATTTCAGAACTAGAAGCACAGCTCGAAGCAGCCAAAATTAGTAATAACTGCCAAACTCAAATTGAAGAGATATCCAAACAATAACTAATTATCTATCTGTTCTTTTGATTACAAATAATCAAGTTGCTCTGTCAGGTTAAGATGTTTCCAATAATTGTGTTATCTTAACCACCCTTACCTTCAGAAAAATCTATCAGCAAAGGATATTGTCTTACAAAATGTAATATCTGAGAAAGAGGTTGAATTTTAAATCGTTGATTTTAAACTTTGTTTCTGCATGTCCGTGTTGTTCATAAATTGATATTGAAATGCTTGATGATCAGGCCTTGCATTTGGAAGTGGGGAGTTTAGGAATTGTCTTACGAAGAATACAGGATGCTGTTGCTAGTATGAATCAACAGGTCAGAGAAGGATTAATTGTAAATTGTAATGGGCCCTTTTTATCATTAAGAAAAAACTTTGTTGGTGATGATTAATTTTGTTATAATAATTTAATGTATAGAGAAAGGAGTACTTTACATTCTGATGGTTCTACATTTATTTTTGTAAGAAAGAGATCTAAAGCCTGCACATTGACCATTTTTCTGATAACAAATCCTTTCTGTGAATTTAGTGATATAATCTATACAATAAGTCTCTTGGATATTCAGTGTAACCTTTTGATTTCAAGTTGTGCCTTGTTACACCTTTAGCAACCTATGATTCTTCATAATCTTTTTTATGGCTCTCCAATTGAAGCACCTCATGTTACTAACTTTATCTCTGCTTGCAGGGTAATTCATTTTCTTCTTTATCTGATGTATTATTGATTCCTATACAGGATAAGAAGGCATTCCACTCGGCCTTAGAGCTGAAAGAAGAAGGTGATGTAAATACAACAATTGAAAATAACGGGTAAATGGTTATTCTTCTACTTATTTTATGGCGTTCAAGTTATGGATTGTGTTCTAAATTTGAACCTGCAAGAATGTGTTCTTACGGAACATGGCATTATTACTGTAGGAGACCAACATTTTATTTGTTGGGTATCTTGACAGACAAGTATGTTTGCCAAATAGTTAAGATCAGAGATGCATGTGTGCACATGAGAGTGTAATTTCAGTTGTTATGCTTAATTGTAAATTACAATTGCTCCAAGCTAAAAAAAGTTCATGAGTTTCCAGCAAGAATGCATCAAAATGAGTTCCCATGACTTTGCCCTCATAAGAGTATTCCTGTCAAAGATGCCAAACAAATGGGATAATCTATCATGGTTTTTATCTTTTCCCCTCTTTGCTGTATCCTTTAATCTTATAATAGTCATTTTGTAATGGGTTACCAGGATTGAAGATACGGTTCAAAGTGGTGGAGAATCGCCAACTAAAGCTTCACCACCATGTCAGGAGAACAAATCAGTTGGCAGCGAGTTGCTGGATAATGATAACTTCACATCCTGTGTGTCAGAGGCAAGTGGATTGTCTATGAATTGGTCGCAGATTTAGCTGGTAATCTGTTGAAAGACAATTTTAATTGTTCATCTAATTGGTTCACTGGCAGTCTGCTTCTTCTCGCACAGAGTCAGCCAATTCAGAACCTCAATCTGCATGTAATGTTATGAACATTTCTGTAAATGACAGAAAGGTAAGAGATATTGCCATCTATTTTCTATAATTGACTTGCTAACTTAGTGTCACGGGTGACTTTGTTACGTTAACAAATTGTGTCGAAGATAACTTAATGTGATAGAATCTCCCAACAGTGGAGAACTTGTTATAGCAAGTTGTGCCTAATTGTACACATACTTCTACACAGGACAACTGCACGGTATCAGTACACCTTGGTTCCGAGAGCTCGATGACCCAAGCAGAAACCTCAAAGGATCCTGGTAAATTCTGGTGTGGCATTACAATTTCATTTTTGGATGCTGGCTCACACAAGCAATACTCTCATGGCAAGATATATGCTTCTTTGGTTTCAGGGACAGAAGCATGATTGTGTACAGAATACTACCATTTTGCACCGTTAAGTCTAAAAGCTTGTACATGACTCTTTCTTTGATATCAAAGTCACTGGTAAGCAAATCCGAGCCTCCATTTCATTGAATAATATGTTCAGATTAAATTGCTATACCTTTTTGGCTTTTTGTTGCTACATTTCCATAAAAATTTAGCTGAGCTGCTGAAGTATACAAAGATGTTTCTTTTCTATTCCAATTTTTTTTTTTTAATAATGAAATGCTCTACGAAATAAATACTTTTTTGAACACTTCTTTTAAGATATATAAGGCATTTCTAGAAAACACCTTCGATATTTCTAGAGAGTTCTTTAATCTCAAAAAAAAAAAAAACACACACTATAGTTAAACGATATGATGTGTTGTGATTATCACATTGATGTTGACACTTGAACGCATTATTCTCATTTGTTTTGTGTATGATTTTCCTTTTTAATCCTATTTCCCTGATCCTGCAATTCAAGAAATCTGTAGAAAAAGTCAAACAGAAAACAACAAATATTATTGGTAAACTGTCAACAATACTACCAACCTAGTCAAAAAAATAAAATAAAAAAATGCATGCCGGTAAATTGCAATTGTCATCACAGCATATGAAGAAAAATCTTCAACTTCTGCCCGGGGACCATGTGTTGTGTTTGAAACTTTGAATCCTATGACTATGATATGATATTATTCTATTTTAGGGTTCTTTCATATTTTTTATGACTACAATTCTATGGGTGAAACGCTCATTATCGTACATCACCTCTTAGCACATGTAGCACCTCTCCTTATATGTTAGTGACGGGAATTCGAGTCGACGAGTTCTATTATACGCATTTTATAAGTAATGGGTTTTCTCCCAATTTTATAGGAGATTGGGAGTAGATATCTTCCGTTATTGGAGTAGATATCCAAACCGAACCTTCAAAAAAGTATGGAGTGCCCATCAAACTTCAAGTGGAGAATGATCTTAGGGTGCCATCATTGACTATTTTTCTGTGTAAAAACTCAAATAAATTATTGTATTTAGTTGCACCGAAATACAAGATTTTCACATATGAAAAAGGGGTTTGACTACGGTACCCATATTGGTATGAAAGCAACAAGTTTTGGGAATAACTTCAAGTTAGTTCTGAGTTAATTTTAGGAACAACTTTAATATTTGGAAACCACTTTCTTATCGAGTTATTCCTAAAAGATGATCGGCTATCATACCAACACTTTTTCTTGAGTACCATAGCCAAACCCATGAAAAAGAACTAAAAATCATTTTTAATGTTTTTAAAACCATAAAATGTACTTGATTTGTTAAAAGAATTCAATAAACAATTCTACAAATTTTGAAATCTCTCACGGGAAATTGGGAATGCTTGAGTTACTTTTAAATATAACAAACAAATTTTTCTAGATATTGTTTGTGGCCGTTGGCCAAACAATCAATAAGTTCAGAATTCAGATCTATTCATTTTACTTTATTATTATAAAACAATTTTTAAAATGATGTGAAAATATCCTTCAAAATTATGTTTGACTAAAATTAAATGTCTTTGCACAACTAGCATTTATTGCCAATTATATTATTATTATTATTATTTATTTATTTATTAGACAGTTTTCACATTGATTTTTTCCTAATTGCCTCGACAATGTCGTTTTAGAGATTAAAAATGACAAATAGAGATGTGACTTCGAAGATACAAATTTGGATTGGCATTATTTTTTTATTTTATTTTTTTGGGTGGGGTGTGTTTTCGGGGCGGGATCTGTTGAGATTTGAGTGTTTGGCTTGACAATAACGGCACGGTAGATGTGACCAAATCCCAATTGTAAAACATTATTTAATGGTCCCTAAATATCCTGACTCTAAATCAAAATTCGAACAAGCACATATAAATACTTTTACTGTATTTATATATGCATTAAATTCGAGTAATTCCATGCCTTGATTGATTCCTCAAATTTGAAAGATTTCATCGATTGGGATTTTCTCTCCACTCTCTCTCCCTAAAAAGAGACCTAGTGTGAAAGTAGCTTGTCCTTTTAGGAAGTTCGTCTTCTTGTCCAGAAGTAGCGGTGGTTCCAAAGTGCTTGCGTGATTTAACTGGTTGGAGCCTCTAATCTGTCTCTTTGAGGTTTAGAGGTATGAATGGGTCGGATATATTGAAGTTGTGTGAGAACTTGTCGCTGGCAGATGAAGACGAAGCAGTGCTGGAAATGGAGGATGGAGTGAAGTTGGAAGGAGTGGGAGATGTCGATCGGTGCCTTGTAGGAAAGGTCCTCTCAGGCAAGAAAGTTAATAGAGAGGCGTTCAAAGGGATGATTGAACAAATCTGGAGTCCCTATGGGAATGTAGAGGTGGAATTGGTCAGTGAAAATATCTTTATGTTCTACTTCATCAACCATGAAGATCGTAATAGGGTCTGGTTCAGAGGTCCATGGCACTTTGGAAACAGTTTGATTGTGCTAGAAAAACCAATTGGAACGGGGAACATCGCTAAGCTGGGTTTCAACAAAGCAGACTTCTGGGTCCAGATCCATGATCTCCCAATAATGTGTATGAATCGGAGAATGGCGAAGTGGCTAGCGGAACAAATTGGGGAAGTCGTCGAAATCCCAGCTGAGTCAAGAGAATGTTGGGGAAAGTTCATGAGGGTCAAAGTGAGAATCGATATAACAAAAGCCCTAAAAAGATGGCTGAAGTTGAAGCTAGGAAAAACAGAGGAAGTGACGACGGTGAATCTTAGATATGAAAGATTGCCAGAGTTCTGCTTCGCGTGTGGCAAGATTGGCCATGCGATTAGGGAATGCCAAGATGAAGAAGCCAGAAAAGGAGCTCTAGAGGGATCGCAAAATAAATTCGGTTCCTGGTTAAAGGCGTCTATCCCTGACAGAAACAAGTTCAGAACAGGTAATGGCACTAATGGGAATTCTTCGGAGAGAACCAGATCTCAGGAAGTGTCTAGAGAATCGGAAGGTGATGCGTCGATCAGTAAGAAACAGGGTTCTGGGTTAGTAAATTTTGAAGAAAAACAGAGAACAGAAGGGGCGGCACAAAATGTGCAACAGGGGAAAGAGAAGCAAACCCTACCCATAACAGTGGAAACGGGTATTTCGACCCAATCGGAAATGGCGATAGATGGGCCGGGTCGGGTCATAAATGGTCTACCTGCTAGCATGGGCCTTCAGCCTAGTGACAAAAGTAATAGCCCATCTATGTTGATTATTGAGCTGAGTAATCAGAAGATGGATAGTGGGAGGGTTAAAGATAATAACTCGGCCCAAACACAAAATATGGTAGAATCCCTTTCGTCTATTTCAAAGCCAGAAACTGACTCTAAGTACTCGGTACCTGTGAAGAAGAAAATAACAAAAAAGTGGAAAAGATCAGCGAGAGAGGTGAATCAGAAACAAATTCCAGTGCTGATTTCAAACCCCCTTCAAAGAATTTTAGAGTTCAGTGGCTCACCTAGAAGATCCCCAAAGAAAAATATCCCATCCCCATTTGGAACCAGAGGTGGTATGATCAACAGAAGAATGAAGAGTCCCCAGAGAGGGGATAGTGATGCTCAAAGCCCGAGTGAGAAGAAGGCCAGTGGTCAGTCAGGAAAAGGGGAAGGCTGCAAGAGAAAGGTGGGTTTTGACCAGACAGAGGAGAGTGATAGATTATGTAAGAAAGGGAAAAGTTCCAGCAGCAATATGGAAGTCCTAATATCGGTGGAGCCTGATGTACAGGCCCGCCGGGAACAATGATAGGCCTTTGTTGGAACGTTCGGGGGCTGGGGAATCCCCGGGCGTTCGCGGCCTTGTCAAGGTTGCTAAAAAAGTATTCTCCGGATTTTGTCTTTATTTCGGAAACAAAATTGTGTGGTGAAAAGTGGAGAAACCGTGTTTCGTTTACTGGTTACAAGTACTGGTTCTGTGTGGATAGTGTAGGGAACAGTGGGGGACTTCTGCTTCTGTGGAATGATTCTTGTGGTATAACAGTTCTCTCTTCTTCAGTGGGACATATTGATGCTCGGGTCTGTTTGAAGAGTGGATTTTGTTGCCGTTTTACTGGGTTCTATGGGGAGCCGATAGTTAGTAGAAGGATGGGATCTTGGGACCTGCTCCGTCGCCTTAAGGATGTGGATAATCTCCCGTGGGTGTGCGGAGGGGATTTCAACGAAATCCTAAGTATCAATGATAAATCAGGGGGTTCTACTAGAGGGTTCACAGGTGGGAATCAGTTCAGGCAGGTTATTGAGGATTGTAATCTCATGGACTTGGGGTTCTGGGGTCCGAGATACACCTGGAACAACAAAAGAAATGGAAAAGATAACATCCAGGAGAGGTTGGATAGATTTTTTGCAAATGATAAGTGGAGGGATGAATATAGTTTTGCGAGGGTGGATAATTTGGGGTTTTTCTCCTCTGATCATAGACCCATTTTGTTAAATAGTAATCCGGTGGTTCCTTATCTGTATAATCGTAGTAGAAGCTTCCGTTTCGAGCCCTTTTGGCTGAAAGAGGGAGACTATAATGAAGTGGTGAAGAATGCCTGGAAGAACCGTGGACATATTGATCCGGTGAGCAGCTTTAGGGAGAACTTGGGTAACTGTGCTTCTAAGTTGCTGAGTTGGAGCAGGGATAGATTCCGTAACCTTGGTAGTCAAATTGAAAGGAAGAATAGGGAGATTGACAGTCTTTATGGGATATGCAATAAACCTGGTGCGATGATTAAGATCAAACAAGCAGAGGCCTGTCTGGAGAGTCTGATTGAGAAGGATGAGATTTTCTGGAAGCAAAGGGCCAGAGTTGAGTGGCTGCAGGCTGGTGACAGAAACTCTAAATTCTTCCATGCCAAGGCTACAGCCAGGAAGAAAAAGAATTACATTGCCTCTCTCACTGATGATAATGGAGTTGTGCAAGATAAGGAAATAGGGCTCTCTAAAGTGGTTAAGGATTTTTACTTAAATCTCTTTAGCTCTTCGAACCCCTCCCCTGCTGATATCCAAAGAGCTTCGAAACATATTAGCTCTAGGTTGACTGTAAGTATGATTGAGGAGTTAAATGCTGATTTTTCGGCTGAGGAGATCAAATTTGCAGTGTTTAGCTTGGGTCCCAATAAGGCCCCTGGTATCGATGGATTCCAGGCCATTTTTTTCCAGAAAGCTTGGGGGATGATAGGGGCTGATATTACGGCTGTGTGTCTGAAAATTTTGAATGGGGAGGTTTCGATGCGGGAGTTTAACGAGACACTTGTGCTGCTAATTCCAAAGAGCAATAATCCCTTAAAAATTCAGGATTTCAGACCAATTTCCCTTTGCAGTTTTATCTATAAGGTTGTTACCAAAGTGGTGGCTGCGAGAATGAAGAAGTCTCTGCCGGAGGTTATTTCCAAGTACCAATCAGCTTTCGTTTCCGGAAGGCAAATTTACGATAATGTTTTGGTGGCTTTCGAGATCCTCCATTCAATGGGTAAGCAGAAATCCGAAAAGAAAGGGCATATGGCACTCAAGCTAGATATGAGTAAAGCATACGACAGAGTTGAATGGTCGTTTCTTGCGAATATCCTTTCTAGGCTGGGTTATCCGGAGAAATGGGTCAAGCTGGTCCTAGATTGTATTACTACTCCCACCCTATCCTTTCAGCTTAATGGGAAGGTTATCTGCTCGGTCACCCCGTCGAGAGGGTTGAGACAAGGATGTCCCCTCTCCCCATATCTGTTCCTCTTCTGCTCTGAAGCTTTTTCCAGCCTGATAACGAAAGCGGAAAGAAATGGAAGGACTCTTGGCGTTAGAAGCTGTAGAGGTAGCCCTTTGATAAGCCATTTATTCTTCGCGGATGACAGTATGATCTTCTGTAAGGCCAACAAAGCTAGCAGTTTGTGTATCAGGCAGATCTTGGAGACCTATGAGAAGGGATCGGGTCAATGTATTAACCTTACCAAGTCCATTATTACTTTTAGCCCGAAAGTTGGGGAAGAGTTGAGAAGTGTTATTAAGGGTAGTCTGGAGATTGAGGCTAGGAACTCCCATGACAGGTATCTTGGGCTCCCCACCATGGTGGGAAGAAATAAGAGAATGTTGTTCAACGATATCAAGGAAAGGGTGAGAAAAAAGGTGTCCGGCTGGAATGGGAATCAGTTTTCCTATGGAGGAAAAGAGGTGTTGATTAAGGCTGTCACACAAGCAATCCCTACCTACTCTATGAGCTTATTTAAGATTCCTATTGGGCTTTGTAATGATCTCAGCAGTATGTCCTCTAAGTTCTGGTGGGGTTCGAGGGACGGAAAGCGCAAAATCAGCTGGATCAGCTGGAAAAAGATGTGTCAGCCGAAAGGTTTGGGTGGCTTAGGGTTTAAGGACCTCTCCCTCTTCAACCAGGCCCTATTGGCTAAGCAAGCATGGCGAATCTTTGCCAACCCTGATTCCCTCGCTGCTTCGGTGCTTAAGGCCAAGTACTTTAGGCAAGGGAATTTCCTGGCAGCCCCTGTGAAGAATGGTTGCTCCCATATTTGGAGGAGCTTGGTGTGGGGCAGAGAGTTGCTGGAGAAAGGACTTAGGTGGAATGTAGGGGATGGCACTAGTATTCATGTCTTTAGGGACAAATGGATCCCCCGCCCGAAGTCTTTTAAAATTGTCACATTTGATCCAGGCTCCGAGCTTATGGTCTCAAATCTGATGGATGGTTCGAGGAGGGGCTGGAATTCGGCCAGCTTGGAGAATCATTTAATTCCCATCGATAGGGAAATTGTTCGGACCATTCCAATCAGCTGGAAGGGGGGCAAGGACTTCCTCCGATGGCACTACGATAGAAAAGGGGAATATACTGTCAGCAGCGGGTATGAGTGTGCTCTGCAGGACAGTATGCAGACGGATGTCGCCTCCTCCTCCAGTGACAGTAAGTGGTGGTCCCGAGTGTGGAAGCTGCAGATCCCGCCAAAAATTAAGATCCTTATCTGGAGAGGCTACCTGAATGCATTACCCTCCCTGGAGAACCTATGGAAGAGGAAAGTGGTGAGTGATCCTTGCTGCAGAAGATGCCATCAGCATATTGAGACAGTAACTCATGCTCTTTTCCTTTGTAAGAAAGTGAAGAAAATCTGGAGGAACACCAAGTTTGGTGAGCTGATGGTTTCCAGGCCCTTGGCCTCGGTACAGGAGGTATTTCATTTCTTTGTGTCCAAGTTAGAGCCAGCTGCTTTTGAGCTTTTCTGTGTGGGGATTTGGACTGTGTGGAATGATAGGAATAGTATGTTAAATGGTGGCAGCGTTAGTGCTCCGGAA
Source organism: Acer campestre (assembly GCA_954870605.1). Classification (NCBI taxonomy): domain Eukaryota; kingdom Viridiplantae; phylum Streptophyta; class Magnoliopsida; order Sapindales; family Sapindaceae; genus Acer; species Acer campestre. Next base: position 28,323,796 of record OX940806.1, on the reverse strand, counting down.
ATTGTGGCTAGTAGGGCTGAAGTTATGCTGGATGAGTTCAGAAGTTCTAAGCAGTTGCTGACGGTCTCCCCTCCCCCCCCTGTGAGAAATGTTGCTGCTGAGTGGTTAGCCCCTCCGCCTGGCCATCTGAAATTAAATTCAGCGGTTCGTTTCCGGAAAAATTCGGACAGTATTGGGGTGGGCTCTGCTATTCAGGATCATAAAGGAAAAGTGATTGCCACATCGATGTCCACGTTTGCTGGAAAGTTTTCCTCGGAGATTGGCCATTTATTGGCGGTGCGCGATGGTTTAAAACTTGCTTACCATTTCAACCTCTATGTTTCTATCCTTGAAGCCTCTTCTGCTGATGCTATCTCGCTGATTAGTAGTGATGCCCCTTATGGGGGAGATGCTTTTTTCATTTTAAATGATATTAGGGCCTTGTGTTCGACTGTTAGTTGCTGTAAGTGTCTGGCCTCCTCTAGAAAGGGGAACTCCCTGGCATGTAATCTAGCGTCGCTTGCCCTCTCCTCGAGTCAGGAGTGTATGTGGCTGAATCCCAGCCAGTTACTGTAGTTTTCTTTCTTTGTTGTTCGCTTTCAAAAAAAAAAAAAAAAAGATTCCTCAAATTTTGTTATCCCTCAACCGGAAAAAGTCAACTACATTTTTTGTTTTACAAAGGTGTTTAGGCCAGCTTTCACACACATCGACTAATCTTTTATAATGGTTATAGGTGGCTTTTATGCTGGTCTAACGAACTCATAAAGGAGTTATCTTCTTTATTGTATGGCCCTAAGAATTTGACAATAAAAGGAATCGATAGGAGTCAACTATATTTAACTCTACTATATTAACATTGCATCTATTTTTTCTTTAAGTTTAGGTAATAGTGATTGAAAACTAAAAGATCGTATTTACTTGTGTCATTGATAAGCGAGGACAATTTTTTATTTGTGTGTATGTTACACATAACTTGATTTTCGGTCGTTTTTAGTAAGAGTAATGTTAGATGTTTCATTTTTTTTTTTTAATTCTTTCTCAAATATTGTGGCATATGATGAGGTGTTAATATCATATTAACTATTATATAATCTCATGATTTATAAGATATTGATATCTCATGTGCCATATCATTTGAAAAGAAGTTGAGAAAAAAAAATTGTGACGTTGACATTACTCTTAAACAAAGTAATTACAAATCGTAAACAAATTTGGACAAAAGTTAATATTCACCTTCTTTTAGGATTCTAAACGTGCCCCGAGTTAAAACAAATAAAAAAAAAATGTTTAAACTCATAAGATTTATTTAAAAAAAAAAATAAAAAAAAAATGTAGGAATAGGGGCCCTGCAGCAATGGGTAGACTGACCCACCAAATACAGCAATGAATGGAAATTTTGATAATCGATACTCACAACTCACAACTCACAAGGTCATTGAATGCTCAATTGATTAAAAAAAATAAAAATCAATTTATGAGGGTGTTTAATTAGGTTGGTTATGTGCAGGCCACCAAGTAATGATGATTATTTATATTGAGAAAGGCTAAACAGCATTAAACAAAGGAAATTGCTTGGGTATTGATCAGTCAGTACCCAAGCTATACTGACAACACCAAATCATCCAATGGGGTGTTGCCACGTGGTAAAACTCTTTTGTTTTTTCTATTTTTCTCCTTGCCTTGGATTATATGGCAAGCAATGAGTGGTGTGGTCAGCACCTTGGATACTGGTCAGTACCCAAGCAAGGATCTGTGGAATCCTAATTTAGACCAGCTGTTAAGTGTCCAAGAGCTTTCAATTTTAATTTTAATTTTTAATGGCTCTTGCATTTATGGCAATTTACTCCTCCTCTCTCCTTTTCAATATGTAGTTGGCCTGTTTTCTGCTTTTCATATTCCTTGTGACTTTGTCATTCCTTTGCTTTTAGTAGATGTTAATTAAATTCGGAGAATTACTTGATAACGACTCAAATCAACAGTCTAAAAATAGTGTTTCAATTTATGTCTAACTAATCAAATTAAGACATATGTTTATATTTAATTATTATTATTTAACTTCTTCTATAATTATAGATACATATTCCAATTTTATTTGTTAAATATAAATAAAAACACTATTTTTAGATAACTGATTTGAGTCCACTTGATAATTACCATCATATACAATTAAAACTCTTTTTTGGTTAGAACGATCTTGACATTTTTTATTTTTTTTTTCTTCAAGATAATCTAAAGTCAAAACAAATTTTTTTGGTTGTAATATTAAAAAGTCATTTATAACATTATAAATGTAGTTTGAAATTTGAATATGTCTATTTGTGGGTGAGAATTGTACGCATGAAATCGAGTTATGTTTTATGAGTATGATTGGGTCAAAAGGTTGAGTATTCCAATGAAATTACATATGATTAAATGAAAATTTATTAAATTGATTAGATAGGCTACTTTTTGTTGCCTACTCCACTCTACTCCACCCCACCTATCTTCTCTTTTTTAAAGCTATGCTTTTTAGTGGTATGACAATTACTATTTAGTAAAGACAAATTATACACGACAAGTAATATCAAGGACACAATGATAAAATCTGGTATGCATCCGATGCAATATATCCGGGTCCGGCCAATAGATACATAGCTATATGGTATAGAAAATCAATCAATTAAATTTTTATTACCAAACATTATGCAACTATTGATCGGAATGTATTACATCGGATACATACAAGTTTTTCTCCATAAGATGATGGAGATTCTTGAATAGCTAGCACAAAAAGCATTATATATTTTTTTAAGAAAAAAATAATAATGTTAGTTGCACATATATATAACTTGTATCATGATCCTGGGATCTAAAAATTAATTTATCAACTCAAACAATGTTAGTTGCTTATATAAGAAAAAAAAAATGGATATATAAATATGACTCAAATCAACTGTCTAAAAAGGATAATGCTTCGGTACCCAAGGTGCTGACCATACCACTCATTGCTTGTCACGTAACCCAAAGCAAGGAGAAAAATAGAAAAAACAAAAGAGTTTTGCCACGTGGTAACACCCCATTGGGTGGTTTGGTGTGGTCAGTATGGTTTGGGTACTGACTGGTCAGTACCTAAGCAATTTTCGTCTAAAAATGGTGTCTCAATTAGTGTCTAACCAATTAAATTGAGACTTTTTTTTTTCAACTTTTTCTATAAAAGAGTAGACACATATCTCAATTTAATTAGTTAGATATGAATTAAGATATCATTTTCGGACAGCCGAATTGAGTGCATAGAAATAAACAGCAAACAAAGCAATAAAATGGCCCCATGGGATTTGGGAACCATCATCAATCAAGCAAAGACAAGGAGGTCCCTTTACTTATAAGACCTTTGCATGATTTAATTATATAGTTGTCTAGCTAGCTGTTTCCATCTAACACCACCGTGAATATACAGTGATCATGGATGGATCTTCTTGGAGGTATATAAACACTATTTAAAATGAATATTGCTCGGGTATTAATCGGTCAGTACCCAAAATACTGACCTTACCAATGAGAGTGTAGTACGTAACCTTTTTTCTTTTACTTTTTAGGAAAATGCTTGGGTCAGTACCCAAAGTATACTGACCATCCATAACCACCCAATGGAGTGTTGCCACGTGGCAAAACTCTTTCACTTTTTCCAATTTTCTCCTTACTTTTGGATTATGTGGCTATCAACTAATGAATGGTCAGCACCTTAGGTATTGACTAGTACCCAAGTGTTGCTTACTTTTTATATTTATCACATAAATTGGATCACGTGTTATACTTCTATTGGTAGGGTCCGTTGTCAGTATAATTAAAACCAATTATGAGAGTTGGGAATTGGGATTTAAAGATCTTCCCTAATTTGGAGTCGATAATGTACCAAAATTGGGTCCCATGTCAATTCATGCACACCTTCTTAATAGCTATTTAATGATTTGTCTCCATCTGTTGATGTGAACTGAAAAATAATGTAATATGTACAATTTCCTTTAGCTACCGATATTACTGTCACCACTCAAACTTTATACCAGAAAACCTTTTTAAAATAATGCATGTACCAGAACAAAAAATTAATCAATCTTTATTATATTTCTTTGGTGAGTTTTTTTTTTTTTTTTTTTTTTTTTTTTTTTTTTTGTGGAAAAAAATTTGTAGCAGAAAATAGGACAAAATCCAAAGATTTTAGAGAACTTTTCAACGAAAATCAAAAAATAATTTATTTAAAAAAAAAAAAAACTATTTTCATTTGTTTATATTTTATAAAGGTTTTTTGAAACTTAATTTATAATTTGTTTGTTGTCAGACATGAATGTTTCTTTCAGCTTCTTTTTCGTCACTCGTGAGGTGCCAGTTGGCTTTTGTTTTCCAATCATTTTTGGCACTCCGTACCCCACCCACCACCTTTTCTTTTGCATTTATTTGTTTTGCATTAGCATAAATGATTTAAAATTATAATCTGAATGAACGTTTTTTCTACTATCAAATATATACCTTGGAAGGGAGGATTCGAATCCACCGAACCAATTATATCTCATAAATCAACCTTTTATGTCAAAACTTATTAAAAACCTATATTTGTATTGAATTTTGATCATAACTGATATTTGTCATGTTCTATCTAGATCTGTTGACATGTGTAATTAATGACTGAGATTTATTTATGGAGTGATGCTATTTTACTCAAATTTAATGTTCAAATCTGACACCCAAATGATATGAAATCAGTGTAATCCATTCCTTTAAATTATGAAAATATAATACAATTTAAATTAATGAATTATGATGATGACATCACTATTACTCATATTTCTTTTATTTATAAATGTCTTTTTAAATTCATCACTTTAGTTCATTTGACCAAATATGTGAAAATCAACTATTTTAAAACTTGTGAAAGTACATTTTTACCCATATTATTATTTAATTTAGCTAAAATGATTATCTTAACTTTAAATTAAAATGAAAAACAATAAAATTCTCAATAATAAAATTTTAAATAAATATATTACAAAAAAAGCTTAAATAAATAATTAAAAAAATCCATTAATTTTTTCTTATTTTGTATTTTTTTCATAATGGATTTTTATTTAGCTAAAATGATTATCTTAGCTTTAAATTAAATTGAAAAACAATAAAATTCTCAATAATAAAATCTAAAATAAATAGATTACAAAAAAAAAAAAAAAATTATGAAAAAAAATCATTTAAAGATAAGATAATCATTTTAGCTAAATTAATATCTATTATGACACAAATACAAAATAATAATAATAATAATAATAATGAATTTTATTATTATTGTTTATTTAAGATTTTTTTGTAATACATTTATTTAAAATTTTATTATTGAGAATTTTAATTTAAAGCTAATATAATCATTTTAGCTAAATTAAATAGTAATAAGAGTAAAAGTGTATTTTCATAGGTTTTAAAATAGTTGACTTTCACATATTTTGTTAAATGGACTAAAGTGATGAGTTGTGGAAAAGAAAGACTAAAATGATAAATTTAGAAAGACATTTATAAAGGTGACAAATCACCAAAAAGGTAGGACTTACGTGAAATTCTATCTATTCATATTGAATTTTAATGAACATATTTATTTATATCTAATTTTATATTTTACGTTCAAATTCGTAAACTTGGTGCACGTGAACTGTAAATTATTATTATTATTATTATTATTTTGAAAGAAAAAGTCAATTACAGCGTGAAATTCGACAAAAATAGCAGCATTAAAGTTATGTAAAGTAGGGTAAAATCTAGTTCACGTAAGGTACTGTACTTTTCTTTTTCTATTTATTAAATTAAATTCATATTGTTTTCTGTTCCTGTATCGTACCACCGACCGCCATCATCATTACCTCACGCGTCAGCTATTTATCCGACCAATCACGTTCTCATTTCAGATTTGTCCGATCTCATCGGTAACTGGAAATTTCAGTATTTTTTTTTTTATGGTAAATTCCAATAAGATGCCTTGACTTTTGATGCAATTGCATATTTAATAAACGTTTACAGCTCAGTACTATTGACTGTTAAATTTAACTATTGACTAGTAAAACATTACAAAATATCCAAATCACCCCTAAGTTATCTATTTTTATCAATTATTCTTTAAATAATTCTTAAAATTAAGTAACAAATTTTTTTAATAAATAACTTAAAAACTAGATATTAACAATAAAAAAAAAACAAATAACAACAATTAAAAAAAAAAAAGATAATAACAAAGGTGTCGATATTATCACTCATAAAACTAATTAGTACGATTATATTTTTATTAAAAAATTTAATTATAAAAATAGCTCAATATAAATTTACCAATAAAAATAAATTATTTTAATTAAAATAAATCAAATATTATATACACTCATTAATTACACTTATATCGATCTTCAACTATATCTCTTTATTAAAAAAAAAAAAAATGCTTATCATATGATAAAGCCTAATTTTTATGATAAAACATAATTAAACTTTAATTTTATTTCAAGTATCAAACTTTCTCATCATCGCATGATTATCATATAACAAAGCAACGTAATTTTTTTTTTTCAGAGGATTCTGATCATACAGAGGCAGATATTATTTTACTTTATTTATTTCTTTCTTTTATGTACTCTATCAATAAACAGTATATATATATTTATTAATATAACTATATATAGATATAAGAGAATTCATATTGAAAATCTCTCGACCTCATATAATCCAGTTATACAACTTCCCTTTCATAAGGCTCCTATATTCGAGACATTTTCAAATATAAATTGGACCATCATTATAATAAGATTTGATTCCAAAGATAATATGTTTTTTTTTTAAAAAAATTTTAATTTTTTTTTTTATAAATTGGGCTTGTTAATAATTTAAGAGAGTTTATAAATAAAATGTATTAAAATGAATATATTCATTTCAATAAGGGTACTATTGCCATTAGGATGTATGCTTATAGTAATATTTATTTTTAAAATTTTAAACATAGGTGTACTAATAAAAATGGGTATACTAATTAATTTTATGGGTGACAATATCTACACCCTAATTACAATACAAAAAGTAAGAAAAAAAAAATCAAATAATAAATAAATATTTTCAAAGATTTTTTTTTTAACTGCAATTGTTTTTTGGTAAGTTAAATAGATTGATATTTAGGAAATCAATCCATCTAGATCTCCTCCAATTAAAAGGGGTTAGGATTTTTTAAAATTTATAATAATTAACAAAACATATTTTAATATTATATATATATTAATTTATACCATCTTATGTTTATTTATTAAAAAAAAACATTTTTTATAGTTATTGTTTTAATAAATTTTTTATTCATTTGTTAGAATATTTAAAGAATAATGGATAAAATAGGTAAGTTAGGGATAATTTGGACTTTTTGATATTTGATCGGTCAACATATAAACCTTCAATTGTTAGGTCAAAGTCAAAGATAATGAACTGGTAATTTCTGATAAAAATTCAATCTATCTGAAATTTCACCTAAATCAATTAATGTTACTGCAATTTGTCCTTTTTTTTTTTTTTTGAGTTATCATAAACTGATCACACGGCACACGCTCCTCACAACTCACAACCACGTACAATCTTACACTTTTTACAAAACGACGACGTCACTCTCACACTAAAACTCACCACACGAGTCACGACACGACCGTAGAAGCTGAGTGAGTGGCTGACATCTTCAGGAAACTTGGCACACGTGTCAGTTAGATTTTCCCGTATATAGGTGGTGGGTCCCACCTCCGCTTATCGTAAAGAAAAAAATTTAGATGCCTTAAAGCGGGTAAATTAGCAACAACTGCCGTCATTATTTTGTCTCTCTCTCTTTTTTTTTTTTTTTTGCAAAAAGAAAAAGAAATATTTTTATTTTTATTTTTATTTTCCTAGGAGTAGTTGTTGTTGTTCATAAAACTCAACAGTATCTCTCTCTTTTTTTTTTTTTTTTTGCAAAAAGAAAAACAAATATTTTTATTTTTATTTTTATTTTCCTAGGAGTTGTTGTTGTTGTTCATAAAACTCAACAAAGGCTCAGCTTTCTCAGCTTTCTCAGCTTTCTCTCTCTTAAAAGTCATCTGGGTGTGTGAAGAAATATGCTTTGATGGTGATGATCATATGTGGGTGATTTGGTGATTGATCTTCAGAGAGAGAGAGAGAGATAGATAGATAGATATGGGGGCTTGTGTGTCAACTCCACGGGGGTGTGTTGGTGGTAGATTGAGGTCTTCAAAGAAGAAGAACCGCAAAAGAAGGAAAACTAGAGTTTCTTCTCGCTTATCTGATCGATCACAAGACAAGGTTGATAGGTCTGCACCTCTTGATCGCCATTCTTCCTTCAACAACCCCACTTTTCAAGGTCCTTTCTTTTCTCTCTCTCTTTCAATCACAGATTGGTTTTTACTGTTCAGTCGATTCAATTTAGTTTTTGTTTGAAAATGTGATTATTGGGGTGTGTTTTTTGATTGATTTATTTGGTGTGGGTTCATCAAAAGTGAGTCTGTTATTGGTAAATGTGATCATCATTGAGGGTGGTAATTTGAAGCAGAGTTCTGGGATATTTGTCAATAGTTGATTGGTTTATGCTGGCTGCAATATTGAGGTTTGCTTATGTGGGATTTTTTTTCCCTGTTTTGTTTGGTTAAAATTTTAATACTGTAGATAAACATGAGCTTGGTTACCTGAATTTTTTTTTTACTGTTACTTGAAGTTTTTGTTTTTTATTGATGATCTAAGAGAATGTAGTTCATGAAAAGGAGGTTGGGTTGTAACATAGTTTAAATACACAAGAGGAGGCCTTTTCCGCTTCTTCTTCTCCATGGAAGTTCAAGGAGATTGTACAGATTTGAATTAGATTTCCATTTGTAAGATGAGTAGCAGATTGGAAGCTGATATTTAGCATATGCAAACATCGCCAAGTTGAATTTCATTTCGGGATACAACTTTTTCGTTTAGCTGTTATTTGATGGTGACTACAAATTTAACAGCATTCTGAATTGCAGGCTGTGAAGAGTCCATTTCAAAGGTTTTCGATTTTATTGATTTCCTATGCTAGCCCTGAGAGTTTACTTCAGACAGTTCTTTTCAGAATTTAAATTTTATTACCAAAGCAAATTAGCTAGCCTGAATAAAGGAATTGCTGTAACATTAATGTAGTGAGGGCTTGTCATCTCTAGTGTTGGATAGATTAGGCTGTTAATATTCTTATACTGGATATGGGGTAGGTGTTTGTCACTTATTAGATTATATAGATTGTTCAGTTAATTGCACTATCAAGCAGCAGGAATGGGCTCTATTGAAATCTTTATGAGGTAAACTTTAATAGGCGGCAGTGATCATGTCAAGGTCATTGAAACGCAGCTCATTGACGTGAAACAAAGTAATGTTGTACTGAAATCAGTATTTCAGTCCCTAGCTACCTTTTTTACAACTCTGCATCACTCTGTGTTTTGAATCACTTGTTTCTTTGAAGGGTATCCATGATACTTCACAGGGTTATTCTTAAGTTCATCATGAATGATCTTTCTATAATCTATGGTGTCGCCTTTATTTCTATACTAATCTCCATGTTATAAAATACAAAAGATGGGATTTGAATACAAACTTAACCTTTTCTGACATGTTTCCAGTTTGGTATGCTGAGCAGTGCCTGATATACTAATCTATAACTTAAAGTTGTGTCCATTGCCCCTTTGAGTTACGTTTCATGAAGACTGTGGTTTATTTTCAGCTTGAATATAATTTTGTTTTACTAATGGTTCCATTTTCTTTTTGCTACCATGTAATGATTTCAGCAGGAAGTGTTGAGGAGGCATGGTATGATTCAGTCGGAATATTTGACTCTGATTGTGATGAAGATTTCCATAGTGTTCAAGATGGTAAGAAGTATGCTGATGTCTGACACTAGTCATATAAATGAATTCCTTTTTTTATTTTATTTTATTTTATCACCTTGCTGGTTAATTCAACATGCATATGTTTAAAGTATGTTTACATTTGCGTTCTGCAGATGTGTCATCTATCAGTGGCTGTGATGGTGTGTCCAGATCAAGTAATGTATCTCTAAAAGATGCTAATCATCGAGACCAAAATGTCAATGCTCAACAATGTACCTCTTCGACTGACCAGTTGCAAAAACAAGGGCATTCATCAGCTGGAAACTCAGCTCGCAATTCAGTTAGCGAGGTTTCTAATGTTGATTTCCCATCGAAATCCGATGGGTCTTCGATGGAGGCAAAGCAACCTGTGTTCCTTGATGAGATCTCCTCCTCTGTGGATGAGGGTTCTGGCAAGGATGAAGGATTGTTGGATAATTGCGGAATTCTTCCTAGTAACTGTTTGCCTTGTCTTGCTTCTACTGTCCCATCAATTGAAAAGAGAAGACCACTAATCTCTAGTCCTCCAAGAGCAATAAAAAAGGTTGCCTCAAAGCTTTCTTTTAAATGGAGGGATGGACATGCTAATTCTACTCTACGTGAGTTTTTATGCCACTCAATTTGAAGTTTCATTATCTTCTGAATACGTATATGAGCATTCTCCAGGCGTTTTTTCTCTGTTATTATCTTCAAATTAAATCATTTACTGATTATTTTCCATTTCAATTACTGCTTGATTTATTTTGGAAATTCAACCATTTAATTGATTGTGGTTCTTGGTGGTTATACTGATACATCAGGGATCTATTAGAAACTGTATGAGCATATGACTTCTTCTTTGTTATATAAATATTTTTATTAATGCTTTTAACTTATTTTAATTGTTTCAGTTTCTTCAAAGATGCTTCTGTCCAGACCGATAGCAGGTTCTCAAGTACCTTTTTGCCCCATAGAAAAGAAGATGCTAGATAGTTGGTCAAATATTGAGCCAAATTCTTTCAAAGTCCGAGGGAAGAATTACTTTAGGTGAGATTGTAAATCAACAGTGATTTCTACTCACACACAAATATATTAAGTTTACAAACTAGCAAACACTTAGCAAAATCTTCAAAAAGTTTTATTTTAGACTTCGCATAGGTGGACTTATATCTGAACTGTTCTCTCATCACTTGGCCATGAACTTTTTTATATGGCAGGGACAAAAAGAAGGAATTTGCACCAAACTATGCTGCATATTATCCATTTGGCGTTGATGTATTTTTAAGTCCGCGGAAAATAAACCATATAGCTAGATTTGTGGAGCTCCCTGCTATTAGTTCTTCTGGGAAGCTTCCACCTATACTTGTTGTAAATGTTCAGGTACCCTCCAGTTTTCTTCGAGATGTTTTTTTTGGGTAATTTTCTTGAGTCTCAACAGGAGTGAGCATCATGATGATTATTGTGCGAAAGAGGGTAATTTTTTTATTTTACGTTTATTATTTTCTTGATCATGTGTTTTGATACTTACTGCTTTTGTTAATTCTACAGATTCCGTTGTATCCTACTGCACTTTTTCAAGGTGAAGTTGATGGCGAAGGAATGAATATTGTTTTGTACTTTAAGCTTTCTGACAGTTATAGTAAAGAACTTCCACCTCATTTTCAAGAAAATATCAGAGTGAGTTGGTTCCTTTGTAGTCTTACATTTCCGCTCTCTCGTTACTTTATATATGCTGCTGGGATGCTGGTCCTAGTAGTCACACTATAAGAATGCTTCTTTAATAGTCACATTTTTCATTTTAGCTGGAAGCTATCTGATATGCTTGTTTTCAAAACAGAGGTTGATCGATGATGAAGTTGAAAAGGTCAAAGGTTTTCCTGTAGATGCAATTGTATCTTTTCGAGAAAGGTTGAAAATATTGGGCCGTGTTGTAAATGTTGAAGATCTACATTTGAGTGCGGCAGAGAGAAAACTTATGCAGGCTTACAATGAAAAGCCTGTTCTTTCACGCCCTCAACACGAGTTTTACTTGGTAAGTTTATATCCAACTTATTTTACTGGACTAGAGTGAAATGGATTCATTCTTATATTAGTTATATACCTAATCCGTTTTATAGTTAAGAAGACTTGAAATTATATTGAACAATCTGAAAGATGTTCTAACATCTTATACTGCTGAAAACTTAAGTTCTCTGATTACTGCGGCAACAATATTCTCATCAACCGCCATTTCATATGCTTTAGCTTTGTGGCACCAAAATCTTTAGTAAGCAAGCTCATATGTTGTTCTTGAGATTATATTGAAATAGTCCATTATGCTCTACATAACACTTGAAGGAATCAATTCTGTACATTCAGCATTTCGAGTTGAGTTATTCATTCATTGTTGAACTTCATTGACTATAAGGGCATGATGTACGGAAATTGTATATTATTCTGCATCCATTTTATTTTGGTGACAGGTGATTCTCCACTGCCTGCGTATCTTTTAAACTTAAATAACTAGGTTAGCCAATTCTATGCGGATCGTTTTTCTTTTTATCTAGAGTGGGATAATCCAATTCCTTTATGCTTCCATGCGTACCATGTTTTCCTTCTTAGACATTTTATATTTAATTTTTCATTGGATGAGTCCTCATCAGTCTTACCTTTTTGATTGTTACAGGGAGAAAATTACTTCGAGATCGACATAGATATGCACAGATTTAGTTACATTTCTAGGAAAGGTTTCGAATCATTTTTAGACAGACTGAAGCTCTGCGTCTTGGATGTTGGCCTCACAATTCAGGCAAGATATATATATTCTTTTCTTTCAAAATCAATACATTTTCTGCAATAGTTTAGGCTTTAAAAGATTTTTTCTTGCAACTGATATCTGTTTCGTAAATCAGGGGAACAAAGTTGAAGAGTTGCCGGAGCAGGTTTTGTTTTGTATACGGTTAAATGGTATTGACTACATGAATTACAATCAACTGCGGCACAGTGAAGGGGCCCTTTGATTATAAGTGTTCAATGTCAGGCTAAAAGTTCATATCTAATAAAAGGCTAACATTAAGAGAAATTTCTTTTGTACCTTGAGAGTGATTCTGAGAAGATCTCTTCATCTAAGTAATCAGACGCGAGAAGTGCAATTTATACACCAGTTTGCGCACACACAGATTGAAGTCGAGGAATTCGCCGAATCAATATGTTGTATTATCGTGATAAGTACCCCAAGCACCGCAGGCACATAAAAGAGGGTTTTAACAGAATTCATGTATGTCCGTAGAGGTAAAAGAGAGATCGCAGTCATATCCCCATTTGAAAGAACAAAATCTTTGAAAGAATTGCAGGGTATGCTTGTAAAACCAAATTTTTTTGTATCTTTATACTGTCATTATGTGTAATGTATAGGCCTAATACATAAGATCTCTTAATTTTTCATTTCCATGTTCTTGCAGCTCACATAATTATAGTATTCTTGCAACCTTGAAAGCTTTTATAGCTGCATAAAGTCGGTTATTGAGAAAACAATTGATCGATGTGTGTTGAGTCATGTTTTGATAGTAATGATATGTTTCGATTCGTCTTATATTTGCTCGGTACATCATTTGTTATATATAGATATGGCAGCAGAGGATACATATAAAGAACAAGTTTTACTAAGATAAATAGTATATTAATCTGAGAAGCTATTACATTAATTTGCTTGGACTGTTTCAGTTTTTTTGTTTTGGTTCAATCTTGTAAACCAGTACTCAAGCTTTACAGGGAGTAAGTGGCTTTCCGCATAAGCCTCTGTTTCCAGAGAAGGAGCTCACAGGAAACTCACTCAGAGGTTTACCGGCAGGAATTTCCCCCTCCAAAAGATTGTCCGATAAATCCAAATCCTTCAACTTTCTTAACTTCAAAAACTCGCTTGGTATTTTACCTGTAAATCGGTTTTCTTGCAGCTTCAGTGTCTCTAAAGAGCTTTCATACGCGAGAGCATCTGGCAAGGCGGAACCTAACTTATTACGGCTCACATCTAGACTTCTTAGTGATTTCAATCTCCCTATGGAAATCGGTAACCTGCCTTCGAGAAAATTATGCGATAAGTTGAGATACTGAATCCCAGTTTGTGCTCCTTCACCGATGAGCTCTACTCCACTTGAGAAGCTATTATCTGAAAGATCAATGTATGTCAGTGACCCATCAGGAAACCTTTGGCCTATCTCGAAAACCTGACTTACGGATCCCGTTAGCTTATTTGAGTGAAGATCTAGTACTCCCAAGTCTTGTAAGTCGGTAATCGTCTCAGGGATCTTCGAAGCAAGTGAATTCCTGGAGAGATTCAGAGAGTAAAGCTGAGTGAGGCTTCCAAGCCATGCTGGTATGCTTCCAATGAGATGGTTTACCGACAAGTCCAGTTCCTGTATCGGACTTGGAGTTGTTCGCAAGGAATCTGGAATTTCGCCTTTGATCCCACATCCTGCCAAACATATACGCGAAAGAGATGGCAGTTCTACTAACCATTTCGGGATGGAGGAAAGACGCAGAAGGTTGAATGACAGATCTATAGTTTGAAGATTTTGCAACGAAGACATCTCGGAAGGCAACTCCCCTTGAATCAAATTATGAGAAATACTAAAGAACATTAGCCGAGAGAGCTGACCAATTGTTTTCGGTATCTGGCCAGATAACTGGTTCCCGTTGAGATACAACTCAGTCAAATCCTGTAGATTTCCCAAGCTAGCAGGAATTGCTCCCTGAAGCTTGTTGTTTGCTAGGGAGGCTCTCTGGAGAGACGCCAGATACCCGAAATTGGGCGGTATCCTTCCCGTTAGATGATTATTTTGCAGTCTCAGGAATCCGAGGGAACGCATTTGACCATATCTAGATGGAAATGGTATTGCTCCCTCAAGATAGTTGCTATCCAAATATAAAACTGAAACTGTAGTCAAATTAGCTAATGAAGTTGGAATTTTCCCACTTAAGAGATTGCTTGAGAAATCAAGCTCTTCCAATACCTGTAATTCACCAATCTTTTCTGGTATATGACCATTAAGATTATTGCTATGAAGATCCAAACGTACCAAATTTGTCAAGTTTGTGAAGGAATCGGGTATCATACCAGTAAATTGATTTGAATACAAAAAAAGTGCATTGAGATTTATGAGATTTCCTAGACTTGGAGGAAGAGTCCCGGATAATCTATTCTCGTGCAAGTGAAGTTCTTCGAGTTTCGACAACTTACCAATGCTTCCTGGTACAGGTCCACTTAGCTTGTTGCCGTAAAGATAGAGCTTTTTGAGCTTCTGAAGGCGGTATCCGATCAATGGTGGGATTGTTCCAGCAAGGCCAATTAGTCCACCAAGATCAAGTACTTGAAGTGAAGTGAGAAGTATTATTGAAGGAGACAGCTTTCCTTCCATCTGAGATTGAAAGACAGAATCTTCAGTGGAAATGAATCCTGGAAGACGAATTTCTGTCACTCTTCCGGTTACATTATCACAGGAAATGCCTTCCCATCTGCAACAATTGCTTCCAACCCATTTCTCCGACCGGCCAGATGTGTCGGTATGAATTCCAGCTTTGAAGCTTTTTAGACCACTCAGATCATTGGAGTTGCATACTATGTTTCTCTCTCCAACTGTTGTTATGATGATGGTGGTGAATACTGCAACAATTACCAAGAACTGAGAACCCATTTTTGTATGCACAGATAACTAGAACTTCTGTGATTTCAACAAGGAAAAAAGTAAGAATTTTGAAATGGGGTAGTGGTTGAGATATCAATTATGCATTTAGCTACCGAAATTTAAGGACTTGATATAAAGTAACAAAAAAAAAAAAAAAGGGGGAGTCGGTCAAAAATGTTTATTTCAATTATTCAGTCATTCCTTTACGGTACGCGGTTGCTGAAAAGCATATGGTGTCTGAATCATGAGTCATGATGTGTCCTTGGTTATGGTTAAAGGAGTCAATTAATATCAATCTTTTTTTCTTTTTCTTTTTTTCCTTTTGCATATTATATTATTATTATTCTGAGAAATGTCAGAAATCCCTGTAGTACCCAAATAAACTAAAATCCTCAGCTCTTTTAAACTTGTTTGATCAAAAGATCCAAAACCAAAACATCTCCCCCCAAGAAGCTGCACTGGTTATTACAAAACTGGAAGCATCTAATCCACTGGAGAAGCAGGTAAAAGGTTTGACAAGTTCCATGTTGTTTTAGATTACAAGAGTGGTGTGGTGTGGTCCTCTCTTCCCCAATATTTTGTCTACTTTTAGAACTTCCATGTTCAGACATCATAGAATAATGCACTCCAACTGCACTACATGTAATTTGGAATTTCAAGAAAAATCTTACAGGGTTTTTTTTTTATTTTAATTTTTTTGTCCTGAACATTATTTAAAACTTCTAGACCAATTATTTCATTTTTTTTAATCTCTGTCTTAACACCTCCTATTAGTTGTAGAAAAATATGAACTGTCAAAAATAAAATATGAACCGGTTGGAGAGAACCGAAAGAAACAAATCCCATAAATGGATTAATGTATTATGATGTACATGTCATATGAACAGTTAATAAAGGAAAACAAATAAGATTAAAAAAAAAATAAAAAATTTGACACTCTGTAAAGTTTCCATCTTCAACAGGAGGAGGAGTAGCTCTCATTTACATGTAAAGAAACACAATGTATTGGTTTCAATTCAATTCATGACAATTCTACAAATGCTATCCATTCTCATGAGACTACATGCATCATAAATGGTTAGGATGATTTCTGGGTTCAGTTGAGGCCAAATTGCAAGTTCTGTCACGGGTTGTGTAAAATTCTGGTGAGAGATCAAAGGCAGCTGATTGCATTACTAAAAAGTATTTATTTTTCTCTATCATATGCTGCTTACAGGGACAAACAACTGAGTTCTAGTTACTCCCATGGGATACGATCGAGGCTGATATGGACGCAGTGGGGCTCGTATCGTCTCGTTCAACATCATTACCGAAGTTTGCTTTCCCGATTAACATCTTTATTGCTATTTGAGCAACTTCAGCAAACCAATCATCCTCTGGCAATACACTGCCAAAACAAGAGTTTATCAGGCTATGGAGCTGCAATAGATATTTCCTGATCATAATATATTTGAAAGGACATCTATGCATACGAGCTAGTAAGATATGCATGAAGAAGCTTGAAAGCCTCTTCTTCTAATGCAAATTGGATTTACCTGTAGGGGTCTATTCCAGTAGCAGCGACAACATCAATAGCTCTCTCTATTATATTCTTAATAACTTGTTGCAAGTTACGGGATAAATAACGGCCTTCGGATGAAAAAAGCATCACAAACTCCATATCCAGATAAAACTGCAAGAACACCAAATAATTATCAGAAGTTCAAAGTATTTATGGTAAAAGATGTCAGTAAAATGCACCTGTTGTAGTCCAAGAGGACCCAAAGGCTTTGGCCCTTCCTCTATCTCAACCCAAAAGCTTTGATCTTCAGAGAGCCACAGGATCACAGTCTCTGTCATTCTCATTAATAGAATGGTTGCAGACCTTTCCCTTCCCACAAACATATCAGTCACAATGATTGCCGTCTCAGTCAATTTGCAAAAAAATTCCTGATGGCGTAAAGGCAAAATGATTAATCAAACGATTTTGAAGATCACAAGATTCCATACTAAAGCATGTGTAGTGAAAAGCATCAGAATAGATAGCAATGAGAGTGCATATGAAAGTAGGGTGCGGGTGTAATGCTCCAAAATTGCTGCAAGTGGAAACCCTCTCTTAAGAAAATTAAGCCGTGAAAAATTATCATGACCTTGTTTACATTGTTCTCAAAGAAAAATTATCAAGATGTCATACAAGAGTGCAACTTGCAAATTAGACTAGATTACCTGAAAAATTGGAGATGGAAACCATTCAGGCTCTTCTGTGCTGTCATCCATAATTGTGTAAATCTGTCCGTTGAGACGAATATCGCCATCTTCTGTGAAGATGAGATCAAGAGCATGTTGTCTGCAGAAGCTATCTCGCAACCTATCAACTAACCGTTGAAGCTTCCTCTTCCATTCCCTATGCTCTGGCAAAAGGTTTTGCCTCTCTGAAGCTCTTCTTGGAGTCATGTCAACTCTATTAGACTGGCACGATGGCGAAAGCTTCAATGCAGCACGTGGTAGCAGCTCATCTGCTAAAAGGGATGCATTAGCTAGCAAAGCTACTTGTTGGGTTTCGGTCTCTGCCATCCTTATAATATTCTGAACGTTCTCTTCATTCTCTGTTGAACCCGGCAGTGCATTTATCAATAAATCGACATAATAGTTGAATACTTCTAAAACACCATCTAATGCCAAACCATCCAATTGCATGCTTTCAAGGGATCCAACATCCTCGAGCAAATCCTATCCAAGCATATTGAAGGATTAGATAAAGAAATCAAATAAGCTTCTAAGGGAAAACAATTGAATAACATCTCTATATAAAAACATAAATTCAATAAAAATGCAATGAGATCAATACCATCAATGTGGTGAAGAAAGAAATTATGATAAAAATTAATTACCTGAACCATTGAATTAAATCTATGAGCACTGATTGAAAGTTTAGGCTGCGAAGCAATTGAATGACTAAGCAATCCAGTGGAAGACAAAGAGGATTCAGCAGACGGTGGATAAGAGAGCAACCAATCCTCTGCAGCGGCCAGTGCAGCACTGCTTAGCTCAATTCTTTTTATGTAAGCACATAGTGCCTCCACAACACAAGGCCTAAAGAGTCTCAATAAGACAGGAGAGAGGGACAACCCACTGGCTTCTAACAAGGAACTGTGTCCCAAGCATATCTGAACACATTCAGTGACAACTCTCAGACCCCCAGCGGATGCTGTTGAGGCCAGAATAAGCCTCTTGAGGAAAAGAGCAAACCCCTCTGTCTCTTTGACAGCCCAAGTAACAAGCTCGGATGAATACGCAGGTTCCTCCCCAAAAACTGCCAAGGAATCCCTCGCCCCTTGTGCAATGGTTGAGAATACAAGCTGTGAAAGAGCAGCAGTAAATGCTGCTCCACTGGCAGTGCTTGATGAGCGAAGACTTTGAATGTTTTTCTGCAATTTTTGATGGTGAGAACTAAGTAGCAATGTATGGGCTCGTGTGCCATCGCCAAGTACTTTCAGAGCTGAAGCAGCTGAACGAAGCTCAGCGCCACGAGTAGAAAGTTGGCTAGTAGTTTCTGCAAGTTGATCAACAAGTTTTTGTCTCTGCTCCGAGATGGCATTCTCCAATGAAAAAAGCGCGGTTGGGGTGAGTGTATGATTCCCATTAGCTTCTTCCAGCATACTAGTTCCTTGATCTAGTGCAGCCAAAACTTCATCTACTCTCTTTTCGGCCAACAAAACTTCAAGATTGTCTAAAAAGTCCGATAACCAACTTTCCGACACAGAAAGTTCTTCATTTTCGAAGGTAGATATGTCCTCATTCACAGAATCATCATCATTAGCAGAGAAGTAATCGTTTCGAACACCTTCAGCTAGACGATGTACTAGAGTTGTCTGACTTGACAATAGATTTCTCAAGGAAAGGAGCTGACCCTCAAGAACTGAAATCTCTTTGGATGTGCTACACATATAAACATTTATATGCCATGAAATGATTTATATATATGATCATGGAAACTTTTCAGACAGCAATCATGATTATCTATTACTAAGACGCCATGTGCAAGCTCAATTACAATTTATTTACTAATTCATGTTCTTGATAAAAAAAAAAAAAGCAGTTAATTTGCTCACCGTATGAAAGCAGAATAATTAGCATAAACACTTTTACGCATTTCCTCAGCTGACGCCTTCTTCAATTCAACAAGCTGAGAGCACAAGAGCCTAATCTCCTGTTTGACAACAACCCACAAAACATAATCTCTAACTCAACCTGTTAATCTAATAATTAATTCTCCATGCATGCACATTTTTTTAAGAACCCAAAAAGTAAATTGGTTTTGGGTTGAAAATGAAGGAGTGCATACAATCAAACACATGAAAGGTGATTTCTGTTAGTGTAGTCATTAAACACGTATGCATATGCAGATCATCAACCCCGTGTGTGTGTATAGAGAGAGATAGAGAGACCTTCTCGTTCATGTGGTTGCATTTGGAGGTGATGTAGGCATCAGGGTCGAAATGGGAATTTTTGAAAGCCTTCAAGCGATCGCTGAGAGTAAGATTTCCTTCAAGTTCTGCTGAGTCTCCTATACTCGATGAAAACGACCCTCTCGTCAAAGGCTTCATTGTCGAACGTACGTACCAGTCTATGGAAAGAGTCCTTCTCTTGACGATTTGGACGTGAACCAGAGAGTAGCATGAAAATAAGCAAATTAATGAAGAAGAAGAAGAAGAAGAAGAATCACGTAGGACTCGCTTGGGTTTGTTTTGGGTTGAATTTGATTTCTAGCACTCATATCATCAAATTAAAGAACCACTTGGTTTCTCTGATTCTTGATTTCTTGCCACGTAAATGTAAAAAATTACGGGAATTCTTTTTGAATAAAAAAAAAATATCAAATTATAATATAATTTAGATTTTGCTCTTGTAATATATATCATAATTGTGAACAATCAAACCCCTTAAGCATATGAAAATACGTGGTTGTTATTTGAAAAAAAAAAAAAAAAAAAACCAAAAAACATCCATTAGTTGATTGTGGAAACATTTGAGACCGTAATGTAAGGAATTTATATAATATATATAAAATAAAATAAATTCTTCTTTTGGTTTTATTTTTCTTTTGTTCACGACCATATCAAATACTACAAGTGTGTTTAGTGCTGGCAAAACGGGCCGGGCACTGACGGGCGGCCAGGCCCGGCCCGCTAGCTTAACAGGCCAGGCCCAAGCCCGTTAAGCTAGTGGGCCAGGCCGGGCCCCATGTGTGGAGTTCGCGGGCCGGGCCGGGCCCGGCCCGTTAGGCCCGCGGACTCTAAAAAAAATTGCAAAATGGATTCTGGCGGGCCTTAATGGGCCGGCCCATGGGCTTGGCCAACGGACGGCCCATGGGCCCGGCCCACGGGCGGCCTGTCAGGCCCGTCAGAATTCAAATTCAATTTTTTTTTTTTTCAAAATTTGAATTTGAGGGGTTGCTTTTGTAATTGGCCAGGTGGCCGTTGGTGACTGTTGGAGGGGTGGAAAAAAAATCCAAAACTTTAAAAATTTACACTTTTTTAAATCTTTTACAATTTTTTCCAATTATACCCTAACCTAACATTTTCCTATAAATACTCCCATCACTCTCACCTCATTCTCTACATTTTCTCTACTTCCCTACTCTCTTATTCTCTCTATTCTCTACAATCTCCAACATCTCTCACTCACTCTTTCAACAATTTTGTAATTTATTTTATTTATTTAATATATTATTTATATACTATATACTATACACTATAAACTATACATTATATATTATATATTTACATACCTCCCACTCTCTAGTCTCTACATATTCTAAGGCTCTTACTCAAAGGTATTGTCTTTTTTTTCTTTTTTCTTTTTTAATTAACTTTCATTTGTTATTTAATTATTAACTATTATTAATATGTTTATAACTAATGTTATTATTTGTTATGTTGTTAGGTATTCAATATTTCAATTGATTAATTAATTCCACACTCTCAAGTCTCAACTCTCAACTTTCAAGCCTCCAATTTAAGGTTAGTATGTCTACTTCTCTACTTTTGTTATTAATAACTTTTTATATAGTAATTATTATTATTTAGTGATTAGTATGTGTGTAGTTATTAGTTAATATTGTTGTTAGTAATATGTTAATTTTATGTTTTTTTATTGTGAGTTTAACAACAAAATAATAATTAAAAAAATTAATTCCTAATTTTTTTCAAAATTTTCGAAATTATTATTATATTACAAAGATTATGTTTTGTTTTATTTTATTTTTTTGGTAGAGTTTAAGAAGAAAATAATAATTTAGACAAATTAATTCCGAAATTTTTAAATGTTTTTGAAATTAATAATATATTAGAATGATTATGTTAATGTTTTTTGTAGAGTTTAAGAAGAAAATAATAATGTAAAAAAATTAATTCCGAAATTTTTTAATTTTTTTTTAAAATTAATAATATATTAGAATGATTATGTTAATGTTTTTTTGTAGAGTTTTAAGAAGAAAATAATAATTTTAAAAAATTAATTCCGAATTTTTTTAAAAGTTTTTGAAATTAATAATATATTAGAATGATTAAGTTAATGTTTTTTGTAGAGTTTTAAGAAGAAAATAATAATTTAGACAAATTAATTCCGAAAATTTTTAAATTTTTTTGAAATTAATAATATATTATAATGATTATGTTAATGTTTTTTGTAGAGTTTAAGAAGAAAATAATAATGTAAAAAAATTAATTCCGAAATTTTTTAATTTTTTTTTAAAATTAATAATATATTAGAATGATTATGTTAATGTTTTTTAGTAGAGTTTTAAGAAGAAAATAATAATTTTAAAAAATTAATTCCGAATTTTTTTTATAAGTTTTTGAAATTAATAATATATTAGAATGATTAAGTTAATGTTTTTTGTAGAGTTTTAAGAAGAAAATAATAATTTAGACAAATTAATTCCGAAATTTTTTAAATTTTTTTGAAATTAATAATATATTAGAATGATTATGTTATGTTTTTTTGACATCATAATCATGTCTCGAAACCAAAGATGCACACATAATGTTTGATATTATAATTCCAACTTTGAAAATTAATAAAATTTTCAAAGTTGGAATTATAATATCAAATATTATGTTTGCGCACATATAGTTGCATACTGAGTACTCTGTCCACAAAATTCTCAAAGTTACGAGTCATACTAATTAACGAATGTCCAGAGATTCTTCCATCTAGATGACAATCTGACAGAACACATGTTTTAACCTGTGTTTTGTCATTGAGATGGAAGAAATCTCTCGATGTTCGTTTATAATCTTAATTTCGATGATTAATTGATTATGATTATAAACTTGGTACCGACGAGTCACTTTGAGAATTTATTAATTTGATGGACAAAGTACTCAGTATTTGTCAATGCAAATTTTGATGAATATGTTTTTTTTTTAGAAAAATTAATTCCAATTTTTTTTTAATTGTTGAAATTAATAATATATTAGAATGATTATGTTTTTTTTTTTTAAGAGTTTAACAACAAAACAATAATTTTAAAAAAAATTACTATTTTAATTGTGTAAATGTATAATTTTTATTTTTATGTTTAATTTGTTATTTGTATATAAATGTATAATTGTATCTGTGACATTTAATCATTTATTTAATTATAATCTTAGGAAAATGAATCCTGGAGACTTGAACCTGAACCCCGGTGACTATTTACCGGAGGAGGAGATCAACCGATTATTCAATGAGTTCCATCCCGATCTCGATCCCCCTAGTAGTATGGGTGCAGGACCTTCTTCCTCGACACTGAATTCGAGTAAGAAGAGGAAGAAGAAATCGGAGGTGTGGGATTGCTTCAACACTGTAATGATAAAGAATATAGATGGTTCTGAAGTTGAGCGTGCCCAATGTAAGTATTGTCAATCTCTACTCACCAGTTCAGGTAAGGGAACTAGTCATCTCAAGAGACATAGAGACAAATGCATGGCTTCCCATGGGCAAGTCAATACAACTCGACAAACCCAACTACAACGGAACCCAGATGGTTCTGTGAGTACATGACAGTATGACCCTGACCGGGTCAGAGAGCTAGCGGTGTTGTACTGTGCTGCAACTGACCAACCCATAGGTTTTCAAGATAACCCTCATTGGCAATATTTTATTAATAATGCTTTTAACCCCCAATATGTCCCTGTTTCTAGAAACACAGTTAGGAGTGATTTGATCCGTACTTTTCAAAAACGTAGGACTGAATTGATTTATGAATTGCAAAATATTTCTTTTTCAATTGCATTAACGTCCGACATCTGGAGTGGACGATCAAAACAAGATTTTTTATGTGTCACTGGACACTATGTAGACACCCAATGGATTTTACAAAAAAAGCTCCTTGGTTTTCGTGTCATGGATTATTCACACACTGCACAAAATATTTTTCAGGTTATTATGTCCATTATACAAGATTATGGCATTCAGAACCGCATCATGTCAATTACTTTGGATAATGCATCTGCTAACTCCAAAGCTATAGAATTTTTCGTTAATTCTAACATCCCTAATATTGCGGGAAAATTTTTCCATGCCCGTTGTGCATGTCACATTATAAACTTGATTGTAAAATCAAGTTTAAAGCAGTTGGAAAGTCAAATCGACAATATTAGGGGGGCTTTGGGTTGGATTATGGCATCTAACCAAAGAATTGCTGAGTTTGCCAGATTTTGTAGATCAAAGGATCTAATACCCCGTAAGTTCCAAACAGATATGCCGATAAGGTGGAACTCAACATATTCAATGTTGAAATCTGCTTTACCATATTCTTCAGAAATTACTAGTTTTTATAACCTGAACACCACCAATGACATCGGACGTGAAAAACTCACAGATGGTGATTGGTATGTGGCCACTGTTTTTGTTGAATTTTTACAAGTTTTTTATGATGCTACTGTAGAATTTTCCGGGGTTTATTACCCCACATCTCCTCTTGCACTTCATAAACTTTATGACATGGCTGATTTACTTAGACAATATAGTGACAATGTGATGGTAGCTTCCGCTGTTGCTGCTATGCAAAAAAAATATATAAAATATTGGGGGGAAATTCCTCTTTTGTATGCCTTTGGTATTGTTATAGATCCTAGGTTCAAATTTAATGGTTTAGAATTTATTTCTACTACTTTGGGTGAGGCTCTAGGATTAAGTGAAACGGATGTTGCTGAACATCTTAGTACACTGAAATCCCAAATGTTCGAGGTTTTTTCTATTTATGAGAACAGGTACAGCGACGGAACAGCGGAACCGGCGCCTTCTCAGCAACAATCCCAACAACAATCGAAGCTCATGAAAAAAAATTTCAACAAGGCCACAAGGCCCACAACTTCTCACGCTTCAGGAAGTTCGAGTCCAAGTCAAAGTCAAGCTCAACGAAAACACGTGGAGCTGAACCGATATCTGAGTACAGAGTACTCCATCACGGATAACGATGACTTCACAACCAATGATCTTCTGAAATGGTGGTGCGGCAAGAGAAACAGCTTCCCTATTCTATCGAGATTAGCATGTGACGTCCTTGCTATCCCGATTTCAACAGTTTCATCTGAGTAGGTGTTCAGCACAGCCGGACGAATTCTAGAAGACAGAAGATGTTCATTGGCCCCTGATGCCGTCGAAGCATTAACATGCCTTAAGGATTGGCAAAATGCAAGATTGAGACGACAACATCAACTTGAAAATGAAGAACTCATGGATGACTTCTCCACTATGACCATTGAAGAGAGTTCTGGTAGCAACCAGCAGACGAGCTAATGTAATTGTAAATACTTAATTTTTTAATATTTTTTTTTCCGATTGCACTCTTTTTCCCTTACCAAGTTTTTATCCCATTGGGTTTTTCTTGGTAAGGTTTTTAACGAGGCAATCATGATTTGTAATTTATACTTTTCAACACAAATTTAATACGAAATTACAAAAATATTATTCATCGAAAACTAATTAAGTGTTGTATAAAATGAAGAATGTTATATTTCATATTCAAATTATTACATTAATAATTACACAACATTATTAGTTTATTACAATGTATTAAAAAAATGTTTTTTTTTTAAAAATTCGAAGCTTGTTGGGCTCGGCCCGTTAAGGCCCGTTTGGGCCCGTCAGGGCCCAGCCCGTTAAGGCCCGTCAGGGCCCGGCCCGTTTAGGCCCGTCAGGGGCCCGGCCTGTCCCATAACAGGCTTGGGCCCAGGCCGGGCTCACCATTTCACCTAATGGGCCGGGCCGGGCCGGCCCGTTTCGCTAATGGGCCCGGGCCGGGCCGGCCCGTTTTGCCAGCACTAAGTGTGTTTGGTATGAATTTTCAATTTGAGCTTCTAGAGTAGATTTTTCCGTAGTAGGGCTTTTAATGAGTAGAGCTTCTAACAAAAAAAAAGTCTTTGATTGTGTAAATTACAAAAAAGAGTTGAAAATGTATTTTTAGAAATAACTTTTGGTTGAGTGAATTATAAAAAAGGTGTTGATAATGTATTTTTAGAAATAACTTTTGGTTGAGTGAATTATAAAAAAGGTGTTGACAATGTATTTATAATAAAAGAGGTATGGTGAAATATCTAAAATTTATAAAAGGTAGTTGAGACAATTTATATGTTTTAAAAAAGCTAAAAAAAAGCTTCTTAAATAGATATAAAATGGCTTTTTTAAAGGGTAATTGAGACAATTCATATATTAAAAAAGTTGTTTAGAGTTTTGCCAAACAACCTAAAAAAACTTCAAAATAGCTTCTAACAATAAAAAAACACTTTTGATCATTTCAAAAACTATACCAAACATACACTACAAGTAATTCAACCGTAAATGGGAAATGTCTCTTTGTTGTGACGTAAAGTCGAACTATAAATATGAAAGAGCAGATACATAACCACACAATTAGGATTACAAATTAATGCACGTGTTAAATACACCTTGAAAACTTTGGGATTCCTTATCGTTAATTAAATTTATTCCAAGTAGCAAACATGAAATCTTATATAACTCTTTTGAAACTTGAAAGAAAAATGGTGATCACCTTATATGATCACTTGTCCTAATTTACAAAAGTGCCATACTTGCACCTTAATTTTGTAAAACTTAATTAATTAAACCACTCTTCTTGATTGATAATATATCATAATTAGCATCCCATGACTTTGTCGGATGGCAGCGAAGGTTTTTCTGGCACGGTGCCGTCATTACCGGCAAGAGCTCTGTACTTGTCTCTCCTAGTAAAGTTAGTGCACTCATACGAAAGAGTTGCTGCAATCACTCTTTGTATATAATTCGCTATTTCATGGCTAGTCTTCCCTGAACTACTAGTCAGCTCCTTCGGCAACTTGTTCAAGAATGTAACTTCGTATGCTGGACTAGGGTTCATGAAGAAGTAAAATGGGTCCATTCCTTTCCAACCTCTAGCGGTTGTTCCGTGAAACATGCTCATACGGTTCACCATAGCCACTGGGACAAGCTCATCTGTTAACTCAGCAAACAACGCTGAGAATCTCAATAGAAACGGTTCTCTGCAAGTGGTTCCTTCGGGGCATATCGCTAGGTCACCCTTTTGTAATAGTTTCTTTATCATGGAAGCGTCGGTGGCTCGGTCTCGGCTGAGTCTCACCGTTTTGATTGGTGAGATGATTTCAGAGAGTCTTGAGACTGAATAGGTGACGGCTGGGATTGGACGGCCGAGAGCGGTGGAGAGGAATATGGGGTCTAGAAGACTTCTGTGGGAGCAAACAAAGAGGACCCCTGATTGTCCGCTTGATTTTTTCACTGGGGGTGGTGGGTTTCCTTTGATTGTGACACGAACGCCGAGGGCCCAGAAAGCGTAGTAGACAATCGGCATGGGAAGGAGTGAGCCAGCGGCGATTCGCAAGCAAGCTAAGAGGAAGCCTATGGGAGTCCAGAGAATTATAAGCAGTGCCATGAGCGGTGTTGGTTTGGCCACCAGCCTACCGTCGTGGAAAATTATGGGTTTTGGGAGCTTGTCACTTGTTACTGCCCTAACCTCCGGCTTCGGTGGCACAACGTAACCCTCCTGCGGACATGTGAATGTGATGTATCAAATTAAATGTTGACATATCAAGTAAAACAAATCATATTAAAGTTCCATGTCTTAAAGTTTTGAACAAGCACATGCAGATGGTCCACCCCCCACCCCCAATGAGAACAATAATGCTAAATATCCCACTTTTTTCATCCTACCACGGTGTCAAATTGTAAGTAGATATACATTAATAATGATTTATCTCACCTACCCCATGTATCCACTCATCATTTAACACCTCACATGACACATGTGTTGGGATGAAAAAGATTGGATTTTAAGTGGGATGTGTAGTATTACTGAGAATAAATATTCGGACCGTACATATAGTGACTGTTTTGGGATCTTGAACTTAAAAACTAACCTTGCACATAGCCATGAAAGGAACATCAGTGTTTCTATCACCAAGTCCAATCTCAGGTTTTTCATCTCCAAAAGCCTTTAAAAGACCATCTGCCTTTTTCTTCCCAACAAGTACTCCAGGTTTACAAACAAACCCAGTTGCTCTACCTTTATAAATTGCAATCTCTGTTCCCACAACCAAATCAGCTCCCAAGAAATCTTTCAAGAATGCTTCTACCATAATCCTCGGATTCGCAGTAAGAACACAACGCTTCCCGCACGAAGAAAACACGCGCCATGACTCCGGATGGAGATCA
Organism: Acer campestre; assembly: GCA_954870605.1. NCBI lineage: Eukaryota > Viridiplantae > Streptophyta > Magnoliopsida > Sapindales > Sapindaceae > Acer > Acer campestre. The sequence continues at coordinate 28,295,586 of OX940806.1, read as the reverse complement.
CCTACGTAAAACTTAGGCAGTACAGCTCGAGCCACTGACTCAATATCACTCACTTTCATTCCAGCAAACGTTGCGAAGATCAGAACCTGAATCCCCGCTGATTCGGAGACAAAGTAATAGAGAATTCCAGCGATTGGTGAAGCCAAGAGCAAGAAAAGCAGCCTCAAAACCCCACCAACTTCGAAAGCAACTAGAGCGAAGTAAGGGAAAGAGCTACGGCCTCTTAGCAGCGTACCGTCCAAGTCCGCAACAGCAGTGTGCTTTTCTCGGCCTATTGATGCACATTTGTCTACAGTTGGGAATGCAGTTATAGCTTCCATGGTTAGAGTGTGTTAGTGTTAGAGTTATAGAGAGAAAATTAACCAAGGGCCGCAAGCTGATCTTGAAAGAATTGTTGATGTTTATTGGGTATATTTATAGAATGAAAAGTGTTGGATAAGAGAGACAGATAGGTTTGTTTTGTGACAACTGACAACAATGGAGCCGAGATTTCCTAAAAGACTGAGACATGTATATGGAATAACCGAGGGTTAGCAACTCTTGTTTTTAGAGGAAAAACAATTGGGGTAATGGGGTTGGTGTATAATATGTGTGTTCTAGTTTCATTGCATTCACCGTCGCTTGTCTTGTTTGCTATATATGGTTTTGAATCTATGATGACTTATGCTACATTAATTAATATAGTACAACATCAATTTCAGAAAAGTTGAGCTATAAATTGATACATTAAATATAATGTAAAAGTGATCAATGGATTCAGATCATCGTGGAAGTGAAAAAGATAAAATAAATAAATCACGGCTATTAATTAGATATATCATGCATGTAAGATGTAATTCAAACATTTAAGAGTTCATTATTTTATCACCAACTTGGTGGTAAGAATGTCATTCGGTCTATGATCTAATGTTGTGACAGAATTTTAAGTTAATTTTTTATTTTAATCCTTAATCTTTATAGTGAATGTCGCTTTTCGAACTTGATCTCAGTGGGTCGAGTGTATTTTTGCTTACCCACATTAACTAGAGGTAACCATTACCCCCCACCCTAAGTGTTGACACGTGTCCTAAACTTTGATTAACTTTGGGTTAACTTTGGACTTTTGGTTAAGTTTGGGACACGTATTAACACTTGGGGTGGGGGATAATGGTTACCTCTACTTAATGTGAGTGAACAAAAATGCAGATCTCCACGAACGACCCAACCAATGTCAGATTTAAAATAATAATAATAATAAATGAACTTGTATTGTACATTTGTACCATATGGTTTGTGGAGACTTCGTAATGCTAGCCAAGCTGGAGCTATCGTCCTTTTGCTGCGGGTATCGTTTAATTGTTTTGGCGAAGGTAACAATGTTTAAGAAGAATTTAATTAGATTCCAAAGACACATAAATTAAAAAGTAATAATAATAAATAAATAAAATAGAAGGAGAATACACCAATATTAAAAACAAATCCATTTCATGTGATGTGATTATTTATGTATTTGTTTATTGTGTACGTTACCATTCTTTTAGTGACTCACGTAATTAAATTATTGGTTGATCTTTTATTTTTTCATGAAATATATATATATAAATTTTCAAGTCAGTGCATCTTGATATAACTACACGAAGATATTAAATATGAGCTACTAATTTTACATGTTTTAAGTAAAGTGTTTATACACTTGTTAAAGTTTCTCTATAATGAGTGACTCACATTTAATATCATGATAAAGTTATATCAAGACGTCCTGACTAGGGATGGGCGTGGGGGCTCAATGGGGCAGGGGAGGGTACCCCCACCCCCACCCCCACCCCCACCCCCATTCCTTAAACCTCCCCCAAAACCCATTCGGGGGACTGGGCGTGGGGGCGTTTTGGGGGCAAGTCCCCCCTCCCCCTCCCCCAAAACCCATTTCCCCCATTTCTTTTCAATTTCAATTCTAAATTTCCAATTTTCAAACAGAAAATCGGAATTCGAAATTTAGAATCCGAACATCCCAATCTTTAATTTGACACTGTTAAAATATTCAATTCAAAAAATAATAAAAATATAATACAAAATACAATATAAAATCCAAAATCTATATAATTGTTAAATTTTTTATATATAAATATAAATAAAAATAATATATATTTATATATATTTTTTATTTAGAGAGAAATGGGGTATTGGGTTTGGGGGAGGGTACCCCCACCACCTCCCCCAAAATATATTTGGGGGCATAGTTTCCAAAAATTTCCCCCAAAACCCCATGGGGGATGAGCCCCATGGGGAAACACCCATCCCCAGTCTTGACCAGATCGGGACTATATATATATAGTCTCGTTCTTATGAGGATGTCCTGATATAACTTCATATATAGTCTCGTTTTCATGCGGATGTCCTGATATAACTTCATGAAGATATTGAATGTGAACCACTAGGTTTGACAAGTACATACACATTTGAGTCAAAGTATATAAAATTTGTGGCTCACATTCATGACGTCCTCATTTGAATATATATATATATATATATAGTCTCGTTCTCATGCGGATGTCCTGATATAATTTCACGAGGATATTGAATGTAAGCTACTAGTTTTGACAAGTGCATACACGCTTGAGTCAAATCATGTAAAACTAGTGGCTCACATTCAATATCCTCACGAAGTTATAGTAGAACGTCCTCATTTGAAAATTTCTATATATATATATATACATACATATATATATAATTTGAAATACAACTATATATTGAAGGTCAAGTAACCAATATTAGCCCAAAGATTTGCATAAATAATCTTAGCAATGTGTATTTGTTGGTCCTTATTAATGTCGTTGTCGACTTGTCGTTGTGATATCAATTACATACCACATTGATTTTAAAGTTAAATTATAAATAATAAAAATGATCAAATGTGGACATTTTTATAGTTTATTTTTATTTTATTTTATTTTTTAAAAATCTGATTAGGAATAGAGAGAAGACTCCCATATGTGTAATTATCAATGTTTTTAGTAGTGCCAGTCGTACGATAGACTGCGTCTAGATTAGGGGTGGGCACGGTTCGGTTCGGTTCGGTTTTGGGCAAAACCGAATTGAACCGAAAATATTTCGGTTCACCCAAAATTGAACCGGTTTGAACCGAATAAGAAATGGTAACCGAACTGAACCGAATTGATTTTAATCGGTTCGGTTCGGTTCGGTTCGGTTCGGTTCATTTCGGTTTTGGGCCTAATGGGCCTTATTGGTTTGATGAGTTTAATTAGTCTTTTTTTATGTTTTTAAATTTGATGGGCTATTGGATTCTAATTTTAGGCCAAAGTTTGATAAATTTTAATAGCCCAAGCCCAAAAAAACCCAAATCAAACCTAGCTAATAATATTTAATTTATAATTCATTTAAAAAAAATCACAAATTGAATAGACAGTAAATTCAATTTTCAGAGGCTAAGAGAGAGAAGTAAAGAACATCAGAAAATGTTAGGGTTTTTTTTTTTTTTTTTTTTTTTACTTATATAGGCGGTTTATTCGGTTCAAACCGGTTTTGAAAAACCAAAACCGGTTTAAACCGAAAACTTTTCGGTTTTTGATTTTTTAAACCGATTTAAACCGAATTAATCCTTTGAACCGAACCGAATACCCTTTTTTCGGTTCGGTTCGGTTCCGAACTTTGTGCCCACCCCTAGTCTAGATGGTGAAGCTCAATAAGACAAAACAGTGTTGTTTTGAAAATAAAAAAATTGATCGACGTTGACGTTGACTCTAACTATAGCCCGCCTAAGAGTCTGGCCGCCTAGGTAGGTTGATTAGGCGAGGAGTCTGGCGGATTAGGCAGATTAGCCCAACTAGGAAATTTCTTACACTACTAATCCCAATTTCAAATTTGTTTTCATGGAAACATTAGAATCACATTTATGGTGGTTTATTTCTTGACGTGATAGGTGGGTTGTGGAAACTGGAAAGGCAACATTCAAATTTTAAAATTAAAATCGACTTAAAGCTCCACCAACCAACTTGTACGAGTCCCCAACGGCCCCAAGGTCAAAACGGTAAAAGCATCTTTGATAAACCAAAGTACCAAACGGTCAAACGGATGGCAAATTTTTCGAATTAAAATGAAAATGAAACTTAATTACTTTGTTTATTAAAATAAATTGGCAATTAGATTATGAGCATCTCACAAATAAATCATAAATTAGATTCCTTTCGAAACTCGGGTTCTCAAAATTCAAGTACAAAAAATAAATATAAATTGGGCTCAAAATACAAGTTTAATTTAAATATAAGCAATACAAATGGCTAAAATGAAAAAATGGCTATAGAATTTATATATAATATAAGAACTCATTCTTATGGTTTCAACAAATTCGGTTTCAAATCGAAACCATAAAAACTCGGGTTTTAACTAGTATAACAACACAATTTTAATATTAATATAAATATAAATACAAACAATAAAAAAGGATTAAATGATGAATTGGCTTCAATTAATCCTCGTATGTAAGAACTTTTTTGTGGTTTTAACGGATTCGGTTTCACATAATTTAGGCTGTGTTTTGTATGAAGGAAAGATGGATGGAGGGAGGGAGAAGGTTGAAGGGAGAGCTCCAATTCCTTATTTGGTTGAAGGGAGAAAAGAAGGGAGAGGAAGAGAGGAGGAAGGAGATCTCCCTCTGGGCCCACCATGTTGGATCCCCCCAATGATGGGGTGGATCACAATGGAGGGAGAGTGATGGGGGACAAAGACAAAAATACCCTTCATTTTTATACTACCCTCCAATTTTTTAAAGGGCAATATAGTAATTTAAAAAATTATGTATCAATCCATCCATCCAACCCTCTTTTCAATACTAAACAATATGAGATATATTTTATCCTCTTTATCTCTCCTACTCTTTCTCCCTCTTAATTCATCCATCCCTCATACTCTCCCTCTCTCCTACCAAACATAGTGTTAGATTAAGAGTGCAAATTTAACGTAAATACAAACAACAAAAACGATCGAGTGAAAAATGACCATAATACTAACTAATAAGAATCCATTTTTTATGGTTTTGAAGGATTGGGTTTTAAATTAACTCAACTTGCATGCCTTGAGCCCTTGACCATAGCTCCATCAACATTTTTTAAAGTTTCTAACATAGAGATCAGTGATAAATTGCATAAATTATCTCAATGTTCAGTCTGAACTTCCTTCAATTCTATATTCCATCACAACTTGTATATTTTGTTTGTGTAGGTCATATGAAAGTGTCATCTGGATGTCTTATAATTTTATGGGTGACCAAGTTTGTAATTTTATTGTATCACAAAATGAGATAAAAATATGTGAGAGAAAAATTCAAATTTTGTACTTCAAAAAAAATAAAAAATTATTAGCATAGTCCTCCTTAAACTTTATTTGAGTTTGTATTTTACCTATTGAACTTTTGTGTAGACATTAAACCCCCTGAACTTTCATTTATTAATAAACAGTTTAGTTTATTGCCTCTGAACACATGGTTGAGGGGTATCTATTATCTACAGTCAGGTTTTACCAATAAATGAAAGTTCAGAGGGTTTAATATAATATCTGGGTTATTATATTAAAACAATCGAAGAAATATAATTCTATATGGGTTGTGTAATTTCCTTGTCCCAAATTTCAAATTTATATTTTAAAAAAAAAAACATAGCTTTCAAATGTAGATTTCTCTACATGTGACAGAACAATATAATCGGTTTTAATGTTTGTGTACGTGGCATCATACAATTGGGTTGTCCCATGGTGATGAAGTGGACCCATAGAACTTTTCAAATCATAGAAGATTTTCTCCTCAGATTACATATAAACTTCAGATAATGTTTCAGTTCGATCTCACCCGTGAGAGAATTTGAAAGTTGACCAAGGCAGGACCATGGTCTATGAGTCTATGAACTTGACCATTATTGTCCACGTTATTTATTTTATTTTAAATAAAATTCCTTTTTGGAATGTTCCATTTTATTAATCAATTGCCGGCAAATATGGAAACGCTGCCGTTTCCACTTTGAATACCGAAAGCCATCTATAAGACTAATAGACAATCAAAACAAACGTGATTTGAGTAAAAGATTTTCCATTTTTAAATATTTTTGTTTCCTTTTTTATTTATTATTTTTCAATTATAATTATTATTTTTAATTGTTTGTTCAAAAATTAGGCCAAATATGGCTCCTTTTTCCTTTCTTTCAAGCAAGTGCTGTTACTAGTGACTGATGACTCTGTTTGAATGTGAATGCTTTTAGACTTTTCTTTTCTGTTTTCTCATGATTTCTTCAATTTTTGTTAGGGTTTGGCTCTGGAAAAAAAAACTATATAACAAAGAACTCAAAATTTATTTTGCAATCTCGTTGCTTCTTTAATCTTTTTTAAACAATGAAGAGAACCAAGTTTGATTCGGTGTTGCCACTGAGTCGACTCAGAATGATCCAGTTCTTGATGGGTGTGATGTTTCTCTACCTTCTCGTCATGAGCTTCGAAATCCCACTTGTTTTCAGAACCGGGTCTGGGTCGGACGACGACGACGGGGGGTCTATGATGGGGTTCTTCACCGACGCAGTGCCCAAGCATGTACTGCTTGAGATGGAAGCAGAACACTTGTTGGCGGCGAGTCGGCCTTCAAGGGGAAGTTCACTCACCATGCACCATCGGGAATTCTCTCTGTCACCGGAGCGGCAGCGAATGCGGGAGTTCAAGAGAGTGTCGGGTCTGTTCTTCAACGAGAGCATGTTCGACGACATGGACGGGCCTAAAGACGAGTTCTCTGTCCTCCACAAGAGCGCGAAACAAGCGTGGGTTGTCGGTAGAAAAGTCTGGGAAGAGCTCGGATCAGCAGAAACCAGAACCCAAATAACAAACGGTAAAAAACCCGAGAACAAATCCGAATCCTGCTCATATTCGGTTTCGACATCCAGGTCCGAATTCTTGAACCGGAGCCGGGTCATGGTGCTGCCGTGCGGGCTGACGCTGGGGTCACATATTACAGTTATTGGTAAACCGCATTGGGCCCACCCGGAGAATGATCCGAAGATTGCATTGTTGAAAGAAGGAGAGGAGTCAGTGATGGTTTCTCAGTTTATGATGGAGTTGCAGGGGTTGAAGACGGTGGACGGTGAGGACCCACCGAGGATTCTGCATTTTAACCCGAGATTAAAGGGTGATTGGAGCGGGAAGCCGGTGATTGAAATGAATACGTGTTATCGGATGCAGTGGAGCACAGCTCATAGGTGTGAGGGGTGGAAATCTAGAGCTGATGAAGAAACTAGTAAGTGAAATGAAATGATTGATTTTGATTACAATGTGTTTGTTGCTGTTGTTGATGCCATGTTAGTGTATTGAACTTTATATAAGTTGTTATTGTAACAGTGAATTGGCATTAGAAATTTAGAATTAATCAATGGCCTAATCGCCCACATGAAGTATCTTATGCTTTTAGTTACCTCATTCATGTTAGTTGTGGATATTTTTTGTTAGATGCTAGTTTTGGTACAATTTGGTTGTTCGTGGGATTTATGTAATGGTTTGAATTGTTGTTGCATTTGATCTAGTTGATGGAATGGTGAAATGTGAGAAATGGATTCGTGATGATGATGATCGCTCTGAAGAATCAAAGTCTGCATGGTGGTTGAGCAGGCTGATAGGGCGAACAAAGAAGGTGACATTTGACTGGCCATACCCGTTTTCAGAGGGCAAGTTATTTGTTCTTACCATACGGGCTGGCTTGGAAGGCTACCATATCAATGTCGATGGGAGACATGTTACATCATTTCCATATCGCACTGTGAGTTAGCTTGCCGTATCTTCTGATTTTGCGATGAATGTCGAACAACTTAAAATTGTTTATATATATTTACAGGGATTTGCTCTTGAGGATGCCACTGGACTCTCTCTTATTGGAAATGTAGATGTGCATTCGATATTTGCAGCTTCCTTACCAATGTCACATCCAAGTTTTTCTCCACAAAAGCATCTTGAGATGTCAAGTAAATGGCGAGCACCACCTCTTCCTGATGGACATGTGGAGCTTTTCATTGGCATCCTTTCTGCTGGAAACCATTTTGCTGAGCGGATGGCAGTGAGGAAGTCTTGGATGCAGCACAAGTTAATAACATCTTCCAAAGTAGTTGCTCGGTTTTTTGTTGCTCTGGTAAGGGTTAATGTGAGACACATCTTTCATTTAAAAAGAGACCCACTGTTCTATGCATGCATTGCAATCTAAAAGTACTAATTGGATCTTTTTTGGGTTTGCAGCATGGAAGAAAGGATATAAATTTGGATTTGAAAAAAGAATTAGAGTATTTTGGCGATATTGTTGTAGTTCCTTACATGGATGCATATGACCTTGTTGTACTGAAGACGGTTGCAATCTGTGAATATGGGGTGAGTTGCGGGGCAAGACTCAGTTATCGCTTCTAGAAATGATAAATAGCCATGTTTTTATCACTCATCTAAAATTGTAATCGTTTTGCCTTTTTAATGTTTTATTCCTTGTGTTGTGACGGGGAAAAATTTACTTATTGCTAAAATGTGTGGCTGTTTACAGGTTCGCACGGTAGCTGCAAAGTATATCATGAAGTGTGATGATGACACATTTGTTAGGGTGGATGCTGTGATCAAGGAAGCAAAGAATGTCCATGAAGATAGGAGTCTCTATGTTGGGAACATGAACTATTACCACAGGCCCCTCCGTCATGGTAAATGGGCAGTGACATATGAGGTATGGAGTTTTGTTAAATTATGCATAGTATAGAGAACCTATATTCTTGATTATCTGTTTTGCTGGCTGTACTTAGGATTGGAATTTACTCTAATATTTTAGATTGCATATATAGATTTTTAGGATATAGTAACGATTTGATCTATTTCTGATCATGCATTTCTCTTCCTAAAATAAACAGTGTTTGGCTACTGAATTTGAACCATCCACATATAACTATACAAGTCATGACAAGATTTTAAGACATGCGAAATTCAAAGTCATGACAAGATTTTAAGACATGCGAAATTCAAAGTATTTCAGTCGTAGTTCTAAAATTTCTCTTGCTATTATTTGGAGTTAGGATGCTTCTAAGTATGCTACAAATCTGCTGCTCTGTCCCTGCCCTTATATGTAGCGGAAAGTAGACAAATAACACCATTAAATTGTCGATTTTATTCTTGTATAACAATAATCAATCATAATGGGCCTGTTGGCCGAGCTGAATTTCTAGATGTTGCATAATTCTAACTTAATTGTTAATGGTTACTTATTTAATTTTTCTCTCACGTGGGGTTTTGTCCATATCATAGACAAATACTTACATATTCTTTTCTTACAAGTACCAGGAATGGCCAGAAGAAGAGTATCCGCCATATGCAAATGGTCCAGGTTACATTGTATCTTCTGACATTGCACAGTCTATTGTGGCTGAGTTTGAAAAGCACACATTGAGAGTAAGTCACTGATCCACTTATACTCGTAATTACTTTCTGCTATTTTCCCTTCTGTCTCTATGTGTGTGGCAGGTTTATGCACGTGCTTGATTTTGTGAGGCAGTCATTGGTGATATACGTATTGATGATTCATTTTAAGCTTTAACCATGTCCAGTTGTTTAAGATGGAAGATGTGAGCATGGGAATGTGGGTGGAAAAGTTCAACGGCTCAAAACCAGTGGAGTATGTGCACAGCCATAAGTTTTGCCAGTTTGGATGCATAGACGATTATTATACCGCTCATTACCAATCTCCGAGACAGATGATATGCATGTGGAACAAATTGCAAACACAAGGAAAGCCCCAGTGCTGCAACATGAGATAGACAATGAAGATACCGTTTACAGTATGGTAAACTCTGAGAAAATTTTTGCAGTCATATTACGTCTCTGTATATATATAGTGGGGTTCGAACTAGTTATACCGAAGCTGTTACTGTGCCCCCTTTTGAAAATCATTCTATATTTTGGTCATTCTGCTGCATATTCACCCCACCATTCTTTCTTTCCGTGGCTTCGGAATGCTAGAAGAACAAGGCTGCTATAATACGAGGATACAACGCCTGGATTTGTAATCTTAGAGCAGAGAATTGACGGAGCAGGATGTATACCAGTTTGATTAGAGGGTTATATGTACACTGTGCCTTGTAATCTTGAAACACCATAGTAGAATTGAAATGAAATTTTTATTTTCTGATTCAATTCTATCTCGTTTCTTCTTACTACTACTCTGAGAGGAAAATTGTTCAGTTGCTGAAACCATAAAAGCAAACATAACAAAATGTGAGTAGGGTTGATCATTTTTTTGACAAAATGGAGCTCAAATCAAAGCTTAAATTCTCTACATTTTTTGTTGGGGGTCAAATTCAAGTCTTGGTGAAGGGCATTATCGACCATTTACTTGTATCAGAATTTATCTTTTAACTTTTGTACAATACCTTTGTCTCATCTTTGTGACACGTGTCTTGGTTTTTAGAGGATCTGTGAGATGAAAACTTGCTAGTTTCAATGTGGTGGCCGGGGTCTTCAATGGGACGGTCTCATTGTCACTTGATGAGACAGTCCAATGAAATTACACCAAAATATATATTTATGTTTCCGAGATAAATTTTGCAATTGAGAGTGAGATTTTCATTGAAGATTTTCTCCTGTGTGACAGAGGTGTCAATCGGGCCAAAAAAATTCGGTCTTTTTGTCGTTCAAAAACATGAAAAATCTAATTATAGGCTTTGATTAGATTGGGCTTTGACCGGATTGGACTTGGACTTAAATATTCTCATTTAATTTATGAATAATGCTAAATATCTCACCTAAAATCTCACTTTTTTCGTCCCAACACATGTAGCACGTCAGGTGTTAAATTTTGAGTGGATACATATTATTAATAAGGGATAATTACCCTGCTGGCCATCGAATTGATGACACACTATCAAAATGGCCACTGGATTGGAAAGTTGTTCCAAAATGACCATTTTTGACGAACTTTGTGACACTAATAGCCATTCCATCCAATTCCATCCAATTCCATCCAATGAGTGGCATTTTGGTAAATAAGGGGATGCCATTAATTTATTTTAGATTTTTTTTTGAAATCAATTTTTTCTTTTGTTTTTGAAACGAATAATTATATTTAGTGGATATATATATAGCATATCTCATATATATATATATATATACATATGTTTTAATAAGTTCAAATGGTGTATATATATATATATATATATCTCAAAAAAACACACACACATATGTATATATATATATATATACATTTCTTTTTAAAGAAGATTAAGGCTAAAAAATCTAAAAAATAAAGAAGAGACATGTGTAATGATCTAAACCATTTTTTTTTTTTTAGTTTTTTTTTTTAATTTTTAGTTTTTAAAGAATAATTATATTTAGTGTACGTATATATATATATATATATATTTACATACACTAAATATAATTATTCTTTTCAAAAAAAGAAAAAATTGATTTAAAAAAAAAATCTAAAATAAATTAATGTCATCCCCTTATTTACCAAACTGCCACTCATTGGATGAAATTGGATGGAAGTAGATGGAATTGGATGGTATGACCATTAGTGTCACAAAGTTCACCAAAAATGGTCATTTTGGAACAACTTTCCAATCCAGTGGCCATTTTGATAGTGTGTCATCAATTCGATGGCCACCGGGGTAATTATCCCTATTAATAATTCTTTATCTCGCCTACCACATGTATCCACTAACCATTTGACACGTCACATGCCACATGTGTTGGGATGAAAAATGTGGGATTTTAGATGGGATGTGTAGCATTAATTTATATTAATTAATATCTCTCTTAGTTAATAAATTTTATATGTTCTATTATTATTTATTTTTATATATTATTTGTAATGGTGGCAATTCGAAAACTTTAGCAGATTGAATGAGCGTTCTTACCTAAACCATATTAGATGGTATCATTATTAATTTTTAAAGATTTTATTATAAAGTAACCAAAGTATTCCGGAGGAATAATGAAATATTATGCCCAAAGATATCAAGGAGATGATCTAGTTTGTCTCACCGAACAAATTATCTCGATGAAATTTTCTCAATCAATCTCTCGTTGTTAGTAAAAAAATAAGCCAATTTTCCACATAGGGTTTCATTTTCTTATTTTTGTCTATCAAATTCTTCACACCAATCCTAATGGTCTTTTACAGTATCTCCTACTTCAACCATATCTTTCCTTACTAGCTTTTATGTCCAATTCTTAGGGAATATTTATGTAATAATCGAAAAAAAAAATTCAAACTTTTACAACGAATTCGGAGAGAGACACCATTCGAACCTATAATACCAATACTTTAGTGGTAAGTGTAGGCGGCATCAAAGTGTGGATTCATATAAAAATGATAAGAGAATAAAAGTGTATGCATAAAGAAACAATCTTTACAATGAAAATGATTCTCTCTTAATGGTTGTGAATGTAAGTGGTGCTCAAAAAGATGGAACCCTATTCCCTCACTCACCCTCCAAAGTATTCTATATTATTAGCTTCCAAAGTACTCACATGATCTCCTCAAGTTGGATGGTTAAGAGTTTGGATATATATACAAAATTACAAACCAACATTTCTTACATCTTTTTAGATTTAGAGCTAATTCTTAGCATTTTACTCAAGATTTTATTTCGACACTGAACAGTTGGGTCAACGGTTTATCTGAATCTGTCGAAATCAAACAATACATATGCAGCTCAATCACTACTCCTACAACATCGAAGAGAAAACTCCTCACACATGCTATTAATTATATATGTTTCCTATTGGAAATTGGAAAAAGTAAACATGAACGAACTTTCCTTTCCTTTCACATTTAAGTAAAACTTAAAAATGATACAAACAAAGATCAAACTTCATCACAATATTTAAAACCACAGTCTACAAGAAGAAGAAGATACCCAAATCAGAATCCATGCCATGATACAGATCAACCAATTCCCTGCAACACCATCATGATCCGGTCTTTAAATATCATATAAAAAATAATCTTGACACAAAAAAAATTTCACAAAAAATGTTAAACAATATACCTGTTTTCTGCTGCCATGGGAGCTGAAGAAGCCTTGGAGCATTATTGAAAGATGTTTCAAAGTAACAGTCTGTGGTTGTGTTCACTCCACTAGGACAATTACAGATAAATGAATTGTAATCTCCAGCATACCCACAAGCTCCATTGCTTCTCTCACAAGTAACACAAGAACTTGGATAGTCATTGTACACATTGAACTTATATTTAAGTGCAATTCCATACTTCCAGTTTTCAGGATTAGCTTCCTGACCACTGAAGCTATAGAACCCGGAATACGAAGAGCATTGCAACTTCTTTAAGTCCATATTGAATGCAGGCCCGAGATCTACTGGTGTGTAAACACAACAAGTAGAGATTGGAAGGTTGAGCATACTAATTGCCCTGCAAGAATACAAAAAACTGCAAATGGGTGCACCTTTTTTGTCACATAGAGGAACTGCAGAGCTGTTATTGTTGTTGTTGTTTCCATTATAGATAGGGGACGATGAATCGATTGAACAATCAAGTAGAGTGAAAACATTATCGTCGTGGAAGGAGAAGGGCGCATCCCAGTTTAGGCCAAAGCCTTTGCTTGGTTGTGTACAAGCACAAGTTGACATGGAAGGATCAGAAATGTATATCACTTGATTCGAGTAGTCGATGTCAGTGACCGGATAGCCGCCTGTGTGTGTGGTTAAGGTGAGTTTATCTTGATTGCAATTTACATAATTTTGGAAACGCGGATCACCGCAGCCTGAGCTGGAACCGAAAGGGTATTTGAGAGGTAGTTGGCCACAGAATCTCTGGCAAGTTTGGGATGAGACTAGTAAGGGAAGAGAGATCATCATGAAGTGTAAGAGTGGAAAACAAGAATGTGTTTGCTTCATCTTTTAGCTTCAAAGAGAATTGGAATATATTGAAGTGAAGAAGATCAATAGATGATCAACAAGGATATGTGAGATGTGAGTCTGTGCTTCTTGTACACAATTTATATATATTGTCAAGCAGCTAGCTAGCGACTGTTTGATAAATTTATATGCTGTTTGATTAACAAGATGGAAGTGAGAGCAATAGGAGAGAGTTGTCACTTTCTCAAATATTTGATCATCGTTTATTTTTATCTATGAAAATTATCAAATGCAGGATCACGCATGTTTTTTCGTGCGGAATTCGATTCCACACGTTGTGGAACATATTAAACAACGTTATGGAACTATGTGATTCAATTCCACGACGTTGTGGAATCAGAATCCCACACCAAAAAAAAGGTCCAAGATCCCGCACCTAAAAGTTACTACATTAACCTATATGCATAAGTTTCGAATCTCTCTTATAATCTCTCCCTTCTTACCTTCCTCCCATTTTCCTCTGTCAAGTAAAGTGTTTGTGTAAGTGTAAAAGCCCAAAGGAGATTGAATTTGTTACTTTCGGTGTTGGGTTTCGATGCTTTTTCCCTATTATTAGATGCCTTGTTTTCATGATTCTTCCTCAAGTACTCTCTACTCTCTATTTTAAAAATTCATTTGGTGATCCAATAAAGTGACTGAAAAAGTACAAAAAAGAAGCTTGGCATATTTTCAGCATCGATTCCTTTTTGTTTATCATCAGCCCATCATCTTGCTTGGCTATTAAGGAAATTTTAACTTAAAAAGGATCCTGTACAAGCTAGTGAGGCCTTTGTGGGGTTTAAGTTTAGAGTAATTGGCACCAATACCCCTGGAGTATACGTGAATTCGCATGTTGCCCCATAAACCTTTTTTTTAGACATTAAATCCCCCGAACTATCATTTGTTGACAAAAAGTTGGATTTATTCCCCCTTGTGAGGAGGCATTTACAGTTGAGTTTTGTCAATAAACGATAGTTTAAGGAGTTTAATGTCTAAGAAAAAAGTTTAGGGGGCAACATACGAATTCGGTCACTATCTAATTACTCTTAAGTTTAGGGGGTAACATGCGAATGTGAATCAGGGTGCATTGGTGCCAATTACTCTTAAGTTTAAACAAGTTCAATGTCAATAAGCTTCATATATGTGCACTTGATCAGTTACTGTCTTGTCTCTAGTTTTTTCTTGCCATTCCATCTCTGTAATGCTAACTAAAGATATCTGTTAATCGCCCATATAGTGCACCTTCTCTCCATGTGCATTTTAAAAATATGTGTGTAAAGTTCTATTTTCGGTGTCATGAAAGTAAATATTCGTGCCGCAAAATGGTTTAGAAGGTTGGATTTTCAATTTTGGTTCTACAAATCTTTCTATTGTATCATAATGTAGCGTTGTATATTAACTATACAGATTTGTTGTGAGATCTTGTTCTGTAATATATTATCTTCAAAGATTACATTCATGAACAAATATTATCTGTTGATCTTCGATTATTTGTTGTCGGTGCATGAACTAAAATAATAATAATATATATATATATATATATAAAAAACCCTCCTGATATTGTTTTAGAAACCAGCACTAAATAAACAAAGATTGGTTTTTGTGTGGATTTTATATATAAGATTGTATCAAAGTAGGGTGTACCAACTACTCCACCCAGCTAGAAACAAGGATAACCATTGAAAGTTTCATCTTTCTTGTACTTAAATCTTTTTGATTCATCATGTTTTTAGTGGGTGTATGGCATGAAGCTTCTTATTTATTTATTTATTCACTTGGAGAGAAGGTTCTAGACTTTTTAACATCCATTTGCTTTTGAATATTTAATTTTGAATACTTCACATTTTACTTAATAAAATGGACTATCTTTTTGTTGGTGTTTGGCCAATGAAATTATATAAAAAGAATATTATACAAACCACAAAAATTAACCTAAAAGTCAAGCTAAATCATGTGGGAAGTGAACTATTATTACTATAAAAAATCATGGGATAACGTGCCAAATGAAATTTTAATAACAAATCACTTACTACATCATTTTGATCGATTTTTAGACTAAATTTTTGGATTGTCTATCATTCATGTTATACAAAGAAACTAGGTATGAAAAATTTCTCGAATACCAATTGACTTCATTGGTTAAATCTCTTACATTTATATAAGAGTATCTAAGAGCATCTTTAATGCTTTCCCTTATAAACCCCCTTGTTTAAGGGTGAATGTTGTTGTAAGGGGGTTTGTGTTCTAATTATACTTCTGTAAATGACTCCTTTATAATTCTTTATTATTATTTTATATGAAGCTCACTTATTTTTTTTATATTATTATTTTATACTCATGAACTATATTTCTCCTTTATACGTGGAGCCCACTTAATTAAGGGTGCAAGCTCCATACCTCCACTGGATTCTAAATAAGGGAGTCATTAAGAGATCTTGGAGCTGTAAAAATACAACTCATTCCATAATTAAAATAATGGTATTGATTAAGGGATGCTTTGGAGCTGTAAAAATGTAGTTCTTCCCTTAATTAAGTTAAGGGACTTAATTAAAGGATCCCTTGATGCTCCAAGATTTCTTATAGAGTGATGATAATTGCACACTTTAAAAACTGTATGTACACCTCTCTCGTAAGCACAATCCATTAAAAATAAAAATAAAAACTATAATTTGTAAATAAATCTCATTTAATGACAAAAATATTATTTCTTTATTATTATTGTATTGTATTTTTTGTAACTACACAGTCTACACCCCACCTATACACCTATTTTAGTATCTAATTACCTTTATTATTATTTAAAAATTCAAAGAAAATAATATATAACTATTAAATACAGCCATTGAGGGCATAGCTTAGCTGGTAGATGGACGAGTTTGAGATTTAAATAAATGACTCTCAAATTAGTAGCTCTAAAAAAATATACCTTGTATAAATAGATGGATTGAGCTGTTTTCATTTTCAAGTGGTAGATTAAAATATAAAAAAAAAAAAAAAAAATAAATAAAAGAAAGAAAGAAGGTAATACATTAAAAAAAAAAAAAATGCAATTGCCTTTGCTGCCAAAGAGCTGATGGGCCATAAATTAAATCACAGAAAAACACACAACTGTATACACGTGCGACGTGTGTGCCACGAAAGACAGTACAAAGATTACAAAGCAAAAAATCAATATCTTTTGCTTTGTATGTCCGGACGGTTGTGGAGGCTGCTTTCATACTTTCATACTTTGGAAAAGAAGAAGAAGAAGATAATCGATTATCAAATGTGAGTAGATTAAGTTTTCTATGTAATGTCACGAACGAGGGTTTAAGTTTATCGATTAATGGAATTTTCTAGTATATCAAATTAAGTTAACTTACTATTAATTATATAGTTTTATTTTAACCCATCATAGGAAAATGTCCTCGGTACACCTGTATATTTTGCCGGTTTGTAGTTTTGTACAGAAAAAAAAAAAAAAAAAAAAAAAACATAGGGTGTAAAGCCGTAGAGCCGTAGAGGACCAGTGTGGGTTTTTAGAAGGAGACTTTCTAAATTTGTAATTGTCTTTCTACTGGAACTACAACCTTCCGCGATTCTGATTCTAATTTGTATTTGAAATTAGTATTTAGAAAAGAAGTTAGGGTTTGAGGAAATAGAAAATGTTATATGATGTAGGCGAAAATCAAATAAATAATATGAAATGATTTGTTGGTGTACTTATAAACTATAGTCATTTTAGTTAAGGGTAATATTGAAATTTTAAAAATATATCAATTTGAAGTGTACTAACCATTTTGGAGGGGTGTAAATATGGCCAATTTTTCTTATCTTTAAAAAAAAAAAATTGGAAAAAAAAAAAAAAAAAAAAACAAATTAAAAGTGTGAAAATGAAGGCTTAATAATTCTCTAGTCAGTGGTCACTGGGCTCGGGTCGGGTTGGACGAAGTCTTAAGTTTTCAGCCGATGTTGCATGCCGCATGCGACCCATTGCCATATGCATCGTTTATTCTCAAAACTTAAAGAGAACAAACCTCGCTCCTGAAACAAGTCTCTACTGATTCACTTCAATCTTCAAAGGTCTCTCTGTTAATTTCTTGTCCTTATTTTCTTTCACTTCATTCCATTAAGCATATCACGATACCCTGTTTTCTAGTTTTCATTTTTCCTTGCAATGCAATTACGTTGAGCAAATGGAATGCCATTCAGCAGGTGTTTGATAAAATGCCTCTGAGAGACAGATGGCTAAGAGGTAGGGTGTTTTATACACATTGCTATATTCGTCTATATTTTTCGATGATTATTTACATTATCAAACTAAAAGGGTGCTAAAAAATACTTGAACTCTGCAGCATAGATTACAATCAAAGACAGTTGATATAGAATGTAGAGTAGTTGATGTTGTTGTGCTTATTTCCTTCAAGTATATGAAAAGAAAACTGATGTGATAGCAACAAACATTTTGGAAGTAATTGTATTTTGATTTTAAGTTGATCTTTTTATATCTCTTATCTTGGCATAGGTTTGGTTTAGTTATTGAATTGGGATGCATTCTCATTTTTATTTTGCCTGATCATTATTGAGTTATTGATTACCATTGGAGTTCTAGGATTGGCGTGTACTATCTGGAGATGAATGCTAAATCCCGTTTTCGACACAATCCACATTAGCATCTCGTTAGGTTAGACAATGCATTAGTCAGCTAAAATCTCAATTTATGTCGTGTGAATGTCCCAGGAAATAATTCCTCCTTGGTACAGCTAAGCTGAGACAGTGATTGGTATGGAACCTTAGAAACAGCGACTGTAAGATGTTCAAACTTCAAACATTAATCTGTCTCATTTGAGAATCAAATTTTAAAGTGCAAGTTCCTTGTAAGTTTGACAAATCACACACTTTTCCTGCTAATTATTGTTCTGTAATTATTCTAGCATCTATTGAATTAATTTATGAACCAAATGTTTCAATTTTGATGGTGGATAAAAATGTTGCCTTTATAAATCTAGTAACATCATGTGTTCTTAATGGGGATTTGACTCCTATGGTATGTCTGGTGTATCAATATATAAGGCATTGCCACTTCAAGTCATGCAGATTTGACTGTAACAATTTTTACTTTACAGGTGATGGAGTGATGAGGAACTCTCTTTCCTTTGATTCTTCCACATGGACGAGAGCCGCTGCATCTATGAATACAGATTCTCGCAAATTCTTATGATGGGTTTCTTGCAAAGACATGAAGAGGTGTGCCATCTTTTCCCTGGTCCCTTGTTTTCGACTAACTTATCATGTCGAATTGGGTACTGCTTCAAGTTACTTGCCATTCTCCTTATTTACAAGATGTTTGGCCCAAAAATTATACACCTCAGGCTCAACTAATACTAGACCTTTTCCTGATTATTCCCCAAAGAAACCCACAATCAGAGACGCTGAACTAGTCCATCAAATTTCTACTGCCATTAAGTTACGCCGTTATGAGCCTCTTCGTTGTGTTTTAAAGCCTTACGAAGTCAAGTTCAGGTCTGACCACCTAATTTGGGTTCTTATGAACATCAGGAGTGATTATAGGCTGGTTTTGGATTTTTTTGATTGGGCATGCCTGCGCAGAGACCCAAATTTAGAATCCCGCTGTATTGTTATTCAAATCGCTGCAGCTTCAAAAGATCTAAAAACAGCTCATTATCTTATACGTAACTTTTGGGAAAAACCCAATCTGGATGTTGGTCTTTCATATGCTCATTTTGTTGAACGGTTAATATACACTTATAAGGACTGGGGTTCAGATATCCATGTGTTTGATGTGTTTTTCCAAGTACTTACTGAAGCTGGAATGCTCAATGAAGCAAGAAAACTTTTTGACAAATTGTTGAACTATGGGTTGGTTCTCTCTGTTGATTCTTGTAACTTATATCTTACCCGTCTATCAAACAATTACGATGGGGTTGGGATGGCACTGAAGGCTTTTAGTGAATTTCCTGAAGTGGGTGTTTGTTGGAACGCTGCATCTTACAATATTATGATTCATTGTATCTGTCGATTAGGGAAAATAAAAGAAGCACACCTTTTACTCCTGCAAATGGAATTGAGGGGATTCATTCCTGATGTTGTAAGTTATAGTATTATAATTAATGGATACTGTCACCTTGGGGAACTACAGAGAGTGTTGAAGCTCATAGAAGAAATGCAAGTAAAAGGATTGAAGCCAAACTCATTTACCTACAACAGCATAATTCTTCTTCTTTGTGAGACTGGTAAAGCAGTGGAAGCGAAGAATGTCTTGAGAGAGATGATGAACCAGGGAATAATACCTGATAATGTGATTTACACAACTCTCATTGGTGGTTGCTGTAAGCTAGGGAACGTTGCAGCTGCCCATAAATTGTTTAAAGAAATGCAGGATTTGAACTTGGTTCCTGATTTAATAACTTATACTGCTATTATCAGTGGGTTTTGTCAAACTGGAAAGATGGTTGAAGCACATAAACTCTTCTATGAAATGCTCAGCAAAGGGTTGAAACCAGATGAAGTTACATATACTGCACTTATTGATGGTTATTGCAAGGCAGGTGAGGTGAAAGAGGCATTTTCTCTTCACAACCATATGGTTCAAGTGGGGCTTACCCCAAATGTTGTCACATACACTGCACTGGCTGATGGCCTTTGTAAACAGGGGGAGATAGATACAGCAAATGAGCTTCTGCATGAGATGTGCCAGAAGGGCCTTCAACTGAATATCTACACTTACAACTCAATTGTTAATGGTCTTTGTAAATCAGGCAATATTACACAAGCTATGAAGCTAATGGAGGATATGATAGTGGCAGGGTTTCACCCTGATACTTATACTTACACCACTCTAATGGATGCTTATTGCAAATCAGGGGAGATGGTTAAGGCACATGAGTTACTGCGGGAGATGTTGGATAAAGGGCTTCAACCCACTGTTGTTACATTTAATGTGCTGATGAATGGGTTTTGTATGTCTGGAATGCTTGAAGATGGTGAAAGGCTACTAAAATGGATGTTGGAAAAGGGCATAATACCAAATGCAACCACCTACAATTGTCTGATGAAACAGCACTGCATTAGAAATAATATGCGTGCCACGACTGCATTTTATAAGGGTATGTGTGCACAAGGAATTGTTCCTGACAGCAACACCTATAACATTTTAATAAAAGGGCATTCTAAAGCAAGGAATATGAAAGAGGCATGGTTTTTGCATAGAGAAATGGTTGGGAAGGGATTTACCCTCACGGCTGCTTCCTACAATGCTTTAATCAAGGGCTTTTTAAAGAGGAAGAAATTTTTGGAGGCAAGGGAACTGTTTGAAGAAATGAGAAGAGAAGGGTTGGTTGCTGAGAGAGAAATTTATAACTTCTTTGTTGATGTAAATTTTGAAGAGGGGAACATGGAAACCACTCTTGAGCTCTGTGATGAAGCAATTGAGCAATTTTTAGTGGACAAGGCTAATAACAGAAACAGTTAGCTGGAATTTTTTTTTCCTGCGATGGGACTATTGTGGAGCTTTTGTCTGGCACTTTCAGCACAGGTGACAGAGTCGTCTGCCATAGGACACCGTGAAATTCATCAATCTTCTCAGAATTGTGGTAATTTTCCTTTTAGTTTCTATATCTTTAATGCTGTGCAGGTTTTCTTCACGTTCATAGCTATTCATATGCTTTGGTTTTTAGTCCGTGAAATTTATGATATTCATGTGATTCATCTGATTGCTCAAGCAACAATTAAGTAGATGAGAGGAATGAAGGTATACCACAAGCCTCAGCCTGAAATAGGGTTGAGTCTAGATTGAGGTCATAGAACCAAATAATGCAAACAGACACATGTAGATCTATTATTGATAGCATAGTTTTAAGCTTAATGAGTCCTACCTTCTTAATGATCTTTTGCTCAAATGATGGTGTTATTTTCATCTATAGTTTTCCTAATTCTCGTTAGACGATACCAGCCAGTTGATGGGTATGGAAATCTTATATTTTGGTTGTTTACTTTGTTACTTATGCTTACTACTGTCCAGGTGACCAACATACCTGTGACTCAGCTATCACCATGCCATACAAATTACAAGGTAGAAGGAGCTGACATAAAACAGACAGTGGTGATTTTATATTATGGGTTTCCTCGTAAGATCATCCTTGTCAAGATAGCATGTAAAGGTATCACATATGTTAATGAACTTTCTGTAGTTCTGAAAGCTACAATTAAGTGATGTTTATGTCGGCATTTCTCT
Organism: Acer campestre; assembly: GCA_954870605.1. Classification (NCBI taxonomy): domain Eukaryota; kingdom Viridiplantae; phylum Streptophyta; class Magnoliopsida; order Sapindales; family Sapindaceae; genus Acer; species Acer campestre. Next base: position 28,273,457 of record OX940806.1, on the reverse strand, counting down.
TAACCAACAGTTTAACTTGAATAGATGCAGCAATTTCTGTGCTGTCTCAATCTGCAAAGTTTGAAAGGGCTTGATGCTTAACAAGATGAAGATACAGTCATCGGCACATTCATCGTAGAACTTTGAAACATTACCGAAGTAAAAATTCTGCCCAACCGTGCCACCATGAGCAAATTTCATATCAAGCGAGTTGATTGAGACCACTGAGGTAAGGCAATGGCATTGACTATTGAAACCACCTTGTATGAACTATTACTGATTTCCATCTCTATTATAACAACTGTTCGAATAGTGTCCCGTCATTTTCTTTGACTGTGACGAGTGGTTTAACTAACTTGAGCTCAATCTCAATAAAAATGTGCCACTGTTGTTGAAGAAAGGAAGAGAGCTATGTAACTGTAAGTGATGAGAGCCTTGTATCAGTCATATATAATTCGTAGGAACTTTGTATTTCCTTAATCATTCATAATTCAATCTCTTGATGGTTGTTATCTTTGTTATTCACCATGCAATCACATGTCAGGTGACAAAGTCCAAATTATCTAAATCTAAATTAAAGCCAACAGCTGCAAGGAATTTAGGTTCTCCTCGCTCCTTCGTAATGTTTTCATTTTTTCCGTGTTCTTATTTATCAGTTTTTATTTGAAAACAAGAGAAATTGATTTTCGTATTTTTAGGATCTAAAAACGCGTGTGATAGCAATAACTTCAATCCACCCCTTTGTTTGTTTGACCACCACTAGAGACCATTAGCTCAAACCTCGGTCAAACTGGTCAAGGGTACTTTCATGTAATAAACACAAAAGTACAATATTGTTTTGATATTGCAAAATATGAGGCTATCTTATTGCGATTAATCCTATAACTTATGTGCCACCACCACCCTAGAGAATGGTTCCCAGAACATGCAACAATGAAGACAAAAGGAGCATCAACTTCCCATTTGGGTAAGTGAAAGAGTTTCTACACGAAGATGATGAAGAGATTTGACTAGAAACAACTTTCACAATTTCCTTTGGGCAAGTATAGTTGCAGCGACTTGGTCGAACCACTCGATACACACCATTGTCGGCTAAAACATATATCTCTTTCCTGTTATCTTCTCCAAATGAATATATGTAACGCAGATCTGGTAGAGAACTTTCCGGTACAGATTTGCATTGAATAGGAGAGTCATGAGCACAGCTGAAGGGAAGCAATGCAGTTGTGAAGTTTCCACTACTAGTGGGGTTTTCAACAGCTGACCAAATAGCACTACCATACAAATCTCCATACAAGTAACTGATATGACAAGGAAACTCGAAGATGGTTAGCAGTTTTGTATATACAGTTTTTACATGGAAATTGGAGGAAGTGTTTTGGTCAATTTACCTTCCATACAGGCATGGATCGGTCATGGATCGATAGAAGTACCCGCCACATATCGAAGCAGATACACTGTTGTTTACATCAGAGTGCTTGTATCCCAGTACAGGGAAGATTAGATCCGTGGAGATGGCAGAAGAATGTGAAGAATTAAAGAGGAAGGGGCCTTCGTAAACATTCCACCCGTAATTTCCTCCCTTGGTGATTATATCAACCTCTTCGTATTCATCCTGTAAGATCGAATTGGCTGTCAAATAAGATAAGAGTGAGACTGAAAAGTATTGTGAATGATGACTAAATGTAACAGATTTCTTTGAACCTGTCCAGCATCTGCACAGATGAAATAAAGTGGCCTTTGGGAATCAAAGCTGCAACGCCAAGGATTTCTGAGACCTCGAGCCCAAATTTCAGGCTGCAATTCGTTGTCTTCGGAGAAAGGATTGTCTTGAGGGACAGAATAGTTTCCCCATAGATCAACTATACCTGCTTCGCCTGTAAATCATGGCAAAAGGAACTGGTTTTAAGATCATAACAATGCCAATGGATGCAAGCTAGATATATATTAGCACTCACTTGGCATGTTATCGACGTCAAGCCTCAAAATCTTTCCGAGCAATGATTTCTTGTTCTGGGAGAAGTTATAGGGATCTTCTTCCATTCCGCCATCCCCCATCATAACATAAAGATAACCATCTGCTGGTCCGAATAGAATCTGACCCCCATGATTGAATGCATTTGGGAGGCCTAGTGAAAATATCCTTCTCACTTCTGATGGTTTGGCTCTTGTTGCCTGGAAAAAAATTGATTGAGGTGTTTTTTAGCAAAAATCCTGAGTAAAGAAATAATGTCTGGAAAAAGCTGAAGGAGGAAAGATCTGTACCATGGAAATGTCTGAAGCTGTCCCGTTAGCAGTGAACTCCGCGATGACCTTGTAATACCGGCATGGTTGAACTGGACCTGAAGAAGAAGAAGCTAGCTTCAATGGATCACAGTTTACATCAGAGTTGCATGAACATTTTCCTGAACATCCAGGAGTCTTGACTCTATCACAATTGAATGATGCAAAGAAGCGGCCATTACGCGCAAAGTTTGGATGAAAAGCCAAACCCATCAGTCCAAAGCTATTATAAAAGTGAACTTGATCTGTTATGTCCATAAAAGGACTAGACTCATCAAGTCCTAGTGTTCCTCCCAAGCCTTGTTCAGGTATGGTGGACAGCCATATTTTCCCAGCTTGATTAGCGAAGAAGGCGCGGTCTGACCCATCAGGATGAGCAACCATGTTGAGGTAAGATCCATTGCCAATTTTTTCAAGGCACAAGCCTCTCGAAGGAAATTGAGTGTCACACTTTTTAAGTACAACTTTTTCACCATCAAAACATTTTGATCCACCATATGTGTTACAGAAATTGCTTTCTGTGCATAAAGGAATAGAATCTGTAAAGCCAAAAAGCAGTAGAAAATTACAAAACCAAAGGAAAACAGCAACAAAATCAGCCATCTTCAAGCTTCAAGCTCCACTTATTCTGGGTTTCCTTCTGTTTTGTCACCTCAAATTAATATACACGAGTTGAGTAGCCTAGACATGCTAACATTTGTAGAACAATTCCTTTTAGCTAGATGTGAAATAAAATATAGACAAAAAAGTAGTGTCAAATCAATTAATGTAACATTTTTATGTGACTTTAATTTCAGCAAAATAAATAAACTTTATTAGCAATAATCAGATAGAATTGATACTCTATATATATAGTACACTAGTTTAATAGCGAATATATATTGTGCCCTGCCCACATTGTTTGGCCTCCCTGTTTCTTGATTTTTTTTTTTTTTTTTTTTAATTGTCAAAGAGAACCAGTGGGGGAATAAATTTCTGATGTTGGGTTCAAGTACATTGACACTGCTTTGCTTACAAAAAATCAAATTACGTTGTTGAACCTGTTGCAATGTAACGTGATCGTGATTTGTGAGTGCAGGAGCAGCCGGTCGGAAACGCGTGAAAACCTTTGATTTTAAAAATAAGCTCAAAGATTGTCATTCAAGGAAGCTTCTGCTGAGAGATGCTGGAGCCTGGAGCCATGTCTTTTGAAGGTTGTTAAATTCAGTTAATTAGAATCGAAGACAAGTTTGATAAATAGAATGATAGCATGCAAACTTTGTAATTTAGATATATAATATTTCAGAGGAATATGACACAACTAAGAAGTAGCACCAGTGGTCTAGTGGTAGAATAGTACCCTGCCACGGTACAGACCCGGGTTCGATTCCCGGCTGGTGCATTATGTTTTTGGTCTTCGCTCATGATTCATGAATGATGAAACGACAGTGTTTTGAAAAAAAAATAAAAATGATTATATAACTGTACTTTTTTTGTTCTTTTTTAAATACTGTATTAGGATCTTTTTTTTTTCTTTTTTCTTTCTATTTTTTATAGTTAGTTTTAAAAAATTATAATATATATATTTTATTGATATTCAATCATGAAACTACCGTGTTTTGAAAAAAAAAAAAATGATTCTGTATTTTTTTCTTAAGATATTAAAAAAATTCAGGTTTTTTTTTTTTTTTTTTTTGAAGTTAGTTTTGAAAAAAATATAATATATATTTTTTATTCATATTCATCATTCTCTTTTATATTTATATTTAGTTAATTCTACGGAACATATTTTCATAAGTCTACAGATTATGGGTTCAAATTATACTTTACTCCTCAATCTCGAAATATTATAATAATGTTAGATACTTAGATTTGATTATGGTGGGAGTTGTATTTAGGGTGTTTACCAGTTTGATCCCTCCCTATCAAAAAATTTCAGTGTCAGTGCTTCCGGTAGACCCCATACCCAATTGATTCTCTATAAGATAATTTTAATGTGAGGAACACGAAGCAGAAAAATCCTCCAACAATCATCATTAGCACGACACCCCCATGCACTTACCCACTTACAATATTTTTATAATGTGATACCTTCCTAGCTCATTAAAAAAAAAAAACAGTTTGTGGCCATGTGATGTTAGACCTAAAACCAGCCACTCACTCGCTGAGGGAATCAAATCCACTCCTAAAATTGTCTCGAAACTGCCCATTTCCTCCTACCCTTCAAAGCTCAAACTCAGATCAGGGATTTTGCAAATTGGAGAACTAGTGAGTAATTCAATTGATTGACATGGCGAAAAGTAGTGAAGCAGTGAAGGTTGTGGGTGCATGGTGTAGTCCATTTGCGATGAGGCCACTGATCGCACTTAAAATAAAGTCAGTGGAGTATGAGTGTTTGGAGGAGGAGATTGGCTGCAAAAGCGAGTTTCTTCTAAAATCAAACCCTGTTCACAAGAAAATACCAGTCCTTATACATGGCGATAAGCTGCTGTGTGAGTCTCTCATCATTGTGGAGTACATCGACGAGGTTTGGTCCTCTGCTCCCTCTATTCTACCCTCCGATCCATATGATCGTGCCATCGCTAAATTCTGGGCTGCTTTTGTTGATGACAAGGTCTGTTACTCTCTCACTTGTTTTCTGTTCTAAATTTCCTCTTAAATGTTTAGATTTTGATGAGAATCTGAATATATATTATAGAAGCTATGCGGGATTCCACGTGTATTTCCGTGCAGAATCCTAAATTAATTTTGTTGCGCTACAAAAAAGATTATAAAATATTATAAACTAAGCCATATATATATAAATTAAATCTAGAAGTAACTTATGAATCTTGAGAAATTGAAATTGATAAGATGAAGAAATTAAAGCATTGGGATTATTAGTTGATAGTTGTAATATTATTGATCATATATGTGAATGGCTAATTACCCCGGCTTACGTACTTTGTGTTTAGTGACTTTACATTAGAACTTAACCTCTCGTGTATGTGCACGTGTCCAAGGGCTAGGGATGGCAAAATAACCCGTGGGGATGGGAACCTGTGGGGATCTGCATTATAGGGTAGGGATGGGGATGGATAGTATAACTGGAACCTGTGGGGATCTGCATTATAGGGTAGGGATGGGGATGGATAGTATAACTCGCAATGGATATAGGGAGGAGATGAGTTTTATAATCCCCGCCCCGCCCCACTCCGCTTAAAATATAATCTTTATTTATTTTTTATTTTTTTTAGTTCAATGTTTAGGTTTTAAAATGATTGAATTTATTTTTTTAGATTTGTGATTTATGTTAATGCAATGATTTTCAATAGTTTTTTTAGAATTACATTATTTATTATATTATATAAATTGGGTTATATATTTATTATTTAATAAATAAATTTTTTTTTTTTGATAACATTTTAATAAATAATTTTTGATAAATGTGTTAAATTGAGTGGGGATGGGGAAAGCATACCCCATCCCGCTCCATCTATCGTGGAGTTTTATGAGGGGATGGGTTTTAAAAAAATAAATGGGGCGGTATGTGGGGAGAGCCACCCCGCCCCATTGCCATCCTTACCAAGGGCGTAATTCAGTTAGTAGATGGACGAGTTTTGGGCTTAGGTAAATAATTCTCAAGTCAACGGCTCTAAAACTACCAATAGTAAAATCTTCAAAAAAATCTCTCTTAAAAAAAAAATCTAGCTTCTAGAACCATCTAGTGGTGTCAAATTGATCTAGCGACCCGAACCCAACTCAACCCATGCCCGTCCGTCACATTAAGGGTCTCGCTCGTGTCCAAACCCTATATCAGGTGGGCATGGCTTGACTGCAGAGACTTGTGAGTCCGAAGGACCGGACTTAGAGGGCAGAGTCGAACTCAAAGAGTAAAAAAAAAAAAAAAAAAAACAAATTTTCAAATTTATTTACAAAATAAGTTGATAAAATGAAGTGATGTGTGTGAATGCAGTTTTATCCTTCAATGAAAGAGAGTAACACGGGTGTTGGAGAAGAAGCTAGGAAAGCAGGCCTTGCGCAAATGGTAGATGCGCTGGCTCTGCTGGAGGATGCTTATGTGAAATGCAGCAAAGGGAAGCCATTCTTTGGTGGCAACCAAATTGGGTACCTCGACATCGCCCTCGGCTGCTTCCTGGGTTGGATGAGAGTCATTGAGAAGTCTCTTCAAATGAAGCTGCTTGATGAAGCCAAAACTCCAGGCCTTGTCAACTGGGCTGAGAGCTTTTGTGCTCATCCTGCTGTCAAAGATGTCATGCCTCAAACTGACCAGCTCGTTGAGGTTCATAAACTTATTACCAAGATGAGAGCTGCTTCTGCTTCTGCTCCTCCCAAATAGTAATTCAATTAGAGTACCACTTTTGTTTACCTAATTTCAAACATTTTCAATCATAATTCAGAGGTGATGATGATGAACAAGTGTGTGTTGATTCAATAAAAGGATAAAAACTTCGTTTTTACCGGTGTCCTACTATTCAAATTTCGTAATTTGTAAACATATATAATTGGAGAACAGAGTTTTGTTCGGTTAACAATTCATGCATGCCATGCATTTACATCAACAACTATATATGTTATTTTCACATGAATTCATTAATCGTTGAGTTTTGCCATACATATTTTACAACTTTAACTGAGCGTTAAAGATTCAATTAAAAAAGTTATGAAAAATAGAGATCAAAATGGCGAACAGTATACTGACAAGAAGGTTGTGGGTGCATGGCGTAGCCCGTTTTCAACGAGGCCTAGAATCGCCCTCAACATCAAGTTTGTGGACTAGGAGTTTCTGCATGCAGGAGGGTTTGGGTTCCAAAAGCGAGCTAGCTTCTTCTCAAATCAAACCCTGTACGTTCACAAGAAAATCCCAGTTCTCATTCATGGTGATAAGCCTGCTGTTTGAGTCCTTTTCGCATAAATTTTCTTATTTTTGTGATTAAGGTGATGATAGATTTATGTCATGTATGCAGTTGTTTCCTTTGATAAAAGAAATTGGCAGTGCTGCTGATGTAGCATAAGCTAAGAAAGCAGCTGGTGGATGGAGTGGTTCTGCTGGAGCTTCTTGGGCATTGCAATTGGAGCTTCTTGGTTCTGCTGGAGCTTCTTGTGTTATATTATAAAACATTATATCATTTTTATTTTACTTGTTATTTTTTATTTTTTATAACAATGTAATACAATGCAATATAATTCGGTTATGCACGTACCAAACACCATGTAACTTAAATGTTATTCTAATAAAATGTTATTCTACTAGTATAATTGTTAAATTTTTTAAGTTAAATAAAATATTACAAACAATTATCAAGTATTATTGAGATTTGATATGTAAATAATAATTTATGTGATAAAAATATCAATTATATATTAATTATTATTTTCAAAATTACAATACAACAAATATATATTTCATAATATATTTTTTTATTCTAAAAATATTTCAGCTCATAAGTTAACAAAATATTTAGAAAAAAAAAATCACATTATAACATTGTATAATTTAATACAGTCTAATATGAAATATCACCAAACACAATGTTATATAAAAATAATACCGTTCAATCCAATACAATCAAATTTAATCTAATCCAATACAATCTAGTACAATATAATACGCTAAATGAGCCCGTATTGTCTTTTAGACTTTGACACGTGTATTATCAGCTCAGGTCAGACTTTTGCGTTTCTAACCTCTTCTTTCTTCTCTTATTTCTTTGCTAAGTGGCACTTACTGTATTTTAGACGTTGACATGTGTGTATTGTCAGCTCGGGTCAAACTTTTGTGATCCTATCTCTTTTTAAGATCTGTATTTAAGTCAGTTTGGTTTTTATCTGACCCAATCTTATAAGATGTGTAACATACATATCATTTAATTGAATTGAATTGACTATCAACCTACTCGTTCTCTAGGATGTGTAACATATATATATATATATATATATATATATCATCGTTTCATCAAGTTGACATTTAGCCTACCCGATCTATAGGATCTATAGGATGTATAACATACATTTTATTTCAAAAACTAATCGAATTGACTTTGAATATTTATGCACAACTAAAGGGAATTAATATTGGATCACGGTTAAGAGAATTGATATTTGATCGCACGTATATATATTGTTTGACTCAGCAAGTATTTAAAATTGATATTAATTTATTATTTATTTTTTTACAATAAAATACAATAAAAGGAAAAAAGGTCCAAAAAAAAAAGGGCACGTCATTAAAAATAAATACGTTTTGAACGGATGCATTGTAGACTAAATTTTGAGTTGATTGTTTATCAAATCTATTTTTATGCCACATAGGAAACAAATCTCTTGACATTGTTTCATGTCAATGATTTTTGGTATGCAAATTATATTTGTATTGGAGATGCTCTAATGATATTGAACACAAATTTAATTCAAAATTTTAAATTAATAAAATCTAAGCCCTTAATTAATAAGTAAATAGATCCGTCGGTGATGAGTGATATGCGGGACTGAACAAGCATTGTAGTGTAGACATGATCCAGTTGACAAAAACTTGAAGAAAAACGATGCCAGCTTTTTGAACAAAAATCCAAAACCTGTAAAATTGATATTAGATAACGACCATATGATAATATAAGCCAAACATGCCAAACATCGGCTTTTTGAACAAAAATCCAAAACCTGTAAAATTAATATAAATGTACGGTGGAATCCCAGATACGCAATTCCACTCTGTATCAAATATCACCAACTCCGACTAGATAATCTTGTGTTTCCACATCAGGTTCCTCGCATCCACCCACCAAAATTGCCACTGTTTCTGGGTTTTAGAGAGAGAATTGAGTGAAATTAAATATTTGGAGTGTGATATGGGACTATGAATTGTTAAAACCTCTTCGGATTACTGCATCTCTGTTATCATCAGGTGGTTCTTTCAATCTTTTTCTTCTTCTTTTATATTTTTCATCTCCATAAACATATTGACATTTTGAGTACTCTTAATTTATTTAAAAAAATAAGAATCAGGAGAAGAAACAAAATAAAATATACATATCTTTCTTTTCCATTCTTTTTAAAAGTTTAGGTAGACATCAACACTACTTAATTTAATTAAAATATTTATGAATCGTCATGCTTCTTGTCGTTTTTTTTTTGAAGCTCTCTTCTTGTTGTTATTGCTTTTCTTTCATCACATTTTTACCTAATAATATAAATAGTAGTGGAATTAAAAATGATTAGGTTGAATCATGTGTTTGTGATAAAATAATAATAATAATAATAAAAGAGCTATTGGAGAAGATTTTTACAGAAATGTAAATAGTGGAGTTGTTTTATTATTATTATTATTAAAAATATTTATTTATTACCATTTATAAAAGAAATTAAGAGTCGATTCATGCATTTAGAAAAAAAAAAAAATCTATTTAATTGAATGCAATAATTAATGTTTTTAATGACTTAACATTTATATTTTATAGCAAATCAACGTTCTAAATTATTTATATTAATTTTTATATCTTTATTCTACAAAATATAAAATTAATCAAGACCATATATTTAGGTGAGGACAAAGTGAGCAAAGTGACGTGAGGAGGGTATCCTAATTCGGTTATCAATTATCATTAATATATTACCATTAACATGTTTTTAAAATTTACCATTAATTCCTTAAAAAAACCAAATTACTATTGATATTACAATTGATATTTTAATTTGTTTGAAAAAAATATTTATTTATTACCTTTTAATTAAAATTAAAAAAAAATCATTATTTTTGAGAATAATCATAATATATTAAATGCATATTTAATACCTTCTAAAAAAAACATAAAACAAAAAGGTTAAAAATAGAAAGAAAAAAAGATAATTTAATAAAATTATTGGAGAGCTTTTTTTTACAGTCCAATTATTTATTTTTATACTTCTTTTCTAAAGACACTTCATTCTAAAAATTTAAATTTAAAAAAAAAAATCTAAAAACACTTTCTTTTGTTCTAAAATTATCCTTTTTATTTTTTGACACTTCCATTCAAAAATCAAAAGACACTTCATTTTAAAAAATAAAATGCCTAATTGAAGACACTCCATTTTTATTTTAATATTACCCATTATTATTTTTAAATTTTAATTTTAACATATAACAAAACCCCAAAAAAAAAAAAGTTAGTAATTTGAATTTGATCTCCGTAGTCTTCGGAGACGACACTGTTAGTAAATGTTTGGTGTATAACGGAATGATATGATTTGAATATTTGATGTGTTTGTTATTTTCCCACCCTGTTTTCTATAATCCGTGTTGGACAAAAGTCTTAGCATGGCAATAAAATCTTAAATTATCTTTTAAATACTTGAAATTAATCTACTAATCGCTGTTGAAAATATTTTTTGAGTAACTGAATGATTCAACTTAGTTTTTTTTTTTTTTCCTTCTTCTTCCACGTTTTATGGTCCTAAATTTATTGTTGTTGTATTCGGTCTATTTTAAACTTTATGATATTTTTTGATTTATTGTTCTTAAAAGAGTCTCTGATATGTTCACTTTCTTTGCCATACGAAGACAATTCAAAAGTCAACTGTGTGAAGAATGTGACCATGTAGGAGCGTGAGACTAGGTGCATATTACCCTGCCACGGTACAGACCCGGGTTCAATTCCCGAATGGTGCATTATGTTTTTGGTCGTCGCTCATTATTCATGAATGATAAAACGACTGTGTTTTGAAAAAATATATATGATTATATAACTGTACTTTTTTTGTTCTTTTTTATATATTAGGATCTTTTTTTTTTCTTTTTTTTTTCTTTTTTCTTTCTATTTTTTATAGTTAGTTTAAAAAAATTATAATATATATTTTTTATTGATATTCAATCATGAAACTACCGTGTTTTGAAAAAAAAAATGATTTGGTATGTTTTTTTTTTTTTTTTTAAATATTACAATAATTCAAGTTTTTTTTTTTTTTTTTTTTTTTTTAAAGTTAGTTTTGAAAAAAATATAATATATATTTTTAATTCATATTCATAATTCTCTTTTATATTTATATTTAGTTAATTTTATGGAACATATTTTCATAAGTCTACGGATTATGGGTTTATATTATATTTTACTCCAGGTGTTTAACTGACAGATCCCACTGTATCAAAAAAATCTCAGTGTCAGTGCTTCCGGTAGACCACATACCCAATTGATTCTCTAAAAGATAATTTTAATGTGAGGAACACGAAGCAGAAAAATCCTCCAACAATCATCATTGGCAGTTTGGCACGACACCCCCACCTACCATTGACAATCTTTTTATAATGTCACTTGCCATTTACAATCTTTTTATAATCTCACTTACCATTGACAATCTTTTTATAATCTCACTTACCATTTACAATCTTTTTATAATGTGATACCTTCCTAGCTCATTAAAAAAAAAAAAAAAAAAACAGTTTGTGGCCATAAAGCTATGTGCTATAGACCCAAAAACCAGCCACTCACTCGCTGAGGGAATCAAATCCTCTCCTAAAATTGTCTCGAAACTGCCCATTTCTTCCTACCCTTCAAACTCAGATATGTGATTTTGCAAATTGCAGAACCAGCGAGTGATTCAATTGATTGAGATGGCGAAAAGTAGTGAAGCAGTGAAGGTTGTGGGTGCATGGTCTAGTCCATTTGCGATGAGGCCACTGATCGCACTTAAAATAAAGTCAGTGGAGTATGAGTGTTTGGAGGAGGAGATTGGTTGCCAAAGCGAGTTTCTTCTAAAATCAAACCCTGTTCACAAGAAAATACCAGTTCTTATACATGGCGATAAGCTGCTGTGTGAGTCTCTCATCATTGTGGAGTACATCGACGAGGTTTGGTCCTCTGCTCCCTCTATTCTACCCTCCGATCCATATGATCGTGCCATCGCTAAATCCTGGGCTGTTTTTGTCGATGACAAGGTCTGTTACTCTCTCACTTGTTTTCTGTTCTAAATTTCTTCTTAAATGTTTAGATTTTGAGAATATGCATATATATTATATGAGGCTATGCGGGATTCCACGTCTATTTTCGTGCAGAATCCTAAATTAATTTTGTTGCCCTACAAAAAAAAGATTATAAAATATTATAAACTAAGCCATATATATTGAAGTTATATCATGATGTACTGACTTGAAAATTTATATATATATATCCGGATATAACTTCATGAGGATATTGAATGTGAGCTACTAATTTTACATGTTTTGATACAAGTGTTTATGCACTCGAAAGCTTCTCCAGAATAAGTGACTCACATTCAATATCTTGATGAAATTATGTCAGAACGTCCTGACCTGATCGTGACTATATATATATATAATCTAGATGTAACTTATGAATCTTGAGAAATTGAAATTGATAAGTTATGTAACATTCATATTCAATGGGTTGTGGTATAAGATGAAGAAGTTAAAACATTACGATTATTAGTTGATAATTGTAGTATTATCGATCATATATGTGAATGGCTAATTACCCCAGCTTACTTTGTGTTTAGTGGCTATTAGAACTTAACCTCTCGTGTGTGTGCCCCCAGGGGTGTAGCTTAGCTGGTAGATTGACGAGCTTGGACTTGGGTAAATGACTCACAAATCAACGGCTCGAATTCTGTCTAGTCTAGATAGATGGATAGATAGACATTGTATAACCTCTCGCATGTGTCATGTGTGTGTTATATAACATGACAAGGGTATTTTTATAATTTTTTTTTTTATTATCTAAAATTGAAATTAAATTAAGATTAAGATAAAAATTATTTAAAACAATAAACAAAATTGATAATATTTATAAAACAAACGGACAAAGCCATGACCTAAAAGGTGGCTTCTTCTTGTGGTTGAAACCAAATAGTAACCCCACCTCTAAACAAAGTTGAATTTTCAAGTACAAATCCTCTCTCTCCAAAAAAAAAAAAAAAAAAAAAAATGTGGCATCTGGATCCATCTAGAGGTGTCAAATTGATCGAGCGACCCGAACCCAACTCAACCCATGCCAGTCCGTCACATTAAGGGTCTTGCTAGTGTCCAAACACTATATCGGGTGGGCAAGGCTTGACTGCAGAGACTTGTGAGTCCGAAGGACCAAACTTGGAGTGCAGATCGAGTCGAACTCAAAGAGTTAAAAAAAAAAAAAAAAAAAAAAAAAAAAAAATTTAAAAAAAAATTCAAATTTATTTACAAAATAAGTTCATAAAATGAAGTGATGTGTGTGAATGCAGTTTTTTCCTTCAATGAAAGAGAGTTACATGGGTGTTGGAGAAGAAGCTAAGAAAGCAGGCCTTGAGCAAATGGTAGATGGTCTGGCTCTGCTGGAGGATGCTTATGTGAAATGCAGCAAAGGGAAGCCATTCTTTGGTGGCAACCAAATTGGGTACCTCGACATCGCTCTCGGCTGCTTCCTGGGTTGGTTGAGAGTCAATGAGAAGTCTCTTCAAATGAAGCTACTTGATGATGCCAAAACTCCAGGCCTTGTCAACTGGGCTGAGAGCTTTTGTGCTCATCCTGCTGTTAAAGATGTCATGCCTCAAACTGACCAGCTCATTGAGGTTTCTAAACTTATTGCCAAGTTGAGAGCTGCTTCTGCTTCTGCTCCTCCCAAATAATAATTCAATTAGAGTACCACTTTTGTTTACCTAATTTCAACCATTTTCAATCATAATTCAGAGGTGATGATGATCAACAAGTGTGTGTTGCTTCAATAAGAGGATAAAAACTTCGTTTTTACCGGTGTCCTACTTTTCAAATTTCGTAATTTGTAAACATATATAATTGGACAACAGAGTTTTGTTCGGTTAACGATTCATGCATGCCATGCAATTACATCAACAACTATATGTTATATTTTACATGAATTCATTAATAGTTGAGCTTTGCCGTACATATTTTACAACTTTAATTGAGCGTTAAAGATTCCCAATTCTCATTCATGGTGATAAGCCTGTTTGTGAGTCCCTCGTCATTGTGGAGTACATTGACGAGGTTTGGTCCTCCGCTCCTTCGATTCTACCTTCCCATACCTATGATCGTGCCATCGCCTGATTTTGGGGATCCTATGCCGATGAGGTCTGTTACTCTACTACTCTTTTTCCACGTCACACATTTGTTTTTGTTAGAGTGTTTTAGTACTATCGTTAGTATCAAGTCATTTCCTAAATTAGCTTAAGCTTTTAGGTATGTTGATGAATAACATAGTAACATCTAATTTCAAATGATGATGTTGGTTGAACTCCAACACTTATATTCACATGCATGTTAAATTTAATTGTGAGATAAAAAATAAAACAAATAAAAAATTTCAAAAGCATTATTATTTTAAAATAAAAATATCTGATTCTTGAGTATCAATAATCATGTTCTTAAAATGATGATAACCGGCTTTATATGGGGGTACATTATCATAAATAAAAAACTTCGATACTAGCCTCCCCAATTTTTCTCTAATACTACCTCCCTTGAACATATTTTTAATATTCTTTTGCTTTGCACCTGATGATTTGTACAATGAAGGTGCAACTGAAGATTTATAACGCTGCTCTCGTCCACTTTGAATGCAACGTACTTGTTGTGGTGGTTGGCTACTACCACCGGCTCCTGAACTCTCTCCTCTCTTTGACCTCCCTCCAAAGATTCTTTCTACTTGTTTCTTTGCCATTCAGATGCTTTGGATGCATCTATTGCATAACGATAATCATCTCGCTCATCAGGATGCAAATCTTTAGGATAAAGATATATGTCATCTTCCTCTTTATCAGGCAAATTTCCCCTTAATTCTTGTTGAATTTCCTCAATCTCATTTGCAGCTATTTTTATTATTATTATTATTGTTATTATTATTATTATTATTGCAATTAAGATATTAGTTTTTTCACTTATGGTGGCACATTTGGGGCATACTTTTACATTTTTGTACACCTCTTTACTAGATAAATGAAATTTAAACCGGGTAATTCCCCCACTTTGCATAATGTGACCGCAAAACGTGCATATAGTGCCATTTTTATTATTCCGTATTGGTTGGCAATACTCCCATGCTGGATCATTTCTAGTACCAGACATTTTATGTAATGTAATTCCCTATCAAAACAAAATTAAATTTTGTACATATCAATTTATAAATATGAAATTCTAATGAGTTTTAGAAACAATACCACAAAACATCAAAGTGAACATTTACGTACCTGCTTATTTGATGAAGATTTTAAAAGAAACTTGTGAATTGTGATGTAAAATTTGCTATGTGTAGTGTAGCCGTATAGGATGAAAACTTGAAAAAGAAGAGTGAAAATGATATGGAGTGAAAATGATGAACAAACTTGTTCTTAATTCTAATAATTTATATTCATGTGAATAATTGATGCATTTTACTACTTTTCAAACGTGAGCATGTGAATAATTGATGTAATTTTATTCTTTGAATAGTTGATGTACTTTTTGTTTTTTTTGTTTTTTTGTTTTTTTAATTTTTTAATAAAAATCATAGGTTTTAGTGTTTTACACATTTTATACAAGCAAATCAGATTGCTTTCACAATCTTTACCCAATTCTACTTCAGTAATTATACTATTGACTATTGTGTTTGAAAATTTTATAAATTTGTTAATGCTTCTTTTAAAATAATTTTCAATATAGATTATTTGAACAATAATTTAAGTGTTTGGGATTATTTTTTTAAAAATAATTTGCAAAATATTCCTAGATTTTGAGATGAAATTCACAATATTTCAAAAATATCGGGAACTCTGCAAATAATACATCATGATGATTTTTTTATTTCAAATGCATTGATTGCATTTCACTTTTTCAAATGCATTGATTGCATTTTACTACTTTTCACACGTATGAATGTAAATAATTGATGTACTTTGATTATTTGAATAATTGATGTACTTTTTGTTTTTTTTGTTTTAATTTTTTAATAAAAATCATGGGTTTTAGTGTTTTACACGTTTTACACAAGCAACAGATTGCTTTCACAATCTTTGTCAAATTCTACTTCAGTACTTATACTATTAACTATCGTGTTTGAAAATTTTATAAATTTGTTAATGCTTCTTTTAAAATAATTTTCAATATAGATTATTTAAAAAATAATTTAAGTGTTTAAGAATATTTTTAAATTTTTTTTTTTTTTTTGTAAAATATCCCTAGATTTTGGGATGAAATTCACAATAATTCAGGAATATCGGGAGATTTTTTATAGATATTTTGAAATCGACCGGATATTTGCTAGACATTGGATATTACCCCTGTTTCGATATCGATCCCTCCAAAATATGGATATTTCGGTGAATATCGGTGGATATGTCAATTTTACAAACCCTAATTAATAATAATACACATCATCATACTTTTACCGTGTATATTGTTATCAACATTTTCAAATGACCAGGTATAGGTTGGTATGTTGATCGGTCAAAATGTTAGATATCAACGCCAAAACCAGCTAGGCTCCCAACTAACTACTAATTTGTCAACCACACATTCTTACTATATATCAAACCCATAAGAGCATCTTCAATGTAACTATGACTTGCATTTAAAAAATTGTAACATGTCAACATTGTCAACAGGGGCGTACCCAGGAAATATTTACTGCCCGGGCTAAATTATATATATATATAAATTATTTTTTCTCGGTACACATTAATATTATAAAGTCAACTCTTTAACTATTAATAGTTATTTATCTATTTGTATTTAGTTAATATATTATAATACTTAATTAATGACTCACAAACTTTTTCACACTAAATTTATTAAATTCGGTGTGTATTATGGAGAAAACTCTTGTGATTTTCTTCCTCAATGCACATGGAATTAATAACGTTAGTGCAAGACATGCAAGTCATTGATTAAGAATAAACAAAAAAATTATAATTCTTGATAAAAGTATTTGTTTATTTTTTTAATAATAAGATGATACCAATTCAATAATGGACTACTCAATAATATGAAATACATTATAAAATTTATGCATAAACAATTATTTAAACTTATAGGTTAAAAAATATATATTTAAACTTGTAAACAACTTAATTCTATAATGTTAGAAGCCATAATATTATGTGTATTTTTACAATGAACAATAAAATATTTACATTTCACTAAATTTAGATAAAATATTATAGTTTTATAATATTATTAAACCTTAGGGGTGTTTATGTAATTATACCTGTATATATTGAATTTTTTTTTTTTAGAGGGCTGCCCGGGCTCTCTCCTATGTCCGCCCCTGATTGTCAAGACACTTACTTCCTATGTGGCATATAACTAAATTTGATAGATAACCAAATGAAAAATTGGTCTTCAATGCTTCACCTGTAAAACAATTATTTTTAATAACATAGCAATTTATTATATTATTTTATTATTTAAAATTTTACCAAACTATTAAACCACCCAACACTGTCAACTACACATTTGTGTAGCACTGTCAACTCCAAAATGCAACCCGCAAACTCAACTCTGTGTATGATCCAATTTTTAAATTTTAAAACAGATATTGATTCTATTCCTTTCAAACAAGATAATATGCTATATCAATGAGGAAAAAACCCAGAAAACGGATGCAATAGATTAAAGTTTCATTTTTTTCTCTCTTTGACTAGCAACCATTTCACACAAAAATCCAACTTTATAAAGATCATCAAAGAAAATGCAGCATTTCAAATGCATAAATGAGAACTTGATGGCTCCTTTGACCAGAATTTGGGAATCTATATTACTATATGAACTATTGAAACTAAAAAACCAACCCAATTTTTGTTGTAAAAACCAAAATCCAACTCACTCCAACGCTTACGCTCCCAATGTCAAATTCTCATTACCACTCAAAATTTGCCCTCCAATTTTGCAGTTAACTAGCATTTTTCATCTGGGTATCTCCAAAAACTCATAAAAACAACAGTTTTGCAATAAACCCCATAAACACTTTTGATCTAGATTTGATTCTCCCGCTAATTACACAGCTTTTTTAGTTACAGGAAAATGAAACCTAACAAGTCTGGTGGCAACTTGGTCATCAACAAAAACTAGAAAATCAAATACAACAGAAATTGGAAACAATCCCACAAACAAAAAACTGAAATTTATAATTTTTCAAATCTATGCCAGATTGCCAGATTCTTCTGTGTTGATATTAAAGAGAACATGAAAGAACAAAACTAGATTTTCATGAAAAAAACAGAGCAAGAAAATAAAAACCCAAAGCTTGCGCATTTGGACTCTTGGAGAGGAAGAAGAACATGCCATAGCTTGAACAGAAGAAATTGACCAAAGTGAGTTTTTTTTTCCTTATCTGGGTCTATCAGCGGTTCAGCGCCGAGAGAGAAAGAGAAAGAGAAAAGGGCAGACAAATGAAAAGCAAAGTGAAAAAAATGAGCGGGTTGCTGACTAAACAAAGATAGGGTTGTCCAACAGACCCTGTGATTTCAGAGGGTCACCTTGACAGTGTCTAAATTTTTTTTTACCACCTCAGTTTGAAGGTGAAAGACCACAGCTGCATTGGAGAGGATATTTTGACGTAGCAGAAATAGAGAACATGAAAAACTCAACCAAAATGGGGAGCTATTTCATTTCAATATGTCTAAAAGTTATCCAAATAGAGAGTCAGCCTTTTGAATATATACCCTAGCTAAAGGCAAACAAAGGACACGTATAAAAACAAACTAAAATAACAAAAATACCAAAAGACAACACACCAAAAGGTAGCACACTACAATATCATCTTCTAATTAACTAGCTACATCATATTTTAGCTAATTGGCTGTTCATCCCATGTGAAACATATTTTTTTCACAATCTATGTTAACAATGGAGATGCTCAAGGAAAGTCTAATAAATATCCATCAATGCCCTTCAAACTGCTCATCTTCTACAGACTTCTACCGTTCAACTGATCACATTTCACTTCACCCCTATGACGTCTCTCTCTCTCTAAATATATATATACATACACATACAAGGTCCAGTAAGCAAATCCAGATCTGATTTGGTTTAATTTGTCATTGGAAAATTTTGAGTTGTGTTTTTGTTTTTGTTTGAGAGGTAGTTATCTAGGTAGACAAAAATGGCGAAAAGTGACGTGAAAGTTTTGGGTGCTTGGCCTAGCCCTTTTGTGATGAGGCCTAGAATCGCCCTCAACATCAAGTCTGTGGAGTACGAGTTTCTGCAGGAGACTTTGGGATCCAAAAGCGAGCTTCTTCTCAAATCAAATCCTGTTCACAAGAAATTCCCAGTTCTTATTCATGGCGATAAGCCTGTTTGTGAGTCTCTCATCATTGTTGAGTACATTGATGAGGTTTGGTCCTCTGCTCCTTCTATTCTACCTTCCCATCCCTATGATCGGGCCATCGCCCGATTTTGGGCAGCCTATGTCGATGAGAAGGTATGTTAATTACACCCTTTTGTTAATCGTTTAAGTTTTTATGTTTGATGGTTATTTATTATCAGGAGTCTTGTATTCAAATCCACCACACCAGAAAGTCTTGGGTTCGAGTTCCCCCACGTGATGATTGAATTTTTATTTGTTTCTGGTTTTGCTGTATGTTTGAAAGCTCGAGCACGTTGATGTTGCATTGGGGTGTGTTAAAGAGTGTTTAATGATTGTTGTGTCGTTTCCTAACTGTTTCAAATTTTGGGTCCAAGTATTACTAACAGTTTTCACTTAAAATCTTCTTTGGATGTTCATTATTTTTTTATGATTAAGCTGATAGATTTATGTCATGCGTGTGCAGTTGTATCCTTCAATGAAAGAAATCGGCAGTGCTGATGGAGAAGAAGCTAAAAAGGCAGCGATTCAGAAGGTGGTGGATGGATTGGTTCCGCTGGAGGATGCATATGCGAAATGCAGCAAAGGGTGCAAATTCTTTGGTGGGGAACAAATTGGTTACCTTGACATCACAGTTGGGTGCTACTTGGGTTGGCTGAGAGTCACAGAGAAGTTCAGTCAAATGAAACTGCTTGATGAAGCCAAGACTCCAGGACTGGTCAAGTGGGCAGAGACATTTTGTGCACATCCTGCTATGAAGGATGTCATGCCTGAGACCGGCAAGCTCGCTGAGTTTGCTAAGGTTCTTGCCAAGGCGAGAGCTGCTGGGGAGATTAGTTAGTACATTAGTCTATCAACAACTCATATATACAGTTGTGTGCTTGAAGCTTGAATGCAGAAATAAATTTGAATAAGTATAAATGGTTGTTGTCATGTGAAAACAAGTAGTATTTCCTTGGCTTTATTTGGAAACTTGAGTTAAATCTCAACTGTTATTTTGATAATTTAATACAAACAAACAACCCTGAAAAAATATAATATATATACGGCCTCTTTATTATCGGTCCTGGCAAAAAACGTGGAATATAAATGATAAATGATAATACTTAACTCACAAATTAAAAATTAATATATCCTAAGCCAATAATCAATTATTAAGTAGATGATGCGCATGCGGTGATGGCCGATGGGTGCTTGGTTTGTGGGGACTCAGCAAGCATTATAAGTTTTATAACACATGATCCAGGTGACAAAAACTTCACGAAAGCGATGCCGGCTTTTTCAACATAAATCCAAAACATGTTCAATTGATAAGCCAACACCTGTCTGTAGTCTATACATAGGAATCCCAGACACACACCTCTACTCTCTATCAAATATCACCAACTTCGACTAGATAATAATCTTGTGTTCTTAACTTCTTATATCAAAATAATAATAACCAAAATCGTCACTGTTTCAGGGACATTGACAGAGAAAGTGGGTGAGTGGAAACATTTGAAGCTAAATGGAAGGAATAAAATCAGACAGAGGTTTTTGTTTTTCTTTTATGGGTATTTGAAACAATGATTGATTTGAGTTATTTTGATGTTTTGATGAACGAAGGTGCTTAGTTGGTTCGGTTTTTTCAGTTTTGGTTCGATTGAACCGACCATAACCGTCGGAACCGTCAAAACCGGACCCGAACCGAGGAACCGTCAAAACCGGGCCGGAACCAAGGAACCGGAACCAAACCTTCAAAACTGGAACCAGAACCGAACCTTCAAAACCGAAATCAGAACCGAACCTTCAAAACCGAAATCAGAACCAGTTTTGAAGGTTCGGAACCGAAGCCGGAATCGAACCGAAACCGGTGTCATGTCTAATCGTATACAATATTTTATTTTAAATATTTATTTTTATTGTTGATGTAATTCGGTTGTGATAATTTTAAATTAATAATTTTTTATTTTAAATTAATTATAATTTTTAAATAATTATTGATAGTGTTGATACAGTAGAACTCCTGTAAATTAATCTCCTATAAATTAATATCCTCTCTAAATTAATAAAAAATCTCGGTCCTGACTCGGGCCAGTGTAAAAAATTAATAAACCCCTCTATCGTGATAATTAATAATTTCTTTTTGAAACCTAGTGTAAAATTTCGGTCCCGATTGTCGCATAAATTAATAATTTCATAAAAGTACAAAATATATTATAAATTATTCAAGAACTAGAAAAGTATTTCAAGATGCTAGTTTGCACTAGGTCACTATGTTTGATATTTTTGACTTCATCTTTCATCTTTTTAATTATACACAAGAAGCTATTATCATCATCTTCTTTTTGTAGTCAAAAGGTTTCAATTAAATTTAGCATTCCAACAATGTAACCTTACTTGTAGAGATTTTAGGTACCTTATGACTATCGTCGTTTTTATCTATCTCAGCCACATCATCATTATTCTGTCTTGTGATATCATTGATAATAACCTCTTCAGTTGGAGTGTAACAAACTTCTTCAAATTTGGTGGTAGATAGTACACTGCGATGTTCCTGAGTTGAATGTAATTAGGTAGCTCTATAAGTGGTACATGGGCAGTGTATTTGTCAAGGAGAAGCAAACCTTTCGATTTGCTATGGGCAGTGCCATTACGATTAAGAATCTTAAAAAAAGGAACTTCTCATGAAGAAGAAAACCGACTAAACAAGGAATCCCAAAAATGAACCTTCCTTAAACAAGAAAACCGACTTCTATACGTTTTTTTTTAAGACAAAATAACACTTTACAAGGTCAAACCCTTCAAATTAATAACCCCTCTAAATTAATACTCAAGGGTAGGTCCCAAAAATATTAATTTAGAGGGGTTCTACTGTATTTAAAATATATTATATAATTTATTTATTAATATATATACATATATATATAATATTTTAAAGAAAAGTAATGATTGTTTGGAAAAAAGTAAAAAAAAAAAGTGGATCCACTTTTTTTTATTTATTTTAATTTAGCCCCATTGTGGGGAAAAAAGACCAAAATAAATAAAATCCAAATGGGAAGACCTATTATTTGAAAATAAGATTCATATTTGATGATGTGGTAAAAATAGGTCTTATGTTTGGGTCTCCACCATTGTGGATGCTCTTATGGGAGATAGAGGCATGTGATTCTAGAAGCACCAAAACATGATTGAGATTGCTTTTTGGGCAATATATTGGCTGCTCAATGCAATATAAAGGTTTTGATGTCAATCCATTTATTTCCTCTCTCCATCTAAGAAACTAAGGGGCTGTTTGCTTTTTTGTCTAAAGTCTTATAAGACCTTAATTTATTAGATATATGGATAAGTCTTAAAAATTAAGATATTATGATATGTTTGTATTTTTCATTTTAGATGACTTATTACAAATATAAAATTGATTAGGTTGTGTTAGGGTTTCTTCAAAATTGAGAATTTTTGGAAAATTGATTTTTAGTATTTTATTATGTGCGGATAAAATCATAAATGTATGAATTGTTATAAGATATTTTTGGAAATTTATTAAAAAAACTCTACTGTATCACTTTTTGAATAAGATAAAAGTCAAAAAATTTTACTTTTTCTAAAAGACATATATATCTTAAAATAAGATATAAGTTGAAAAAACAAACAAACTGATTTATCTTAATTTAAGATATAAGAGGTAATAAGTCTTATTAGGAAAAAAAAAACAAACAGCCCCTAAGAGCATCTTCAATGCTAAGGTGATTTGTGAAAAAAAAAGATGCCACATAAGATAAATAGACAGTCTATTAAAAAACATATCTTTAATACAGTTATGCATATTCAACCTTACACTAATATGTTATTTTTTTTAGGTTGACTCAACAAATTTTTAAAATTGACATTAATTTATCATTTATTTCTTTTAATAAAATACTATAAAAAGGAAAAAAGGAAAAAATAAAATAAAAATGGACACGTCATAAAAAATAAATGTGTTTTAAACAGATGTATTGAAAACTAAATTTTGAATTGATTGACTTATTAAGGGTTTGTTTGGTTGGGCTTTTGAAAAACCTTTATTCATAAAAGGTCTACCTGTAGTAGATCTAATTGAAACAAAGCTTTTGAAAAATAAATTATAGTTGTTTGGTTGGTAATTAAAAAAACACTTTTATAGCAGTAGATCATTTGGTTATAAAATCTCAAAAAGTCTACTGAGATATTAAATTACTAAAAAGGACATATTATTTATTCACTCTATAAAAAATTGAACTTGAAAGATTTTCTACATGTTAACTACATTTTCTATTGCACAATAATAATAAAATTTAAAACTTTCACCTATAAACTTAAGAGATTAAAAAAATTACCATAAAATATTAAATTTTCAACAAAGTTGAAGCATTATCAAAGATTAACAAAAGGAAAATTATCAATATCTCATACAAAGGTAAAAAGTTAAATGAAAAAAAAATTCAAAATTAAATAAGTTATCATCGAAGTATGAGAAAAGTCGCAATAAAGAGTATATTCCATCCACTCACCATTGACAGAGAAAGTAAGAATAAATCTCTACTATTCTGAGGGAATTTCTATGTGATAGAGAGAGTAAGATTATTGAAAGCAGAAATTGAGAGAGAATTTCATCATCCTAAGGTTTGTTTATTTAACAACATTGCCGAGATCAAGCTCTACAAGCGTGATCTGGACACCTACTCTAATAATTGGGAGATATTTACTCTTACAATACATGAGATAAAACTCCTCACTTATGCTTACTAGGAAGGAGGGAGTGCTATTTTTTTGTTTCTTTTGTCCATTAGTTGTGGGATTTGTTTCTTTTAATTTTTTCATCTTAACAAGAGATGTCCAATGTAATTGTGTTCTAACAGGTATCTATCACTGGGTCATTGATAATTATGGTGATGCCTCAACACCATTTTTTGGTCCACAAATTAAGGCTCCGTTTGGTAGGGAGGAAAGAAAATAGGAAGGATGAAAAGATTTGGAAAGATTTGAAGGGAAAGAAAGGAAAATGATTTTCCCTCGTGTTGTTTGGTAAACAGGAAGGAAAGAAAAGATCATTTTATCAATTTTACTATTTTACCCCTTATATTATATTTTATATATTAATTTTTTTGGATAAAATTGTAATTTACCAAATTGGTGGGCCCCATTTCTTTTTTTACTCTTTCTTTCCCTCCCTTTTCCTCCCACTTTTGGGAGGAAAGAAAATTGTGGGTCCCACACCCATTTTTCTTTCCATTTTTCCTTCCACTTTTCTTTTCCCTCCATTTTTCTCTCTATACCAAACACACACTTTTCCTTTTTCCCTCCACCCCTTTCTTTCCTCTCCCTTTTCCTCCCTACCAAACATAGGCTAAGGGTTTTCAAGGTCATCACAAGGAGCCATGGGTCATCACCAAGCACCAATTCGCTAACAATATACATTCCTCAGCTCATGCAGTAACATTTATATATAGTGCTACCTGTAAACATCCTCTTCAACAACCCAATCATTCATGGCTTGGTTAGTGTGTGGTTTGGCTGCCTTATGTTCAGCCAACAGTTTCATACATGGGCTCATTGCTCAAAGAGCAAGTTGCCGCCACTAGTGGTGGCGCTGCAAGACGCTGGGATGCTTCTCTCAGAGTCTCAACATGTTGCCCACCACAGGCCGCCTTATAACAATAATTACTGCATAGTGAGTGGAATCTGGAATAAATTCATGGAATAAATCTGTAGAGAGCAAAGAATAAAAAATATAAAAAATATAAAAAGGTTTGAGGGTTTTATTTTAATAAGGGTATTCCATGTCAATAATAATAAAATAGGGATATATAGGTCATACGCTTCTTTTTTTAAAAGGTCTATTTCGAAAAGCTCCTAGGGATGAGCTTTTGCCTAGTAGAGGTTTAAACTCTACTAGCCTCTACTGAATTTAAAATAGACAATTTCAAAAGTCCAACTAAACAACTCTGAAAAACTCAAGTAGAGGTTCATAGACCTTTTGAGCCAGTAGAAAGCTCAACCAAACAAACACTAAGTCTATTTTTATACCATATAAAAAGCAAGTCTCTTGACATTATTGTAAAATCAACAATTTTTAGTATGCAATCCATTTTTATATTGGAGATGCTCTAATAATATTGAACACAAATTTAATTCAAAATTTTAAATTAATAAAATCTAACCCCTTAATTAATAAGTAAATAGATCCGTTGGTGATGAGTGGGGCTGAACAAGCGTTGTAGTGTAGACATGATCCGGTTGACAAAAACTTGAAGAAAAACGATGCCAACTTTTTGAACAAAAATCCAAAACCTGTAAAATTGATATTAGATAACGGGGACTAATTGCAGAAACATCCTCGGACATTTAGTGTAATTGCACACATATGGAACTTTTGGTTGAAATTACACAAACTATCCCTACAGTTAGTGGGCGGCTGTTAGGAATTAATGGGAGAAGGGTAAAATGGTCAATTCTTTTGTGTTAGTTCGAAATGATTGAAATGAATTTGTTTTTAATTTTTGATGCATTCGGATTTGGGAAAGATGAAATGACTTTTTAAAATAATAAAATAAGTAATTTAAATAATGAAATAATGAAACATGTTAAAAATATATTAACAAAAGGTAAATAACAGATCGTAGAAGCTCTCAGATCTGATCATTCCAAGTTGAAAGGTCGGCCTTTCTTTCACTATTGGTCTTCATCAGCCAAGGAGGAGGCTTTGGCCTGGAAATGCTCCCACTATTTTGTGGTGTGATCTCTTTCTTCTTGATGATGTTGTTATGACTAAGCTGGTAAATATTCTTGGAAATATTTTTAGATTTTTCAAATCCACTCATACAAATTGGATATTTAGCTCCTGATTGAGAGAGAATCGTATTTCCAACCTTTTCGATGTTTCTCAATTAAATTTCGAAAATTTCACTAGAAAGTTTTGGTTTTGTCAATGAGGGAGTTGTTTTTGTGAGGTTCTGAGATTGAGATCCAGCTGCCTGTATCTGGGTTTGGAAATTTGAAAAGGTGAGCTTTTTTTTTTATCTCGTTTACACCATTTTTGTTGAAATTGATTTTTTTTTTTTTTTTAAATCCTTTCTTTTATCGTTTTTGTTGTGTTGTGTATTATTATTTATAAATATATCTTTCAATTTTTTAATATCTAATAATTAAAAAAAATCAGCTAACTTGGGGGCATTTTGGACACTTCACACATAAATGTAAAGTCAACGGTTAAAGTTGATGGAAGTCAACTGACGGTGGGGATAATTTGTGTAATTTCAACTAAAAGTTCCATACACGTGCAATTATGCTAAATGTCTGGGGATGTTTGTACAATTAGTCCTAGATAACGACCATATGATATAAGCCAACAAATGTACGTTGGAATCCCAGACATGCAATTCCACTCTATATCAAATATCACCAACTCCGACTAGATAATCTTGTGTTTCCACATCAGGTTCCTCGCAATACACCCACCAAAATTGCCACTGTTTCTGAGTTTTTGAGAGAGAATTGAGTGAAATTAAATATTTGGAGTGTGATATGGCCTATGGGACTATGAATTGTTAAAACCTCTTCGGATTATTGCATCTCTGTTATCATCAGGTGGTTCTTTCAATCTTTTTCTTCTTCTTTTATATTTTGCATTTCCATAAACATATTGACATTTTGAATACTCTTAATTTATTTTATTTTAAAAAAAAAAGAATTAGGTGAAGAAACAAAATAAAATATACATATCTTTCTTTTCCATTCTTTTTAAAAGTTTAGGTAGACATCAACACTACTTTAATTAAAATATTTATGAATCGTCTTGGAAGCTCTCTTCTTGTTGTTATTGCTTTTCTTTCATCACATTTTACCATATAATATAAATAGCAGTGGAATTAAAAAGTGATTAGGTTGAATCATGTGTTTGTGATAAAAATAATAATAATAATAATAATAACAAGAGACCTATCGGAGAAGACTTTTACGGAAATGTAAATAGTGAATTTTTTTTTTAATTAAAAATATTTATTTATTACCATTTATAAAAGAAATTAAGAGTTGATTCATGTATTTAGAAAGAAAAAATCTATTGAATTGAATGCAATAATTAACGTTTTTAATGACTTTAACGTTTATATTTTATAGCAAATCAACGTTCTAAATTATTTATATTAATTTTTATATCTTTATTCTATAAAAGATAGAATTAATCAAGACCATTGATTTATGTGAGGACAGAGTGAGGGCAAAGTGACGTGAGAAGGGTATCCTAAAAGGTTCAAAATTTGACACCTCACATACCACATGTAGTGTGATGAAAATGGTGGGATTTTAGATGAGATATGTAGCATTACTGTTCTCATAATCTATCTACTTGTTCCATGTCTATCATATATAGATGATAACAATTCACTTCCTGTATTGTTAATGCAAAGTTATGTTCTATCAAAAAAAAAAAAAAAAAAAGGCAAAGTTATGTGAAAGTGAGTTATTTTATTTTTGTTTTAATTTTTTTATTATTTTTAAATCCTTAAGTTTTATACACCCTTAAATTGAAATATAAAGATAAGAAATTGATCCAATAGTTATATCGTTTCCTGTATAGTTACTGAACCTAAAAATAAATAAATTGTGAATATATGTTTTTGATAATCGGTCCAGGTCCTATTTAACAAACTCAAGCCCATTAGTTCAATTGGCCCATGAATCACTCTCGTCTCGTTTGTTTTTTTTTTGCTAAATATGTACAAGTGATTTCTTTTATTGTATTTTTTTTTTTTTTTTTTGGACATAACAAGGTGTCTTTTCTGTTTGCAATGGAATCATAGACGAGGCCGACATTGGACGGTAAGAAAAGCTTCTAGTAGTCGACCAATCAAAATTGAATCAATACAGAGGTGGCATATGCAGCGGACGGTAATAGCGTTTCGTTCGGCTGTAATTTGAATTTGATCTCGCAGTCTACGGAGACAACATTGTTAATAAATGTTTGGTGTATAACAGAATTATATGATTTGAATATTTGATGTGTTTGTTATTTTCCCAACCTGTTTTCTATAATCTGTGTAGTCTTAGGTTATGTTTGAGATTGTTTTTTTTTTTTTTTTTTTTTTTTTTTTTTGAATAAAATGTTTGAGAGTGTTTTACTTTAAAGATAATTTGTTTATCGCTTAACTTTAGAAATAATTAGCTTAACAAAAAAGTATGTAGGTGTTTGGTAAACTAAATTTTAAAATTGCTTTGCTTTTTTAAAGGTGGAATGTTTATTTGATGAAATGACAAAAATAGACATCATTTTAATGTAATAACATTGTTAAGCAAATTTTAAAATGATAGCTTTGGGCTTTTCAAATAGCTTTGGGGAGAATGGACTCATCGAAGACCAGAGGCCCAAACAATACCCAACCGCCTGACCCGTGACTTCAACCCGATTTGGTTGAAAACCTACCCGCCGTCGCACCACACCTAACCGCTGCTCGTTCAACTTTGCACAGGCCGCCGCTCATCAAGCTCGTACGGTTCTCGTTGTGACCAGGTTGCCGCTGATTTCAGAACGCGTCATTGCCATTGATGAATCAGTAAAGTAAAGAACCATACGAGATCGGATCCTCCGTCTCGAAGTAGAACACGACGATGTGGTGATCTTTGCCAGGGACATGAAGATTCACTGCGAAAACGAAACTCTTCAGCGATTCCCTGCGACTGTGCCTTCCTCAGCGCTGTGGCGGCGGCGGGATTGTCGTCGGTGAATGTCGGTCCTCCTCCGGTATCAACTTCCAACGTTGGTCACCACCATTCCGGATAAGTTTTTTATTATATTATTATTAAATATAAGGGTAATATTGTCTTTTAATAAAACAGTGAGGGTATTCTGGTCATTGTATAAGCAATAAGCTAGCTTTTGCTTTGAAAAGCAACCCCCAGGTAACTTCTCAAAAGCTGCTTATTGGAGGAGTAAATTGCAAAATAAGCTGCTTTTGAAAAGTTTACCAAACACCTATTTATTCAAAACTTGAGAAATAATCACTTATTTCTCAAGCAAAAGCAATCTCAAACATAGCCTTAGCATGGTAGTAAAATCTTAAATTATAAGCTTGGGCTATTTGGAATAATAGAAATAGCTTGCTGCAAAGTGGGAAGAGTAAGCCTCCTTAGTTGGTGGTCTCGGGTGCTTTGTCTTTGTTGGAAGAATTTTAGAGGTTGAAGTGTGCCATTAATTCTCAGACTGTTGCTGCTGGGGTTAGGCGAGGGTCAGATTGGTTGCCTCCTCCTCCTAGAAGATTAAAGCTAAATACTGCTGTGGCTTTACGGAAAAATGGAATGACAATGGGTGTGGGAGCAATAATTAGAGATGATAAGGGGTGGGTGGCGGCTGCTAGATCGAATCAGTTGCCAGGTAATTTCAATTCTGAAATGGGGGAGTTGATAGCTCTTAGGGAAGGGTTGCTTCTTGCTCATTTTTATCAGCTGCAAGTGGACTATGCAGAAGGTTTTTCTACTGCTTTAATGTCAATTCTCAATGATTCCATCCCTATTGTAGGGAATCTAAATTTATAGTGAATGATATTAAAATGTTGTGTTCTAATGTTGGCATAATTAAAAGTTTAGCAATTTTTAATTCTGAAAATTCCTTTACTTTTGAGCTAGCATGTGCAGCTTTTGTATCTGTTAGAGAGAGGCTTTGGGTGGATTTTAATCCTCCTTCTTCAGATTATGGGTTCTTATAAAGTGGTCTTAGTTTGTATTTCGGTTGATATAAAAAAATAAAAAAATAAAAAAATAAAAAATAAAAAAATCTTAAATTATCAATATTACTGGATCTTTTAAATACTTGAAATTAATCTACTAATCGCTGTTGAAAATATTTTTGAGTAACTGAATGATTCAACTTAGTTTTCTTTTTTTCTTCTTCTTCCAAGTTTTATGGTCCTAAATTTATTGTTGTTGTATTCGGTCTATTTTAAACTTTATGATATTTTTTGATTTATTGTTTTTAAAAGAGTCTCTCTCTTTAATAATAATAATAATAATAATAAAAAGTCTCTTTAACCGTGGTATATCATTCTGTATCACTTTAAGATTTTTTTCTAGTTGTATGTCATTCTTCATCACTCCCCAATCAAAATATTACAAAAAAGAAGAGGGTATTTTAAGGTTCGTAAAACAGTAAAGAAGAAAAAAATCTAGCTTAGAACCGTAGAGTGCATTGGTAAAAAAACTAGTTTATAATTATTATTTTTTTCATCCTTTTTAATAATTTTAATACAGATTAAAATTGTTATTAATTAAAAAAATTAAAATGGAATATAAACGGATAATTTATGGATTGTAAGGAGAAACTCTAAATTATTATGGTAAAATCTGAATATTAGATTACTGGAAAGCCTGGCGGATATCTCTCGGATGATACCTTGAGTTTCAAAACACTGGTAAGGGCCAGTTATTTAAAAAAAATATATATATAATTAATTAATTAATTAATTAATAACCCAAGCATCCAACCAAGCATGGATATATCCGGTCCCGGTATGGGTTTTGCCATCCCCTAGACTTATGAAGAGTTTTTTACAAAAATAACCATTTTTAAAGTGGTTTAATGATATAGTCTTGTTGTCCCATTTTTTCTTTTCTAGCTATTTAACTATTGTATGGACAAAAATACCCAAAACACTAACACAAAGTCTATTAATTTTAGTTTTATTTTTATTTTTTATATATATATTTTTTTATCTCTTTCAAGTTAAGTCATCTATCTATAAGAAAAATAGCATTTTCAAACTTCACAACTACTGTATTTTTTTATTTTTATGTTCATTAATTTATATGATAATCCATCTAGTAGTTGTGAAGTTTGAAAACAATATTTTTCTTATAGATGGGATGACTTTAAGCCTGAAAGATATAATTATTTATAATGAAAAACTAAATTTAATAGACTTTGGGGCTGTTTGTTTTTTTCCCAATAAGACTTATTACCTCTTATATCTTAAATTAAGATAAATCAGTTTGTTTGTTTTTTCAACTTATATCTTATTTTAAGATATATATGTCTTTTAGAAAAAGTAAAATTTTTTGACTTTTATCTTATTCAAAAAGTGATACAGTAGAGTTTTTTAATAAATTTCCAAAAATATCTTATAACAATTCATACATTTATGATTTTGTCCGCACATAATAAAATACTAAAAATCAATTTTCCAAAAATTCCCAATTTTGAAGAAACCCTAACATAACCTAATCAATTTTATATTTGTAATAAGTCATCTAAAATGAAAAAAACAAACATATCATAATATCTTAATTTTTAAGACTTATCCATATATCTAATAAATTAAGGTCTTATAAGACTTTAGACAAAAAAGCAAACAGCCCCAATATATAGGGAAGGGTATTTTTGTCCTTGCAATAGTTAAATGGATAGAAAAGAAAAGCTGGAGCAGTATGGCTATAAATCATTAAACTTCTTTTTAAATGGTTATTTTCGTAGAAAAACTCACCCTTCATTCAAAAGGGGTGATACTGTGTCTCCTTTGTGAATTGTGAACCATACAACTCACCAAACTCCATTTATATCATCAATCTTATATTGTTCAAAAAAAAAAAAAAAAAAACGGAAACAGCTGAATAATTCAGTTGGCAAATCATTCTCATCTTATATGCCGTATAAATTTTTCTCCTATATTCACACTATCTATACATATTTATAATATATTAATACAAATCATCGTACTTTTACCGTGTATATTATTATCAACGTTTTCAAAGGAACAGGTTGGTATGTAGATCGGTCAATAAGTTCGCTATCAATCCCAAAACCAGCTAATCTCCTAACTAACTACTAATTTTTCAGCCACACATTCCTACTATATGTCAAAACCATAAGGAAAGTCTAATAAATATCCATCAATGCCCTTCACACTGCCCATCAATGCAGACTTCTACCGTTCAACTGTTCACACTTCAATTCACAACACTCTCTCTCTCTCTCTCTCTCTATATATATTTATATATATACGCATTGAAGGTCCAGTAAGCAAATCCAGATCTGATTTGGTTTAATTTGTCATTGGAAACTCTTGAGTAGTGTTTTTGTTTTGTTTGAGAGGTATCTATCTAGGTAGACAAAATGGCGAAAAGTGACGTGAAAGTTTTGGGAGCTTGGCCTAGCCCTTTTGTGATGAGGCCTAGAATCGCCCTCAACATCAAGTCGGTGGAGTACGAGTTTCTGCAGGAGACTATGGGATCCAAAAGCGAGCTTCTTCTCAAATCAAATCCTGTTCACAAGAAAATCCCAGTTCTTATTCATGGTGATAAGCCTGTTTGTGAGTCTCTCATCATTGTAGAGTACATTGATGAGGTTTGGTCCTCTGCTCCTTCTATTCTACCTTCCCATCCCTATGATCGGGCCATCGCCCGATTTTGGGCAGCCTATGTCGATGAGAAGGTATGTTAACTACACCATCTCTTAACGGTTTAAGTTTTTGGATCAGATGGTTATTTTCATAGTATCAGATTATGAGGAGTCTTGTATTCAAATCCACCACACAATTCCTGGGTTCGAGTTCACCCATGTGATGATTGAATTTGGAGTCTTGTAGTTGTTTATGAGTCTTGTATTCAAATCCACCACACAATCCATAACTTTTTTAATTGAATCCTCTGTTTTCTTCGTTTTATCACACCCAATATTCTCTTCAAAACCACCCTTCCTTGAAGAAGAAGCAGAGGAGACATTTTTGGCCTGACTAACAGATCTTAAATTGTTCATGACAAGCTGGTGCAGAGATCTCATAGTGTAATTCCATCTTCAGATTCCTTGATCTTTAAGTGCCTCCACTGCTCCAATACTCGCTGCCACAATCCAAGCTTTAGATGCTGCAGCATTCATGGCTTCTCTCTCTCTTCAACTTCTATTAAAAATCAAAACTTTAGTGTTTTTTTGAAGTGGGGTTTTTGATTTTTCTTTGTTTGAGTCAGAGAAGAATGGACTGGTTCAATTTTTATAGTGAGTGAATTGTGAGTCTATAAAGGAACCATTGACAGTAAAAAACCATGGACAGTTTTAAAGAAAGTGTGCCCACAGAGAGAGTTTGGATGCAGAAGCAAAACCATTTGCTTTTGCTTGTTTTTGTGTTTTGTTTAATTGATGAAACTTGAAAGCACGTGCTTTGCTTGTGTTTGTGTTGGTGATGGTTATTTATTATGTGAAATTGGAAAAGTCAAAAGTGTGTAACAGGTTGCAAGTAAAACTATGGAATGGAACTGCCAAAATTAGCAGACGTTACTTCGTCTTCCAAGAATGTGTCAATTTTGTCCTACAAGTCACCTTCATTATTCTAATAAATTTCCTTCTTTTTTTTCTATTTTGAGAATGGTATTATGATAGCATTAATATGCTGTAAAACAGCCTGTAATGCTAATTTTGGCAGTTCCATTCCATAATTCAAGGGACCGAACTGCCAAAATGATTGTTGAGTTCGTTCCCTAACAACTTCAACTTTTGAGTGCTTAAATGATTGTTTGGTCGTTTCCTAACAGCTTCAATATTTGGACACGATCGAGTGTGTTAAGAGTGCTTAAATGATTGATTGTTGAGTTGTTTCCTAACTGTTTCAAATTTTGGGTCTGAGTATTACTAACAGTTTTCACTTAAAATCTTCTTTAGATATTCATTATTTTTTATGATTAAGCTGATAGATTTATGTCATGCGTGTGCAGTTGTTTCCTTCAATGAAAGAAATCGTCAGTGCTGATGGAGAAGAAGCTAAAAAGGCAGCGATTCAGCAGCTGGTGGATGGGTTGATTCTGCTGGAGGGTGCATATGCGAAATGCAGCAAAGGGGGCAAATTCTTTGGTGGGGAACAAATTGGTTACCTTGACATCGCATTTGGGTGCTACTTGGGTTGGCTGAGAGTCACAGAGAAGTTCAATCAAATGAAGCTGCTTGATGAAGCCAAGACTCCAGGACTGGTCAAGTGGGCTGAGGCATTTTGTGCACATCCTGCTGTGAAGGATGTCATGCCTGAGACCGACAAGCTCGCTGAGTTTGCTAAGGTTCTTGCCAAGGCGAGAGCTGCTCCTCCACCCAAATAATTGAATCAATGTGATGAGGAAAATGGAGGGGGAGATTAGTTAGTACTTAGTCTTTCAACAACTCATATATACAGTCGTGCTTGAAGCTTGAATGCAAAAATAAATTTGAATAAGTATAAATGGTTGTTGTCATGTGAAAGCAAGTTGTATTTCCTTGGCTTTATTTGGAAACTTGAATTAAATATAAACTGTTATTTTGATAATTTGATACAAACAAGCAACCTGAAAATATATATATATATATATATAGTATTTCTACTATCCGTCCTGATATAAAATATTTCAGGACGAAGAATGTGGAATATAAATGATAAATGATAATACTTAACTAAATGAATATTAGAGTCACAAATTTAAAATCAATATATTATACTTAACTAAATGAATATTAGAGTCACAAATTTAAAATTAATATATCCTAAGCCAATAATCAATTATTAAGTAGATGATGCGGTGATGGCCGATGGGCGCTTGGTTTGTGGGGACTCAACAAGCATTATAACACATGATCCAGGTGACAAAACTTCACGAAAGCGATGCCGGCTTTTTCAACATAAATCCAAAACATGTTCAATTGATAAGCCAACACCTGTCTGTAGTCTATACATAGGAATCCCAGACACACACCTCTACTCTCTATCAAATATCACCAACTTCGACTAAATAATAATCTTGTGTTCTTAACTTCTTATATCAAAAATAATAATAACCAAAATCGCCACTGTTTCAGGGATATTGACAGAGAAAGTGGGTGAGTGGAAACATTTGAAGCTAAATGGAAGGAATAAAATCAGACAGATGGGGCTATCAAGTTAAGACCTTTTCGGATTCTTGCATTTCTGCCATCAATGCCTATTATCATCAGGTGGGCCTTTGAATCCTTTTCTCCTTCGTTTATAATTTGCAGAGGTTTTTTGTTTTTCTCTTCTGGGTATTTGAAACAATGATTGATTTGAGTTATTTTGATGTTTTGATGAACGAAGGTGCTTAGTTATGGGAGAGAGAGGCGTGTGATTCTAGAAGCGCCAAAACATGATAAAGATTGCGTTTTGGGCAATATATTGGCTGCTCATTTTCTATCTTCCAGTGATGCTTCTACAGCTGATTTTCTTATTCAAGCAGCCAAGTCTCGCCTTGTAAGTTTTCAATCAATCAAGGTTGCTTAATGTAATTGTGCCTTTGTATTAACCATGTTGTTTATTGGGTTTTCGTTTTTTTCATGATTGGATTTTGTTGTGAACAGGAAGAAGCTACTTCATACGAGAAGGCAGTTTTTGAATGTGTCTCTTATTTGATTTCTCAAGACAGAGACGATGATGTGGCTGTTGAATTACATTCTAAGGTGAGCAACTGTTTAAATGTTTCTGGAGTTGACACTAATTTGCATGTGTATCAACATAGTTACCCATATATTCGAAATGTTAAGAGGTACTGTTGGTGGTGAAGTTCAAGATATATTCTCATTTGTGAAACCAATAGTTATGATTTATGAATGTTACATGTTTTGTAGAAGCATTTCAGTGACATTTCAATCTTGTCCTGTTATTTGCTTTCACTTTAGTCACTAGTGTTTGTTTGTACAAGATTTGTTGATTGCATTTGTCGTCGGTGTATTTTGCAGCTTCTAAAAAAATTCCCAAAAGATCTGGTTTCTCTGAAAAGGGCCCAAGTTCTCTGCTTCTACATGGGTTGCCCTGACCTGTCTTTAGATCTTGTTCAACAGGTTACGTGCTATCTATTGATTGAATTATGTTCCTAGTTCTTAGATGAGAGTGGAAGGATGAATATCGCTTACTAATGCACACTTATTTAATGTTACCATTGATTTGACATATTAAATTGTAAATAGACCTTTATCGCGTAAACTTGATTTATTAAAGAAATCCACCCTAAGCTATGTGGTCTCATTTGGGTTCTGTAATTATTTGAATTTCAATAGGTTCTTCCCTATAATCAACAAGAAGACTATGTATATGGCATGCTTGCATTTCCCTTACTAGAGCTTGGACAAATGGCAGATGCAGAAGAAGCTGCTAAAAAGGGATTTGAGATCAACAAGAAAGACTTTTGGTCACAACACGCTGTGAGTTGTAGTAGCTGTTGTCTCCTTTAAGGAGCATAAGTTTATATTATGTCTATATTTGACATCATTATTGGTAAATTATTTTACTATAATTTCTGATTTTGGATGTATGGATCTCTTGCCTTATGAGAAACTGTCTGAAGCTGGATATAGTATCTTACTACACCTGGTCGTGTCTATTTCAAAACAATATGGGAAAGAATGATCATGATTGCATTAAAGTTATGATTATGGACCTAATCAAAGTTATGATGTATAAATGTATAAATGTATAATGAAAGTGCTTGAGTATGATCATCTTTGTAACTTTTCGCAGCAAGAAGCCGCTTACACCATCACCAGAATTTTTCCACTTATTTAAATAGTGTTTGGATTTCCATGCAGTTGTGTCATGTTCTTCAGTATGAATGCCGTTTCAAAGAAGCAGTGCAGTTCATGGAAGAATGCTCATCTACATGGGGTTCTTGTTCATCATTCATGTATGCATCTCTTTATCATATATTTCTCTTTCGTTTATTTAGTTCTTTTATTTTCTTTTGGTTTTTATGATCCTGATGGATATAGAATTTCAATATTTAGATATACACACAATTGGTGGCATGTGGCTCTTTGTTACTTGGAAGGTCATTCTCCGATCAGAAAAGTCCTAGAGGTTTATGACAATCACATCTGGAAGGAGTTAGAAAAAACTGATGCCGTGTATCCAGAGGTATGCTATTTTGTATCTTTTCAACATGACCATAATCTTTTATTGTTACAACACTTAATTTCTATGTTTAGGTGTATCTGAATGCTCTGGGGTTGTTGTTGCGGATTTACGTACGAGGAGATCTTGACGTCTTTGAGGACCGTTTAAAGATTATAGCAGATTGTGTAAAAGATCAAGTGAGTAGACAACCCACTTTTTTCTTCAAAGAACGTAATTAAGCCCTTTTTGGAAGGATTTGAAGCATTAAAATTATGGATGTTCTAGAAGCTGTTTCTAGAACATGTAAGTTTTTGAACTACTCCCCATCTGCACATGTTTGTTAATAATGTTGTTACTGTTTCCCTTTTAAAATAGACCAGAAAATGTTGAAAACTACCTCTACCTATGGAACTGATATATGAACGACAAACATATCACTACTTAGAATGTGTGCTAGATTGTTATAAATTTGAATAGGAGTGAATATTTCCAAAGTGGATTTGTGAAAGTGATGTTATTCCATGTCTTCATCAACTTATAAATATGCCTTTCATCATTTTACAATTTGCACTATCTAATTCTATTGGGTTTTTGACATGTGCACTACAATGGTCAGGCCAACTGGTATTTGGAGTGGCATCTTGATTCGTTGATATTGCCGATATTAGCTATTACTGGAGAACTTTCTAAAGCAGAAGAGTTACTCGAGGGGCTGAAGTCGAGGTTAGAAGGATTTCCTTCCTTGCGTAATTTTAGGTGCAGTCTGGTGTTCCTTGTTCATTTCATTGCATTTTTGTTTTCCGTCATGCAGACTTTCTAAGATGACCAAGAAGAAGCAACAATTAATGCAGACAGGCATACAGGTTTGTTTTGAGTTTGTCGTGTCATTACATCCATTAGTGTTTTTTTTCCTAGTTATAAGTTTAAGGATGTCATGTTGACTTTGTATGTTTCTCGTTATAGAGGGCAAGAGGGCAAGAAGCGTTAACATTTTAGTTTGAGCAATTGTGGCTAATAGTATAAGATGGATCAGAAAATTGTCAACTTTCGGGATCAGGCTTTGCATTTTAGCTCTTACAATTTCATGCCGCACATCCATTATTTGCATATTCAATGTTCAAATGTTGTTGCTGCTACATGAGTTGAAATTTGATGATTTTAAATCTGTGTTTGCATTTTTCTTTCTTTTTTGGGAACTGGATTCTATATGAAAATTCAAGTTATCTTACTTTCAGCTCGCGGAAGCCCTGTGTGAATATGGTAGGGGTAATGACAAAAAAGCTTTGGAATTGCTTGGTCCAGATTTTGATGCCAATGCATGTAAGGTATTATTGTCAAATAAACCATTTCTGTTTATATGCTGGCTTCATTTTCAAATATTCGATATTGAAAAATCAGCATTCTACTTGTTTATGCTATATAGATGATCGGGGCATCTGATGAACAGCTAGATGTATTTAATGAAATCTGGTACAGTATGTTGCTGAATACCGGACAAGCTGCCAAGGGTATGATCCCTACTCGTTGCACTCTTTTCAACTTGCATGGTTCTCTTCTCACACTCACACTCACACTCACATGATGTCTCTAAATTGCAGCGATTGAAGTACTAGAGAAGCGGATTAAGAAGAGGGAAGGAAACCCTTTCATGTGGCGCTTGCTGGTATATAGCTTTGAGTCGTGCTCATTTTTTTTTTCTTCTTAGCCAACAGTATTTAAAATTGTAACGAACAAATTTTGCCGTGTGCTTGTTGCAGGAAAGAGCTTATTCCATGGCTGAAAAGCAAGAAGCAGCAAGTGTTGGCGAGAAAGCCAGGGCTTTAGAAGCTGCGTATTTCGAACAGCCAGTAGCCACATAAACACAGCAGGAGCAGCCGCCATGGATGAATCATATCGACAAGTGACATTCTTCAAACTCTTGATAAATGTAAAACACTTTGCAGATTCAATTCAACTCTGACTGAGGTTTTCTAGTTTGTATTTGAGTTGTATTTATTATACATAACAAGAGAGATTCAAAACTTGTAATATATGTAATTTGAATTTAGAGATTATTTATTGTAAAACATTTTTCTCTGTACAAAAACTACCAACCTAGAAAGCAAAAATGATGACAATGCAGCAGCCCAGTCGATAGACGTATGGATGACAATTGACATTCTTCAAAGACTTATAACATCACATCAGTGAATAGCAATCTATCTTCTTGACGAGCTTGCAGTCCCAATGACAATGGCTGCGGTTGATGTGGACTGGGGAGAGAGTGAGAGAGAAGTAGAGTTGGGTTTGTAGTGAAGAAGAGCAAAAGAGAGGTTGTTAATGGAGATGGAGGAGCATTTTATCTGAAAAGAAGGATGCCCACAACCTGGAGAAGAAGAGAAAGGAAAAGGAGCGGAAGCGAAAGGTGGATATGAAGATCCGGTTGTTGGTTGAGAAGAGCATGAATGAACAGCCCCAGAAATCGCCAAAACAGAGCAAACAATCAAAGCCAAGAAAGGGATTTCAAAACAGAGCAAACAATCAAAGCCAAGAAAGGAGACACGGAGGAAAATGAAGAGAAGCAGAAGCAGCCCCTGAATTAACGTTGCCTGTGAACTAGCACATAGAGATTGATGTCGACTTTTGCTAGGGATAAAGTACTCTCTAGATTGATGCAGGTGAGGTATGAGGAGAAAGACTTACGTAGGACGGTTTCATTGACATGGTAATAAAAGTGTGCCGTGTAGAATTTTAAAAGTATATTTTTCATGTTTCCAATATAAATTGTGCACTTTTATTAGATGGTCTCACCACGTGGCAATAATACCATCCCATACAAGTTTTTCTCGAGGTATGTGAATGTGATAAACACCGAGTAGTTTGTCGAGTTTCACCAAACACAAGTTTGAGGGAGGTTGTGAAGAAATAGAAATGAAATGTTGTAACAGCCCTTAGAGCATCTCTAAGAGATCCCTTAATCAAACCCTTTAGCTTAATTAAGGGAGAAATCGTAATTTTTACAGCTTCAATAGATCTCTTAATGACTGTTTAATTAGAATCTAGTAGAATTCATTCCCTTAACTAAACGGTGGTTTCATGTTTTCAGGCTTTCAACCTCCTTTAATTAAGTGGACTCCACTTCATATATAAAGAAAGAATATAGTTCATGAGTATATATTAAAAAAAATTAAAAAAAAATTATAAAACAGTGGTTTAAAGGAGTATTTTTTAAACATATACCTTAATGACCATTTTCGACAACATCCTCTCTTAGATTCTTACCCTTTAATAAGAGTCTCCTTGATATAAGGGCACGTGATCCGAGGTTGATTTATTTCTTATATTTATGCAATGTGGCTTCTTTTAATTTGTTTCCCGGTTGGGCATGTCCTGATGTCCCAATGCTCGAACAGTATATATATTATATATTGTAATTTTCTTTTCAGCCGATTGCTTGCCGAGAAATATAGAAATATACAGAACCCATTTGTCAACTAACTTCGACTAGATAATCTTTTGTTCCCACTCTGTGTTCCTCGCATAAGTTCTTCTCGCACCCACCCACCAAAATCGCCACTGTTTCAGGGATACTGACAGAGAGAGAGAGAGTGAAACATTTGAAGCTAAATGGAAGGAGTAAAATCAGACAGATGGGGCTATCAAGTTAAGACCTCTTCGGATTCTTGCATTTCTGCCATCAATGCCTATTATCATCAGGTGACTCTTTGAATCCTTTTCTCCTTCATTTATATTTTGCAGAGGTTTTTTCTTTTCTTTACTGGGTATTTGAAACAGTGATTGATTTGAGTTTTTTTCGGTGTTATGATGAACAAAGGTGCTTAGTTGTGGGAGAGAGAGGCGTGTGATTCTAGAAGCGCCAAAACATGATAAAGATTGCGTTTTGGGCAATATTTTGGCTGCTCATTTTCTATCTTCCAGTGATGCTTCTACAGCTGATTTTCTTATTCAAGCAGCCAAGTCTCGCCTTGTAAGTTTTCAATCAATCAAGGTTGCTTAATGTAATTGTGCCTTTGTATTGACCATGTTGTTTATTGGGTATTCGTTTTTTTCATGATTGGATTTTGTTGTGAACAGGAAGAAGCCACCTCGTACGAGAAGGCAGTTTTTGATTCTGTCTCTTATTTGATTTCTCAAGACAGAGACGATGATGTGGCTGTTGAATTACATTCTAAGGTGAGCATGCTAGTGTTTAAATGTTTCTAGGTAGTGAAGTTGAAGATATATTTTCATTTGTGAAACCAATAGTTATGAATATTACATGTTTTGTTGAAGCATTTCAGCGACACTCCGATCTAGTTCTGTTATTTGCTTTAAATCTAGTCACTAGTGTTTGTACAAGATTTGTTTATTGCATTTGTCGTTTGTTTGTTTTGCAGCTTCTAAAAAATTTCCCAAGAGATTTGGTTTCTCTGAATAGGGCCCAAGGTCTCTGCTTCTACATGGGTCGCCCTGATCTGTCTTTAGATCTTGTTCGACAGGTTTGGTGCTATCTATTGATTGAATTCTGCTCCTAGTTTTTTGATTAAAGTCGAAAGATGAATATCGTTTACTAATGATTGACTATCAACTTTGTGCATACTAATTTAATGTTCCCATTGATTTAAAGAACAAGAGTTTATTTGACATGTTAAATTGTAAATAGACTTTTATCTCATAAACTTGAATTTATTAAAGAAATCCACCCTAAGTTATGTGGTCTCGTTTGGGTACTGTAATTATTTGAATTTCAACAGGTTCTGCCCTACAATCAACGAGAAGACTATATATATGGCATGCTTGCATTTCCATTACTAGAGCTTGGACAAATGGCAGACGCAGAAGAAGCTGCTAAAAAGGGATTTGAGATCAACAAGAAAGACATTTGGTCACAACACGCTGTGAGTTGTAGTAGCTGTTGTCTCCTTCATGGAGCATAAGTTTATATTATGTCTATATTTGACATTATTATAGGTAAATTATTTTACTGTAATTTCTGGTTTTGGATGTATGGATCTCTTGCCTTATGAGAAACTGTATATAGTATCTTACTACACCTGGTCGTGTCTATTTCAAAACAATATGGGAAAGAATGATCATGATTGCATTAAAGTTATGATTATGGACCTAACCAAAGTTATGATGTATAATGAAAGTGCTTAAGTATGATCATCTTTGTAACTTTTCGTAGCAAGTAACCGCTTTCACAATCACCAGAATTTTTCCACTTATTTAAATAGTGTTTGGATTTCCATGCAGTTGTGTCATGTTCTTCAGTATGAATGCCGTTTCAAAGAAGCAGTGCAGTTCATGGAAGAATGCTCATCTACGTGGGATTCCTGTTCATCTTTCATGTATGCATCTCTTTATCATATATTTCTGTTTCGTTTATTTAGTTCTTTTATTTGCTTTTGGTTTTTATGATCCTGATGGATATAGAATTTCAATATTCAGGTATACACACAATTGGTGGCATGTGGCTCTTTGTTACTTGGAAGGTCATTCTCCAATCAGAAAAGTCCTAGAGGTTTATGACAATCACATCTGGAAGGAGTTAGAAAAAACTGACGCCGGGCATCCAGAGGTATGTAATTTTGTATCTTTTCAACATGCCCACCATCTTTTATTGTTACAACTCTTAGTTTCTATGTTTAGGTGTACCTGAATGCACTGGGGTTGTTGTTGCGGGTTTACATACGAGGAGAACTTGACGTCTTTGAGGATCGTTTAAAGATTATAGCAGATTCTGTAAAAGATCAAGTGAGTAGACAACGCACTTTTTTCTTTAAAGAGCGTAATTAAGCCATTTTTGGAAGAAGTTGAAGCAATAAAATTATGGATGTTCTAGAAGCGGTTGTTTCATCTACAAGCAATATCTAATTCTATTGGGTTTTTGACATGTACACTGCAATGGTCAGGCCAACTGGTATTTGGTGTGGTATTTTGATGTGTTGATACTGGTGACATTAGCTATTACTGGAGAACTTTCTAAAGCAGAAGAGTTACTCGAGGGGCTGAAGTCAAGGTTAGAAGGATTTTCTTGCTTGCGTATTTTTAGGCACAGTCTGGTGTTCATTTCATTGCGTTTCATTTTTTTTTTCATCGAGCAGACTTTCTAAAATGACCAAGAAGAAGCAACAATTAATGCAGATAGGCATGCAGGTTTGTCCTGATTTCAGCTTCCTTTCCCATTTTTTCTTGAGTTTGTCAAGTCATTGTTTATTGATTTCAGCTTCCTTTCCTCTGTAATACAAAGCCAGATGGCTTTATATGTTTCCCATTATAGAGGACAAGAAGCGTTAACATTTTAGTTTGAGCAATTAGTAGAGGTGTTATTTAAAGACAATTGAGTGTTTGTGAATAAAAATCATCACACGTTATTCATCATTGACGTTGATACTTATACAGATTACATTGAAGAGATTGAGTTTAACTATACAACTTAAACACAATAAGTTAGCTACTTAAACACAATAAGCTAGCAGCTGTACAATTCTAATAAGTGTAGGAAAGTCACGTAACCACTTTAACCTCTTTACTGTTATCATGCCCCCGCAAGATAGAGCTTCCGTCGAGGACGCCTATCTTGAATCTGTGGTCAGTGAATTGTTTGCGGGAGAGTGTCTTTGTGAGAGAGTCAGCAAGCTGATCTTTGGTGTGAACATGTGCAATTCGGAGCATTTTCCGAGCCACTTGATCCCGAACAAAGAAAAAATCTATGGCGACATGCTTCATGCGGCTGTGAAAAACAGGGTTCGCACAAACATAAGTAGCACCTACATTGTCACAATAGATAACCGGAGCCTCTGGAAGCTGGACCTTGAGTTCAGAAAATAGATTTCCAAGTCAGTTCAACTCAGCTGCAGCCGACGCAATGGCACGATATTCGGCCTCTGTGGAAGAGCGCGCGACCGTGTGCTGCTTCTTGGAGCTCCAGCTGATCGGTGTGGAGCCAAGGAAGATAATGTAGGCTG
This sequence comes from Acer campestre, assembly GCA_954870605.1. Lineage (NCBI taxonomy): Eukaryota > Viridiplantae > Streptophyta > Magnoliopsida > Sapindales > Sapindaceae > Acer > Acer campestre. The sequence goes on along the minus strand of OX940806.1, from coordinate 28,229,174 downwards.
TGGTAGACTGCCTGTCATCGGGATCCCCTGCCCAGTCTGAGTCGGCAAATGCATGAAGTTGAGAAGAAGGATGCCGACTGATAAGTAAGCCATGACTTAATGTTCCTTTGAGATACCGAAGGACACGTTTAACTGCATTCCAGTGAAGGGTAGTCGGTCGATGCATGAACTAAGACAATTTATTGACAGCAAACGATACATCCGGGCGAGTGAACAAGTATTGAAGAGACCCCACCACTTGCCGGTATTGAGTAGCATCGGAGGGAGCACTACCGTCCACCAATTTTAGAGTTTCAGTCGCCGATAAGGGGGTGGAGACAGAGTTGGCATCAAGCATGTTGGTTTTTGCTAGGAGATCACGGACGTATTTCTGCTGAGAAAGAAATAATCCACGAGTGGTGTGAAGAGCCTCAATGCCCAAAAAGAAGGAGAGCTGACCGAGATCTTTAATGGAGAACCGTTGAGCCAACGTTGCAATGAATGTATGAACCTATGGAACTGAAGAGCCCGTGACAATGATGTCGTCAACATAGACTAGTAAGTATAATGTGTGTCCCGATTGATGGCAAAGGAAAAGAGAAGCATCACTCCGGGAGTTGACAAAACCGGATGCTAAGAGGAAGTTGCGAAGCTCATTGTACCACGCTCTGGGTGCCTGTCGGAGGCCATAAATCACCTTTTTGAGCTTACAGACATGATTCGGCAAAGTGGGATGCGAGAATCCAGGTGGTTGCTCCATATACACATCGTCAGTGAGAGTACCCTGCAAAAAAGCATTATTGACATCTAGTTGGCGTAAGTGCCAACCGTTAGTGACAGCCAAGGTTAGAATTAAGCGGACCGTAGCAGGTTTCACTACAGGACTGAAGGTTTCAGTAAAATCAATTCCAGGACGTTGATGAAACCCCTTCTCCACTAGGCGAGCTTTGTACCGAGCAACTGAGCCATCCGGATGTCTTTTAATCTGAAAAATCCACTTACATCCTACTACATTTTGCACGGTGTGAGCTGGAACCAAAATCCATGTAGAATTTTTAACTAGAGCGTCATATTCCGCGCTCATTGCTTGGCGCAATTCCGGAATTTTCCGTGCTTGGACAATGGAGGTTGGTTCAATTTGAGTGGACACATGAGTGGTGGCATGCAGGTCCACGATGACTTTAGGCTTGAATATATTGCTCTTGGACCTGGTTTGGATGACTCTAGGTGGGGAGGTGGGAGCTGGAGCAGGCTCGGGTTGCTGGTGGACAGTGGGAGGGGAGTTGGACGACCGAAGTGGCAACGGCTGGTCGTGGAGAGGGAGCTAACCTGGGTGTGACGAGTGTAATGTTTGGGTGGACTGAGGTGGCTGTGTGTGTGGGAGATGGTGCGTGTGAGTGGGGTTGAGATTGGGTGAGTGGGGAATGTGGAGAATATCCGGTAGGTAGGAGTCGGGGTGGGAAGGTAGAGTAGAGGAGGTTTGTGGCGAGATTTCAGTGGTGGACCTGACTGTGGGGTACTTGGACTCAAGCCATGGGCGGACCTGGTCAGAAATTGTAGGGGGAATGTGACCGACTCGACCAACAAAGGGAAAGACCGACTCAATAAATACAACGTGACGAGAGACATACACTATATTAGTTTTGCTATCTAGACATAGGTAGGCATTGTGTTCGGATGAATATCCCACAAAAACACACGGTTTGGAGCGAGGCTCCAGTTTGTGAGATGTGTATGGACGGAGCCACGGATAGCAAAGACAACCGAATATACGGAGTTTCCGATAATTCGGGGCTTTGTGAAAAATTATAGAGTATGGGCTACGGTTTTGAAGTGTTTTGGTGGGCATGCGATTTATGAGATGAACTGCAGCCTGGAAGGAAAGAGACCAGAATTTTAAGGGTATGGACGCATGGTGGAGCATGGTAATTGCCGTTTCCACCACGTGCCGGTGCTTGCGCTCGGCAATACCAACATGTTCAGGTGTGTGTGGGGGAGATTTCAGATGTTGAATTCCTAAAGTTTGTAAGTCACGACCAAGGGATTGGGCCTCCCCACTACCATCGGAGTAAACCGTTTTGATTTTGGCATTGAAAATTTTTTCGACTAGTGCTTTGAACCGTTTGAAAATTTGTGGGACATCTGATTTTTGTTTGATAGGATACAGCCATGTGTATTTAGAATAATAATCCACAAAAATAACATAGTAACGGTAATTGTCAAAAGACGACAAGTGGGCAGGGCCCCAAACATCAGTGAATAAAATTTCTAACGGTTTATTGCAATTTAAAGATGAAATCCCAAATGGTAGTTTGTGACTTTTGTTACATAGACACGCAGAGCAGTGAGAGAATTGAGACTCTGACTTGGAGACAGGAAGACCTTGAGATGAGACGAGATACTGGAGGACTTGTAGAGACGGATGACCAAGGCGATAGTGCCATGCCTGGAAGGAGACCTTCGGTTGAGTAGACGCAGAAAATAGATGAGCGGAAGACATAAGGTGACGAGATGGATTAGCCTTTGGCCAGACATACAGGTTTCCCTCATTCCGACCGCGGACCAAGGATGCCCCCGTGGTCAGATCCTTCACAAGAAAATAGTCAGGGAAGAACTCAATGGAAGTGCTATTGTGAGTGCAAAATTTAGACACAGAGATAAGGTTGTGAGATATGTGAGGTGAGCATAAAACATGTGTAAGAGGAAATGATTTATCAGAGGTAGTTAAAGTAGTGCAACCAGTATGAGTTATAGGAATTGATTTACCGTCCCCAACCATGATGTCCTCTGGGCCGCCATATTCTGAGTGAATGGACAAGTTCTGGAGATCTGATGTCATGTGATGAGATGCACCTGAGTCAAGAATCCAGTTGGCACGAGTATGTGGCTGCTCAGTGGTCATGTTATTCGCTTGAGGCCAAGTTTGGGATCCTGAAGACTGACGGGACCGACATACCCGAGCTGTATGGCCAACCTTGTCACACAATTGACAAATGGGCCGAGAATTATTATTGTAGGATGGTGGACGCCATTGATTTGAAGAAGAAAAAGGCTGCTGAAACGGTGACTTAAATTGGCTGCCTTGGTTGGAGAATTGAGTGCGGCTGCCACCTGTTGCATGTCCAAAATTAGGCTGCTGGTGGGAAAAATTGGAGGTGCCGTTATGTTGTTGGTGTGCCATGTGAGTGGATGAGTTGTTTTGCTGGTGGCGACCTCTCCTGTTGAAGGTTCGCTGATTGAATTGTGCCGTAATTACCGGATTTCCCTTCTTTGCTTCATCACGTTGGAGGAAGGCTTCATGATCAAGAAGTTTGTCATAAAGTTCTTCGAATGTAATTGGTGCATCTCGGGCTCGGATTGCGGAAGCTAGAGGTAGATACGCTGGTCCCAAACCATTTAAGGTGTGAATTACAACTGCGCCATCATCAACGGAATGGCCAATTAATTCAAGATTGTCGGCCAATTAATTCAAGATTGTCAAGAATGTTTTTAATGCCTTGCATGTAGTCGGTGACTGATTTATATGTCAAAGTGACGTTGGTGAGAGAATCAAGAAGTCCGAGCTTGCGAGTGTTGGACCGGTTGGCATAAGTGGCCTCAAGTTTAGTCCATGCTTGTTCAGAGGTTGTAGACCGAGTAACTATGGATTGCGCAGCACCCATGCAAGACACCTGAATCGCATGAAGAAGTAGACGATCCTGACGCAGCCATAAGTGATGATCAGGATTGGTGGTCGGTTGCTCGGTGGATGTAGAGGCAGCGATAGACGTCGGAGGGCATGGTTTGGTACCATCAAGGTATCCCATCAGACCATAGCCGAAGAAGAGATTTTCAAATTGAGACCGCCAGGCGGCATAATTCCCACCTTTTGAGAGTTTGATAGGGACCTGTGTTGAGTTGATAGCAATCAGAGACTGATGTTGATTGGTATTATTTATTCCCATAAGAACAACTTGAGGAGAAGAGGTAGCAGTAAAGGATTCGGGTATGCTGAGAGTAGTCATGAGGACGGCTGAAGGTGGTTAGAATTGAAGAGAAGAAAAGAACTTTGAGGGTTTTGGATCTTTAGTTTTTTTTTTTTTTTTTTTTAAGCTATAGCTCTGATACCATAAAGACAATTGAGTGTTTGTGAATAAAAATCATCACACGTTATTCATCATTGACGTTGATACTTATACAGATTACATTGAAGAGATTGAGTTTAACTATACAACTCAAACACAATAAGTTAGCTACTTAAACACAATAAGCTAGCAGCTGTACAATTCTAATAAGTGTAGGAAAGTCACGTAACCACTTTAACCTCTTTACTGTTATCATTATTAGCTTAACAATGGATTTCTCCATTACGGCTATTAGTAATTGATGGATCAGATATTGCCAACTTTCTCAATCATGTTTTGCATTTTATCTCGGTTTGTGTTAATTTCAGGCCGCACCCATTATGTGTATCGCCAATGATAAAATGTTATCAGACGTTTGCATTTTTCTTTCTTATTTGGAAGGTGGATTCCATTTGAAAATTCAAGTTATCTTATTTTCAGCTCGCAGAAGCTCTATATGAATATGGTAGGGGTAATGACAAAAAAGCGTCGGAATTGCTTGGTCCAGATTTTGACGCCAATGCTTGTAAGGTATTACTATCAAATAAACTATTTCTGTTTATGTATGCTGGCTCCATTTTCAAATATTCAAGATTGAAAATCAACATTCTACTTGTTTATGCTATAGATAATCGCGGCATCTGATGAACAGCTAGATGTTTTTAACGAAGTCTGGTACAGTATGTTGCTGAATACCGGACAAGCTGCCAAGGGTATCATTGCACTCTTTTTAACTTACACGGTTCTCTTCTCACACTCACTGACTAACACATTGTCTCTAAATTGCAGCGATTGAAGTACTGGAGAAGCAGATTAAGAAGAGGGAAGGAAACCCTTTCGTGTGGCGCCTGCTGGTATTTAGCTTTGACCCTAGCACGCGAATATTATTTTCTTCTTAATCAACAATATGTATAATTGTAAGTTTGTAACGAACAAATATTGTCGCATGTTTGGTTCAGGAAAGAGCTTATTCCATGGCTAACAGGCAAGAAGCAGCAAGTGTTGGTGAGAAAGCCAGGGCATTAGAAGCCGCGTATTTTGAACAGCCAGTAGCCACATAAACACAACCAGGAGCAGCCGCCATGGACAAAATCATATCGACAATTGACATTCTTCAAACTCCTCTTGATAAATATAAAATACTTTGCGGATTCAATTTAGTAGTTTGTATTTATTAAACATAACAAGAGATATGCAAAACTTGTAATATATATGTAATGGTGGATTTAGAGAAGATTATTTCTTGTAAAACATTCTTTTTTTTCTCTTTACAAAAACTAGAAAGCAAAAACGACGACGTAGCAGCCAAGTCGACAGACGTATCGAAGACCATTGACTTCTGACATCACATCAGTGAGTGAATGGCAATCTATCTATCTATCTATCTATCTAACTGATCAGTCAAACACTTACCACACGCATGTGCGGTGGGTCCCACACAAGTCATCACACCTAATCAGCTTTGTTGCTGTTGCACCACGTCGCTGACGTTAGAGTTGGACCCACGTAGGCTACAACCACGTGTACGGCTTCTGATCCTCTTCAGCTCCTCAACTATTTCTTTAGAATCCGGACGGTCATCTTTATCAGCCGCGACACACCTGAACGCCAATTCAGCAATTGCATCAACGCCGTCCATTGACTCCTCATCCACCGCCAAAACTGGGTCCACCACCTGACTCAACAAACCCATCTGGATCTTCGAAACAACGAGATCAGCCAATGCCATCTCTCTCTTATCTCTACTCTGATCCACAGCTTTCAACCCAGAAATCAACTCCAACAACACCACACCAAAACTGTACACGTCACTCTTATCTGTCAACCGGAAAGATCGGTGGTAATCCGGATCCAAATACCCGGGTGTACCCTGAGGCCCTGTCCACACATACCCGGAACCAGACGACGACGTTTCAGCCAATGTCAGAAGTCTAGACAACCCAAAATCTCCAACTTTGATTCTCATGTCTTTCTCTACAAAAATATTTGTTGAAGTGATATCTCTGTGAACAATAGCCGGCAAAACCGAGAAATGCAGATACTCCATAGCTAAGGCAGTTTGCAGAGCAATGTCGAGTCTCACTTGCCATGTTAAAGATGACCCTTTACCGTACAAGCTTTTAGACCCGTGAAGATGGTCTGCAAGAGTCCCATTTGGTACATAATCATAGACTAAAAGCAACCCTCTCGGGTCGCTACAATACCCGTGAAGCTTGACTAGATTTTGGTGGTTAATGGAAGAAAGAATCAGGATTTCGTTGCAGAAAGATTTGGTGGAGAAGGCTGTTGTGTGGTGTTGAGTGTGGAGGTATTTTACGGCGACGATTCTGCCATCGAGAAGCTGACCTAAAAACACAGACCCGAATCCTCCGTCACCGATTTTGCGTTTCTGGTCGAATTTGTTGGTGGAAGATTCGAGCTCTTCGTAGGTGAAGACTGGAGGGAGGAGACTCGCCGATCGATGACGGTGGAGAATAAGTGTTGTTGGGTCCTCTTCTGTTGCTGATGATTTGAACTTTCTAGACCTGAAAACAGCGATACCAACTGAAAGTCCAAGCAGTAAACATGTTAATGCAAAAATGGAGATCAAGACTGCAATATGACTGAGATTGTTCTCATGGATCCATGGAGGTGAAAAACTAGATTTGGAGTGGAAACAGAGGAAAAACTTGGTGGGGTCTGAGGAATTGAAGCCACAAACACCATTCTCAGCTTGGCAACCTTTGCAGCTCTTAAAGTACGAGTCTTGATCTTCATCGTACTCAACTTGAATACCCTCCATTTTCAAGAAGTTTCCAAGATACTCCAAAACGTCGTCTTGACAGCCCTGTTCTGATGACAGAACCTGGTGTGTAGATCCACCACAGTCGTGTACAAGCTGAGCTGGGTTCTTGACGAGCTTGCAGTCAAAGGGACAATGACTGCAGTTGGGCAGGTTTGGAGGAGAACAAGCTCGAAGAAGAGATAAACGAGAACAGGAAGCATCTGAGATTCGAAATGGAGAACCAGAGAGATTGATAGAGTGAGTGGGTATGTTTGGAAAAAGAAAAGCAGAGCAATTTTTACGAGATTCAGTGGTTGGTGGTGTGGATTGGGGAGTGAGAGTGAGAGAAGTAGAGTTAGGTTCGTAGCGAAGAACATCAAAAGAGACATTGTTAATGGAGATAACAGAGTGTGGAGAAGAGCATTTTATCTGAAATGAAGGATGCCCATGACCAGGAGAAGAAGAGAAAGGAAAAGAAGGAGTGGAATCGAAAGGTGGACATGAAGAAGATCCAGTTGTTATCTCTGAAATCGCTAAAACAGAGCAAACAATCAAAACCCAGAGAGGAGACATGGAGGAAAATGAAGAGAAACAGAAGCAGAAGCAGACATCAAAGATGCAAACTGCAAAGAGTTAAAAAAAGGCTGAATTTTGAAGGATTAGGGTTTGCCTAGGTTACTGTGGCCAGACGAGACGAGGCAAAGAAAGAGGAGGAGGGTCACGTGAAATGTGGTTGAGTGAAGACAAATGAGCTCGAAAAAAGGTAGTGGCCTTGCGTTGGTGCCCACATTGTTGTGTGTGTCAAATTGCAAACCCGAGGAAATTCCCTCCTTTCTCCAAATAATAAATTCAAAAGGGATTTACAGTATAGTCCCTGAAAAATTAAAAAATGTCATATTTTTACTTTTGTATATTTCCTTGAATAGTTCTTTTTGATTTTTACGGCGTGCTTTGTTTATATCAAGATTCAACTATATGTAGTTCCCTGAAAATAATAGTTTATCTTCTGTTTTTTTAGTGTTTACCTTTTTATAGATAGTATTTTTGGATCTTAATATCATTTAGTAGGAATTGTATTTTTTTTTCTAGCAAAATTTGTTTCTTTGAGTTTTGTTTATGATTTTTTTTTTTTTTTTAATAAGAACTCACATTTGTCTTTTTGGGTAAATTTTGAAATTTTCTTGATTTAGTCAAATTAGGAATCCCTAGTCATAGTAGAATCGATTTTTTTTTTTCTATTAAGCCTGTTTCCAAATATCAATTGTAAGTTTTGATTAATATTAATAAAATTGTTTCTTTTGAGAAAAATTATTCTTATGTATTCGATAACCTATTACTTTCGTTTCGTTATATTCTCTCAAGAACTTTGGTTTCTCTTTTTACAAGTTTGGTTTACTGCATCTATCAATAAAAAATTACGAGTTATGTTGGTCTTAATTATTAAAGTTTGGGGATACTTTTGTACAAAACCATTCTTTAACCCAAAAAAAAAAAAAGGGAATAAAAATTGGGAGTGGTTATTTTTGAAATTTCCATTAATTCGAGTGCTATTTTAACATTTTAGTCTTTACAATTTTATTTTAATCTTTTTTTATCTTTTTTATCTTTTTTATCGTGCTTTATTTGTTTTTTTTTTTTTCTTTTCAAAATGATATGCTTTTTGAATTTAACTTGACTTTCATACTCTTGTTGGGTGTTTGAAAATGTTGCGGTGGGTGGTGATTGGTGATATTGAGGCCTTCTCTTTTGGACTTTCTAAGGTCATCATCGTTTTAATGATTCCACTTTTAATCATTTCCTGGTTACCGTTTTTCAAAATTCACAACCTCACCTCTTTTTCTTCTTTTCACTTCATGGATATATGGAATATTTCCATCACTTTTACTTTTTCATTTCCAACTACCCATCAGATCATCACTTCAATTCCATTCAAATAAAACCACAATTTTTTTTTAAAAAAAATCACAGTTAGAGAAAATAAAAAAGTTATTGAATTGATTCCCAACATTTCACTGTAATTGTGTGCTGTCATACCGATAGCATTTAAAAAAAAAAAAAAAAAAAAAAAAGATAAAATGAGGTTGTCTAGGTGAAATGTCACTCATATAGTCATATCTACATTATGAATTCGTTAGTTCAAATATATTAAAAACAAAAAAAAATACATTATAATCTTGAATATATTATAATAGTTTTTTTTTTTTTTTTTTTTTTCGATAACCAATATATTATAATAGTTAAAAATACAATAATGTATTATTTAATTGGATTAATTACGTGTTGGGTTCTTCTACTTATTGGAGTTAATAATAAAGTAATAAAATGGAGCACCACGCCCACTATCGTAGCCAGCTTTGGTTTTGTTGTGTCGTTGAAATTCTAGATAGAGCGTGCATCTCTTCTCACTTCACTAATCACTAACCTAAACTATCTTCTCTTGTCTTATCTTTATTGATGAAGACGGGGTAGTGTAACAAAAAAAAAATCTTAACGCTTTTTCTTTTCTTTTTTTAATATCAAGTACGGCATAAATTGTACATCACCTCTTAATAGAGCTGGTAGTGTACCTCTCCTTCATATAAGTGAGGGGTTCAAATCTCATCATACAGTATTTTACAAGTATGTGTGGAGAGTTTTTTTCCCAAATTATAGGAGTAATTATCTGTAATCATGGGAATAAATATCCAGGCCAACATAAAATTTTCAATTAGAATGAACTTTTCACTTAAAGGGTATAACAGTCTTTTCCATGAAAATCTAACAAAAGTTTCACTAACGAAACTATAATCTCTCTATCCATCCAAAAAGTAGTTGAATTTCTTTTCTTTTCTTTTTTAAAAAAAACACTATAGTCTATAATGATTATGATGTAGTCTCAACATTTGAATTAGGTCCATCCAAAACAAGATTTTCATGGCCCAATCTCACACTAGTGGGCTGAGGGTTTTTATCATGGGGTTGAGGCCTTGAGGCTGACTAATAAGCGATGAGGTTTGCTCAATGATATGATCCTCACACATACATTATAAGATTTTATGATCGAGTTACATCATGCACCATAAATCCTAAATTCATTAGAGTATCTCTAATGCTATTATGTATTTGGAGAAATTTTAGTGTAATATAGGATAGATAATGAGGTAGAAAAAACATCCTCAATACAATTATCTAATTTCAATATTGATTTGACATGGCAAAATATTTTTTAGAGAATTTAATTTACAATTATATTAAATTAAGGGTAATATGGATATTTAAATCATTCTAGTTTTTACCGCTGTTTAATGTGGTTTGGTAGTAAAATACACTCATTCGCCATAATAATGTCTGAGATTCGAGTTGTACCACCGAATGTGATTTAGGTGTGAGGGGCATATCATTGTACCAACCTCATATTGTCCAATTAAAAGTATCGTCATTTGATAAATTTGAACACAATTTTCAAACAAAATTAATAATATAAATTGTTGCAAAATTGTTAAATCAAAGATTTTATTAAAAAGCTGAAAGTACTATTTATATCAATGGGTTATAACGAATTAACAATTTTTCTATCCATCTATCTAGACTAGATATTTTGATTTGGAAGTCATTTGCCTAAACCCCAAATTTGTCAATAAACCTGCTAAACTATGTCCCTATGGACTGTTTTTTGAATAATTATATTAAAAGGTGGTATGAAATTTGTCTAGTTCTATTATAATCCAAATACATTGTATGTGAATCATATGATATGCCAAATGAAACGGCACCGTCTCTATGTATCAAGTTAAGTTTTTCTCTGGTAGGCACACAACTATGAACATACTTAGAGCATCTCTAATGATAATATGGGTTATGAAAAAATTAGATGTCACGTAGGATGAATAACCACTTTGTTAAAAAATTAATCTCCAATGCAACTTCTTTAGTACAACTACAAAAATGAGGTGGCATATATATTTTTTAGAGGCTGTCAACATGACTCTCTGATTTCAGAGAGTATGTTGGGCAACCATCTTATTGACCCAGTCAACAATAACTTTTGTATTCTATTTTATTTTATTCAACAATTCTAAATATATTTAAGGAAATCAATAATAAATTGACATGTCATTAAAAACATGTATTTTACAAGTGAAGCCATTGGAGTCTACTTCTTCATTTTTGATGTTTATCAAGTTTAGTTACATGCCACATATAAAACAATTGACTTGACAATATTGGTATATCACCATTTTTCAAATGCAAGCCACATCATTGGAGATACTTTTATAGTACACTTATCCAATTTATCATTTTTTATCAAAAAAAAAACAATGCATTTGGGTCAAATAATGTTTAGATGATAAAAAATGATGAGGTAGATAAATGTGCTATAAGTATACTCGCATAGTCGCATATAAAGAGTGTCTTTTTGCTCACCCACACTAACTATGTTGAAGTATTGAACCATTACCACCCACTCCAGGTGTTGACACGTGTTTCAAACTTTGAGTTAACTTTAAGTTAGCTTTAAACTTTGGGTTCTTTAGAACACGTGTCAATACATGAAATGAGTAGTAATAGTTCACCTTAATTAGTGTGGGTGAGCAACAATGCACTCACATGTATAAGTCTTTCGTCAAGAAGACAATCCAACGAAGAAATGAAATAATTCAATAAACAACAAAAAAACAAAGCCCACGCGTCAGGTCACAAAACCACCCACTACGCACTCAACACATCGTTCCCCAGTCCCCACGCCCCTTCCACGCGTGGACTTCATTCCTCAGGTCCCTTGTATGTATATTTAAGGGGGAATTGCATAAACCTCCCTCAAAGTTTAATGAAATTGCACATATATGGTATTTTTGGCCATATAAATACAAGCTTCCCTCAATATTTGAAAATTGTTGCACAAACATCCCCTGCCGTTAGATGGATCCGAAGTCAATGATCAAAAGTGTAAAAAGTTTAAAATAGCCTTTATTTTTATTTTAAATAAACTAAAAAAATAAGATAAAAAAATATTAAAAAAATATATTTAAAATAACATGAATGTATCTTAAATCTGAAAGCTGGAAAAAAATTCATCTTTATAAATAATTTTTTTAGACAATTTAATAATAAATAAATTTTAAATTTTAAATTTATTTAAAATCAAGGGGGAATTGCACAAACTATTTGAAGATGAATTTTTTTTTCTAATTTTCAGATTTAAAATACATTCATATTTTCTAAAAGATTTTTTAATATATTTTTTATCTTACTTTTGAATTTTTTATTTTGTTTAAAATAAAAATATGGGGTATTTTAGATTTTTAGCGTGTTTTACTATTGACTAATGGATCTATCTAACAATAGGGGTTGTTTATGTAACAATTTTTAAATATTGAGGGAAGTTTGTGCATATATGATCAAAACTGCTATATTTGTGTAATTTTATCAAATCTCAGGAATGTTTGTGCAATTCCCCCTATATTTAAATCATGAGAAACCCACCCAGAAACTTCAAGGTCTATTGGTCAACGGACTCGAACCCGGCCTGTTCACTTTTCGTCTCCAAATTAATATCTTGGTAATTTCCTTGTCATCTTCTTTACAGAATCTTGTTTATTAAGAGGAGAGACATTATAATTTCTAATACCAAACAACAAAATCCAAACAAATTCACCTTTTACCATTTAATATTTTTTGTAAAAAAAACCTCAGTTTCAGTGTCTGTGATCTGGTACTAATAAGAACAATAATACTATGGAGCTTTTCACCAAAGCCAAAGCAGTCAAACTCCGGAGCCATCTTGACAAGTACTTGGTTGCCGACGACGACAAACAAACCGTTCGTCAGAGCCGTAACGGTTCGTCAAACAAAGCTAGATGGTTGGTCGAATTCGTCGAAAACAAAAACAACAGCGTAATCCGTCTCAAAAGCTGCCATGGAAACTACTTGACCGCCTCCGATGTTCCGTTTCTTCTGGGCATGACCGGAAAAAAGGTCCTCCAAACGGTGATGGAAAAAGACATGGACTGGAAATACGAGTGGGAGCCGATAAGAGATGGGTTTCAAATTAAGCTCAAGACTTGGTGCGGCAAGTTTTTACGCGCCAACGGAGGGACGCCGCCATGGAGGAACTCCGTCACCCACGACGATCCTAGCAGCGGCTCAACCAAGAACTGGGTTTTGTGGGACGTGGAGGTGGTGGAGGTTCCCGAAACGGGGTCGTTTATGGAGTATTTGTCGTCCGTTTCGAGTCTCTCTTCGGTTTCAGATGACGTATTGGAGGTTTGGTCCGATGAAGTTCCGGGTTCGGCACCCGAGTCGCCGATTTCAGTCGTGTCGTTGAGGAAGTGGCCTTCTAGATTCTCGATTTTGTCGACCAAGTCACCAAGATTATCTCCAAAAAAGGTATTTAATTTCTCTTAATTTGTTATATATAAATTATAATTATGATTTGCTCAATCTTATGATCTTATGGTAATAACATTATTATTAATTTTTTGTTTTTGTTTTTTTGGCATGTTAATTTATAGTTTAAATCTTTTTTTTATTATTTTTTTTTAATTTTTTTTTTTTTTAGGTTTGATATTGATAACATGTATCTAAATTATTTGATGGTATAAGACAAATGGCATATATTAGTAGAAAATGTTTATTATTGATGAATAATTGACCCATTGATAGTGATTATAAACAAGGATTAATATGAAATGTTATGGTCTAGTCCAATCTTCCACATGTGACATATATGACCAAAGAATGTGATTGGGTTGACGAGTCTCTAAAGAAATTAATGTCATTAAATGATACTACACGCTTGCACCCTTTGATTTTTTTTTTTTTTCCTAAAGTATTACATTATTACATAATTTTAAGATATTTTGAAAGAGGAAGGACTCCAACCCGTAACCTCGTGATGTAGGTATAAGGGGTTTTATCACCGGACTAATCTCATCTCGTCACGACTGTGCCCTTTGATGGTGTAACAAGGACTAGTGTATATATATATATATATATATAGTCTTTCTATTGTCAGTTCGTTTATTGTCAGGACGAAGAATGTTGACCATAGATTATGGAGATATTTTGACAAGTGCATATATTTTAAGTCAAAGTATATAAATCTAGTGGTCCACATTCTTCGTCCCGATATATTTACTATCAGGTCGAATTGATAATAGAATATATATATACATATTAATATATGAAAAACTTATGTAGGTACATAAGTGAAGTTATAGTTCAAATATGAAACTTTTAGTTGGTGGCATCATGATCGGAATATAGCTAGTTATATGACAATGTTTTAATACCTAGTTAGTATGGTGATACTACTAATGAGTAGATAGGGTGGTCTTATTAGTGAGATTTAATTAATTAATTTATTATTATTTTTTTAGAGAGAGAAAATGAATTCATTAAATGAAAGGACAGATTACAGCAAAGGAGGGCAATCGCTTAACACAACTTAGGAGAGCGATCTGAGTTTACAGACAGACCCAACTTAGCTAAGCTAGGCTAGCTATGAGCAGCCATATTAGCTTTTTAGGGACAAACATAACAACACAACTAGGGAAAACCCTACAGAAGACGATTGATATCTTATTAGTGAGTTGTTAGGGTTTTTGTTACTATCAAAAGTATATATATGTATCTATACATATACAGTCTTTTTATTGTCAGTTCGTCCTGATAAATTATCAGGACGAAGAATATGAACCACAGATTATGGAGAAGTTTTGACAAATATATACACTTTAAGTCAAAGTATGTAAATCTAGTGGTTCACATTCTTTGTCCTGATATATTTATTATCAGAACGAACTGATAATAGAAAATCTGTATATATATATTATAGAAGTAGACTAAAGAGTTCCTACATCTATGTTGGAGTAGTAAATCCTTTTTAAATAGATTATTTGCAACACCTTTAAAAAAAATTAGATTACAATAAAATTATAGGTATGTCTTCGGTCTCTAAATTGTTAGTCATTAGAAGATAGAACAAGATATAATGAGATCTCCACGTCACAAATCAAAAATAAAAACAAAAAGAGCAATAGTTTCAAAGAGAGGATTAGAGGAAGCCTAGCTACCAACCCTAGAGCACTAGCGATTAAAAAGAAAACAAAACACCAAAAATCGCACCACTGAGAAAAAAGGCCACTCAATCTTGGCATCTTGCTCAGTTTTTTCTCTCCATTATATGTAGCTCTGTAGCTGTAGAGAAGTCGTCAGTCATCACCTTACCGTCACCTAGCCGGCAGATATACATCTTTGTCATGACTCGTGACTCACGAACTTGACTGTACATAAGTTCCGTGACTTCCATACAAACATTTCATTTAATTAAGGATAATGGTTGATATCTAACATTTTTGTCCATCATTTATATCCGACTTTATGTGACAATTGACATAGCACTTCCATGTTAGCTGACTCAGCTGCCACATCACCACATCATCACATCATAACACTTTATTTTATTTTTATTTTTATTTTTATATTAAATTATTATATTTAAGGAATATTCATTTGTGTGATGATACGACAGTTAATAAAAAAGTGTCATATCAACTGTCACGTTAAATTGGATGTAAATGATGGATAAAAGTGTTAGATGTTTACCGTTATTCTTTAATTAAACAAATTTCCAACGTCATCTTTGTTAGAATTGTTGTTTTGATTTCATTTCAATAATATTCCTGGTATCTGAAATGAGTTTGATGTGTTTCAAATGCATGGGATTCACTTTCAAACCAATAAAAGCTTCAACTTTCCAAACAGTTAGAATCTTACAACTCCTCATTAGGACGGTGAACGTGTAACGTTGACCGGATCAAAGACCTAATTTTCTTTTTACGTCTTTCTTTTTTAATCATTGATTTTAATTTTTTTATTAATATATAATCACCTTCTTCGAAAGAGATCTTCACTAATTGCCTTCCACCTGTCAAAAGAAAAAAAAAACGCGAAAATAAATAAATGAGCCACCTAAGCCGCCGCTTCAATTTCACCGCGTGTTTTCCACTTTCCAGTTTCACTGTGGCTGGCTGGCTTGCTTGCTTGGACTAAACACCTCACAACGTTAGTCACTTTCTAGTTTCTTCATCTATATAAATATATCATATATGTCGACACATTTCATGTGATATAGAAAATAAAAACCTGACAGACACTTCTCTCTCTCTCTCTGGGATATCCGGTTCCAATTTTTCTAAC
Organism: Acer campestre; assembly: GCA_954870605.1. Classification (NCBI taxonomy): domain Eukaryota; kingdom Viridiplantae; phylum Streptophyta; class Magnoliopsida; order Sapindales; family Sapindaceae; genus Acer; species Acer campestre. The sequence goes on along the minus strand of OX940806.1, from coordinate 28,213,148 downwards.
ATTGCCTACTCCTTTCGTTGACCAATCTTGTTTATTTTAATTTTTATCTTCAGACAATTTTTTCCAACTCCTCCGCCAATCTCGAGAGAACAGGTATGGATTTCTTTCTAAACGCAAAGGCGGTGCGTCTCCGTAGCCACCACGACAAGTTTCTCGCCGCCGACGACGACGAAGACTCCGTCACTCAAGACCGTAACGGTGCCTCCAAGAACGCTCGATGGACGGTGGAGCTCGTACCCACTTCACAAAACATCCTCCGTCTCAAGAGCGTCTACGGAAAATACCTCACCGCCTCCAACCAGCCTTACTTGCTTGGCATGACTGGTCGCAAAGTGGTCCAATCTCTTCCCAGAAGACTCGATTCTTCCGTCGAGTGGGAACCCGTCAGAGAAGGGAATCTAGTGAAGCTCAAGACCCGGTACGGTCACTTCTTGAGAGCCAATGGTGGATTGCCTCCGTGGAGGAACTCTGTCACTCACGATATTCCTCACAGGACTTCCACTCAAGAATGGATTTTGTGGGATATTGATGTTCTTGAGATCGATATTCACTCTCCTGCTGGTAATCAAAAAGCTCCGGTTTTACCTATTCAGCATTCGGATTCTTTAGATTTTGGATCGTCTTCTCCACTTTCCTCTGCTCCAATCAAATCTGGGAATTTTTCAAGACAAGAGGTATGCGATCTGAAAAGATCTTATATTTTATATAAATACAAGTTTTTGGTTTCTGGGTTGTTAATTGTTTTCAATTTCTCTGATCTTGTTTATATGATGTTTCAGACAAATGATTCTAATGTGGGATCGCCACCAAAGTCGTCTGATGGGAGGACTATATACTATCATGTGGCTGATGAGAGTGGAGAGGTTGATGATGATTCTACAGAGGGATACTCTATGAGCTTCAAGGGAAATGGAGTTGAAGAATTAACTCAAAAATTGAGGGAAGAGTTGGGTATTCAGGACATTGTTGTGTGTACTCGAAGTCCATTGAATGCAAAGCTTTATCCTCTCCGATTGCAGCTTCCTCCCAACAACTCGGATATTCATGTTGTTGTGGTTCCGTCTTCAGCAAAAGGTGAGATTTTATGTTTAGTTTCATTGTTTATTGCGCGTGTTTCGTGATCTACTGCATACATACTGATGAATTTGCTTGCTCTGAACTTGATAGAAGGAAATGGTATTCACAATTTAGTTAACATATAAGTATTTACCATTGCAATTACCACATAATGGTGCGCGAGTATATATATATCATCCAATTTGAGTGCTTGATATACTTACTTTTGTGATATTCGGTTTGATTTTAGGGAAGAACAATAATTTTGATCTTTTGAGTATTTGGTTTTGGAATGGTAGTGGTATTGTTCCTTACATATTATTTTAACACGGCATCATCACTGATGTTTAAATAAGATCAAATCAAATATCTCTAGCGTCTAGCATTGTGGGTTTGAATTTTACTTCAATTGGTTCTAGTTAGGGCACGCCGGTTTAAAGGCCAAGTAAGCCTTTTGCCTCATTTAGTTCAAATGATTCTTATAGAGGTTAAACCATTTTAAGGGAAATCACATGTAAGAGTTTGTGAAGCTATTATCTGATCATTTTGGTGTAGAAAATGCTTGTGTCAAACCATATCGAAATCTTTGAATGGATTTGTTTTTCCTACTTATATATTTGATTTTAGGACTGAGCAAAATTACCGGAACTGGACCTATCCGAACCGAATTTACGTTAACAAATCATTTCACCATCAATTCGATTTAGTTGTTTAATAAACACTTTGTGTAATATGGACTCAAAATTTTGGTGTTTCAAGAATCATGAACATATAGTGAGCACAGCTGTCTATGTCAAGGAAAAGCTGGATTTAGAATATTGGTAGGGACTAGCATAGACTTTTAGCATCGTGCGTTTCTGCATTGGGGTTGTAAGTTGTTGGATTTAGAATATTGGTAGGGACTTGCATAGACTTTTAGCATTGTGCGTTCTGTATTGGGGTCGTAAGTTGTTGGATTTGCTCCCCAATTGCTGCTGATGGTAGGGAAGAGGCTCATTTATTGAACCTTTTAAATCAGTAAAGCAGGTTAAAAGAACGAGAGTGCAGGTCTAAATATTTCCCCACAGTTTGCTTTAGAGTTTCTCTCTGTTCCTGAGGTGGAAAAGTATGTCATGTTGAATGAATCTTGTACTTGGCCACATTCATTTTATTTTATTTTGTGGATGGAAAATATTGATAATATGTGTATAGAGGTCCGATAGAATTTTTGGCATATCTTATTTTTTTTGTTGCTATTTTATCATCTTGATTGAGGGCATAGTTGATGTTGCACCTTTAGTTTTTGCACATTATGTCTGCTGCATCGTTGGAAGATGCATTAAAGTATTTGTTCTAATTAGAATAGGCATATACGATATTTGTTCCATCAGGAAAGTGATGAAATTTGAAAAGGGTTTATAACATGACTTCAAAACAACTGAGGAATCTTTTTCTTTTTTGCAACTTGTATATCATTTCTCATTCAACATTTCAGATGGTGTCTTCTTTTTCATCCTTTTGTTAACCAGTTGCTTTCTCTTCTTTTGGTGTATCAGTGGTGGACGAATTTACAAAACAAGGGACTCCATTGTAACATGCATTTGGTGGAGATCATGGTTTTTGTTAGCAATCTGTGTTCACAAATACTCATTCTGTACATACCGGTTCAGGTCTATTGATAATTTAGTCGAAAGCATGCAGGGAGCGGGAGTTCCTCTGCAGCAGTAACTTCGAAGCACAAGTGAAGGAAATGTTCTTGCAGTGGTAGAGAGAGTTCTTCACAAATTTATATCTCTTGTAACAATTATTTTATACTTAATACCTTGGTTGCTTCATTTGTTCAATTTTGTTGTAAAAAATTAAAAATTTTGAACCCTTTTTTCTTGCTTTGCACATGTATGGTTTGATGGCTTGGCATCTCCCAAGTTGCAATCGTGTAAAAGTATTGCATACATATTCTGTTAAATCTCATGTCATTTGTTGGCTTAATTCATTTTTCGCTTCTGGGTATCCCGAGCGTATATGCTGTAAATCTGCAGTTGACATGAATTTTCAAGCCACATTGATTAAGAAAGTGTTCATTTTGGAAGTGACAAGAAAAGTTGGAAATTAAGATGGCAAATGGTAGCACCATCAATTACTGCTTGATTGTTGGAGGCACAGTAGACATTTTTATATAAGTTTGAATGAAGAATTCTTCTGTACAACAGCCATCACCAATAATCCATGCATGAGCAGGAACCGTCTTTAAAGCGATGAAACCTGGAGCGATCTCTCACAATGATCTCGACATTGAAGATTCTTGAGATTAATTTAGTTACCTCATGACAGTCATTGCACACCCGGAGATTCTTAAAAACACGAATAGGGAATCCCGGTTTCAAGTTCAGGATCCCTAAAGCAATGGCAAGCCTCTCACTGTGCAGCCTAAGTGAGTGTTGTTTGCCATTGTTGAGCTCGTCTACCATAGGTGCTTGAGAATAGTCAGGGGAATACCCTATCGACTTCAATCTTTCGTCAACCTCATCCAACACCCCGTAAATTTCTTTAGTTTGAGGATGAGATGTGTCCCCGGCAAAAAATTCATGGGCAATACCATCTATCTCTATCGAACTACAGCCTGGCTCTTTCGTTATCCCTTTATCAGTCATCAATTTCCTAACCAACCCGACATCATTCCACCTGCTAGCTGATGCATAAACTTTTGATAGAAGCACGTAAACGCCACTACAAACGCCCCCTTCTGATTCAAAAATCTGCTTAGCCACTTCTTCACTTAATTCCACACTTGCATTCTTCTTGCAACAAGCATCAAGAAGACTCCTCCATATTACCACATCAGGTTTCATTGGCATGTTTGACACAAGATCAAGCGCTTCGTCAATGTGCCCAGCACGAGCAAAAAGATCGACTAGGCATCCGTAATGCTGTAATACAGGTGGAATTTTGTAACTTCTAATCATCAAATCAAAAAATTTACCTCCCTCCTTAACCAAGCCTCTGTGGTTACATGCACTTAAAACACCAACGAACGTGATTGAATTAGGCAAAATACTCCCCTCTTTCACTAAACGATCGAAATACTCCAACGCTGCCTCAGCCTTCCCGTGCATCGCAAATCCAAGAATAATCGAATTCCATGAAGTTATATCACGTTTAGGCATCCTTTCAAAGACTTGTTGAGCTAATTCTAACGACCCGCATTTGCAATACATTTCAACTAGCGAATTATTGATCAAAACACTGGAAACTAAACCAGGATCAGACTTTCTCATAATATAAGCATTTACCCACATACCTAGAGATAAAGCACCCAAATCGGCACAAGCATTTATAATGCTCTGCAGTGTATACCCATCAGGTTCAAACAAATTCTGCATTTGAACAAACAGTTTCAACGCAGAATCAAACTCACCAGACTGAACAAACGCATCAATCATAACATTCCACGAAACCATGCTTCTGTCAAGCATATTATCAAACACTTTCTCTGCTAAATCCAAACACCCACAAGTAGCATAAAAATGAATCAAACTGTTACTTATATAAACATCCGAACCAAACCCATGTTTAATAAGCTGACCATGTGCTTGTTTCCCCTCCAACAACGCAAACAAGTAAGCACAAGCTTTTAAAACAAACGGGAACGTATGTTTATCAGGCAAAACACTTGCTTGTTCCACCATTCTATGAAAAACCTTTATAGCTTGTTCTTTAGTGTCGACGTTCTGTGAACAAGCTCTGATGAGTGTGTTCCACATGAAAGTATTGGGATTCTCGATTTGTTCGAAAACACGATATGCGTAGTCAAGATCAGCGGAGGAAGCGAAATGGAGAATTCTACTGTAAAGAAATAGAGTGTTGTAATGGTGAGGCAACGTGGTACGCAGAGTTAGAGCATGTATTTGTTTAAGTTGAGACATGTCTTTGCAATCAGATAGTGATGAAACTAGAAGGCTGTGATTGCTGTTATATGATATGTCGTCGTTCTTGTTTGTGTTTTTGGAGATGGAGACCATTTGAGGTGGTGAGCTTGGTGTTACTGATACAACCATTTTCACACCCAGTTCACTGAATTGAATTGAATTGTTTTAGTTCAAGTCTCTACTCTTCGCTGCTCCAAACCAGATGTTAATGTTCCAGAAAAAGATGCGGATACAATTTTTTATTTTATTTATTTTATTTTTTATTTTTTTAGATACGATATAAAAAAATTGATTATATAAAATTAATTAATTAAATTATTAGATAAAATAATAAAAACTAAAGTTTATTATATCAATCCAACAAGTGAACTTCAAAACTTCAACGTGACTGTTTGGATATTATTAATTTGGAAGTTTGAATGACTTAATTTTATTTTGCAAGTTTTAAACTTTCTACACTTGATTTTTTTTTTTTTTTTTTTTTTTTTAACGATTACTGTTCTATACTTGAGTTAAATTTAGTATTATAATTGAGAACATTAACAATGGGATTAACTATTTATATTGATATTATTATATTTGTTTAAATAAAAAATAATATACTATTTTCTTAAACTATTAGACCAAACCGAACAAAACTGGTTTTTATTGGATAGTTTGGTTTGATTTGGGTCGTAAAAAATTAAACCAATGAAATTTGAATGTTGTTGGGTAAAGATTTTTGAACAAGATAAATGGATTTTTTTGTTAAATAATTAAAAGATAAATGATTATGGTTACCATTCATGTGATTCTAGAGGTAGGTTTTCAAATTTTGAAAAGAACAAAAAATTCAGTAGCTGAAAAAAATAAAAAAAATAAATTTTATGATGGAATATTATCCTCTTATTTACCAAAATGTCACTCATTTAATGTAACAGCATTCGTAAAAAATGGTCATTTTGAAACCAATTTCCCATCTGATGGTCATTTTGATAATGTAATCCCTTATATGAATCTAAATATGATCCATTAAATTGACTAGTTATATGTCAAGACTCAATTAACCCCTTCATTTATACCTTTTTCAATAAACTTATAACTTAATTACACAACTTGAATTCAGTGGAGGCACTCAACAAAGTTAACCTCTCAACTTATACATTTGTCAATTAACCTATTTAATTTGTTAAAAAAAATAAAATATTAAAACAAATTTTAACTTATTTGCACAACTTGAATTCACAAGAGGCATTCAACAAATTATAATATAATAATCTCCATCCAAAATAAATTTAAACAAAAGTACGATGAAAACTAAACATAATTTTTCTAAATAAAATATCCATTAAAAAACAATCATGACCAACGGGTTAGATCAAAGAACTCAATCCAAACAAGATCCGTTTATTTATCAGGTTTAACGTACTATCGTATTGATTAAACCAAAGAAAATTTAACTCACACCTACTAATCTGTGGTCATATCAAGAAGCAATGCAACCGACCAAAGCAAGTTGCAGGATAATAACAAAACAATTGCCAATAGGTGTAAGAAATTTAAAAAAAAAAGGGTGAGCTGGATTATCTTTCTGGTAAGATTTGGGCCATCAAGATTCAAAGAGACTAATGAAAACGTAAAAAACGACACAAAAATAGATCAATGAATCATTAATGCAACAAAAACGATGTCGTTTTCTAAATATAATAATAAGATTCGACGATTTGCAATTCTCATTCTGACCATACTACGTGTATCTATATCACTACTTCACTGCACGTCCTTCTCCTTTTATTTATTAACAATTTTCCTTTTGATACTCTCACATGCCTGTTACCAATTCACCTTTCTCTCACTCTCTACAATTTTAATATCATTTTCCTAAATTTATATCGTCAAATTAATTATATTGAGTTTTCCCCTATATGAATTAATTGAATAATTGAAACCCACCCTCTCAAATTAATATATTTTTTAATTCAACCTCCTCTATTAATTGGTTTCAATTACAATGATAGAATTGCATATTGATTATTTTAATTTTTCCATTACAAATAATATATATATATATATATTATATAAGGTGTCATGACTCGAACTTAGGAATAAACAGTATTTACCATTCAAGTAAATTAGACAGTAGTATAAATAGGTAACAATTATATAACAAATAAAATATTTTTGAATATTACTATTCTTATTTTTATGGAAAAATTTTAATTGAGTGATTTGATGAGTAATTTATAATTTTAGAAAAGTTTTATGGATGCAAATACAAAATATTAAATGATAAATCTCTAAATCGATTTTCTCATTTATTAATGTGATTTTAAATACAAATTAAGAAAATGAATATAAATATATAATTATTTCCTTATTAGTATGAGGTACCAAGATTGTGTGTTTTTTAAATAAATAAATAAATATATATATATATATATATAAAAACAATTGGCTTTGACGACCTTATCAGCACCGCAGTCGTGACAGAAACAACACCCGTTAAAAATATCCAGAAACGCGTCGCGTATCAAAAAATCGTGGAAAGTGCAAGAGCCTCTCACTCCACATGTGCGTTGGCTTGGAGGTTTCTTTTGACGTGCTTAACAAACAACAACAAAATCACCGGCCGACTCGCCGGTACTACTATTCGATTCATTGTACTCTCCGCGAACCCACTCTCTCCGCATAAAACGAACAGCCACGCGCTTGCTCATTCAATTTAATATCACATCACCAGTCACCACTGACCGAAATTTTCTCAATCCCGAAACCATGGGAGTCGATTACTACAACATACTCAAAGTTAGCCGGAGCGCGACGGAGGAGGATTTGAAGAAATCCTACAAGAGGCAGGCTATGAAGTGGCATCCAGACAAGAATCGCGTCAACAACAAAGAAGCTGAGGCCAAGTTCAAGCAGATTTCCGAGGCCTATGACGTCCTTAGCGATCCTCAGAAGCGTCAGATCTATGATCTCTACGGCGAGGAGGGACTCAAGGCCACTGAATTCGGCGCCGCCGGACCCTACGACAAGTCGGATTCTGGATTCTTGTACAATCCGCGAGACGCGGAGGATATTTTTGCTGAGTTCTTTGGTGGATCGAGTGGGAACAGTCGTGTGTCCTACAGGAACGGTGTCAATGGCGAGGCTGGGAGGAATCAGGGGAATAATGCGAAACCGAAAGCGAAAGCGGCGGCGATCGAGAGTAAATTGGTGTGTACTTTGGAGGAGCTCTACAAAGGCGCTAGAAAGAAGATGAAGATTTCTCGTGTTGTTCCTGATGAATTTGGGTAATAATATTTGATATTAGTTATATTTCACGTTTAATTTGAAAAATTCTTTAAAGTTGCTTAGACTATGAAATTGTAGAATAATTTGTATTTAGTACTATTTTTAGCAATTTGCGATTAATGTGACATCATGTGTGATCTGTGATTTCAAAATCAAAATTACTAATAGATTTCAAAGATTAAAAGCAGATATATCTTTTCATGTCAATCTATCCAAAGCTTTTTTAAATTTTGGAACTGAATTAAGTTAACCAGTATGATCTGTCTTGGTTTTCGCTTGAATTTTCATATAAATTGCAACTGTGTTCAGTTCCTGGGTAGTGGCTGATCCCATTAATTGTTTTGGATTTTTAGTTAGAAATTACAGTCTCCAGAATTGCATTTGCATAGCACCGAATTACCTTTATGTGTCTTTATGTTTTTGTTTATTTGGTTTGATATAACGGTAGTTGTGTTGCAGTAAGCCGAAAACTGTTGAGGAAATCTTGAAGATAGATCTTAAACCTGGCTGGAAAAAGGGCACTAAAATTACTTTCCCGGAGAAAGGCAACCAAGAACCTGGCGTGACTCCAGCTGATCTTATTTTCGTTGTGGATGAGAAACCCCACGCCATCTTCAAGAGGGACAGAAATGATCTGGTGGTCCATCAGAAAATCTCACTGCTTGAGGCCCTCACGGGGCAGACTTTTACTTTGACAACATTGGATGCACGGAGTATCACAATCCCGGTAATTGATATTGTCAAACCCGGTCGTGAGTTGGTGATCCAAAATGAAGGAATGCCCATCTCGAAAGATCCTAGCAAGAGGGGAAACCTGATTATAAAGTTTGAAGTCATTTTCCCATCAAGGCTTACCTTAGAACAGAAATCTGATTTGAAGAGAGTGCTGGGTGGAGTTGTTAACTAATGTGGAATTCAAGTTCAAGGTGACAACCATCCATTAATGCTGATTAATAATTTAATATGATTCTATTAGATGTAAATATCTTAAGTTTGTGCATAGTAGGAAGATCGTTTGAAGGGTTGCAATCTCTCTATTGTTGGTAGTAAAACTTTAATCTTCTGCAACTGCCTATTTGCCACGAAATGATGTTGGCTTTCTAATTGGAATCTGTATACTAATAATGTAGTGGTAGTTTCTTGATTGAGATGTGAAGGTGAAAATCCTTTCGTATTATGCATTTTGGAAATGATGAATTGTAGTTTATTAACTGGTTTCAGATTTGAGTTTACAACTTTATATAACTATATTTCAAACGTTCTTTCATGGTTTTACTTTTATGCCAAAATTCGCAGTTTATACTGGTACTATTCAACTCCCTTTGCTTTTTAAAGTTACTAAGTGTGAATATTCAACGGTTGAGTTTGGACTGAATAACTTGATATGTAGTGTTAATCAATCAGTCTGATCAAATTTGAGTCCATGCATAGCTTCAGCAAATAGGTGCTTCAAATGGGAGATCTGATTTAGGTTATCTGCCTGGACACCGGCAATCAGTATCAGGTGGGAAACATCGATGAGGTTTGTGGAGACTGAAGAAGAAGAAGCACCGTGCCAAGTTGTTGTTGGTTAGTCTTACACTCTTCCTTGACAATCTGGCTTTCACTTACATTTTGCAATTATAGTCTTTGCTTTGCTTTCCTTCTCATACCTGTATAGAGATATCTTTGGTGCTGAATTTTGCTTTTGTTATCTTATAAGAATATTACACAAAAGATTACTTTCGACGCAACCATATATATATATATAACCAAATTACAAGCATGAATCACAAATGTTCTGAAACAAAACAAAACACCACACTAGCATAGTGGAATGACAGAAAAATCTTATTATTAGCCATATCACATAAAACTTTCCTTTTATGTTTGATCGTCCTCCTCATGCCTCCTTGTCAAATCATATCCTGTGTTTCTCGATCTTCTTCTGGAGATCGTCCTTCTTGGCTCCCACCAGCCTGTCAACTTCTTTCCCTTTTTTAACCAGAATGAATGTTGGCATTGCCTCTATGCCAAATTGTTTTGCAATTTCCTGTTTTTCCATTCACATAATTGCACATATATGTTTTAGTCATATAATAAGCACGACCCCCATCGTATCATCGACATTATGGGAATTGATTCAACACCTTCTTTGAAACAATTTCTTTAAGCTCATCGTAAATCTTTCATAGACGGAAAAAGAGAATAAAATTACCGTGAATTTGTCAACATCAATCTTGATAAACTCAACCTCAGTGTACTTGGCTACAAACTCCTTAATAGCAGGTTCCATTGACTTACAAGGTCCGCACCATGTTGCCGTGAAATCAATCACCATCTTCAGCACCAGCAAAACATTTACAAAACACCATTATTACTAAAAACAAAAATCCAACACAATATTATTGAACACTAGAGAGATAGTACTTACCAGCTTGTTAGTTTCTTTGGAAGCCTCAAAGTGAGCTTTCCATTGATCCTTGGATTGAAACTCCAGGATCTGATTCGGAGAGTGACTGTTATGGTGAAATCCATGAGGATTTGACATGTTTGCTCCCATTTTTCTTCTGGTATTTAGAGAATGGCAAAGCAATCAAAATTGATTACTCGAGAACACAAACTGGCTTGGAGTTTTACAGGTTTGGTTGGCATATATGGTTTTATATAGGTTTTTCTATCAGCTTGATGACATAAAAGAATTTTATTTTATTTATTTATTATTATTATTTTTAATGGCATATGATTCTATTCGTTTGATATATATATGACTTTCATTTAACCCCACTAAAATAATTACACTATTCTAATAAGGTTTAATCTGATTTAATTAGTTAATGAAAAAGCTTATAGCTGGCCATCCACTGTAAAGCATTCATTTTTCATTGGTCTTGTAATGTTGGTTTTCTAATTTTGTCAAACCTGATGTACTAAACTCTCTTTATATATTATATACCAATAATCTATATGGGAACAATTTGATAACGCCAATTTAGAATATATGAACACATATTTAAAATCAATTTTTCTCTCATAGTCGCACGTTATAGGTATATTTATAGCATACTAATGCACATCATCACACTTCTGCCATGTAAACAATATAACTTCAATTATAATAATACAAATTACAAAAGTATGATGATGCATATTAGTATGCTATAAATATTCTTATATTGTGTGTCTACTAGAGAAAAATTATATTTAAAATATTAAGCCTTTAAAATGGAACTTGTTGAACAAAAACTTATCAAAAATAAATAAATGTTGACGATGTTTGATGAAGTCAATTAGTGATTACAAGTAAACTTAAATTAGTAATATCATATGTTAATGTGATGTTATTAACTCAGTCGTATATACATTTACTTACTGAATCATTTAAGTTTATATACAAAATTTCTATCAAGATTGTCTGTATCGTATCAAGTATCAACCCAATAAAGCTCACCCAACTCATGAAATTAAAAATCAAATTCAATTAAAAGCTAACCAAACATTCTGCTGCATTAGACAGAAAAGTGGGATTCATTTATTTATATTATAGTGTGTTTACTAATTAGGAATCCTACTTAGAAAAGGGAATTAAGTTCTCGATTTACGAATTCCATTGTTTAGGAATTAAATTCCGTGGACCCCACTCACAAATCGAGAATTAAGTTCCTAATGGAAAGGGAACTTGATTCCTCCCACCTACTATAGGAATCAAGTTTCCTTTCCTGATTGAAAAATGAATTCATGATATTTTTACTAAAATATCCCTAAAAAAAAAAAAAAAAATCATATTGGTTTACATAATTAATAATTTATATAATTCTAGTTGTGTGATTTATAAAAAATTCATCTTTATATATACATATTACAATACCATTTATGAACTAAAAATAACTACAACACTTTTCAAAATAATAATAATAATAATAATAACTACATATTCATCTCTCTTATTTATATATTATTTCAATTTCACTTTTTTTATTTATTTATTTTTTATTATTTAAAAAAAAAAAATTAAGTTATCTCTTTATCTAATGTTCATTTTACCATTTATGAACTATATATCCATGTCTTATATATATATATATATGCTACTGCGATTTTTTTTAATCAAGTTATATCAATAGTTCTTTTTCTAATTAGTTCAAATTTTACAATATAAAAATGTTAATTATTATAATTATAGCGTTATGAGTAATATAAAATATATTATTGCATAATTAAAAAAAAAATTCATCATATTATATATACAAGGGTATTTTTGTAATCAATTATGTATCATTCCGATTCCTTAGTTTAAGTAAACATTAGAAATAGAATAAATTTGATTCCGTTTCTGATTTCTAAATTGTTAATATAGTAACTTGATTCCCCTTTATTCCCTATTTAGTGGAATTTGATTCTGATTTCATCAATTCCTAATTAGTAAACGCACCCTTAAAGTAACTTTTAAATTTCCTTGTTTACTAGTTTGGACGAGGGTTATGGGCCATGACCCAATACTCTATAATATCCTTTTTCATATTTTATTTTTATAAATAAAGTGTTATTTTTTGTAATGTATTATTGACTTTTAAATTTCCCCTTTTTTTAAAAAATAAAAATAAAAAATTAAATTTATCAAAAGTAGAAAGAGCAAAATAGAAGGTAACATTTAAGCATCTCTATTGAAATGGCAGGAACCATAGAAAAGAAATGAGATGCGTGTGCGCATGTACCAAAAGAAATTGCGGCTCACACAAAGAGCATCTTCTTTTTAGAATGTCCAAAAGTCTTAAACATCAAATTCCAGCACTACTTTTACACATTTTTATCACCACTTGTCCACTCTATTTGTTCTTCTACTCTGATATGCAAAATGCACGTATTTATACGATTTCCTTCAATGGAAATGGAAGGAAATATCATCTCGGGAAGTGCTTATTCTGTGTGTTTACTGTTTAGTCTTAGAATCTTACATGGATCGATTAAAAGGGTGTTTGAGTTTATTATATAAGTTAGGTGAAGTTTTTTGGGTTGACATAACATAATTGTTCATGTTCGACCTCTATATAATATATCCTGGAAAATGAAAATTGGACGTTGAAGAAGACAATGATCGACGGCATGGAAGATTGGAAGGGAAGCAAATACTGTATGAGAATTGTAGTTTTGACATTCTCGGTCTAAAAAAGGAATTAATTCATGGTTGTAGAATTAATTACAAGTGAATATCACTTTCGAGCATCTTATTCTCAAACATAAATTCCCTTTAGACAATGACATGACCGACATTACCGATGCTTACATATATATATATATATGAAAATGTTTTCTTAATCTCAACATTTTTGGTACAACTGTACAACCACGCTTAACCTGATGTAATTTTCAACAATCTACATAGCGAATTTGAAATTATTATACTTTGATGGAATTTAATCATGATAAAATAAAATACGAATTCAAACTGTATATCTATGCATCAGCAACAATTTGACAAAAAAATTCAATTTGCCCACAATGAGAGGTCTTCTTCTAACGTCATTCACCATGATGAATGAGAGAAAAGGTTCGCAACCAATTCAATTATAAAAAAACGAAAAAAGAATATGACATTTTCAATGTTCATGAAGCAAAACTACACATTCTAAGTTATGGAATACAAGAGAAAAGAAAAGAAGCTTGAGGTATTTTTGTCCAAATTCCTTTTTTGGTGCTATTAAAGCAAGAGTTATTAAAGTGTGACAATTGTAGAAGTCAAAATGTAAAAAGTGCTATATACCCCTATTTCCTCTATATATATATATTTAAGCATCGGTAATGTCGGCAATGTCGTTGTCTAAGGGAATTTATGTTTGAGAATAAGATGCCGAAAGTGATATTCACTCGTAATTAATTTTACAATAATTAATTTTACAACCATGAATTAATTCCTTTTTTAGACCGAGAATGTCAAAACTACAATTCTCACACAATATTTGCTTCCCTTCCAATCTTCCATGCCGTCGATCATTGTCTTCTTCAACGTCTAATTTTCATTTTCCAGGATATATTATATAAAGTCGAACATGAACAATTATGTTACGTCAACCCAAAAAACTTCACCTAACTTATATAATAAACTCAAACACCCTTTTAATTGATTCATGTGAGATTCTAAGACTGAACAGTAAACACACAGAATAAGCTCTTCCCTGAAATGATATTTCCTTCCGTTTCCATAAAAGGAAATCGTATAAATACGTGCATTTTGCATATCATGGTAGAAGAACAAATAGGGTGGACAAGTGGTGATAAAAATGTGTAAAAGTAGTGTTGTTGGAATTTGATGTTTAAGACTTTTGGACATTCTAAAAAGAAGATGCTCTTCGTGTGAGCCGCAATTTATTTTGGCACACGCGCACACGCATCTCATTTCTTTTCTATGGTTCCTGCCATTTCAATAGAGATGCTTAAATGGTACCTTCTATTTTGCTCTTTCTACTTTTGATAAATTTAATTTTTTATTTTTATTTTTGAAAAAGGGGAAATTTAAAAGTTAATAATACATTATAAAAAAGAACACTTTATTTATAAAAATAAAATGTGAAAAAGGATATTATAGAGTATGGGGTGTAGCCCACAACCCAATAGGAAATAAGGGCATATATGCTTTACTATGGAAGGCCAGCTATAAGCTTTTTCATTAACTAATTAAATCAGATTAAACCTTATTAGAATAGTGTAATTCTTTTAGTGGTGTTAAATGAAAGTTATATATATATCAAACGAATAGAATCATATGCCATTAAAAATAATAATAATAAATAAATAAAATAAAATTCTTTTATGTCATCAAGCTGATAAAAAACCTATATAAAGCCATATATGCCAACCAAACCGTAAAACTCCAAGCCAGTTTGTGTTCTCGAGTAATCAATTTTGATTGCTTTGCCATTCTCTAAATACCAGAAGAAAAATGGGAGCAAACATGTCAAATCCTCATGGATTTCACCATAACAGTCACTCTCCGAATCAGATCCTGGAGTTTCAATCCAAGGATCAATGGAAAGCTCACTTTGAGGCTTCCAAAGAAACTAACAAGCTGGTAAGTACTATCTCTCTAGTGTTCAATAATATTGTGTTAGATTTTTGTTTTGAGTAATAATGGTGCTTTGTAAATGTTTTGGTGGTGCTGAAGTTGGTGATTGGTTTCACAGCAACATGGTGCGGACCTTGTAAGTCAATGGAACCTGCTATTAAGGAGTTCGTAGCCAAGTACACTGAGGTTGAGTTTATCAAGATTGATGTTGACAAATTCAAGGTAATTTTATTCTCTTTTTCCGTTTAAGAAAGATTTACGATGAGCTTAAAGAAATTGTTTCAAAGAAGGTGTTGAATCAATTCCCATAATATCGATGATATGATGGGGGTCGTGCTTATTATATGACTAAAACATATATGTGCAATTATGTGAATGGAAAAACAGGAAATTGCAAAACAATTTGGCATAGAGGCAATGCCAACATTCATTCTGGTTAAAAAAGGGAAAGAAGTTGACAGGCTGGTGGGAGCCAAGAAGGATGATCTCCAGAAGAAGATCGAGAAACACAGGATATGATTTGACAAGGAGGCACAAGGAGGACGATAAAACATAAAAGGAAAGTTTTATGTGATATGGCTAATAATAAGATTTTTCTGTCATGCTACATGCTGTTAGGGCTAGCCCTGGCCCTAGTTTGCAGAGGCACTCGCCCAAGGTCCATCCTCTAAAGGGATTTATATTTACTTGTAATGAGTTATTATTGAGTTTTATTTATATAGGTTGGAATTTAAAATGGTACAATAACTATATTTTACTTCAGATAAAAAAAGGTCCAAGTATTTGTTTTAAACAAAGGCCAACAATTACATACAGAAAAAAAAAACAAAATAAAAGGGCCCTCAAGTATTTCTCTAATGCCTATTTTTTTTAGACAATTAGACCGGCCATTGCATCTCTTTCTCTCTCACTTTTTTAGAAGGTTTCATCACTTATTCACTTGTTTTTTTTTTTTTTTTTTTTACTACTTTGATTCATATCTCTCTTATACAATAAAAATAAACATCCCAAAATACATCATTAAAATTACAATCAAACCAAAAACTTGTGGATGATTGCCACAACACCCCCACCACATCCCCCCCTAGGGAAATAATCATTTTCCCCCCAATAGTTTGACATATTAGATACTTTACCCCCTCTAGTTTTAGTAATGACCATTTTCCCTCCTGAAAACAAAAATATTAGATATTTTACCCCCTCAAGTTTCAGTAATGGCTATTTACCCCCATGAAAACCAAAATATTAGACATTTTACCCCCTAACCATTTGTTAGTCCATTAGTCAACAACTTTGACCGTCAAAAAATCATTTAAATGCCCTTATTACCCTTAAACACATTAGTTATGCCCTCTAATGACACCACTAATTGTTTTTAAAGAAAAAAAATTAGAAATAAAAAAAATAAAACTAATAAAAGTATTTTAAAAAAACATAATTGAAAATAAAAAAATTATAAATTTAACTAAACTTTAATAAAAAAATTCAGTATTTCAAAAAATATATATTAATGTTTTTTACGTTATTTTTACATTTCATTTTTTATATTAATATTTTGTAAATTAAATTTTTCTTTTTACATTTCATTCTTTATGTTAATGTCTTTTAAATAAATTATTCAATATTTCAAATATATATATTAATGTTTTTTACATTATTTTTACATTTCATTCTTTATATTAATGTTTTTTAAATGAAATTTTTATTTTTACATTACATTCTTTATATTAATGTTTTTTAAATAAATTTTTATTAGTACATTTAATTCTTTATATTTATTTTTGATTAAATAATTTTTTTTATTAAAGTTTAATTAAATTTTACAATTTTTATTTTCAATTATTTTAAAAAAAATACTTTATTAGTTTATTTTTTTTCTTTAAAAACAATTAGTGGGGGCATAACTAATGTATTCAAGGGTAATAATGTCATTTAAATGATTTTTTGACTGTCAAAGATGTTGACTAACGGACTTTCTAACAGTCAGAGGGTAAAATATCTAATATTTTGGTTTTTAGGGGGGTAAATGGCCAATATTGAAACTAGAGGGGGAAAAATGTCTAATATTTTAGTTTTCAGGGGGGAAAATGACCATTATTGAAACTAGATGGGGCAAAGTATCTAATATTGCAAACTACAGGAGGGAAAATGATTATATCCCTTCTTTTTTTTTTACTATTGATCCATGTCCCTCTAATGCAATGAAAATAAACATCCCATCATTATCATATATTTAACATTTGTTGCGATATTGAGTAATGGTCTAGAGTATAAATCTAAACATCCCATCATTATAGGTTTTTGTCTTTTGATGAACAAATTACTGTTAATATTAAGATTTGCTTGAAAACAATAACTTTGTAACTTAAAAAAAATCCAAACATTTGTAAAAAAAAATTAAAATTCCAAACATATACACGTGATAAAATTGAGTGTAAATATTAAGAGTTGAACTTTGAAAAGTCATAAAAAATAAAATAAAAAATAAAATCCAAACATATGCACGTAGTCAAATTCAGTTTCATAAAGCACTAATATAGAGATTATTGAATCTAATTGAAGTTGTAAAGTGGACTTTAAGGGAGGATGAATGCAAAGAGAAAAAACAACGTCAATGATGTGTACCCAGTCCACACAAGTCAACTCCATCTTACCACTTAATCCATGCACATGCCAACTCGCGAGAGACTTGGTGTAGGGTTGTTGTGATTTGTTATTTGTTATGCTATGAAGAAGCTAAGTTGAGTGTCAGTTGTGGCACCACTTTCGTAGTTGTTTGTTTTGTTACGGCAATGAGCTGTTGGATACAGTCATACAACAACACTACTTTCCGGTTATTATTTATGTTCCTATAGTTTCTAGCAAGATAGTTGAACATGGTCTATAACTATTTCGATTGTTGTGAATAAAAGATAGACAAGATTTATGGCTTCCTTAATCTTCCTTCCTCTCTTCTTCTAGAGTGTTTTTTTTTTTTTTTTTTTTTTTTTTTGTCTCTCTCCCAAATTCGCTAAGTTCTTAATAAATTGGTATCAAAGTCAGGTTTGGCTGATATGGATACCAGACTAACACTGAATTTAGAAATAAAGTCAGTGAAATTCTCACATGCCATGAATCGAAGTTTGATCTCCTTCAAATCAATTTCACCGAAGTTAACAATACCTTGCAGTCAGTTTTGACTGAACTTCAAACCCCGGACATTCATCAGGACGGACTATGGAACGACAATTGAAATCAATCTATTTACTTAGGCTTGACCTTTGTGTCCTCAACCCCACCATATGGTTTCAGCCGACAACCCAATCAAGGGCGGACCCAGGAAATATTTACAACCCGGGCTAAGTTATATATATTAAAAAAAAAAAATTGTAAACACTAATATTTTAAGGCCAATTCCTTAATTATCAATCGTTAAATTTAACTATTTTTATTTAATCAATATATTTTGATGCTTAATTATTTTTTTTAAGTATTATAATAATTCGGGATTTTGGGAGAGGGGGCACACTCAAATTTACAACCTTATGGTGTAGGTGTGAGGGGCAAACAATTGGGCAAACCTCATATTGTGTAATCTAATGCTTAATTTAATTAATGACTTACAAACTCTCATATTGAATTATTTAGTCAATATATATCATGTTTATAAATGGATTCTATAGACAAGATGAGGTTGCCCATCGGTTTGCCTGTCACCTCTGCACATGAGATTGTGTGTTCAAGAACAAAATGAGGTGAATCTAAATTATATAATTAAACGGTGGGAAAAGGTATGCTGCCGACAGCCCATTGGGCAAGCATTTTCAGGTGTGCTAAGATTTCGTTACCTATCATGTATTTAGGTTTACCTCTTGGTGGTAGACCGGGAGCGAAATCGTTTTGGAGTGGACTTGTTAGTAGAATAAAGAATTGTTTGGCTCCATGGAAGAAATCTTTTCTTAATAAAGGTGATCGCCTTGTGCTTATTAAGTCAGTGATGTCGAGCATTCAAGTGTACTTTATGTCCGTCTTCAAAATTCTGAGAGGCATAGCCCAAAAAATTGAAAGACTTCAAAAGAGTTTTTTTTAGGGTGACGGGGTTACGAATAAGAAAATCCATTATGTGAAGTGGGATCTTTTGTGCAAAAACAAAGGAAATGGGGGCTTGGGAATTGGTTCTATTATCAATTTAAATAAGAGCTTATTGGCTAAATGGATTTGGCACTTTAGGGTGGAAAAAAAGTCTCTATGGAAGAGGGTTTTAAGCGTTAAATACGGAGAGGATCTTCAATGTAATTGGTGCAGTGGTAAGAAAGGCTCGGTTTTCATTAAAGCTGTAGGAAATCTGCTCATGACAGATTCTGTTTCGCAGCAGATTTTCAAGAGGGGGATGGCTGTGGTGGTAGGAAGTGGGAGTAGAGCCAAGTTTTGGTCGGATGTGATGATAGAGGGTTCGACGCTCAAAGAGGCTTTTCCTAGGATCTTCTCCTTGGCTATTAATAAAATGGGTTTTGTGAAAGAGTATGGTTTTTTTTAGGGAGTTGTTTGGAAATGGGAGATCAAACTTCGAATGGGTTTGTTTGATTGGGAGGTCAGCCAATGGAGAAGCTTTCTAGGTTGTCTTTCGAATGTTAAAATCTTGCATAATGTTGAGGATTCGGTGATTTGGAAGTTGGAGACTACGGGTCAATTTTCTGTTAAGTCTTTTAGGAAACTGTTGGAGAAAGGGGTTGTTGAAGATGAGTCGATTTTCAGGGACATTTGGTTGGGTTTTTGCCCCCCTAAGATCTAACTTTTTGTGTGGCAACTCATCCATGGGAGAGTCCCCATTAGAGAGGTCTTTAGGTGATTCAGGGTGCAACAGGGTTCAGGTTTATATTGCTCTTTGTGTGATGATTATGAAGAGAAGGTTGATCATCTTTTTCTCCACTGTCAGTGGACATGGAGTTTATGGTAGGCCTGTATGAAGTGGTGGGGAATTGTATATTGTCCTACTAGAACCATTGTTCAATGGTGGAAAGGGTGGAGTAATCTTTGTCCTTGGAAGCGTTCTTATAGAGCTTGGAATATGATGTTTTTCGCGGTTGTTTGGACTATCTAGGAGTTCAGGAATCATTTGATTTTTAAGGAAGTGCAACCTGATTTTGTGAAAGCGGTAGATATGGTGAGATTTAGATTAGGTTGGTGGTTTAAGCATTTCAGAAGTGGCTCTTTGATTCCCATTACTCACATTCTGTAGAATATTGTTGAATGTTGCTCAGAAGGGCCTAAGAAGAAGCGGTTGATTACGGAGAAATGGTCTCCTCCGTTGCCCAATTCCTTGTATTTTAATGTTGATGGTTCGGTTAAGGGCTCTTCTGGGCCGGCGGGGATTGAGGGTGTTTTATGTGATCATATGGGCAAGATTTTGTGTGTTTTCTCTTGTCACATAGGAATTCAAGATATTATTTTGGTTGAGTTGTTGGCGATTCAGCGTGCACGTGAGCTGTTTGGTTCGAAAGCTGAGCTTGGTAGTAGACCAATTACTATCATAAGTGACTCCAAGACTGCCGTCAGCTGGATTTCGAGCTGCATTTTTGGGAATAACAGTCATGATCAGGTTATTGTTAACATTAGGAATTGGCGGCGATGGAGTTTCGTCCAAGATCGACTAATTCTTATGTTGATATCCTTGCCAACAAAGGAGTGCAGCTGGGAATGGAGGAGGTTTGGTGGAGTGTCTTGAGTTGGCACGTGTTTCTTTTCTTCTTGCTTCTCTGTTTTTTGGGTTCTTCGGGGTTGCTGTCCCTTGTTTTGTTTTGCTTTGCTTTGCTTTCTGGGTGCTTGTTTTGCTTGTGGCTGCTGTTTTTTGTCTGCTTATTGACGTTATTATTTGCTATGAGTTATGGGTGTATATTAGGCACGGTGTTTCCCTATTTATCGGTTCTAGGATTATCCCCAACAATTGGTATCAGAGCCATAGGTTTGGCGATGGTAATTTCAAGTCTTTACAGGAGATCGTATGGAGGACTTGGTGGCATTGGGATAATGATGATCATGGTTGCCTAGTATGGTTTAACAAAGGAGATACGTCTTGAAGGCGGTTTCGAACTCATTAGGGTTTGATGAAAGGAAAAATTTGATGGAAGAGAAGTTTGGCTTGTGGTGATAGGTACAAGTCTTGGAGATTCAATCTGGGTTACACAAGGAGCTGATTGACTAAAAAAAAAAAAACTCCTGACTACTAAAAAAATAAATAAATTGAACGCTCGTA
This sequence comes from Acer campestre, assembly GCA_954870605.1. Lineage (NCBI taxonomy): Eukaryota > Viridiplantae > Streptophyta > Magnoliopsida > Sapindales > Sapindaceae > Acer > Acer campestre. The sequence continues at coordinate 28,191,643 of OX940806.1, read as the reverse complement.
GTCTTTGTGGTATGGTGTGGGGCTTATCCGGTAAAGCACTCCCACTTTCTAGTAGCAAGTCTTTCACCGGGTATGTGATGCAAGGACAGAAGGTCTTTCTCAGGTTTGGGTGATGTAAGGACATGTTTATCCTTTTGGCAGTTTTCCCAACTGGCCATGGAAGAGGACATGTTGCTGCTAGTGGTCCATAATTGTGTACAAGACATTTGTCAGAAAGTGATGCAAGGTGTATGGTGGACAAAGATGTCGATGGCTGACAAACTCCCTGGAAATCTGACTTGAGGAGTTGCACCATAATTTCAGCAGGTTATTTCGACATGGTACCAGAACAACGAACAAAAAAAAAAAAATGTGTGTGAAGAAAAATCTTAGGATGGTTCGTTCCTAAGTGGTTATACCTTGTGGTGGGGTATGGTGATTCTCGATGATGAGAATTGTGGTTGTGGACAAAGGTCTTGAGAATTCAAGTCAAAGAGGAGAATTGTTAGGTTTTGACTTGTATTCCTAAGCGATCCAAATGTGAATCAAACAAGACTCAACTGATGTGGAGCTTCTTGGAGACATGGGATACGTTTGGAAGATGGAATGGTGTTGTTTAAGGGAGGTTTGAAGACCAGAAGAATGGAAGATTGAATATTGTTTCAACGTATTGATTGCGGTTTTCTGAGCGATGTAATTTAAGGTGACTTGTAACGGTTTAGGAAGCGGGTGCACAATCGTGACCTGAATCGTAGTCAAACATAAGCATGCATGAAACGGGAAATCTTCAATAGAAAAGGAAAGTGTTCTTTTTGGGAAGTTCTTGTGCTTGAAGGAAAATGAATACTCTTTACAAGAAGACTTGTCATAAAAGGAAATAGTATTTATGTGAAACAAGTAAGTCTTGTACGTTTAGGAGTAGGATTTCCTTTTATCTTAAACTTCCTATAACTATTATAAATAGTCTTAATATTTATGTTTAAGGCCGTCAAGCAAAAAGAACACCATGTAACATCAAAGAGAGTGTGAGTGAGATCCAGGGAGACCCAATGGGAATATCCGAGAAGGGATTTAAGGGAATATCGGTGGATTAAGTTTGTGATCCGTAGGTGATATTTATGGGAGACCTAGGGGATATTGTGGGGTTCTTGGTGAGGATCTTGTGAGTGGAGTTTGGGGTTAGGTGTGAGAGAGAATCCTGGAGTATATGATTGTAACAATTTATCATATAGTGAAACTTTCTTTGTCGTCTTGACGGCCCGTGATTTTTTACCCGTTTTGGGTTTTCCACATATATTTTGTGTTGTGATTGTTTTATTCTCTCTCATCTATTTTTCTGCTTATTGACATTATTATTTGCTATGAGTTATAGGCGTATATTAGGCCCGGTGTTTCCGCTTTCATCGGTTCTAGGATTATCCCCAACATCTTTCTCATACAAATGTTTTAATATTGTCAACATCTGATGCCCCCTTTGTAAGTGGTAGAAAGTCTCAAGATCACTTCAAGGGTGTTTCAGTTCAACAAGAACAAGTATTCAGAGGTAGAGTCTAAGGAGCAACAGTATATCCCCCGAAAACCCTATCAAAATCAAAGAGGTGGTCATGGTGGCCGCGGGGGGTATCCTAATGGTCGTGGAGGTCATGGCAACGGCAGGGGAGGAGGAGCGTACTAGAATGGTCTCGGTCAATACTATGATCAGCCTGAGAACTATTATCCAATGAACTACTATAACAATCGGGGAAGGGGAGGCAGTAGGGGTGGTGGACACCCTTACAACAATCATGGCTCGGGGGTCCAAGGTGGTTATGCCCTAGCTGATGTTGGTGTCAATTCTAATTGACTTATTTAAGGGTTAAATGTTTATAAGGTGTCTGTTTGATTATTAGCTTCCGTGGTGGGTGGTGATATTGTTTTGTTTTTGCCTTGCATGAAAAATGAAACATGGTTTTAATGTGGGGTTGATGTTGCTAAAAGCACCATCCAAGACGCCCCATTTTCTTTTTTTGTAGTTTCAGTTAATGGAGGATTTTTTTATCAAATAAAAAACTATAAAATTAGATTCTTATATATATTTGTTTTTTTCTACCGTAAAATTCCTAAAAATATGCTGCTGATTAGCTTGTGTGGTTTCAAGAAATGCCTCATATAATCTTTAAATGAAGAAGCTAAAGGTATGAGTTATTTATTTATCTGAGTTGGAGTATACGTATGCATTGTTCGTATCTTTTATAGAGGAAATAGGGGTATATAACACTTTTTACATTTTGACTTGTACAATTGTCACACTTTAATAACTCTTGTTTTAATAGCACCAAAAAGGGAATTTGGACAAAAATACCTCCAGCTTCTTTTCTTTTCTCTTGTGTGTCCTTCACCTTCTTTTTCCTTTTTTCCAAACCTCCATTGATGGAGCTTCAATGGAGGTGCCACCGCCGATCGACAAGTTGACCGGCAAAACCACCGGGAAAACGTTCGTCGAATGCCAATCATTGTAACTGAAGTGTTCGTTTTCATTTTCGAGTTGTGTAGAGAGAGAAACGAAGCAAAACCCAAACTGTCGCGAATCTTCATCGTCCGATCTATGACGATCCGTCATGAATCTGATGAAACCGATGACGCCAACGAACTCGGCATCGTTCAATCTTCCAGATCCAATTATCTCCGGAGTCAACTAGCACCATCGTCGGATCGTCACTGTCACCATTGATGGAGGTCGACAGAATAAGTCCCGAACAAACTGGAATTAAGTCTCGAAACGCATGAATAAGTCTCGAAAACACATGAATAAGTCTCAAAAAAATCATAAATAAGTTTAGAAACTGCAAATAAATCTCGAATTTTCGAGAAAAAATATAAAAAAGAAAAAGAGTAAGTGGGGGTATTTTGGTCTCATCACCTATTTTGGTGCTATTAAAACAAGACTTATTAATGTGGTGCTATTTGCACAAGCCCTCCCCCAAAAAGTGTTATTTAATTTTTGAACCCTATATATTTATATGAAAACAATACGGCATAAAGATACCATTCGTTAACTTATACCGGTATATATGCATCAGCAAAATTTTGTCAAAAATTATCAAATTTTTCTTCTTTTTTAGGGCCGATAATGAGAGAGGTCTTCTTCAAGGTGAGGAGATGAGAAGATCTTTATCCCTTCTTCAAACTCCATTCACCATGATGAATAAGAGAAAAGGTACGTACACAACCCATTCAATTATAAAAAGGCGAAAAAGGAATATGACATTTTCAATGCATACGTATACTCTTTTTGAAATTAATTACTCATACCTTCAGATTCTTCATTTAAAGATTATATGAGGAATTCTTTGCAACCACACAAGCTAATCACTGTAGTAAATGAAAAAATACCATTTATGAATCCTACAATACCATTTGTGAACTAAAAAATAACTACAACACTTTTCAAAATAATAATAATAATAATAATAACTACTATATATTCATATCTCTTATTTATATATTACTTTAATTTCACTCTTTTTTTTTTTTTTAATTAAGTCATCTCTTTGTCTAATGTTCATTTTACCATTTATGAACTATATATCCATGTCTTATAAATATATATATATATATATATTTTTTCTATTATTAGTTTGTCCTGACAATAAATATATTTGGACGAAGAATGTGTACCACTAGATTTACATACTTTGACTCAAAGTGTATGTACTTATCAAAACTTCTCTATAATCTGTGGTCCACATTCTTCGTCCTGATATATTTATTGTCAGGACGAACTGACAATAGAAAGACTATATATATATATATATGTTGCTGCTACTTTTTTTTAATCAAGTTATATCAATAGTTCTTTTTCTAATTAATTCAAATTTTACAATATAAAGATGTTAATTATTATAATTACAGTGCTATGAGTAATATAAAATATATTATTTCATAATATAAAAAAATTTATCATGTTATATACACAAAGGTATTTTTGTAATCAATTATGTATCATTCTGATTCCTTAGTTTAAGTAAATATTAGAAATAGAATAAATTTGATTTCGTTTCCGATTTCTAAATTATTAGTAAACACTGGAATGTAATTTAATAACTTGATTCCGATTCTATTTCTTTTTTTGGTGGAATTTGATTCCGATTTCATCCATTCATGATTAGTAAACGCGCCCTTAAAGTAACTTTACATTTCGCTATTTACTAACTTGGACGAGGGTTATAGGTCATGGCCCAATACTCTATCATTTTCTTTCTCACATTTTATTTTTATAAATCAAGTGTTATTTTTTGTAATGTATTATTAAATTTTAAATTTCCCTTTTTCAAAAAATAAAAATTATCAAAAGTAGAAAGAGCAAAATAGAAGATACCATTTAAGGCATCTTCAACCCAACTCTAAAATGAAGCAATCAAAATCAAATTTGAAGCAAAAAAACATTCTCAAACACAACTTAAAAATTCTACGTCAAAATGGCTTGTTGAATACTGTTGCACCAAATGTGGCATGATACTATTCATTTGAAGTAAAAATACCTCATTTTTTTTTTATATCCCTATAGTTTAGTTCAATCACACTTTTACCCTTATTCAACAAAATTTATTTCAATTGTATTCCTTTTTATTATTTAAAAGTTTTGTTTAACACTATTTTATCCTTATTCAATCAAATTTATTCCAATTGTATCCCTTTTTATTAATTAATGTTTTTGTTTAATTTATATTGTTTTAATTTAATTATTATTTAATAATTACATATTATGTTAATTCTAGGGTGAAATGTTAATTGTTGAGAAATAATAAAAAAAGGAAAAGAAAGAGAATATTCTTTTTAGTATAACATTTGGTGCAATGGATTGGAAATGGAAAAAATAAATACTGTGAAAGTTGCACCGTTTTAATATGATTAATGCTAGACGTCCCAATTTTTTTTTCCAAATTTTATCACAAATGATATGACACAGGAGGTGTCAACATTATATCAGTTACCATATAATCTCATGATTTATAAGATGCTGACACCTTACGTACCACATCATTTGGGAAAAAAAATTGAGACATCTAACATTACACTTTTAATACAAAAGTTGCATCAAATTGAGTTTTGAGGTTGACGATAGCCTAAGCATCTCTATTGAAATGATATGAAGCAATAGGAAAAAGAAAAATAAGTCGGCATAGAATAGAAATGAGATGCGTGTGCCAAAATAAATTGCGGCTCACACGAAGAGCATTTTCTTTTTAGAATGCCCAAAAGTCATAAACATAAAATTCCAACACTACTTACTTGTCCACACCTATTTTTTCTTCTACTACAACATGCAAAATGCACGAATTTATACGATTTCCTTTTATGGAAAAAGAAGGAAATAACATTTCAGGGAAGTGCTTATTCTATGTGTTTACTGTTCAGTTCCAGAATTTCACATGGATCGATAAAAAGGGTGTTTAAGCTTATTATATAAGTTAGGTGAAGTTTTTTGAGTTGACGTAACATGATTGTTCTGTTGAATTTAGAGAAAAATAAGAAAGAAATTATCAAGAAATTTTCTATTGTTTTCATTGCTTCTCTGTTGAACAGAGACTTTGCTTTTATAGCAATACAATCATTTTCTAACAAACATGTGGACTCTTAATCACAGTCGTTCATCATCTTGATCTTCTAGAAATCTCCAAAACAGAATTGCTGAGTTGTAGCTGAGTCAGCTTATTCTGATACAATTCTGTTTTGAGGTGAGCCGAGAAAATAACATTGTGAAGACTTTCTTCTATGATGATGCTGACATATAATCATATGATTAAGATTTGTTAATCTCAACACCCCCCCTCAAACTGTGCTTATGTAAATCAGCCTATTTGAATTTCATTCTAGAATAGGAATCATCGATGTCAGCATTATCACTCCCCCTCAAGCAACACTGATCCCTATCAGAAATCAACTTGGATGACAAAAACTGAAATCGAGAAGGAGCTAATACCTTTGTAAACGTATTATCTGTCTAGACCTCTATAGGAATGTACTTGATATCAATCTTGTGTGCAGTAACAAGATCACGAAGGAAATGGAGATCAATTTCAATATGTTTGGTGCGGGAGTGAAGAACAGGATTGTGAGCCAACTGCTTGGCACTCAAGTTAACACACCACAGCACATGCAAGCCAACTAAGTCAACTTGAAGTTCTCGCAAGAAAGATTGTAACCAAAGAATGTATGTGGTTGCTAACTCAAGAGCCCTATATTCAACCTCAGTACTAGATCGAGCCATTACGCCCTGCTTTTTCGAGGACCAACTGACCAGATTTCCACCCAAATAGAGACAATAGCCACTCATAGATTTCTTATCATCCACACTTCCAGCCCAATCTGCAACGGCAAAACATTCAATAGACATTTCCATGGTTGGTTTAAAGAAGAGACCAGACGTTATTGTGCCTTTAACATAACGAAAAATATGCTTGACAGCCAGCCAATGAGTTTGCGATGGAGAAGCCAAAAACTGAGAAAGCTTGTTAACCGCAAAGGTAATATCAAGCTTGGAGAGTGTAAGATATTAAAGAGCACCTATGGTGCTTCTGTAGAGAGTTGCATTAGAAAAAGGCTCACCATCTAGAGCAGATAACTTGCAATTTGCTACAAGAGGAGTGTTACATGGTTTCGAACCAGCCATATTCATCCGAGATATAAGATCCCACACATATTTTGTTTGTGACAAAGTCAGTCCTCCAAGACCTTTTTGTGATTCAAACCCAAGAAAGTATTGAAGAGAGCCAAGGGATTTCAGAGCAAAACATAAATTTAAATCCTTAATGACCTTCGATATAAGAGCCTTATCATTACCAGTTAGTAGAATATCATCTACATACACCAATAAGAGAAGAAAAGAGGTAGCAGACCGAAAGAAGAATAAAGAATTGTCTGCTTACAAATTTTGAAAGCCCTAATTGAGCACAACTGAGCGAAGTTTCAAACCAAGCTCTAGGGGTCTGTTTTAGGCCATATAATGATTTGTGAAGTTTGCAAACAAACGAAGGATGATCGGGGCTGATGAAACCTTCAGGCTGAGACATGTAAATCGATTAAAGAAGCTCCCAATTTAAAAAAGCATTATTCATATCAATTTGCTGAATATCCCAATCGTTTGTAACAGCCAAACTTAGAACAATCCTAATAATTGAGCTCTTTACAACTGGGCTGAAAGTCTCAGAAAAATCCAATCCTGGTGTCTGAGTAAAGCCTTTCGCCACAAGCCTGGATTTGTACCTTTCAAGTGAACCGTCCACCTTATATTTGACTCTGAAAATCCACTTGCTACCAGCAACATTCATGTAAGCTGAGAAAGGAACAAGGCTCCATGTCTTAATTCTCTACAAAGATTTAATTTCACTTTGCATAGCAGCTCTTCATGTTGGACTGTCCAATGCCTCTTTGACAGAAAAATGAGTAGTAGTCAAGACACCATTGGATGGTAAAGCATGATAGAGTTTTGGTTTGGAAACATCATTCTTAGCTCTTGTCACCATTTTGTGTGTGTTTTGAGAGACAACAGTAGGCAGAGCTGCTGTCAATGATGGAGGGGAACCACCAAGAGAGATATGGAAGGGCACGGCTGGTAGAGTGTTTTGCATGGTGTTTAATGTCGTGTGTAGAGTAGGATCTGAAGGAGGTACATTCTACTTGTGAGATGGCTTTCCATTCTTTTGCAAAGTTGAAATTCCTCTAAAAATTATAGAAACTGGAATGCTTGGAGAATTTGCAATCTTGTCAGATTTTCTTGGAAACAATGAAGAGTAAAGGAACTCTACTTCATTGAATACAACATCTCTTGATATATACACAGGAATTCTAGGGTGCAAACATTTGTAACCCTTTGTAAAGTCACAATAACCTAAAAACATACACTTAGCTGATCAAAAATTCAATTTGTGCTTGAGAAAAGGCCGAATGTGAGGAAAACAAGCACAACCAAAGCACCTGAGTGTTAGGTAATCTGGAGACTTTCGAAATAAACGAGCATGAGGAGAATCATTTTGTAACATAGAGGACGGAAGTCTGTTGATCAAATATGTGGCAGTGTGAAATGCCTCCCACCAAAAAGATAAAGGAATTTCTGACTTAGCAAGAAGGGACAAACCGATTTTAATAATTGACCTATGTTTGCGCTCAGCAATACCATTCTGCTGATATGTGTGAGGACATGTCCTTCTATGAGCAATGCCATGATCTACCAGATATGATGATAGTGAAATGAATTCTCCTCCATTATTGCTTTGAATGCATTTGAATTTTGTAGAAAATTGACATTCGACAAACTTGTGAAATGATATAAACACTTGCTTGACTTGAGACTTAAGAACAAGAGGGAAAATCCAACAATATCATGAGTACACATCAATGAAACTCACATAATGCATGTATCCCTATGTTGAAGGAAAGGGTGAAGGTCCACAAACATCAGTGCAAACTAATTGTAATGGGATAGTGCACTTGTGATCAGACAGAGAGTAAGGTAATTGGTGCACTTTACCCAAATTACAGGCATCACAAAAATTATTTAAATCCAAATCAGAAACCTTCATATTCAAGTTGTTCAATACACACGATAACATACGAGAACTTGGATGACCAAGTCTATTGTGCCAAGTTTTTACAAATTGCAGCTTGGGAAGAGGAAGTTTGCCTGAGGTTAGTGCAAAAGAATTGCATTCAGCACCTTTACAATTTTGGCAGCAGTAAGCATACCGGTATTATTTAAAGCAGTGTGAAAAGAAGAAATGGAGGATGCAGACTTTGGTACAAACTCCACAGATTTAACTTTGTTCTTAAGACACCTTCCAGCATTGATTTGGTACAATCCCTCTCTAAGAGTTCATTTGAGCAATATACTCTTCGTTACCTTGTCCTTTATCACACAACAACAAGAGTCAAATTCCACTGTGACATTGTTATCTTGTGTTAATTGTGCAATGCTCAACAAGTTTTTGGTAATACCAGGCATAAACAAGACATTTGTAAGCAAGATATTGCACATAGAATGCATATTTGAGACAAGATTTAAAGAACCAACATGAGAGATAGCAAGTGTTTGACCATTACCAACGGCCAATCGATCGTTACCTCTATACTCTGAGCTGATGGAGAGATTGTTAAAATCAGGCGTGATATGGTTCGTTGCACCGCTGTCTATGTACCAATTGGAATCAACAACTGAAGAGGCAGAGGCAGTCATAGCATTAAGATTGTTGTTACAAACTTGATATGAGTTTTCATGAGAGTATTCAATTTGTTGAGCAACATTCCCTTGTGGTGGTGGTTGTTGCCTAGTGATATTGTCACTGTACGATTGATCGAACCTGTGATAACATATGTTGGCTGTATGGCCAATTTTACCACATACTTGACATATAGGGCGAGAATTGTTTGTTCTACCTCCTTTACTTCTGTTGTTACGACCTCTGTTGAATCTACCTCCTCATCTAGGCTGAGTGCCTCTTTGATATCCAGAAGACTCTCCTCTGTGAGTTTTAGTATGAACATTCGCAGAGGCATTATGTAGTTCAACAAAGGACTCAAATTGCTCTAATCTTGCTTCAAAACTCATGAGCAAGAACTGAGTTTCTTGCAATGTTATCTCTCCTTTTTTTAGCAGTAATAATAACCACTACTGGATTGAAATCTTGGCCTAAGCCTTCTTACACATATGAAATCAGATCATATTCAATAATTCCTTCACCAGCAACACTTAATGAATCTGCAATTCCTTTCATCTTGACAACATATTCGTTTATACTAAGTGCTCCCTTTTTAAGAGTTTGTAATTGATGCCTTAGATGCATTGTTTTAGCCATAGAATGTTGTGAGAATAGATTAATAATGCAATTCCAGATTTCATATGATGTTAAACACTGAGTGATTTGACCTAAAATAGATTCATTGAGAGTTGAGAGAATCTAACCTACAAGCAGCTGATCGATCTTCTTCCAGTTCAGAAATTCATCGTTGATGTTTAAGGTCATTTCACCAGATTCTTCATCTTTAACTTCAATATACTTTTGAGGACTTTGACAAGACCAAAAATGAATTCCTCTATATTGAAAGCTCTTACTATTGGAAGAATTTAGGCTTTCCAATAGATGAAGTTATTTTGATCGAGCTTTTTCGGCAAACTGAAGTTAAGATTCTTGGCAATCAGTTAAGACCTAACCTCTCTTTGTTTCTTCGTGAGAGTTGGTACCTTTTGATTTGTTCTTTATCGAACATCTTGCTCCATGTGATTTGCAGTTCCTCGATTCACAATAGGTGACGTTCTTCGATTCACAACAGGTGAATCTTCTTGTGAACCTTCTTGATCTGATGCAGTTGAACCCATGGCCACATGATCGTTCACTGCTTTGATACCATGTTGAATTTAGAGAAAAATAAGAAAGAAATTATAATGAAATTTTCTATTGTTTTCATTGCTTCTTTGTTCAACAGAGACTTTGCTTTTATAGCAATACAATTGTTTTCTAACAAACATGTGGACTCTTAATCACAGTCGTTCATCATCTTGATCTTCTAGAAGTCTCCAAAACAGAATTGTTGAGTTGTAGCTGAGTTAGTTTATTCTGTTACAATTCTGTTTTGAGGTGAGCAGAGGAAATAACATTGTGAAGACTTTCTTCTGTGATGATGCTGACATATAATTATATGTTTACGATATGTTAATCTCAACATGTTCATGTTCGACCTCTAACCTTCGAATGCACGACTCGTGTGTGGGCGCGACCTGCGTACACGAATGCCGCTCCGGTTTGGACCGTGAGAGTCAAATTGACTTTTTGCCACTTCAACGTTTTTTGTTTTGTGTTTTGTAAAGAATAAGGAAAGCAATTAATTGTTTGGTCGTGTGTGGGTGCGACCTGCGTACACGAATGCCGCTCCGGTTAATTGTTTGGATTCTGATTTCTTACTTGATCACTAAGAATACAGAATCTCTTTAAACGGAAGATTATTCCCTAATTAATTTACTTTCCTTATCAGACTAAAAACGTGCTAATCAAGTAATTTCCAACTAAACCCTAGTTTCAGTTGCCTATAAAACCTAAGCTTCTTTTCACAGAAAATCATCCCAAAATTTATAGCAGCCGCAGCTTCTTCTCTTTTCTGTTTTCTGATTTTTCTCGGTAAGTTTGAGCTCGGTTTGAGTTCGCTGAGGGTGGTTTGTGCTACGCACTTCCACTGGTTAATCCGTTGTATCCTGGGAGACGATCGCTACACACATACGGTGTGATATACGGTGAAATCGTCTTAAGGATACCGTGTTTCACATGGGCCTCGGATTTCTAACGTGATTTCTGTGTTTTTCATCTTCTGTTTACTGCAGGTTCATTACCAAATTGTGTTTTCGGAATACAAAACAACAAAAACTATGTTTCATGTTTCATGCAAGGCAAAAACAAAACAATATCACCACCCACCACGGAAGCTAATAATCAGACAGACACCATATAAACATTTAACCGTAAAGAAGTCAATAATTGGCACCAACATCAACTAGGGCATAACCACCTTGGACCCCCGAGCCATGATTGTTGTAAGGGTGTCCACCACCCCTACCGCCTCCCCTTCCCTGACTGTTATAGTAGTTCCCTGGATAATAGTTCCCAAGTCGATCATAGTATTGACCGTGACCATTCTGGTATGCTCCACCTCCCTTGCCGTTGCCATGACCTCCACGACCATTAGGATACCCCCTGCGGACACCACCACCACCACCTCTTTGATTCTGATAGGGTCTTCGGGGGATATACTGTTGCTCCTTAGACTCTACCTCTCAATACTTGTTCTTGTTGAACTGAAACACCCTCGATGTGATCTTGAGACTTTCTACCATGCCACTTACAAAGGGGGCATCAGATGTTGACAATATTAAAACATGAGTATGAGAAAGAGAGGGAGTGAACATTTTTTAAACTACCCTTTATAATAAGCTACAATCCCCGTCAACATCTTCGTTCATAAATTTTTTTTTCTTACCAAACATTTGTTTTGTTCTTCTCTTTATTGGAAAGCTAAGTAGTCCAGTCATAATTAGATTACAGAAAAATCATCTGAAAACTAGACCACCTAACACAATCCTAAGCCTAAAAATCAACATATATAGTTACATAGTCAAATATGAGTAATTCCAGCACCGAACCAAAATAAATTAACAAACAAACAAAAAGAACTGCTGTTTTAAGGTTATATAAAACTTAGAACATGCAACAGCTGCATACTAAATTATTAGACACTGATCATCAACCGAAACTTATCCAAACCTAAATTCTAAAATAGTCGGGACCCAATACAACTTGTTAATCTGCATAACAAAACACCATAACATTTCATCAGGTTTTCTTTATATCAATGAAATATCAACAATAATTCATCACAACAGCATTTTAAAAGCAAATAATTCATTTATTTATTTTTAAACTAAAAGCACTAGGTGAGGAAAACAAACGTGAATATTTTAGGTATCTCGTCTTTTAAGCCTGCAATGAAACAGCCTACCAGATATCCTTCAAGTAACCCATCCACCCTCTGTGATAACTTTTCGAAGGCCTCTTGGTACACCCCCACTGTGGATACTTGTTTGAGCCGAGTCAAAGCCTCAGAAGGACCCTCGTACTCTGTTGGTCCAAACCTGTGTAGCACGGCTTCCGTAAACTCAGTCCAGGAGAGAGGCCCATGAAATTTCGACAGCCAACTATGCCACTGTAGAGCTGTACCCTCTAGATAAAAGGAGGTCAATTGCACTTTTTGAGCCAGTAAGATCCCCTTGAACTCGAAATACTGCTCAGCTTTATAGATCCACCCATCGGATCATCTCCACTGAATTGGGGAAACACCAATTTGAGCTGTGTGGTTAGTTGGGTTCAGTGGCGGACGGTTGAGAGGACTGTCCTGGGCTGTAGCCCGGGTAGCCCTCTAGAAAAAATATATTTATATATATATATATACACACACACACACATATATATATATATATTAATCATTATTCTTTTACCTATAAAGCTGTAGATAATTGTCTTTTAAAAAAAGAAAAAAAAAATTGTAGATAATTTTTATGAAAATCTGAAAATGGTTTTTGATAAAATAATTTATTTCATTTATTTATTCTAACTTATAATCAAAAGACAATAATAAAAATTACAAATAATCAATTACAGTTGATAAAAGTATTATTTTATGCTTGTTTTACATACATATAATATTTCATTGATTTTATTTTGATTGTTTAATTATATAATTTTTTATTTTTTTAAAAAGGCAATCATATACAAAGGCACCAAGCCAGGCAAACAACAACAGAACAGCCAACAAGCAGCAGCCACAAGTAAATCAAGCACCCAGAAAGCAAAACAAAACAGGGGACAGCAACCCCGAAGAACCAAAAAAACAGAGAAGCAAGAAGAAAAGAAACATGTGCCAACTCAAGACACTCCACCAAACCTCCTCCATGCCCAGCTGCACTCCTTTCTTGGCAAGGATATCGGCATAAGAATTAGTCGATCTTGGACGAAACTCCACCACCGCCAAATAGAAACTGTCCAACCAACTCCTAATGTTAACAATAACCTAATCATGACTGTTATTCACAAAAATGCAGCTTGAAATCAAGCTGATGGCAGTCTTGGAGTCACTTATGATAGTAATCGGTCTACTACCAAGCTCAGCTTTTGAACCAAACAGCTCACACGCACGTTGAATCGCCAACAACTCAGCCAAAATAATATCTTGAATTCCTATGTGACAAGAGAAAACACATAAAATCTTGCCCATATGATCACGTAAAACACCCCCAATCCTCGCCGGCCCAAGAGAACCCTTAACCGAACCATCAACATTAAAATACAGGGAATTGGGCAACAGAGGAGACCATTTCTCCATAATCAACCACTTCTTCTTAGGCCCTTCCGAGCAACATTCAATAATATTCAGCAGAATGTGAGTAATGGGAATCGAAGAGCCTCTTCTGAAATGCTTAAACCACCAACCTAATCTAAATTTCACCATATCTACCGCTTTCACAAAATCAGGTTGCACTTCCTTAAAAATCAAATGATTCCTGACCTCCCAGATAGTCCAAACAACCGTGAAAAACATCGTCTTCCAAGCTCTATAAGAATGCTTCCAAGGACAAAGATTACTCCACCCTTTCCACCATTGAACAATGGTTCTAGTAGGACAACATACAATTCCCCACCACTTCATACAGGCCTGCCACAAACTCCATGTCCACTGACAGTGGAGAAAAAAAATGATCAACCTTCTCTTTATAATCATCACACAAAGAGCAGTATAAACCTGAACCCTGTTGCACCCTAAATCTACTCAAGACCTCTCTAACGGGGACTCTCCCATGAATGAGCTGCCACACAAAAAGTTCGATCTTAGGGGGGCAAAAACCCAACCAAATGTCCCTGAAAACCGACTCATCTTCAACAACCCCCTTCTCCAACAGCTTCGACTTAACAGAAAATTGACCCGTAGTCTCCAACTTCCAAATCACCGAATCCTCAACATTATGCAAGATTTTAACATTCGAAAGACAACCTAGAAAGCTTCTCCATTGGCTGACCTCCCAATCAAACAAACCCCTTCGAAGTTTGATCTCCTATTTCCAAACAACTCACTAAAACATACTCCTTCACAAAACCCATTTTATTAACAGCCAAGGAGAAGATCTTAGGAAAAGCCTCTTTGAGCGTCGAACCCTTTATCATCACATCCGACCAAAACTTGGCTCTACTACCACTTCCTACTACCACAGCCATCCCCCTCTTGAAAATCTGCTACGAAACAGAATCTGTCATAAGCAGATTTCCTGCAGCTTTAATGAAAACCGAGCCTTTCTTACCACTGCACCAATTCCATTGAAGATCCTCTCTCCGAACTCTATATTTAGCGCTTAAAACCCTCTTCCATAGAGACTCATTTTCCACCCCAAAACGCCAAATCCATTTAGCCAATAAGCTCTTATTTAAATTGATAATAGAACCAATTCCCAAGCCCCCATTTCCTTTGTTTTTGCACAAAAGATCCCACTTCACACAATGGATTTTCTTATTCGTAACCCCATCACCCAAAAAAAAAAAAAAAAAACTCATTGGAAGTCTTTCAATTTTTTGGGCTATGCCTCTCGGAATTTTGAAGACGGACATAAAGTACACCGGAATGCTTGACATCACTGACTTAATAAGCACAAGGCGACCACCTTTATTAAGAAAAGATTTCTTCCACAGAGCCAAACGATTCTCTATTCTACTAACAAGTCCACTCCAAAACGATTTCGCTCCCGGTCTACCACTAAGAGGTAAACCTAAATACATGATAGGTAACGAAATCTTGGCACACCTGAAAATGCTTGCCCAATGGGCTGTCGGCAGCATACCTTTTCCCATCGTTTAATTATATAATTTAGATTCACCTCATTTTATTCTCGAACACACAATCTCATGTGCAGAGGTGACAGGAAAACCGATGGGCAACCTCATCTTGTCTATAGAATCCATTTATAAACATGATATATATTGACTAAATAATTCAATATGAGAGTTTGTAAGTCATTAATTAAATTAAGCATTAGATTACACAATATGAGGTTTGCCCAATTGTTTGCCCCTCACACCTACACCATGAGGTTGTAAATTTGAGTGTGCCCCCTCTCCCAAAATCCCGAATTATTATAATACTTTAAAAAAATAATTAAGCATCAAAATATATTGATTAAATAAAAATAGTTAAATTTAACGATTGATAATTAAGGAATTGGCTTAAAATATTAGTGTTTACAAAAAAAAATAAAAAAATATATATATATAACTTAGCCCGGGTTGTAAATATTTCCTGGGTCAGCCCCTGATTGGGTTGTCGACTGAAACCATATGGTGGGGTTGAGGACGCAAAGGTCAAGCCTAAGTAAACGGATTGATTTCAACTGCTGCTCCATAGTCCATTCTGATGAATGTCTAGGGTTTGAGGTTCAGTTAAAACTGATTGCAAGATATTGTTAACTTCGGTGAAATTGATTTGAAGGAGATAAAACTTCGATTCATGGCATGTGCGAATTTCACTGACTTCATTTCTAAATTCAGTGTTGGTCTAGTATCCATATCAGCCAAACCTGACTCTGATACCAATTTATTAAGAACTTAGCGAATTTGGGAGAGACAAAAAAAAAAAAAAAAAATTTAGAAGAAGAGAGGAAGGAAGATTAAGGAAGCCGTAAATCTTGTCTATATTCACAACAATCGAAATAGTTATAGACCATGTTTAGCTATCTTGCTAGAAACTATAGGAACATAAATAATAACCGGAAAGTAGTGTTGTTGTATGACTGTATCCAACAGCTCATTGCCGTAACAAAACAAACAACTACGAAAGTGGTGCCACAACTGACACTCAACTTAGCTTCTTCATAGCATAACAAATAACAAATCACAACAACCCTACACCAAGTCTCTCGCGAGTTGGCATGTGCATGGATTAAGTGGTAAGATGGAGTTGACTTGTGTGGACTGGGTACACATCATTGACGTTGTTTTTTCTCTTTGCATTCATCCTCCCTTAAAGTCCACTTTACAACTTCAATTAGATTCAATAATCTCCATATTAGTGCTTTATGAAACTGAATTTGACTACGTGCATATGTTTAGGGTTTTATTTTTTATGACTTTTCAAAGTTCAACTCTTAATATTTACACTCAATTTTATCACGTGTATATGTTTGGATTTTTTTTTTTTTTTAACAAATGTTTGGATTTTTTTTAAGTTACAAAGTTATTGTTTTCAAGCAAATCTTAATATTAACAGTAATTTGTTCATCAAAAGACAAAAACCTATAATGATGGGATGTTTAGATTTATACTCTAGACCATTACTCAATATCGCAACAAATGTTAAATATATGATAATGATGAGATGTTTATTTTCATTGCATTAGAGGGACATGGATTGATAGTAAAAAGAGAGGAGAGAGAGAGGGGGGGGGGGGGGGGGGGGGGGGGGGGTGTGTGTGTGTGGAAGTTTTTGGTTTGATTGTAATTTTAATGATGTATTTTGGGATGTTTATTTTTATTGTATGGGAGAGATATGAATAAAAGTAGTAAAAAAAAACAAAAAAACAAAAAAGTGAATAAGTGAGAGAGAAAGAGATGCAATGGCCGGTCTAATTGTCTAAAAAAAAATAGGCATTAGAGAAATACTTGAGGGCCCTTTTATTTTGTTTTTTTTTTTTGTATGTAATTATTGGCCTTTGTTTAAAACAAATACTTTGACCTTTTTTTTATCTGAAGCTAAATATATTTATTGTACCATTTTAAATTCCAACCTATATAAATAAAACTCAATAATAACTCATTACAAGTAAATATAGGTCTTTTTAGTGGATGGACCCTGGGCGAGCGCCTCTGCAAACTAGGGCCAGGGCTGGCCCTGACAGTATGTAGCATGACAGAAAAATCTTATTATTAGCCATATCACATAAAACTTTCCTTTTATTTTTGATCGTCCTCCTCGTGCCTCCTTGTCAAATCATATCATGTGTTTCTCGATCTTCTTCTGGAGATCGTCCTTCTTGGCTCCCACCAGCCTGTCAACTTCTTTCCCTTTTTTAACCAGAATGAATGTTGGCATTGCCTCTATGTCAAATTGTTTTGCAATTTCCTGTTTTTCCATTCACATAATTACACATATATGTTTTAGTCATATAATAAGCACGACCCCCATTGTATCATCGACATTATGGGAATTGATTCAACACCTTCTTTGAAACAATTTCTTTAAGCTCATCGTAAATCTTTCTTAGACGGAAAAAGAGAACAAAATTACCTTGAATTTGTCAACATCAATCTTGATAAACTCAACCTCAGTGTACTTGGCTACGAACTCCTTAATAGCAGGTTCCATTGACTTACAAGGTCCGCACCATGTTGCCGTGAAATCAATCACCAACTTCAGCACCACCAAAACATTTACAAAACACCATTATTACTCAAAACAAAAATCTAACACAATATTATTGAACACTAGAGAGATAGTACTTACCAGCTTGTTAGTTTCTTTGGAAGCCTCAAAGTGAGCTTTCCATTGATCCTTGGATTGAAACTCCAGGATCTGATTCGGAGAGTGACTGTTATGGAGAAATCCACGAGGATTTGACATGTTTGCTCCCATTTTTCTTCTGGTATTTAGAGAATGGCAAAGCAATCAAAATTGATTACTCGAGAACACAAACTGGCTTGGAGTTTTACAGGTTTGGTTGGCATATATGGCTTTATATAGGTTTTTCTATCAGCTTAATGACATAGAAGAATTATTATTATTATTATTATTTTAATGGCATATGATTCTATTCGTTTGATATATATATATATAACTTTCATTTAACACCACTAAAATAATTACACTATTCTAATAAGGTTTAATCTGATTTAATTAGTTAATGAAAAAGCTTATAGCTGGCCTTCCATAGTAAAGCATATATGCCCTTGTTTCCTATTTGGTTGTGGGCTACAGCCCAATATTCTATAATATCCTTTTTCATATATTTTTTTTTTTTATATAAATAAAGTGTTATTTTTTGCAATGTATTATTAACTTTTAAATTTCTCCTTTTAAAAAAAATAAAAATAAAAAATTAAATTTATCAAAAGTAGAAAGAGCAAAATAGAAGGTACCATTTAAGACCATCTTCAATGCATATGCCAATGCCAATGCCAAATTTGGTACAAAAAAGTGTAAAATGTTATATTTGGCACATCAATTTAGCATTATGCTCCAATGCATGATCTTATTTAAAATGGTATTTTTATTATTTTATTAATTAAAATTATAAATGTAAACACTTATCATAAATGCATTCATTATTTGTTCCAATGAAAAATTTCATTAATTCATATATTCATTATTTCATTTAAAATATATGTATAATGACATTTTTGTAATTAAAAAAAGAGTATTTATTGTTGTGCCAAATTTGACATAATTTGGCATATGCTATATTGTGTGCCAAATTTGGCACACAATATAACATATGTCAAATTTGGCACATCATTTGACACTGTATTGGAGGAGGATTTTTACACCTTATACTAAATTTTAGCATTGGCACAGCATTGGAGATGCTCTAAGCATCTCTATTAAAATGGCAGGAACCATAGAAAAGAAATGAGATGCGTGTGCGCGTGTGCCAAAATAAATTGCGGCTCACACGAAGAGCATCTTCTTTTTAGAACGTCCAAAAGTCTTAAGCATCAAATTCCAACAACACTACTTTTACACATTTTTATCACCACTTATCCACCCTATTTGTTTTTCTACTCTGATATGCAAAATGCACGTATTTATACGATTTCCTTCTATGGAAATGGAAGGAAATATCATTTCGGAGAAGAGCTTATTCTGTGTGTTTACTGTTCAGTCTTAGAATCTCACATGGATC
This sequence comes from Acer campestre, assembly GCA_954870605.1. Classification (NCBI taxonomy): domain Eukaryota; kingdom Viridiplantae; phylum Streptophyta; class Magnoliopsida; order Sapindales; family Sapindaceae; genus Acer; species Acer campestre. Next base: position 28,172,211 of record OX940806.1, on the reverse strand, counting down.
TATTAAAAGGGTGTTTGAGTTTATTATATAAGTTAGGTGAAGTTTTTTGGGTTGACGTAACATGATTGTTCATGTTCGACTTTATATAATATATCCTGGAAAATGAAAATTGGACGTTGAAGAAGACAATGATCGTCGGCATGGAAGATTGGAAGGGAAGCAAATACTATATGAGAATTGTAGTTTTGACATTCTCGGTCTAAAAAAAGGAATTAATTCATGGTTGTAGAATTAATTACGAGTGAATATCACTTTCGAGCATCTTATTCTAAAACATAAATTCCCTTAGACAACGACATTACCGACATTATCAATGCTTACATATATATATGAAAATGTTCTCTTAATCTCAACCTTTTTGGTACAACCGTACAACCACGCTTAACCTGATGTAACTTTCAACAATCTATATAGCGAATCAGATATTACTATACTTTGATGGAATTCAATCATAATAAAATGAAATACAAATTCAAAAACAATACGGCATAAAGATACCATTCGTTAACTTATATCGGTACATATGCATCAGCAAAATTTTGTCAAAAATTATCAATTTTTTCCTCTTTTTTAGGGCCGACAATGAGAGAGGTCTTCTTCAAGGTGAGGAGAGGAGATGATCATTATCCCTTCTTCAAACTCCATTCACCATGATGAATAAGAGAAAAGGTACACAATCTATTCAATTATAAAAAGGCGAAAAAGGAATATGACATTTTCAATGCATACGTATACTCTTATTCAAATTAATTACTCATACCTTCAGATTTTTCATTTAAAGATTATATGAGGAATTCTTTGCAACCACACAAGCTAATCACTGTAGAAAATAAAAATACCATTTATGAATCCTACAATACCATTTGTGAACTAAAAAATAACTACAACACTTTTCAAATAATAATAATAATAATAATAACTACTACATATTCATCTCTTATTTATATATTACTTAAATTTCACTCTTTTTTTTATTATTATTTTTTTAAATTAAGTCATCTCTTTATCTAATGTTCATTTTACCATTTATGAAATATATATCCATGTCTTATATATATATATATATTTTCTATTATTAGTTCGTCCTGACAATAAATATATTTGAACGAAGAACGTGTACCACTAGATTTATATAATTTGACTCAAAGTGTATGTACTTGTCAAAACTTCTCTATAATCTATGGTCCACATTCTTCGTCCTGATATATTTATTGTCAGAACGAACTGACAATAGAAAGACTATATATATATATATTGCTGCTACTTTTTTTTAATCAAGTTATATCAATAGTTCTTTTTCTAATTAGTTCAAATTTTACAATATAAAGATGTTAATTATTATAATTATAGTGCTATGAGTAATATAAAATATATTATTTCATAATATAAAAAAATTCATCATGTTATATACACAAGGGTATTTTTGTAATCAATTATGTATCATTCTGATTCCTTAGTTTAAGTAAATATTAGAAATAGAATAAATTTGATTCCGTTTCCGATTTCTAAATTATTAGTAAACACTGGAATGTAATTTAGTAACTCGATTCTGATTCTATTCCCTTTTTGGTGGAACTTGATTCCGATTTCATCCATTCATGATTAGTTAACGCGCCCTTAAAGTAACTTTACATTTCCCTATTTACTAACTTGGACGAGGGTTATGGGCCATGACCCAATACTCTATAATTTTCTTTCTCACATTTTATTTTTATAAATCAAGTGTTATTTTTTGTAATTTATTATTAAATTTTCAATTTCCCTTTTTCAAAAAATAAAAATTATCAAAAGTAGAAAGAGCAAAATGGAAGATACCATTTAAGGCATCTTTAACCCTACTCTAAAGTGAAGCAATCAAAATCAAATTTGAAGCAAAAAACCATTCTCCAACACAACATCAAAATTCTATGTCAAAATGGCTTGTTGAATAGTGTTGCACCAAATGTGGCATGACACTGTTCATTTGAAGTAAAAATACCTCATTTTTTTTATATCCCTATAGTTTAGTTCAATCACACTTTTACCCTTATTCAATAAAATTTATTTCAATTGTATTGCTTTTTATTATTTAAAATTTATTTCAATTGTATCCCTTTTTATTATTTAAAAGTTTTGTTTAATCACTATTTTATCCTTATTCAATCAAATTTATTCCAATTGTATCCCTTTTTATTAATTAGTGTTTTTGTTTAATTTATATTGTTTTAATTTAATTATTATTTAATAATTACATATTATGTTAATCCTATGGTGAAATGTTAATTGTTGAGAAACAATAAAAAAAGGAAAAGAAAGGGAATATTCTTTTTAGTATAACATTTGGTGCAATGGATTGGAAATGGAAAAAATAAATAGAGTGAAAGTTGCACTGTTTTAATACGAGTAATGTTAAACGTCCCAATTTTTTTTCCCAAATTCTGTCCCCAAATGATGTGACACATGAGGTGTCAACATTATATCAGTTACCACATAATCTCATGATTTATAAGATATTGACACCTCATGTACCACATCATTTGGGACAGAATTTGGGAAAAAAAATTGAGACATCTAACATTACACTTTTAATACAAAAGTTGCATCAAATTGAGTTTTGGGGTTGACGATAGCCTAAGCATCTTTATTGAAATGACATGAAGCAATAGGAAAAAGAAAAATAAGTCGGCATAGAATAGAAATGAGATGCGTGTGCCAAAATAAATTGCGGCTCACACGAAGAGCATTTTCTTTTTAGAATGCCCAAAAGTCATAAGCATCAAATTCCAACACTACTTACTTGTCCACACCTATTTGTTCTTCTACTACAACATGCAAAATGCACGCATTTATACGATTTCCTTTTATGGAAAAAGAAGGAAATAACATTTCAGGGAAGTCCTTATTCTGTGTGCTTACTGTTCAGTTCCAGAATTTCACATGGATCGATAAAAAGGGTGTTTGAATTTATTATATAAGTTAGGTGAAGTTTTTTGAGTTGACATAACATGATTGTTCTGTTGAATTTAGAGAAAAATAAGAAAGAAATTATCATGAAATTTTCTATTGTTTTCATTGCTTCTCCGTTGAACAGAGACTTTGCTTTTATATCAATACAATCATTTTCTAACAAACATGTGGACTCTTAATCACAGTCGTTCATCATCTTGAACTTCTAGAAATCTCCAAAACAGAATTGCTGAGTTGTAGCTGAGTCAGCTTATTCTGTTACAATTCTGTTTTGAGGTGAGCAGGGGAAATAACATTGTGAAGACTTTCTTCTATGATGATGCTGACATATAATCATATGATTAAGATTTGTTAATCTCAACACTCCCCCTTAAACTGTGCTTATGTAAATCAGCATGTTTGAATGTCGTTCTAGAATAGAAATCATCAATGTCAGCATTATCACTCCCCCTCATGCGACACTGATCCCTATCAGAAATCAGCTTGGATGACAAAAGCTGAAGTCGAGAAGGAGCTAATACCTTTGTAAAAGTATCAACTGTCTGGACCACTGTAGGAATGTACCTGATATCAATCTTGTGTGTAGCAACAAGATCACGAAGGAAATGGAGATCAATTTCAATATGTTTGGTGTGGGAGTGAAGAACAGGATTGTGAGCCAACTGCTTGGCACTCAAGTTGTCACACCATAGCACATGCAAGCCAACTAAGTCATCTTGAAGTTCTCGCAAGAAAGATTGTAACCAAAGAATGTCTGTGGTTGCTAACTCAAGAGCCCTATATTCAACCTCAGTACTGGATCGAGCCACTACGCTCTGCTTTTTCGAGGACCAACTGACCAGATTTCCACCCAAATAGAGACAATAGCCACTCATAGATTTCTTATCATCCACACTTCCAGCCCAATCTGCAACGGCAAAACATTCAATAGACATTTCCATGGCTGGTTTAAAGAAGAGACCAGACGTTATTGTGCCTTTAACATAACGAAAAAGATGTTTGACAGCCAGCCAATGAGTTTGCGATGGAGAAGCCAAAAAATGAGAAAGCTTGTTAACCGCAAAGGTAATATCAGGCTTGGAGAGTGTAAGATATTGAAGAGCACCTATGGTGTTTCTGTAGAGAGTTGCATCAGAAAAAGGCTCACCTTCTAGAGCAGATAACTTGCAATTCGCTACAAGAGGAGTGTCACATGGTTTCGAATCAGCCATGTTCATCCGAGATATAAGATCCCACACATATTTTGTTTGTGACAAAGTCAATCCTCAAAGACCTTTTTGTGATTCAAACCCAAGAAAGTATTGAAAAGAGCCAAGGGATTTTAGAGCAAAACATAAATTTAAATCCTTAATGGCCTTCGATATAAGAGCCTTATCATTACCAATTAGTAGAATATCATCTACATACACCAATAAGAGAAGAAAAGAGGTAGCAGGCCGAAAGAAAAATAAAGAAGTGTCTGCTTACAAATTTTGAAAGCCCCAATTGAGCAAAGCTGAGCGAAGTTTAGAACCAAGCTCTAGGGGCCTGTTTTAGGCCATATAATGATTTGTGAAGTTTGCAAATAAACGAAGGATGATCGGGGCTGATGAAACCTTCAAGCTGAGACATGCAAATCGATTCAAGAAGCTCCCAATTTAAGAAAGCATTATTCACATCAATTTGTTGAATATCTCAATCGTTTGTAACAACCAAACTTAGAACAATCCTAATAGTTGAGCTCTTTACAACTGGGCTGAAAGTCTCAGAAAAATCCAATCATGGTGTCTGAGTAAAGCCTTTTGCCACAAGCCTGGCTTTGTACCTTTCAAGTGAACCGCTCGCCTTATATTTGACTATGAAAATCCACTTGCTACCAGCAACGTTCATGTAAGCTAAGAAAGGAACAAGGCTCCATGTCTTATTTCTCTACAGAGCTTCAATTTCACTTTGCATAGCAGCTCTCCATGTTGGACTGTCCAATGCCTCTTTGACAAAAAAATGAGTCCAAGACACCATTGGATGGTAGAGCATGATAGAGTTTTGGTTTGGAAACATCATTCTTAGCTCTTGTCACTATTTTGTGTGTGTTTTGAGAGACAACAGTAGGCTGAGCTTTTGTCAATGATGGAAGGGAACCACTAAGAGAGATATGGAAGGGCACGGCTGGTAGAGTGTTTTGCATGGTGTTTGATGTCGTGTGTAGAGTAGGATCTGAAGGAGGCACATTCTGCTTGTGAGATGGCTTTCCATTCTTTTGCAAAGTTGAAATTCCTCTAGAAATTACAGAAACGGGAATGCTTGGAGAATTTGCAGTCTTGTCAGACTTTCTTGGAAACAATGAAGAGTAAAGGAATTCTACTTCATTAATACAACATCTCTTGATATATACACATGAATTCTGGGGTGCAGACATTTGTAATCCTTTTTAAAGTCACAATAACCTAAAAACACACACTTAGCTAATCAAAAATTCAGTTTGTGCTTGAGAAAAGGCCGAATGTGAGGAAAACAAGCACAACCAAAGCACCTGAGTGTTAGGTAATCTGGAGAATTTCGAAATAAGCGAGCATGAGGAGAATCATTTTGTAACACAGAAGACGGAAGTCTGTTGATCAAATATGTGGCAGTGTGAAATGCCTCCCACCAAAAAGATAAAAGAATTTCTGACTGAGCAAGAAGGGACAAATCGATTTCAATAATTGACCTATGTTTGCGCTAAGCAATACCATTTTGCTAATGTGTGTGAGGACATGTCCTTCTATGAGCAATGCCATGATCTACCAGATATAATGATAGTGAAATGAATTCTCCTCCATTATCGCTTTGAATGCATTCGAGTTTTGTAGAAAATTGACATTCGATAAACTTGTGAAATGATATAAACACTTGCTTGACTTGAGACTTAAGAACAAGAGGGTAAATCCAACAATATCGTGAGTACACATCAATGAAACTCACATAATGCCTGTATCCCTGTGTTGAAGGAAAGGGTGAAGGTCCACAAATATCAGTGCAAACTAATTCTAATGGGACAGTGCACTTGTGATCAGACAGAGAGTAAGGTAATTGGTGCACTTTATCCATTTTACAGGCATCACAAAAATTATTTAAATCCAAATCAGAAACCTTCATATTCAAGTTGTTCAATACACAAGATAACATACGAGAACTTGGATGACCAAGTCTATTGTGCCAAGTTTTTACAAATTGCAGCTTGGGAAGAGGAAGTTGGCGTGAGGTTAGTGCAAAAGAATTGCATTCAGGCACCTTTCTAATTTTGGCAGCAGTAAGCATACTGGTATTATTTAAAGCAGTGTGAAAAGAAGAAATGGAGGACACAGACTTTGGTACAAACTCCATAGATTTAACTTTGTTCTTAAGACACCTTCCAGCATTGATTTGGTACAATCCCTCTCTAAGAGTTCATTTGAGCAATATACTCTTCGTTACCTTGCCCTTTATCACACAACAACAAGAGTCAAATTCCACCGTGACATTGTTATCTTGTGTTAATTGTGCAATGCTCAACAAGTTTTTGGTAATACCAGGCACAAACAAGACATTTATAAGCAAGATATTGCACATAGAATGCATATTTGAGACAAGATTTAAAGAACCAACATGAGAGATAGCAGGTGTTTGACCATTACCAACGGCCAATCGATCGTTACCTCTATACTCTGAGCTGACTGAGAGATTGTTAAAATCAAGCATGATATGGTTTGTTGCACCGCTGTCTATGTACAAATTGGAATCAGCAACTGAAGAGGCAGAGGCAGTCATAGCATTAAGACTGTTGTTACGAACTTGATATGAGTTGTCATGAGAGTATTCAATTTGTTGAGCAACATTCCCTTGTGGTGGTGGTTGTTGCCTAGTGATATTTCCACTATACGATTGATCAAACCTGTGATAACATATGTTGGCTATATGGCTAATTTTACCACATACTTGACATATAGGGCGAGAATTATTTGTTCTACCTCCTCTACCTCTGTTGTTACGACCTTTGTTGAATCTACCTCCTCCTCTAGGCTGAGTGCCTCTTTGATATCCGGAAGACTCTCCTCTCTGAGTTTTAGTATGAACATTCGCAGAGGCATTATGTAGTTCAACAAAGGACTCAAATTGCTCTAATCTTGCTTCAAAACTCATGAGCAAGAACTGAGTTTCTTGCAATGTTATCTCTCCTTTTTTTAGCAGTAATAATAACCACTACTGGATTGAAATCTTGGCCTAAGCCTTCTTACACATATGAAATCAGATCATATTCAATAATTCCTTCACCAGCAACACTTAATGAATCTGCAATTCCTTTCATCTTGACAACATATTCGTTTATACTAAGTGCTCCCTTTTTAAGAGTTTGTAATTGATGCCTTAGATGCATTGTTCTAGCCATAGAATGTTGTGAGAATAGATTAATAATGCAATTCCAGATTTCATATGATGATAAACAATGAGTGACTTGACCTAAAATAGATTCACTGAGAGTTGAGAGAATCCAACCTACAAGCAGCTGATCAATCTTCTTCCAGTTCAGAAATTCATCGTTGATGTTTAAGGTCATTTCACCAGATTCTTCATCTTTAACTTCAATATACTTTTGAGGACTTTTGACAAGACCAAAAATGAATTCCTCTAGATTGAAAGCTCTTACTATTGGAAGAATTTGGGCTTTCCAATAGATGAAGTTATTTTGATCGAGCTTTATCGGCAAACTGAAGTTAAGATTCTTGGCAATCAGTTGAGACCTAACCTCTCTCTGTTTCTTCGTGAGAGTTGGTACCTTTTGATTTGTTCTTGATTGAACATCTTGCTCCATGTGATTTACAGTTCCTCAATTCACAACAGGTGAAGTTCTTCGATTCACAGCAGGTGAATCTTCTTGTGAACCTTCTTGATCTGAAGGAGTTGAACCCATGGCCACATGATCGTTCACTGCTCTGATACCATGTTGAATTTAGAGAAAAATAAGAAAGAAATTATAATGAAATTTTCTATTGTTTTCATTGCTTCTCTGTTCAACAGAGACTTTGCTTTTATAGCAATACAATCGTTTTCTAACAAACATGTGGACTCTTAATCACAGTCATTCATCATCTTGATCTTCTAGAAGTCTCCAAAACAGAATTGCTGAGTTGTAGTTGAGTCAGTTCATTCTGTTACAATTTTGTTTTGAGGTGAGTAGAGGAAATAACATTGTGAAGACTTTCTTCTGTGATGATGCTAACATATAATTATATGATTACAATTTGTTAATCTCAACATGTCCATGTTCGACCTCTATATAATATATCCTAGAAAATGAAAATTGGATGTTGAAGAAGACAATGATCGACGGCATGGAAGATTGGAAGGGAAGCATATACCGTATGAGAATTGTAGTTTTGACATTCTAGGTCTAAAAAGGAATCAATTCATAGTTGTAGAATTAATTACGAGTGAATGTCACTTTCGAGCATTTTATTCTCAAACATAAATTCCCTTAGACATTACCGATGCTTACATATATATATATATATATATGAAAATGTTCTCTTAATCTCAACCTTTTTATACAACCACGTTTAACCTGATATAACTTTCAACAATCTACATAGCGAATCTGATATTATTATACTTTGATGGAATTTAATCATGATAAAATGAAATACAAATTCAAAAACAATACAGCATATAGATACCATTCATTAACTTATATCGGTATATATGCATCAGCAAAAATTTGCCAAAAAATTTCAATTTGTTCTTTTTTAGGGCCGAAAATGAGAGAGGTCTTCTTCAAACCTTATTCACCATGATGAAAAGAGAAAAGTTCGTAACCAATTCAATTATAAAAAGACGAAAAAGGAATATGACATTTTCAATGTCCATGAAGGCATGAAACAAAACTACATTTTGATTCTTCATTTTCTAAGTTATGGAATATATGAGATAAGAACAATGCATACGTATACTCCTATTCAAATTAATAACTCATACCTATAGATTCTTCATTTAAAGATTATATGAGGAATTTTTTGCAACACACAAGCTAATCAGGGTAGAAAAAATAAATTAAAAAAAAAACTAAGAATATAATTTTATAGCTTTGGATTTGATAAAAAAATCCTCCATTAATTGAAACTACAAAAAGAAAATGGGGCGTCCTGGATGGTGCTTTTAGCAACATCAAGTCATTAACCCACATTAAAACTATGTTTCATGTTTCATGCAAGGCCAAAACAAAACAATATCACCACCCACCAATCACCACGGAAACTAATAATCAGACAGACACCCTATAAACATTTAACCGTTAAATAAGTCAAGAATTGGCACCAACATCAGCTAGGGCATAACCACCTTGGACCCCCGAGCCATGATTGTTGTAAGGGTGTCCAACACCCCTACCGCCTCCCCTTCCCCGACTGTTATAGTAGTTCCTTGGATAATAGTTCCCAGGCTAATCATAGTATTGACCGTGACCATTCTGGTACGCTCCACCTCCCCTGCCATTGCCATGACCTCCACGACCATTGGGATACCCCCTGCGGCCACCTCCACCACCACCTCTTTGATTCTGATAGGGTCTTCGGGGGATATACTGTTGCTCTTTAGACTCTACCTCTCAATACTTGTTCTTGTTGAACTGAAACACCCTCGACGTGATCTTGAGACTTTCTACCACTTACAAAGGGGGCATCAGATGTTGACAATATTAAAACATGTGTATGAGAAAGAGAGGGAGTGAACATTTTTTAAACTACCCTTTATAATAAGCTACAATCCCCGTCAACATCTTCGTTCATAAATTTTTTTTCTTACCAAACATTTGTTTTGTTCTTCTCTTTATTGGAAAGCCAAGCAGTCCAGTCATAATTAGATTACAGAAAAATTATCTGAAAACTGTTAGGTTTTGACTTGTATTCCTAAGCGAACCAAATAAGACTCAACTGATGTGGAGCTTCCTAGAGACGTGGGATACGTTTGGAAGATGGAATGGTGTTGTTTGAGGGAGGTTTGAAGACTAGAAAAATGGAAGATTAAAGATTGTTTCAACGTATTGATCACGGTTTTCTGAGCGATGTAATTTAAGGTGACTTGTAAAGGTTTAGGAAGCGGGTGTGCAACCGTGACCCAAATCGTAGTCAATCATAAGCATGTGTGGAACGGGAAATCTTCAGCGAAAAAGGAAAGTGTTCTTTTAGGAAGTTCTTGTGCTTGAAGGAAAAAGAATACTCTTTACAAGAAGACTTGTCATAAAAGGAAATAGTATTTGTGTGAAACAAGTAAGTCTTGTACGTTTAGGAGTAGGATTTCTTTTTATCTTAAACCCCATGTAACTAGTATAAATAGTCCTAATATTTATGTTTAAGGCTGTGGAGCAAAAAGAACACTATGTAACATTAGAGAGAGTGTGGTGAGATCCAGGGAAACCCAAGGGAATATCCGGGGAGAGATCCAAGGGAATATCGGTGGATTAAGTTAGAAATCCGTGGGTGATATTCAGGGGAGACCTAGGGGATATTGTAGGGGGTACTCGGTGAGGATCTTGTGAGTGGGGTTTAGGATTGAGGTGAGAGAGTTAATCCTAGAGTATATGGTTGTAACAATTTATCATATAGTGGAACTTTCTCTGTCGTCCTGACGGCCTGTGGTTTTTTACCCGTTTTTGGGTTTTCCATGTATATCTTGTGTTGGGATTATTTATTCTCTCTTATCTATTTTTTTGTTTATTGACATTATTAATTGCTATGAGTTATGAGCGAATATTAGGCACCACGTTTCCGCGTTCATCGGTTCATGAATTATCCCCAACAAAAACTAGACCACCTAACACAATCCTAAGCCTAAAAATCAACATATATAGTTACATAGTCAAATATGAGTAATTCCAGCACCGAACCAAAATAAATTAACAAACAAACAAAAAGAACTGATGTTGAAAGGTTATATAAAACTTAGAACATGCAACAGTTGCATACTAAATTATTAGACACTGATCATCAACCGAAACTTATCCAAACCTAAATTCTAAAATAGTCAGGACCCAATACAACTTGTTAATCTGCATAACAAAACACTCATAACATTTCATCAGGTTTTCTTTATATCAATGAAATATCAACAATAATTCATCACAGCAGCATTTTAAAAGCAAATAATTCATTTATTTATTTTTAAAATAAAAGCACTAGGTGAGGAAAACAAACGTGAATATTTTTGGTATCTCGTCTTTTAAGCCTGCAATGAAACAACCTACCAGATATCCTTCAGGTAACCCATCCACCCTCTGTGATAATTTTTTGAAGGCCTCTTGGTACACCCCCACTGTGGATGCTTGTTTGAGCCGAGTCAAAGCCTCAGAAGGACCCTCGTACTCTGTTGGTCCAAACCTGTGTAGCACGGCTTCTGTAAACTCAGTCCAGGAGAGAGGCCCATGAAATTTCGACAGCCATCTATGCCACTGTAGAGCTGTACCCTCTACATCTAGAGGTCAATTGCACTTTTTGAGCCAGTAAGATCCCCTTGAACTCGAAATACTGTTCAACTTTATAGATCCACCAATCGGATCATCTCCACTGAATTTGGGAAACACCAATTTGAGTTGTGTGGTTAGTTGGGTTCAATGGCGGACGGTTGAGAGGACTGTCCTGGGCTGTAGCCCGGGTAACCCTCTAGAAAAAAATAAAATTATATATATATATATTAATCGTTATTCTATTACCTATAAAGCTATAGATAATAGTCTTTTTAAAAAAAAAAAAAAAAATTGTAGATAATTTTTATGAAAATCTGAAAATGGTTTTTGATAAAATAATTTATTTCATTTATTTATTCTAACTTATAATCAAAAGACAATAATAAAAATTACAAATAATCAATTACAGTTGATAAAAGTATTATTTTATGCTTGTTTTACATACATATAATATTTCATTGATTTTATTTTGATATATTGTTTAATTATATAATTTAGATTCACCTCATTTTGTTCTCGAACACACAATCTCATGTGCAAAGGTGACAGGCAAACCGATGGGCAACCTCATCTTGTCTATAGAATCCATTTATAAACATGATATATATTGACTAAATAATTCAATATGAGAGTTTGTAAGTCATTAATTTAATTAAGCATTAGATTACACAATATGAGGTTTGCCCAATTGTTTGACCCTCACACCTACACCATGAAGTTGTAAATTTGAGTGTGCCCCTTCTCCCAAAATCCCGAATTATTATAATACTTTAAAAAAATAATTAAGCATCAAAATATATTGATTAAATAAAAATAGTTAAATTTAACGATTGATAATTAAGGAATTGGCTTTAAAATATTAGTGTTTACAAAAAAATAAATTATATATATATAACTTAGCCCAGGTTGTAAATATTTCCTAGGTCTGCCCCTAGTTGGATTGTCGGCTGAAACCATATGGTGGGGTTGAGGACGCAAAGGTCAAGCCTAAGTAAACGGATTGATTTCAACTGCCGCTCCATAGTCCATCCTAATGAATGTGTAGGGTTTGAAGTTCGGTTAAAACTGATTGCAAGGTATTGTTAACTTCGGTGAAATTGATTTGAAGGAGATCAAACTTCAATTCATGGCGTGTGAGAATTTCACTGACTTCATTTCTAAATTGAGTTTTGGTCTGGTATCCATATCAGCCAAACCTGACTCTGATACCAATTTATTAAAAACTGTTGGAAATATGAAATTTTTCTTTAAATAATTTATGGTCATGACTTAACTATGGTTTAATCATGGTTGAGTTATGGTATGGTTTATGGTTTAATTATGGTTTAGTTTCATTTGAATTGATTGTACTATTTAGTTTACTTTTTAGATTGCTCTAAAATATGTTAGATTTACTTTTAAAACTCAGATGTTGTTGGCGGCTGTGCCAGCTCTTTATGTCAAAGGTATAGGTCTGGCAGTGCCAGTTTATTGTAGCACATCGACCGTTGGATGACAATGTGTCAGTGCGATCTAATGGTAGCACATTGTTATGTATTTTGTATATATACCCCCCTTCGACATTGTAAATTGTAAGAGAGAAAGAAAAATGGAATGGGATGTATGGTTGATGGAAAGAAGTAATTTTTTAGTAAATATTTTAAACTCTTCTCTATTGTTTTCTTATGTGTTTATGGTTTTTTATGTTTATGGAAATGGATTTTACGAATGTTTTCATGAATGTTTTGTAAATGTTTTTATTGATGTTCATGGAGCATGGTGAGAATGTTCAGAGGCATCACCCATGGTAAAGACTGACCCAAAGTGGCAGCAGCCATGGTGAGAATGACCCAGAGGCATCACCCTTGATTTATGAACGAATTTATTGATGGATTTTATGTTCCAGGTTTGACTGTCAACAGAAGACAGTAGCCATGTTATTGATGTTTTTCAAAATAATGTTTAATAGAGTTTTATGTACTTATGTATATTTTATGGATGGATGGTCTGATATCGCAGTAGAGGTATCAGAATATGTTTTATGTTTTATATTTTTCAAAATGGTTTTTATGGAAACAGAGCAATGAACTCTGTAATTTTTACAATATGAAAAATTTTATTTTAAAATTTTTTAAATTTCCAACAAAAACTTAGTGAATTTGGGAGAGACAAGAAAAAAAAAGTACTTTAGAAGAAGAGAGGAAGGAAGATTAAGGAAGCCGTAAATCTTGTCTATCTTTTATTCACAACAATCGAAATAGTTATGGACCATGTTCAGCTATCTTGCTAGAAACTATATGAACATAAACAATAATTGGAAAGTAGTGCTGTTGAATGACTGTATCCAATAGCTCATGGCTGTAACAAAACAAACAACTACGAAAGTGGTGACACAACTAACACTCAACTTAGCTTCTTCATATCATAACAAATAACAAATCACAACAAACCCTACACCAAGTCTCTCGCGAGTTGCATGTGCATGGATTAAGTGGTAAGATGGAGTTGACTTGTGTGTACTAGGTACACATCATTGACGTTGTTTTTTCTCATTGCTTTCATCCTCCCTTGAAGTCCACTCTCAATTTGAATATTTGACCACGTGTATATGTTTGGATTTTTTTTTAAAAAAAAGTTACAAAGTTATTGTTTTCAAGCAAATCTTAATATTATTAAGAGTAATTTGTTTATCAAAAGACAAAAACCTATAATTGAATCAGACTTGGATTTATACTCTAGACCATTACTCAATATCGCAACAAATGTTAAATATATGATAATAATGGGATATATGTTTATTTTCATTGCATTAGAGGGACATGGATCAATAGTAAATGGGGGGCAAATGTTAAATATATGATAATAATGGGATATATGTTTATTTTCATTGCATTAGAGGGACATGGATCAATAGTAAATGGGGTGGGGGTGAGGGGGGTTGGAGGATCCACAAGTTTTTGGTTTGATTGTAATTTTAATGATGTATTTTGGGATGCTTATTTTTATTGTATAAGAGAGAAATGAATCAATGTAGTAAAAAAAAAAAAAAAAAAAAAAAGGAACAAGTGAATAAGTGATGAATCCCTCTAAAAAAGTGAGAGAAAGAGATGCAATAACCGGTCTAATTGTCTAAAAAAAAAATAGGCATTAGAGAAATATTTAAGGCCCTTTTATTTTGTTTTTTCTATATATAATTGTTGGCCTTTATTTAAAACAAATACTTGGGCATTTTTTTCATTTGAAGCAAAATATATTTATTGTACCATTTTAAATTCCAACTTATATAAATAAAACTCAATAATAACTCATTACAAGTAAATATAAGTCTCTTTGAGGATGGTCCCTAGGCGAGCGCCCCTGCAAACTAGGCCCAGGGCTGGCCCTGACTGTATGTAGCATGACAGAAAAATCTTATTATTAGCCATACACATCAAACTTTCCTTTTATGTTTGATCGTCCTCCTCGTGCCTCCTTGTCAAATCATATCCTGTGTTTCTCAATCTTCTTCTGGAGATCGTCCTTCTTGGCTCCCACCAGCCTGTCAACTTCTTTCCCTTTTTTAACCAGAATGAATGTTGGCATTGCCTCTATGCCAAATTGTTTTGCAATTTCCTGTTTTTCCATTCACATAATTACACATATATGTTTTAGTCATATAATAAGCACGACCCCCATTGTATCATCGACATTATGGGAATTGATTCAACACCTTCTTTGAAACAATTTCTTTAAGCTCATCGTAAATCTTTCATAGACGGAAAAAGAGAATAAAATTACCGTGAATTTGTCAACATCAATCTTGATAAACTCAACCTCAGTGTACTTGGCTACAAACTCCTTAATAGCAGGTTCCATTGACTTACAAGGTCCGCACCATGTTGCCGTGAAATCAATCACCATCTTCAGCACCACCAAAACATTTACAAAACACCATTATTACTCAAAACAAAAATCCAACACAATATTATTGAACACTATAGAGATAGTACTTACCAGCTTGTTAGTTTCTTTGGAAGCCTCAAAGTGAGCTTTTCATTGATCCTTGGATTGAAACTCCAGGATCTGATTCGGAGAGTGACTGTTATGGTGAAATCCATGAGGATTTGACATGTTTGCTCCCATTTTTCTTCTGGTATTTAGAGAATGGCAAAGCAATCAAAATTGATTACTCGATAACACAAACTGGCTTGGAGTTTTACAGGTTTGGTTGGCATATATGGTTTTATATAGGTTTTTCTATCAGCTTGATGACATAAAAGAATTTTATTTTATTTTATTTATTATTATTATTTTTAATGGCATATGATTCTTTTCGTTTGATATATATATAACTTTCATTTAACACCACCAAAATAATTACACTATTCTAATAAGGTTTAATCTGATTTAATTAGTTAATGAAAAAGCTTATAGCTGGCCATCCACTGTAAAGCATTCATTTTTCATTGGTCTTGTAATGTTGGTTTTCTAATTTTGTCAAACCTGATGTACTAAACTCTCTTTATATATTATATACCAATAATCTATATGGGAACAATTCGATAACGCCAATTTAGAATATAATATTAACACATATTTAAAATATCAAGCCTTTAAAAAGGAACTTGTAGAACAAACACTTAACCAAAAAAATTGTTGACAATTGTTTGATGAAGTTAATTTGAGATTACGTGTAAACTTATAAGACAAACTTTGAATAAAAAATAAATGTTGATAATATAAGCAAAGGATAGAGTCAATTCATACCCCCTCGGAAGTGGTAAAGAATAAGAGTTTAGGGTGGCTCTATTGCCACCTATAAAATATCTCCTTTCATCTATATTTTAATGAAACTTTTTACTTCAAAATACTATTACATTTAATAACTTAAAATATATAGCTTTATAAATTGAAATTAAATTTACTTCATACACGTATAAGTTGTATTTTATTTTTATCCAAGTAAAATCTTAATTATAGAGTTTTATTTGAATATGATATTTTTTATTTGAGTAAATTCTATAATATTGGTTAAAGGAAACGAAGAAAATGTATGTTGGTTTTTTAATTTTTTAATATAAATATATTTAAAAAAATATATATGTACGAAGATATTTTATCGGTGAGAATAGAAAGAGCAAAATATATTCATTAAACTATTAAAGCATCTCTACTGAAATGTCAAGAAGAAATAGGAAAAAAGAGAAAAAAGTCGGCATAGAAAAGAAATGAGAAGCATATGCGCCTGTGCCAAAATTAATTGCGGCTCACAAGAAGAGTATCTTCTTTTTAGAATGCGCACACATCAAATTCCAACACTACTTTTAAACATTTTTATCACCACTTGTCCACCCCTATTTGTTCTTCTACTGTTCTGTGTGTTTACTATTCATTCCCAGAATCTCACATAGATTGATTAAAAGGGTGTTGGAATTTATTATATAAGTAAGGTGAAATTTTTTAGGTTGACGTAACATGATTGTTCATTTTCGACGTCTATATAATATATCCTGGAAAATGAAAATTAGATGTTGAAGAAGACAATGATCGACGGCATGGAAGATTGGAAGAGAAGCAAATACTTATGAGAATTGTAGTTTTATTATTCTCGGTCTAAAAAAGGAATTAATTCATGGTTATAGAATTAATCACGAGTGAATGTTACTTTCAAGCATCTTATTCTCAAACATAAATTCCCTTAGACAACGACATTACCTATGCTAACATATATATATATATATATGAAAATGTTCTTTTAATCTCAACCTTTTTGGTAGAACCGTACAACCATGCTTAACCTGATGTACTTTCATCAATCAATATAGCAAATCTTATATTATTATACTTTGTTGGAATTCAATCATGATAAAATGAAATACAAATTCAAAAACAATACGGCACATAGATACCATTCTTTAACTTATATCGGTTTATATGCATCAGCAAAATATTGTCAAAAGCTTTCAATTTTTTTCTTCTTTTTTAGGGCCGACAATGAGAGGTCTTCTTCAAACCCCATTCACCATGATGAATAAGAGAAAAGGTACACAACCAATTCATTTATAAAAAGGCGAAAAAGGAATATGACATTTTCAATGCATACGTATACTCCTATTCAAATTAATTACTCATACCTTCAGATTCTTCATTTAAAGATTATATGAGGATTTCTTTGCAACCACACAAGCTAATCACGGCAGAAAAATAAAAAAATAAAAAAATAAACTATACGAATCTAATTTTATAGTTTTTGATTTGATAAAAGATCCTCCATTAACTGAAACTACAAAAAAGAAAATGGGGCGTCCTGGATGGTGCTTTTAGCAACATCAACCCCTCATTAAAACCATGTTTCATGTTTCATGCAAGGCAAAAACAAAACAATATCACCACCCACCACGGAAGCTAATAATCAGACAGACACCCTATAAACATTTAACCCTTAAATAAGTCAAGAATTGACACCAACATCAGCTAGGGCATAACCACCTTGGACCCCCGATCCATGATTGTTGTAAGGGTGTCCACCACCCCTACCGCCTCCCCTTCCCCGACTGTTATAGTAGTTCCTTGGATAATAGTTCCCAGGCTGATCATAGTATTGGCCGCGACCATTCTGGTACGCTCCACCTCCCCTGCCGTTGCCACGACCTCCACGACCATTGGGATACCCCCTGCGGCCACCACCACCACCACCACGACCACCTCTTTGATTCTGATAGGGTCTTCGGGGAATATACTGTTGCTCCTTAGACTCTACCTCTCCATAATTTTGCTCCTCCAATTCTGCCTGTGGTTTGACTAGTTCTTGTTGAACTGAAATACCCTCAATGTGATTTTCTGCCTCTAATTCATCCTGCTAGTAAAAGCCTCAGATCAAATTAACTAAAAGCACAGAAACAAAAAAAAAAAAACAAAAAAAAAACTCGATGCCAGACAAAGAGTGAAGTTGGGGATAACTAAAAGCACCTTCTGAAGCTCCTCAGAGGGACTTGATTGACTATCCCCGGTTTCATTTTCTTGAAAATTCACATCATCTTCATCCTGCAAAAAGATAACATTAACAAATCAAGAA
Source organism: Acer campestre (assembly GCA_954870605.1). Classification (NCBI taxonomy): domain Eukaryota; kingdom Viridiplantae; phylum Streptophyta; class Magnoliopsida; order Sapindales; family Sapindaceae; genus Acer; species Acer campestre. Next base: position 28,153,783 of record OX940806.1, on the reverse strand, counting down.
ATAAGTGAAAATCCAATAAACTTGGAAAACAAAACGATTGTTTGAGTCTATAATAACAAACACAAACTTGATCATGAATTTAGGATCTCCACCAATAAACATAAAAAAGATATTCACAAACACTTGAAATTGGCTATTCCTCTGATGTTCTATTCTGAAACCTATCAAACCATAGATCAGACCAGTCACCACCAAACCATGCCCACCACCACATACACTAATCCCTAGAGTGAAACTATTAAGGTAAAAAAATGAAACTTCTTCAAATAAAAAATGAATTACAAACTAACAGCAATCATAGAGAAGATCAGTCTATATAGGGCAATTCTGGGCAATAAACAAATCTATAAGTTAAACAGCCAGTAAATTGTCTGCTTGGTTACACACATGTTGGAGTTTGTTTTAACTGTCTTTTTACTAAACTATTTAACAAAGGCATGCAACCAGATTGTGTAAACCAAAAAAAAAAAACACTCAAGACAAGAAAACGGATGATAGTTGAATCAGACTCCATATATAAAAAGCATGAAAACAACGCAATAAACAAATTTACCAAAAATCACAGGATCCAATTCCTTAAATTTGCAATTAGAAAATGTAGGGATGACAGAAAACTACATTTTGTTTTATTATTTTTGTTCCACAACGGGTAAGAAAAAGATACATAAATACTTTGACAGCGGTCGGACTGGCAAAACTTCCAACAGCAGCACTGCTTCATCTCCATTTGAATATCATAGTGCAGCATCAAAGGTAAAATGTTGGTTCATTTTCAAAGAGGGAATGTCCAATCAGTAACACAGAAAACATTATCCTTAAATTTGTTAGTACCATGGATATGCCAACGTAAATACCATCTTGGCCTCAATACCTACACAGAGAGAACCCCTAAGAGAACTAAGAGAGATTTTAAAGGAAAGGTTCAAATCATGATGTCAAGATCTTGAGACTTTCTACCTCTTACAAAGGGGGCATCAGATGTTGACAATATTAAAACATGTGTATGAGAAAGAGAGGGAGTGAACATTTTTTAAACTACCCTTTTTAATATAATACAATCCCCGTCAACATCTTCTGCTTTTCTTGGAATGTTTTAGTTTTAAATTTTTTACTCTGCTAGTTTCCTCTTAAGCTAAGTATGACAACCTTTTCAGTAAACTGCATATGAACCCCTAGGAAATTCAATGAGATAAGCCAACCACTAATTAAATTATTGACACCTCTAGGATCACAAATCGGCAATGCCATCATTCCTTAGTCCTTCACGGTTCATAAATTTTTTTCTTACCAAACATTTGTTTTGTTCTTCTCTTTATTGGAAAGCCAAGCAGTCCAGTCTTAATTAGATTACAGAAAAATTATCTTAAAACTAGACCACCTAACACAATCCTAAGCCTAAAAATCAACTTATACAGTTACACAGTCAAATATGAGTAATTCCAACACCAAACCAAAATAAATTAACAAACAAACAAAAAGAACTGCTGTTCAAAGGTTATATACAGCTTAGAACATGCAACAGTTGCATACTAAATTATTAGACACAAAAACACTGATCATCAACCCAACTTAACCAAGCCTAAATTCTAAAATAGTCGGGACCCAATACAACTTGTTATTCTGCTTAACAAAACACTCATAACATTTCATCAGTTTTTCTTCATATCAATGAAATATCAAAAGTAATTCATCACAGCAGCATTTTAAAAGAAAATAATTCATTTATATATTTTTAAAATAAAAACACTAGGTGAGGAAAACAAAAGTGAATATTTTAGGTTTGATAAAAAAAAATTGATAGAAAATGGATATGATATTAATGAAGAAGACTGCACAAAACTAAGTGTGAACCAAGAGTCAACAAGAGGATTACAAACAAAAAAACAAAACTGCTGAGCTACACCTTAAGTTGTGTGAACAAAAGGACAAACAAAACTATACACTTACGGCCTACCCCTTTCAAAAAACATAAAGAAACCTAACCCTTCAGGTTTTTATAAATTTGTCAACATTAAAAGGTCTAAGTAATCACAATTCAAATCAACCAACCAATCAAAAATAGCTCCAATAAGGTAATAGTGTACTTTAAATTCTATACTCAGAAATCTCCCTGATCTTTCTTTGTTCACCAGGCAGTAAACACAGAGTCACAGACTACAGCTGGACCCTAAAACCTTGATAGTTAAACTAACAGGACGTGATATCCTAGGTAGGTATCCAGCAGCAAGGAGATTGAAAACCTTGACCACTACATTGGAATCAAAATTTTGCTGATCAACCCATTAGGGTTTTAACTTAACTTCAGTAAGCCCGACCTTTCTTTGTAGTTTAGCTTCACTCAAAAATCTCCCCAACCTTTATTTTTTCACTGGGCAGTAAACTGGTGACCGATTGGACCCTACAACCTTCATAGTCAACTCATGGTAAGGTAGGTAGCTGGCGGCAAGGGGATTTAAACCTTTGATCAATTGATTGGCATACAGAGCTTTTACCCTTTAGCCCACCCCTTGGGGTATTTAACTTAACTTCAGTAAAGACACATCAATTTCATTATGAAAAATTTATCAATCACCAGCAGAATATTAACTTTAAGGTGTAATTGAGAAAGTTCTCAGGGTTATTGTGTTATTCCATGCACAAACCAAAAGTTATGAGTTATGACAGCTACATTTCAAATGAGGGTTAACCAGCTTCCAGTTTGCATCACAATTCATTATATGAGATTCAGAAGGGAAATGCCCTTCAAGACACGCAAAAAAACATATGTTGAAAATAAGCAAAAGAGAGAATTTATAACGTGTCAGCCGAGAATTTTGAAATAAAACCAATTACTCCAAGTTAAAAAAGCAATTGCCATTATTGAATAAAAATGCCAGTTACCACTAGACCCAAAAGCTTAAGGTGATAGGAAATGGTCAAACAATAGTATTTAAGCACTCAAAAAAGCCTCACTGAATCTTAAAGACTGCCACAGTTGGAGAAGCAAAACATACACTCTAACATGACATTGAGATGTATCACAGGTAAAAGAAATAGGGGGAACAAGCAAACAAGGGACAGAGAAAGAAAGAGAGAGATAAGTAAAGATAAGTGAGAGGAGAACGAAATTATGAGAGAACAGCTTAGGTTTCCATTACTTCAACAATAAATTGACTTTCTAAAGAGAAAATAATATAAGATTACTTTATACTAGCCAAACCTAACTACTTCAAATAATTTGAAAACGCCACAAGGCCCACAACCAACAGCAACGAGCATTATCCTAAAAATAGTCAACCCCACTAAAAAATAGCAGCTGTTACATAAGTGCTAGGTGCCTAGGTTAGAAACAGTTCAATGAAAAATGTTTTTCATCACATTGACGATATAAATCCCTAGGTACATCAACTTTCACATGGACAGTTTGACCATATCAGACAGAGAGCAGAACATTTCACATAGACAATGCAACACATACAGATTCACAAAGACAAACACGCAAGTAGAATAGTAGATGACAAGCTGAAAGTTCCAATCCTATATGGTAATCAACAACCATGTTTCGACATGGAAAAGATGCACATGCCGGTTATTCAAGTTGTAGTTGTCACCTAATCAAAAATTTATCGTATTCAATAAATTGGTGAAGGAACAAACAACCAAAATCTACAAAGTCAAGGGTGTTTACAAAAGATAATCCATAGTTCAACAGAACATGAATTATCAAATATTCTCCACTATTATGGTAGATCTCTCAAAAAAATTTAAGAAATAATACCCAGTTGGTATATGCTTAATAAAATTAGCACAAAAGACGCATGGATACCGCCATGGCCAGCAGCCACATTCATTTATGTTACAAAGGTCATCACATATGAACTTGCATTTACATAAAATCTAATTAATTTCTTTCAAAGATTAACTTCATGGCAAGGAAAAAAAAAAAAACAATGTTAGATTTCCTTCTCTTGCCCTAGTGAAATTTGAAATTTCTAAATTTCAAGACCAAGACACACTCCACCGCACAAAACAAATCAGAAACCACATATTTCAATCACACAGACAAATGTACAGAAGGGTGAAAAGGAGTTATGCCTTAGCGGATTAACAGAATACAATTATTTCTTAACAACAGAAGAAAAAACATAATAGCACAGACCATTATATTCTTAATTTTAAAACCAAATAAGATTAAGTTCTACCTTCTCCTGATACTGTGCAGTTGAACCCTCCACCTGCACTGGAACCTGAACGGGAGCAACAGAATGCACAGGCAACTGAAAAGAACCATAATTTGCTGCCGCAGCCATTTCACCTGGAGCTTTCATCTCTGGCGTGGTTGTAAAATAATCCGAAACCATAATCTTGCTCAGCCTCTCTCTCAATTCAGCGTCTACAAAACCCAAAACCCAAATATTAAACGAGATAAAAATCAGACAAAACCAACATAATAATCGAAAAAAGTTTAAAACTTTACAAGTAATATCAGTATTGGAGTCAACAGGCTGGTCGGAGTTAGAGAGCCAGAGCTTGGCGTGCTCGATACAGCGCTGCAACGCGTTCTTATGAGACAAACTGGAAGCGATAGGGCGAGAAATCAGCAAGCTACCAAGCATCGAAATCATATCCAAGTCCCTCTCTCCAAGCAGATCAGTAGCGTCATCAGTCACATAATCGTAGGTCAGGCAACACCCTCTCTCGTGCGTCCTGGTCAACATGGTGGCCGTAAAATCACTCTGGGACTTCACGTCAAACAGCGACCCGAAATATAGCAGATTGAGCAGATCAGACACTGAGGAGTCCTGGTTTGAGTGATCAACCGGGTCACTTCCGTCGTCGTCGTTTTCGGGGGCAGGGGCAGCGGGGGCGGGAGAGGGTGGTTGTTGTTGTTGGTTGACGGAGAGTTCCTCGGAGAGAGCGGAGGCGAGAGGGGCGCGAAGCTTCTCGAGTTCATCGATGATGGCGGTGAGGTGGGGTTTGGAGCGGAGGACTTCCTCTTGCTCTTTGTTGAGGACTTTTCCTTGGGAGACAGACTCCTCCATCTGGACGATTCGGTTGTATTTCTTTTTGAGGCCACGGATGCGCTTGTTGATGACGCTCAGGACTGGGCCGTCAGAGGTCTCGGAGAGAGCTGCGTTGGCCGCCATTACTGGAGTCGACTTACGATTCTGGTTTCCTTTAAGTAAGGGTTTAGATAGAAGAATCACCGCCGGAGACGACGGTGGTGGCGTCGAGTGTGGCCTTCGATTGAGAGAGATTTGGGGAGACAGGAAGCGGCGGGGTGGGTTTTGGAGAGATAGAGAGAGTCTTCACAGTCAAGGGGTTTAGAATTGTACCGTGATATTGGGGTTATACTTATAAGGAAGAGCCTTTCTCTGCCTATTCATTTTTTATATATATTTTATTTATTTATTTATTTTGAAATCCGGATTGAAAGCACCGTCCAAAATATAACTTTTAATTCAACTTACCGAAATCAATCTCTAAAGCATGGTTTAGAATATAACTCTTAATTGAACTTAACCAAATCAATATCTTAAATACGGTTCAAAATATAACTATTAATTGAACCTAATGAAATCAATCTCTGAAATACGGTCCAGAATATAACTCTTAATTGAACCTAGCCATATCAATTTCTAAAGCACGGCCCCAAATATAACTCTCACTAGAGGCTACTTGGCTTTTGGTATTATTATTATTATTATTATAAAGTTGAATGGCTTAGTGATAAGGTCTTCCCACAAATGCCAATAAGGTTGTGATTTTTAAGTCATATCCCATTCAAATTTTCCAAAATTATAATGGATTCAAGTCATAAACCATCCTCAATTCCTAAATTTATATTATTTTTAGAGAAAAAAGAAAAAAGAAAAAAAGGTATGCATAGACATTGATTTTATTTTTAATTGCCATTATATATGAAATTAAGTTGATTGGGTTATCGTGTAAGTGATGGATGAGTGGAACAGTTTGCAATTAAGAAGTTATATAATTTAACAACTTTCCTATCTTAGTTTAATGAGTAATAATTAAAATAAAATTCAAATATATGTAAATTTCATAAATTAAAGGGTTAAATTCAAAACTCTACCATGTACTTTCAACTATTATTGAATATGTAGCAAAAGATGCACTTATTCAACATCCATCAGAAACAAAAGGTCATGAAACCATTAGTCCATTTAGGGCATCAAGGAAAAAGTTGGACTTTCACAGCATCTTAAATAAAAGAATAGATATGTCAAAAAAAAAATAATAATAATAATAATAAAAGAATAGAAAAATAAAAGTTAATCTCATACCTTTTTATATAAATATAATTAATCGATAATCACTTTCAAAGTAGGTTTAATAATGCTAGTGTAATAATGTATGAAAGATAAAGCTTTGTTTGCTATAAATAAAGTAGTCAACGATGATAGTTGGATGAGTCCTAAATGAAGCCAAATGGAGTCTGTTTGCACACTAGGCAAGTACTTTTTTTTCTTTTCTTTTTTACACTATCTAGTATTTATCCAAATCTAGACCGGGTATTTTTTCATTGATAAAATTCGAGCTGCTGAACTACGCCCCTTGACACACATTTGGTAAGTTCTTAATGCAGAAACAAACAACCTCAAAGTACAACACAAACGCTTTAAATCCTTTAATCAAACTGAAACAGTGCAGCTGTGTAAACATTAAAATCTGCACGAGCCATATTTTTTTTTTTTTACTATATATTAATTCGGGACCAAGTATTTTTTAAAAAACTTTCGTTATTGGTAGGATTCGAACCGATAACTTGAGAGTCATTTACCCGAACCTTAAACTCGTTCATCTACCAACTGAACTTTTTTTCTATTTTTAGGCCTCTTTAGCCTCCAAAATGTATTTATTATATGTTTGGCTTCATTATGTCAATAATAACAAGACTACCAATTGTACTTGGATCGCAAGTTCAATTATTCAAATTTGTCATCACTTGATTATTCAGTGGGTTCTTTGATAGTCGGTGAGTCATCATCAAGATATCAACCCTTTAAATGTCAATGAAGGCAGGGAATCAGAGCAAAGCTAAAAACTAAAAAACCATGCCAGTTTACAATCCTACTTTAATACCACAATCGCTTACTAAATATCAGCAATGGGGTCATTTGCACTACTAACATATATGCAAAACGACCCCGCTACCATCATTTGCTACAAAATTATTCCTTTTCCCATACCAATCGCCCCGACTCAGCGTAACCAAAAAGGGGACTACATAATTAGGTCTACTGTAAACCACCATATCCGTTGATGTTGGCTGTTCACGAGTACTACCAATTACTCAGAGCGACAAATTATATAGGAAAGTCTGACTCGACAAGAGATATTATTTAAGTCATTGCCACCCAAGCAGCACAACAAAATCACTTCATTCTCCCATTTCAATTCCGACCTCCGGTGTCTATGAAGATGTGTCAATGTCTTCAGGAATCACAGCTCTTCCCCAATACATATACTGCACCTCCTCCTTCCATGTCTGCAAAACTCTATTCATTAGGCTACAAACAAGTAACCATACTTTTTATACAACTAGATAAAATACAAACTTACCTCATGTCGAAAGGCAATTCTCATCTTCGGTACATTTGTTTTATGAATATCATTTCCTTCTGGGCCTCTAATAAAATATTTATCACCAAGCCAGTGCAACTGTAGGGAGAACCCAACAAACATGATGAAACAATAGTAATCATATAGAATATCTGCTATAGCCTTAAATCTGAATCTTTTATATAAATAAATAAACTCAAAATTAAAATAAATAAATAAATAAACACCTGATTGTCATCCCAGAACTTTTAAACCAAGGACACGTTAATTTCCTTTAATTTTCTTTTTTAGGGTTACGTTAGTTCCAATGAAAAACAAAATGATATCTTCTTTAAATAGTTAAAACTTATACAGCAAATCAACCAAGAACTTTATGTTCGACAAATCTCTCACCTTCGCCGTGTGTGAAAATCCCGATTGATAAACAGAATTTCTTGCTATCTCACATAAGTCACAAGCACTAAGCTTCCATACCTGCAAAATATTATGTTGGTGAGATGCACCATCATAGCAAATGACAATATGCATAAACTAATATACCTGTGCTGCAACACTATATTCTTCCACAAGTGCTTCTTTTGTTAAATGAATTTGCAAAGGATCATCACTTGAGAGTGAAACATTTAGGCCACGCTGGAAGAAAGTAGGAAATGGGTTGCGATGATAGTCTAGGAAAAGGGAATTATTGCTCAATGGTGACATTGCCAATCCAATCTGCCATCAAAAAGAAAAATAAAATAAATAAAAAATGATCACAAAACTTCTTAGTTTTGGATAGATATAGTAACAATTCGACAAAGTCATATATCCGAAATTGTCCTAAACTCCTAGTAAGAGTTCTATTTTAAAAAATTTGAATTGTGGAAAATCATTCCACAATTCACATGAATAGAGATGGTCTATATTCCTTATCCTTATCTTCAAAAAAAAAAAAACAAGAATTTAAAAATGGAAATAAGAGTAGTTTCCAAGCACAAATCCAGGTGTATTCTTAATAGTGATACACCATGCAATGCCAGGACATGTGAAGCCAACCTGAGCAAGGTAATATAGGTACTGCAAAACAGGTGATTTCCGCAACTTTATCCCATGAGATATGTTATTGCACAGAAGGAATGCAGCAGCCAAATGGTCAATTTCACCAGCCTGCACATATAATAGATATCTCAAGCATTTTAGGGACAATAGAAGGAAGAAAAAGAAAAGGCAAAAAAAAAAAACCAAGAGGTAGATAATGACCTCTCCACAGTGAGGCCGAAATTTAATTGTTCGCAATCCCTTTGATTCACGAAGCTGGAAAAGAAAACAGAAGAATGGTATTAGTACCACTATGATAACAGGTTGATATTACACCCCTACTCTTTGTTCTTAATTTTTTATTTAGCAGTAGGATAAAGTGAAAGAAAAATTCAATATAATTAAGTATAGAAATCCAACACCATTAGCAGAATGGTATATAGCATTTTGCAGATAAATTTTCAAAATTGATAAATTGCCAATCAGGAAAATTTGTCTAAGATGAAATTTCAAAAATTAAAGCATGCTGAATGTAAAAAACTTCATTCTCATACTTAATTTGTTTCATATATCACCATAACGTCAGCTGAGCATTAGAGAGAATTTGAACCTAGTTACATTCAGAGTAATGAAAAACCTAGTCATCAATTCAAGGTGCTAATTACTTAATAACAATAATGAAAAACCTAGTTAGGTAAGCATATAACACAAACCTTGTTCAAAGTATACAAGTTTGCGTAGCAGTAGTAAGCATAATATGAGTATGCAGGATTAAACTCATTGGTCCATTCTGAAGGTTTGGGCATATGCTTTGTTGGACGCCTTTCTGGTTTACTTTCATCATCTACAATGTCAAAACCCACAACCTGTATTGAGTAAGCAAATTAGACTTTCACTAACCTACTAGTAAAGTGAGCACCTTACAATCTCAGATGGTTTGCCCACGGAGAAGGCAAATGAAGGTTGTAGATGCACCAAATACAAGGGTACGATTTATTTGATGCAACTGTTAAAATAACAAGCTAAAATCAAAAGATTGGTAGATAACTAATATCATCGCCAAGAATTTGACAAAGTACATAGCCTAATGATGAATCAAAATTGAGGCACTGTTGGATTGAGTTGAACTCTGATATGACTCAATTTATCATAAAGGCCCATGAGACACAATGAACAAACTTCACAATTCAACAAATAACATGATAAAAAGTTCACTAGATGCACTATAGCATTAACTAACTATAAGATTTGACATGAACCAGCCAAAAGATGCAAGACTAATTTAAAGAAAATATATCACCTTCTTAAAGCAACCACCCTTTTATGACTATTGTGGCCAATGAAAGGTGTGAGTCAATGCCACAACACTGATGCCAGAACAAAAAGGAGTAAAAATAAACCACTTCTGTTGGACAAGGTCAAACTGGCACTTGCCTTGTAAAAAGTACATGCCAACTTTCTACATGGGACAATAGCAATACTTACAGACACAGTTCATTGCATAACTATTAACTAATCTGAAGGTTTGGATAAATTTAAGGTGGAGTTGTGGACAAGCAAAAACACAAGAAATGAAGGGTAAAAATTAAACAAAGTAAGACTTAGAAAAACACACACATAATATAATGTAGAAAGTGACACAACACCTACTTCAAATATTGAATGACTCAAATTTTCATTTGAGGTATAGTGTACAGTACAGAATGAACAAAAAATCTTACCTGCATTAGGAACACATGAAGTTGAGGATGTGAGTTTGGATCAATTGTGACTTCGAATAGGGGAACGAACACATTATCAATAATATTCTGAAAAGATGTAACAATTCCCATCTGCTTGTATACATTGTATAGTCGGGGTAGCTGCATTTGAATTGGAGAAAAGAAAAAAAAAAAAAAAAAAAGCATGTTGGAGACGATGCACAGACCATGATAAAAACTTCATGCAAACCAATAAAAAAAAAAAAGAAAAAAAAAAATCCTTACTAAGAAGAAAATACTAAACTGGGAGATCTGATGCTTGATATGATATAAGCAATATAATAAAATCATTTAATTATTTGTTTCAAAATTAGCTAGTGTCATAGAGCATATCCAACCATGTCAGCACTAAGCAACATAAGGCTCTATTATACTTCTCTTGCAATATGGACATTTTCAATTTCAACAACCCATTTTTGTCATTCCCATCTACTTGGGCTGCGTCCCCTGCATTTCTGATAACTTTCTTTATGATAAAGAAAAGCAAAACACTAGCCTTTTTAAGCTTGTAGAGGCCACATGACATTATTATCAACCTTATATTTGGTAACCCTTCATATCTTCAGATAAAAGGGATACACAATCATAAATTCCTTGACCACAATGTATAATTTCACCGGCTAATTGGACATGTCAACCAAAATAGAACTAGACACAAACATGTAAACAATAGATTGGTGTCAGAAACATGGCAGTGAGACATAGCACCGTCATCCTTCTACACAAATTCAGGATAAGGTAGCATTTATAATTTTCTAAATGAACCTCATTCTAAGTATCCTATTGAAGCAGGATAATTATGACAACAATCATATGTACCAGAAAATTGACAGTAGACATAAAAATCATAATAAAAGGCACCAAAGGGTACACAACCAATGTATGCATCCTAGATACTCGGATATGGCTCTTATAAAACCTTCATATCAGGATATTCAAATGTATATGAAAAATTACAAAATTTAAGAGAGAAGATCATACAGCAAACATAACTAAAAGTACAACACTTAATCAGTCCAATAACAACCAAGTATAAAAATTAAGTTGCTACTGCAGAAAAAAGCTTCGCCCTTATAAATACCTGGATTAACCAAACAGCATTATCACTGTAAATTTCATTGTTAATAAACCAACTTGCCAGCTGGTCCCATTCACTTTGTTTCCTCCCATAGATAGAAATTCTGTACTCTGCCATCTGAAAAGGATAAACGATGATCCGGAGACACCAAATAATAATCAAGAAAATTCAACCACTAGTAATTTTAAATTTAGCATGACATATTTTTAACCTATTCTTCATTTCTAACAGAATTATCTCATTAGACCTTGTCCAGCTGTTCAGAAGGTTATTAAAAATATTTGTCCAAAAGAAGATCTGTTACTCAACAATATCAGAATAAAAGCTAGTTAAAGTCTAATCCCAAGGAGATTTTATGACCAACAAAAGTAATGAAAAAACTGGACTCAAGGAATCAAAACTTTTCTTAACAAAATGAAATTTAATCAAATTTCAAGGGTATTAGAAAACAACATATCAACCACAAGCTGTCAGATGTTAGCTTCTTAAAACAGTTATTGCAAAATTATAAGCTGCTTAACAGAAGCTTTAGGTTGTCCACATACATGAATAGAACATGCATTAACATATAATAAAAAGGAAAAGGAAAAGGAAAGGAGAAAAAACACTTATATTTACAACGGGTGCGCAGGAGTTCGATTGTATTGCTTGTGATAAAGCGGTGTGAAAAATGACTAAAGATTTTTTATTTTATTTTTATCTTTTCTGCGTGTGTGTGTGTGTGTGTGTGTGTGATAACGGCACTGTCCCCGTAGCACAAAACAAAGTATAAGTTGGAAAAGCAAATGCTGTTAGAACATAGCATGCCATATTAGCACCTTCAGGAATTGTTTGTAGAAGCAATGACAAGTGCACCAAGAGAACTATATAATTAAGCAGGAGTCTCCATGAAATTAAATTGGAAAAAACGGTAAGAACAGTAGGAAAAAGGAAAAGAAAAAAAAAAACTTAACAGCATGTTTTATATTGTGAGTACCTGGTATTTGCTAGCTTCAAGATCTGATAAAACTTGCTTTGTTACTTCCGCCAAAAACCGTCCTGAATTATTCAATTAAGAGTCAGCAAAGGTAACTTCTTTAGCTATTTCAGTTCGGCAAAATACTGTTAAAACCTTACTTCAATAAGTATTCCAACAGCACTCGAAAAGAAAAAAATATACCAGTGGGAGATATCACCAAAGATCACAAATTAAAGTGCAACCGGATAGCTTTGACAACATTAAATGACAAAAATATAAATTGAATTAGCTCCAATCCTATTGTGAGTCAAACCTTGGATAAGATTGTCCTGCTTTAAGAATATCTCTCTGAGTCTGCTTTGCCCACAAGGATTATATTTAAGATTGAATTTGTCAAATCGGTGAAAGGTACTCTTATCAGCATGAACATCCAGCAAATCCACATTCAAATCATACCTAATGTGATTTAGAGCAGTTAAGCAACTAATTACATAAGATAGTAGTAAATTTATTTCAAAAGAGAAATCAACAAAAATGTGATAATGCATACCCAGTCAAGTCCAAACTCACAAAAACTTCTTTTAGAGTCATGTACTTTCCATCTCTAAATATAACAACCTGCAAAAAGAGAAGAGTAAACAGATATTTAAGCCTTTTAAGGATAATCTCCAAGATACAGAACAGCCTTTAATATGAATCAATTCTTAACATTAAAAGCTTAAAACTAAGTACAAGCTCATTTTAATGATTCAAAAAGAATTTGTAGTATACCTCATCTGGTTCTTTTCTTAGTTTCGATTTGATGAAGCGCAGAAGATGCTTCTGGTTCATGCATGCAGAATGATGCACATGTGTATCCACTTTTCTGATGTTGTAGAAATCACGGTGTGGTGCACTCTTCTGAGCTAGAAACTCCCTATCTGCATTTACTAGCAGATGAAGGCGGAACTTCTGTACAAATTTCAGATAAAGTTATGATCACATCCTCGAATTAATGAAGCAAAAAATGAACCTAAAACAGAGATTGGAAAAAAAAGTACCTCCTCAAGAAATCGTAGTCTGTGATGGCAAACAGAGCGAACATTTCCAATTGACATAATCTTCAGAAGGTGATGCATATCAGTGAAAAATGTTGTTGAACTTGCAACGGGAAAGAGTTCAACAGTGTCTGAAAGAAATTCAGAGAAATATTGACTGCTATCAGGCTCAGGTGCAAACATGTATCCTAAGCCACTTGAAAAGGGTACAATATTAGGAAACCATGATATAAAATCAGTTCAACGCCATATGTTTAATTCATGATTGTCTCATGTCCTATTACTTGATTTTTTCTTTTATAGTTTTTTCAGTTCAATCAAGTTTAATAATAATCACTCAGAATTTACCTAAAGATTGTACTTGATTTTATTTCTATTACTATTAATTTTTTCCACTCGATACATCTCCATTGTTTTCCCCACCATATTTGCAACAGTCTGTCTTTTTGCTGCAGCTATTGTAAGCTCACCTTTTATGCTAATAATATAGATAATAAATAAATAAGATAAGTATGATTCTATCTTTCTAGTTCTAAGAGGTTTGCCATAAGTCCATAACTTGATTCCTGAAGTGGATAAATGTTGGCGTCTTCTTATTTGGTGATCCCATCTGTTTCCATGTATAATCAGTTCAAAATTAATCCGATACAACTAACACTGCAATACCGATTACTCAGTAGTACATACCATTATCACTAGCATAAACATGTACAACTCCATCTTCCATCCTAAAGTGATGCTGCATTACAAGAAAAATTAGCTTCCAATAACGAAGAAAAAGTAAAAAATAGGAAGGCTCAAGTGACTACAATGAAAAAAATTGTTGCTGCTTCTTTATCATGTTCAAAATGGAATAATGACTTCTTGGATTTAAAGGCAATAAGTAAAAAACAACTCACTTTACTTGCTTCAACAGGTTCAAAATGAAATGGATCGATTCTGGTCTCTGATGCATGAGATTCTGCTACAGCTTCCTTCCTCCACGGGGCAACTTCTGTATAAACATAACTTTTCCGCAAATCCAAACATTCTCGAATCATCTTCCGAACTTCTTCCTCTTCTATATTTGTTGAATCTAAAAATATATGTATTCACAACAACAACAACAACAACAACAACAAAAAAAGAGGTCATGTACTTTTTTTAATTTCCTATCAAGAAGTATCTTTCCTTTAATTCAGATGTCAAAAACTTCAGTGTCAAGAAAATAAGCAGGAAAAAGATTTCCAGTGAAACTTTAACGACTAAAGTTGAGAAATCATACCATGCACTGCACTTTTCAGAGGTAATATAGTGTGGGGTAAAATAGTATCACTCCCAAGTGCTGAAGCTCCATCTACCTTCGCATTGCCAAGCAGTTCAAGAAGTGGAATTACTTCATTTACAGCAGCTCTATAATGTTGATCTTGAACAGGGTTCACATCATCACCCCGAAAAGGAGCAGCAGAAGAATTTTGAATTTTAGTATCAACATCCTGCAATTCCACAAACAACAAAATTAGAATAATAGCATCTTAAGTTAATTAAACCGTCTGACATACTTCCTGAACTAAATATAAGTATAAAAGAATAAATCCCAAGCATACTGAGTACACATAAACATACATTAATAAAATCAGCAGAAGAATCTATGTTCTGATAGCTGAAAGCAATGTCATCTTCATTTGCAAGCTCTGTTCCGTCCTCATCAGAATCCTCAAAATTTTCAAAAGTATTGCCGCCTGGGGATCTTGGAGTCAGAAGCCTGCCCAGAGATGCCAGCCTTGTACTGGAACCACGGAGATTAATAGACTGATCCTCTACTGCACAAAGTTGAAAGAAAAACAACATTACTCAAATGCTGAATCATCTGAAAACACAAAGCATTAGAAAAGTTCATGCACGATGAGAAATAATGGTAATTCTGATTACTCACAATCTCCATTGCAAGGCTAATTCTCCTCACACTTCTAACTTTCAAAATCTTTTCAGTTAGAAATAAACAAAACCAATAATATGAGAAACGTACTACTCTGAACACCAAATAACCATCTATTTTCTGTTCTTTTCCTTTATCTTTTTTTCATGTGCAAATTTTAAGCTTCTATCAAAACTTAAACATACAATATAAAATTGTTTCTTAAATTTCTAACACTTCCCACTTTCCGCTACTCAAATAAAAAGCATACTATCTTTGAATGTCAAATAATTCTGTGCGTTCAACTATATAACAGCTTATTGGATATTGAAGTACACCATTAGTCAAATTGAAATTTCTTATAAGCCTCAGTATCTAAATTCTGCATTGTGAAACTAAAAAACGTACTTTAACGATTAACATATATATATATATAACCATACCAAGTCTTCCTGTCGTTTGAAGAGGAGGAAGTCCAGCGGGAATGAGATTGAGTTTATCAAGCGAAGAAGCAGAACATTTCTGTGCCCTAGCCCTAACCGCCTCGTCAAATTTTGCATCCTCTTCCAACCAGTCATTTCCAAAAGTAAAGTTAGGCAGCGAAGAAGAAATCCTGTATCGACGAAGCACAGTACTATCGTCCAACGACCTCGACACACGACTCTGCTGCGCCAT
Source organism: Acer campestre (assembly GCA_954870605.1). Lineage (NCBI taxonomy): Eukaryota > Viridiplantae > Streptophyta > Magnoliopsida > Sapindales > Sapindaceae > Acer > Acer campestre. The sequence goes on along the minus strand of OX940806.1, from coordinate 28,137,798 downwards.
AGTCGCATCTCCGTCAGAACCAACTCCTCCCTCGCTATTTTCTGCTCGATCGTGCTCTTCTTCTTCTTCTTCTTCTTCATCGTCCAATCGATTCTTGGAGTTCTGAGGGTGTTTGCGGCGGATCTGGATGAAGCGATCGAGGACTTGGTCGACGGCGCGCTTGTGGATGTAAAAGGCAGAGATGGCCATCAAGGAGGCCCCGACTAGAGCCGCCATGGCGAGGTGCATAGTAGACGACGGAGATGAGTCCATCGGAGCAGAAATAAAACCCTAATTACTGCTACGCATTGGGGTTTTATAGGTATATCGTATGTGTTGGTAGTGGGCTAAGTGACGACTGACGACTGATAACTGAGTCGCTTTTCAAGTTTGAAAAGAAAAATCAAACGACAATTTTCAGCGGTTTTTTATAATACCCGCTAAGAGTACACGTGGACAAAGCAAATATCGGTTGCTGTCGTCGTCGTCGTCTTCGTCTTAAAAATGCCCACGTAAGTTACTTGAGACTGAAGGTAGGTCAGATGTTGGATAATTTATTGGAAATATCAATTTTGTACCTACACTTCTTCGAAAAAGCAATTTAAGCAATTTTTGACTTATCTTTACATTAAGGCATTGCTGTGTCCCTCGATTTATTATAGTTGGTTTGTTTTATCCACTGATCTTTTAATGTGTTTTGGACTTATTAAGTTGTTTTTGTTTGTTTTTATAAGTGGTCGGACAAATTAAAAAAACTAAAATTAATTTACGTTTAAATTCAGTTAAAACTCGGTTTGAGTTCAAGTTTGACATGGTCAAAGCTTGATCAGATCAAAGCCCATATTCAAAATTTTCATTTTAGTTGTTTTATCTAGACCGAATAGTGATCATGATGTAATCCGAATAGAAAAAATATCGAAAATTTTTAGGTTAGACCAGCCCGATCCGCCTTGATTAACAATTTAACACCTCTAAATCTCAATGGTGATCCCTAAAAATAATACCCCAAAATTAAGCACTGAATGCATCTTAAGTAATCAATAGTGAATTGTGATAATATGAGTTGTTGTGGCTTAACCATTAGATATGATATTTGTATTTTAAAAGCAGAACACAAGCTTTATTAAACCATTAGACTATATGCCATTTTTATTTTAAAGTTTTGTGTTATAACTTAAAAGATCAAAATACCTCTGAAAATGTTAAATTTGAGTAACGAATAACCAACAAAGGCACCAAATTAAAATATTTTTGATAATATTAGGATCCTACTAGCTCAAATAGAAAAAATTAATTTATTTTTTTGACAGAAAAATATTACAGTTTTCATTGTCAAAAAAATATTACATTTTCATTATAAAACTTAGGGACCATATTGAAATTCCCTTTACATATAAAGATAACCGGTCTATACATTTATGGGGCCAACAATTTCTTCACAAGGTTCAAATTGGCCCAAGTAAATGTTAAAAAAAAAAATAGTGGCCCAAATAAAGAAGAATTTTCTTTGGGTTTCAATTTTTTCACGATAAATAAAAAGAAAGACAATTGAGGGAGGAGTGGGCCAAATGATATGTTGAAAAATTACACATTATTATATTAAAGGCCTGATTAAAAGATGCAACTCAAACAGTCAAACTATAGCTTTTCAAATGGCAGAATTTCACATAAGTCCCACTTTTTTTACGATTTGTAATATTTATAAATGTCTTTTCATATTCATTATTTTAGTCCTTATTTTTTTCCAAAACTCATCATTTTAGTCCATTTGACCAAATATTTGAAAGTCAACTATTTTAAAACATGTGAAAGTACATTTTTGCCATTATTACTATTTAATTTTGCTAAATGATTATCTTAGCTTTAAATTAAAATGAAAAACAATAAAATTCTCAATAATAAATCTTAAATAAATAGATGCAAAAAAAAAAAAAAAAAAAAATCTTAAATAGATAATAAAAAAAAATCCATTAATTTTTTCTTATTTTGCATTTTTTTTTTCGTAATGGATTTTTATTTAGGTAAAATTATTATCTTAGCTTTAAATTAAAATGAAAAACAATAAAATTCTCAATAATAAAATAATAAAATCTTAAATAAATATATTATAAAAAATTTATGAAAAATAATCATTTAAAGCTAAAATAATCATTTTCTTTTTGTATAGAAACTCAATTTTGTATCATTTTAAAACCATTCATTGCTTCTGATAAATAATTTTATAATGATACAAAACTAGGATCCCACACAAAATTATATACAAAATCCAATATTTTATCATTTCCATGCGTGTAAGTATATACAACACACACATACATATATATAATGATTGAATTATCAAAATTATAAAGCACGAGGTTAGTAAAGTTGTATGCCCCTTGGCCCCCTTACAAAGTGGCGAAGCTATATTGGTGAGTAAGGGACAAGTTCACAATTTTTTTTTAAAAAGTTTATTTATATCCTACCCTAATATTTTTTTTTGTTATTTATATTTTTCTTTTAAAAAATTTCATAGTTTTTCAAATTAACCTTCCAGATTTTCAATGCTGGCTTCATCTATACGGGCTATACCTTCACATATATATTATTGAGGTTGTGAATTTAATCGTATATAGTTATAAAAACCCGAATAATTAATTGTAATAGGTCAGGATTTATCAAAATTGATTTTTATATATAATGATTGACTCGCATTCTCACAATTTTTTTTTGGTTTGAAAAGTTAACGTGGGTTTACTTTTTTTTTTTTTGTTTCCATTTTCTGAAGGCAGTACTCCAATACTGCTAGGACTATGCATATTCACTTTCCTTTTTTTTATTAACTCTAGAAACATTATTTAATGTAATACTGTAAATCTCCAATGTGAATTTACTTTAAGAATCTTACGTCAATATTTAAAACAATTTTCCATCAAATATCCGTAGATGGTTATTATTTTACCGAGACTATTTACCGAAATGATTGATGTTGCATGCCGTGTTAGGAATTCGAGTTCCATTATACTAACGAAATCTTGAAGGATATTGAGGCCTCACTCTTTCCTGACTTCCTGTAGTGGGATTTGCTTTCCTGATAGATTTTTTTTTTTTTATGCTATTGCTGCCTAACCAAAAGCAGTTCCAGCTTCAAGAAACTCATGAGGGGCGATAACCTTTAAAAAAAAAAACCCCAAAAAGGTAAGAAAAAGAATGAAATGACGAAGAAAATGCAAGTCTTTCTCAAACCGATCACTTTCACGTTGGGTGCCTTTCCGTGTAAACCAAATCTGAAACCTGTTTGATTGACGTGTATGAACAGATATATACATATTTGTGTGTGTGTGTGTGTTTGATTGTTCAAAAGCGTGCAAAATTCGCACTAAGAGTTTTTGGCGTGCGTCACTCACTAGCTGCATGTCATATCGATCACTCCCATAGTCCCATATATGTACCACACATTATTGAAACAGCGACAGATTAATTTGTTCTATTCGTTTGTTTTCTTCAATACAGGGATCGATCGATCGATGGTCCCAAAAGGTGGTCGCTCACATGAAGCGGTAAGATCAAAGTGAATTGAAGGAAAATTATTCAAATCTGTCCTTGTTGCAGAGCAAGAGTGTGTGGTGGAGATATTACTGTGCATAATACATATACACACATTATCCATGCATGCGCATGATTTTGGACTACAAATTGCTGTGAAAGGAAGACTCTTCCACTAGTGAAACGGGAATCTTTTACTTTCTCTTAAAATCTAAGTGATCAATGACTACAACTCTACAAGACACAACTATAAAGCGTGTAAGAACAAATTAATAATGTTTTAATTAATATGCTATATAAGAGTCTTGTAAGAAAATGATGTTACAAGTTGGAAAAAAGAAAATATATATATATATATGGTGGGACAAGCACACATTGATCATTTAGAGCACATTATGTGATTGAAGTAAGATTAATATTTGATTTTTTTTTTTATTTTTTTTTAAGGCGAATATGTGATTTATTTGATGATTATGATATGTTATGGTGAGTGAGCAAATATGTATCATGACACCATGACACGTAATTTCACAATTTATTATGAAATATGTAAATCCAATACAATTCTGAGAGTAAAGCAAAGACACGAGAATGCAAAGAAAGATCGATATGAAATTTTATGCGATTCGACGATCTATTATTTTCTATATCGACGGAGCTCGACCCCGTACAATGCCTATTAAGACTTAACAATTCAACAACAATTAATATGATAGATGATTGGTTAATCAGCAATGTCAAATGTCATTTTTCGAATGGAAATTAGGTTGAGAGCTAGGCCTTCTCATGATCAATACGTTTTTCCAATCAAAGTACTAATACTTTGTCCCAGTACTACAATCAAAATTAAATAATTTTTTATTAGAAGCATTTCCCATCAAGATATATGTTTCCCAACTAGCACGTACAACATATCAATCGGATCAGGACTTTTAATTAATTAAATTGTAATTGGTTAATTACAAAAAAAAAATGTTAGAAAAATCTAGTGTTTATAAGCGGCAAATTCGGTCGCTCATGGCTTGGCGAATAATGCTTTAAAGATTGATGAAGATCTTTATTGGATGGAGGATTATCTTTCATGTGTTCGAAAAGCTGTTCAGTTGGACTCACCTGTATAGGTTCCAATTGCTTGCTTTTCTTGCTGTTCTTTGTGTTTACTGTTATATAAAAATAAAAAAAAAATAAAAAAAATAAGTTAATTTACTTGAGTAATCTCTGAGTTGGTGATTCATGTGTTTGACTCATAAATTTAAATGAGAGAGATTTGACACGGAAAGTTAAAAACTGTTAAGACAAAAAGTGACACATTTAATTGAAAGATGAGTTAATTTACATAAATAAATACTGACTTCAATGTGGAAATTATTTGCCGCCCAATCAATTATTGATATTGAAGCTCTTGCTACTGACGTCTCAAATCTGTTCACTCAAAAAGGAAAAACAAATTTTTTTTTTCTTTCTAAAAATTAATAATGATTCCTGGGGCCAAAATTTCGCATTGTCAACGCGTGGATTGTGGATATTGTCAGCTAGCTTAGCTTTGATTGAGATCACAAATTTGTCCTCAAGAAGAATTGGGATTAAGGTTGATATTTACTTATTTATACTAAAGACTAGTCTCAACTTCAATCAACGTGGGATGGGAGAAATTAAACCCGATAATAACAAGTCATGAAGGTAGTTTGTGTTGTTTTCTTGAGGACCATCCTTTCAACGTCAATTGTTAACAATAGAATTTTACACTGCGTAGTGTGTATGCACGAAAGTCAAAACTGTCACACTCTTTTAGTGACAATTCCATCAAGTTCAATAGGCCAAATTAAAGCAGACAATACATCAATACCCGTAAATGTCTACACATTACCAAATTTTGGCGTTGATCAACTTTAATTAACTCTTCGGAAAGAATTTAAATATGATTTTTATATTAAATTTGTAGAGCTTTATCATATATTATTTATGATAAATATTAAAAGAATCCGACAAGAAAATAAGAGTTTTTTAAAAAACGTAAAACAAACTTTTGGGATTTTTTTGGTTTTTTTTTTAAATAACTTTTGAGAGATGGTTCTCAAACATAAAATTGTAATGGCAGACAAAAGAGATTATGATGAGGAAGAGATAGTCTTGGGCGGTGGCAGCAGGCTATTGATGAATATTGGGTTGATTTAAACCAGATATGATTATAAAGTATAATGCATTCGAGAGACCAGATACTATACAAAGACAAGCCTCCAAATAAGAAATCAGTGGAAGCATCACGTAATCTCCAACTCATCATTCAGTGAGTATCATTTTCAAAGCTTTTGATGTGCTTTTGTAAAATTATTGTATGATCATTATATTATTTCATGAATATTGCATATCGCTAGCTAGCTGATGATCTTGTCTACGATAAATGAGTTGTTTAATTATAAATATATAAAACAAATACAGATCATAATATATATGTATATATATTTGTAATTGGTACATTATTTTATGCATATATAAAGATAAATCCTTCATGGCTTGATTGAATCTAGCTCAAGATCATCATGATGAGGGTAGGGTTTCTTCTCCAAATATTGTTCATGAGCCTTGTAACGATAACGATTTGCACAGTAGAGAAAATAGAACAAGTTAAATACCCCCATTACTGCTAAAAGATAGTAGAAATAATCTAATCTTCCTGCATTTATGTCATTAGTCAACCAGTCAGGGTGGCCGTGCCCTTGCGTGCCGCCATGTCCAGATGAACCAGTGACGCCGTGCACAGTGGCCACTACTAATGTGTTGAGGTAATTTGCCAAAGCAAAGGAGATAGACAAGAGAGAATTGGCTATACTTCTCATGTGATCAGGGAATTGGCTGTTGAAAAATTCTATCTGTCCAATTATATTGAATGCTTCACAGAAACCCATCAAGATCAGCTGTGGAGCTAGCCACATTATAGAGATTTGAACATGAGGGTTCAAATTGGCTGCATCCCTTCTTTCTTTTTCGACTAATCCAGCGACTATCATGGATAAAATTGAAAATACGATCCCAATTCCGATTCTTTGAAGGAGAGTGATTCCTGCTTCGTGTTTGGTCACTTTACGGAGAGCTGGGACGAGAACTCGGTCGTAGAATGGGAGCCAAATTCCTATTGTGATCATTGATATCACCGCAATTGAACCTGGTGGGATTTGAAACTTAGGTCCTAAGTGTCTGTTCATTTGCATGGCTTGTGACACTGTAAATGTTCCTTGTTGTGTTATGGAAGTGAGGCTGATTATTCCAGCTGCCCAAACCGGGATAATTTTAATTAGGCATTTCACTTCTTCAACTTGTTGGACGGTGCAGAGCCTCCAATGGTTGATTGGAGTCCCATCAGGCTTGAGTTCATTGTCCACTATCATGGCAGCTTTGTTCAGGAATCTGAATAATAAATCCAAACAACAAGTGAAATATTTTAACACACCAAAATAACCAAGCAAAAAAATTGATCACGTCATGACATGCAATGGACCCAATTATATCAAATATCTTGTTTGTTTGGTTTCAAATTCATATACAATATTCCATTATTTTTCAAAAATGTCATTTTCACTTCTACGTTGAAGTTCATTAATGTTCAAACTATCAATTTATATATATATATATATATATGATGACAACAACTCCAATTATTAAAAGATATTGTTTAATTTCTGTTCATGTAAAAATCTGGCACGTGTACACGTATGGGGATGCTCGTGCATGTACGCGTACACGTATACAATCGCACACAGGCACGTGCATATGCCTACACGCACTCGTACGTGCTATCATCACCCCGTGAGGCATTAATGTCTACTTTAGCTTAATGGTCCTCACGATTTTATCCTTAAAAAGGCTTACGTGATGTTAATGTTATCGTTTGCTAATTTATACCATAGTATCTCGATCATATTATTTATTTTTCGATAATAATAACTGTTTAAAACTATTTGTCGGTCCCAATTTTTTTTAAGTATTATACTGTAACGTGTTCTACATTTCTACTAGAGGTCAGCGGGTTCTACCAAAATAATAAAAAATATATATATGTACGGTTCAAATATCTATTTCAATATCACTCACACAATACATATTTAACGTGGAAGTGGGGGTCAATTATCATCTATACTAAAAGGCAGGTGATGTGGCCTAGGTAACATGTTAACATCATGTTTAGTTACAAATTTTTTAAACATTATCATTGCCAAGTTTTAGGTGATACTTGTTTCTAGGCATATAAAATATTGCAGATATCAAATACACAAATCCTATATATAATTAAATTGTCTCATCTGCTAATTAATTTATACGCTAAACTAATCCAGATTAACAATATTGTCAATATAAAATAATTTATGACAAAAAAAAAATCATTTCATGAAAGAGATAGCTGACCTGAACTGGTTAGTAAGAGGTAGCTTTGACAAAACAGTAGTTCCCTTCAATGGCGGATCATAATAAACACCGTTAAAGCTGTCTCCTCCGTCATCTGGAAGCTTGAAGCGACGCTTCTTGTAAACGGCGACAAACACCTGTGCGATGCCAGAGAAAATGCTTCCTTCTGGTTTGACATGGACGTAAATTTTGATTCCGACAAGAAAAAGAACAAGAGAACATGCCATGAGCACTGTCGGGATCCCAAACCCGATAACCCAACTAATCGAGTCTTGAATGTAGACCACCAATGTCATAGTTATCAGCATCACCACCGTGAAGGAGGTGTAGTACCAGTTGAAGTAGCTGTTGATTCCTTTAGCTCCTTCCTCGGTGGTCGGGTCAAATTGGTCAACGCCGAACGGGATGCTGCACGGTCGGATTCCGCCGCTTCCGATGGATAACATTCCCAATCCCATCAGGAGGATGGTGAGTTGGGACGTGGAGGCTGGTATGCACTGCCCGTGTGGTGGCTTGTCCACGTGGCATTTTGGTGGATGCAGCTGTGGCAACCACGCCGTTAAAGTCACAACCACCATTCCCTATTAATAAGTCATTAAAACAAATTAATATTCAATAATTGATGTAATAATGTAAATCAATTATTGATATATCTTGACTTGTAGATACACGATTCAAGAAAAAAAAAATATTAAATGGGATTTAATCCAGAAAAAGAAGGATAATACTTGGGTACTGACCGCACCACTCATTACTTGCCACGTAACCCAAGACAAGGAGAAAAATGGAAAAAGAAAAAGAGTTTTGCTACGTGGCAACACCGCATTGGGTGGTTTGGTGTGATCAGTATGGCTTGGGTACTGACTGGTCAGTACCCAAGCAATTTCCGAAAAATAATATCTATATATTAAATGGGATTTTAGGCCATACAAGGATAGACTTTTGTGGATTGACCGTGGCAGCATTTGGGGGGAGGTAATGGTTACAAGGTGGGTGAATAAGTGTACAGTAACACATGGCTGACATGCAGCAATCACCTAATCGGCTAATCTATACATGTTTAATTACTAATTAATTGAACTAATTATTATTTAAAAACAAAACAAGACAAAAATTGAAAATGCCGTAAAGTTGTTAATGTCTTTGCCAAATAATGGATTTATTTATTTTTGGTAAAAGAGTTTGATATAATTGACAGCTAAATTAACTTTGTTTGTGGATTGAGCAAAAGTATATTTACTAATATTTATTAGTGACGCATGACTCACATGCAACATTAATAGTTTAATACCCGCGTTGAATATATTTAATTGACATATTAAATTTTCCGAAATTCATATTGAAATATTTTGCTTTCTGCTCACCTCATCAACATATTAAAATATTGCAACATGTGATTTGTAATTAGGTCGTAAAATAATTATGTATTAATTATAAATTACATATAAAATATATATATATATAATATTTGTGACAAATGCCAAAAAAAAAAAAAAAAAAAAAAAAAAAAAAAAAAAAAAAAAAAAAAAAAAAAGGACTTAACATATCATTTTGATGGAAAATCAATTTAGGTATATATGTGTTCAAAAAAAATTCCACCGAGAACAAGTTTTATCCAACAATTAATGTACTGTCTCCATATGCATGTGACCCTCAAGTCATCAACAAAGAGAAACCAATTAAATAGTTAATTAATTACAATTATTTTTGTAATAGACAAGGACGTAAAGAACAAGAATCCTTGAGAATTATACACCAAGTGTAGAACAATTAAACCGAGAAATTCTACATCATTAATGTTAAGACAAATTAATTAATTATTGTTTCAGACTTTCAGGGTTAAAAAACTAATAGTAATTAAGGTATGTTCTTTTCAAAAATAAAACGAAAAATTAAGGGATATTGTTTACTAATCATAAATACTAACAAAATTTTAATGGATGATTTGTGATGGATCAAAATCATAGAAATATTTCAGGATTAAGTTTTTGTAGGAAACTGATTTGTTTTTCCGATTTTTAATTTTCATTTATGATTAGTAAATACGTTCAAGAGTAAGAAAGAAATAAAGAAAGAAAAAAGTTACCAGGATAGAAGCAATGGATGAATAGGCAATAGTCTTGAATCGACCCACATATGTATCGGAGATAAAGGCACCAAACAAAGGAGCGAAATTGGTGACACCACCCCAAATATTTAGAATGTTCACAGCAGTCACTTGAGTGAAGTGAAACTCTCTCATCAAATACACCAACATATTTGCTAGTAATCCCATCGTCCCTAGCCTCTCAAACGTCTCATTTCCTGCAATTTAATTTTTTTATCAATTTCACATAATTAGATATATATATATAGAGAGAGAGAGAGAGAGAGAGAGTGAGAGTGAGAGAGAGAGACCTAAAATATAAGGCATGGCTTTCCATCCTCCACGATTCTTCTGAGGTGGTACAGTGATTTTTGACTGATCCGATAAAATTATGTCGGAGCCATGATTTTCTTTGGGTGGTTCCGGTGAAGGTGGTGGTCTCTGAAAGCATTTGGCGGCACAGTATAATCGGTATGAGCCTGTGGGCCGATCATGTTTTTCCTCTGCCATGGTGTTGTTCTGCTTCATGAGAGCTTCTAGGTGTTCTTCAGCTTCAATTTATTTTCACTGTTTTCAAGGCATATGCGTGAAGCATTTGAGCTGCAGATAATTTATGGTCTCTGCCACCCTCTATATATATAGTGTTTTGATTTTTTTGTAAAGTTATATGTAATTAAATTAATCCAAATTAAATGTGAGATGAATTATCGATCATTACAATATAAATCATGTTATTATAACAAATAACTTGTCAAATAATCCGAATTGATTTGTTGGTTACTTTTTAGATCGTACGGTATTATTTGTTAACCGTAAGTTATTTGTCCAAACCTCAAGTCCATCCATCTACCAGTTAAAATACGTCTCTATTGGCCTCTGATATTACGTATAATAATTCCAACGACTAGATAAGGACACTACATATTTATAAAAAATGAAATGGGGGAGAAAGGTTTGGATGATCGAATGGATGACGAAACGAGTGTCCACGCTGATACCGTGACTACCTTTTTACAGTTTTTTTTTTTTTTTTTCAGTACTTTTTACCTATTTTGTTTGTTTTTTCGATGTACTTTTTACCTGCTTTATGATATTTAGACATTTTTGTCTTAATATTCAATTATTGTAAATTTGGTATTTACACCGCTTGAATTTATAATCTTACACAATTTTGGCGTGAGTTAAACTTTAGTTTAATTATTATTATTATTATTATTATTATTTTGAAAAAGCATTGTTTAATTAAGTATTGAATTGATGTTTAAGAAATTTTGTATTAAATAAAAGTGTCTATATTGACACCCTTAAATATAATTTATATCCATATTTTATTAATAAATTACTTTAATTATAAAAAAAAAAAAATGTTATCTACAACCACTATTAACTTTAAAAAAATGACGTATACAAGTACCCATGATGATAATAGGTACATGATCCAAGTCAAGCAAAGGAAGGTGCTTTGTTGATTGATTGATAATGTTTTGGTAATGAATTGTTAGTATTGCAAATAACAGGGAATTCATGATAACTTCATTATCTCATTATTGGTGAGTGGAGTCATCCACTAACACATGATGGATAATGTTCCTATTTCTTTGTTTAGTTAATTTACTGTTTACTAATTGTAATTTATTCATTTGAACAAACATCTTATAAATAGTTGAATGTAATCATACTGAGGTTATATTGAATTATATGAAATAATTTTTCCTTCAAATCTTCATATTTCCCTTTCTAAATTCTTCTAAATTCTGCTATGTGTATTTGATACACATTAATTGGTATCAAAGCGGTTCGGTCCCATGGACATACGTTTTCGTAACGGAGTCTATGAAGTCTTAACTCGTCATGAGTCCACTTTCGTCCAAATCCAAAATACACTCAAAACCATTAGGAATGAACTTCAATCTCTATCATTTTCTCAAACACAATTAGTCACCTATCTTTCGGTGTTTTTCGATGATACATATGTATTGCCGAAGATTTTATTGATTTTGATAAATCACAGATATTTGATGACTATGTATTTGAGAAAATCCAAATAAAAGCAATTCACATTTTGTGGATTGTTTTTACAAGTCATACATTTCCCTTACCACGCAATCAACCTCCCCGACCCTCCGTGCCATGTTGGACCGCAATAACACCCATCTGAGGTTATCATTCCCTACTTTCGGCGGCGATGACTCACAATGATGGATTTTCAAAGATGCACACAATATGTTGATTTCAAGCACATACAATCAATCAAATTTGGAGACCCTCTTAATTGTGGCGAATTCAACGAGTTGAAACTTCCAGCAGACTTATTCAGAATTTATCCTTGTGGATAAAGATAATTTGAGGAGGAGAGAATGATATGTGAATGATCCAAGTCAAGCAAAGGAAAAAAACTTTTGGTCATAGAACTGTTAATTAATTGATAGTGCTTTGTTAGTGTTGCAAATAACAGGGAACTCATGATAACTTAAATACCTCATTATTGGTGAGTGGAGTCATCCACTAACACATAATGGATCATAGGGCTGGGCATAGTCCAGTTTGGCTTAGTTTCAACTAAAACTGGACCAAACCAAAAATTTTGGTCTTCTGAAAAATAGGACCAGTTTGGACCATTTTTTTTTCAGACCAAATTATATTTCTTCGGTTCGGTCTAGTTCGGTCTAACAGTTTTTGACTTGAACTCCAAATACTTGACCATTTAAAAATATATGTGGCATGATAAAGTGATCAAGTAATGAGACATGCAAGTTACTGTTCCGTACAGTTCATCAAACTAACAAATGCTAAAAGATTAATAAAAATAAAAATAAAAATAAAAATAAAGTGTTGTTTAGAATTTCTAGAAGTAGAAAAAATAATAATAAATAAAATCACTTACTATTGCTATAATCATGACAATGTAATTGAATGTATGCAAGTCAAAAAAAAATTACAACTCAATCATTAAAATTGCACTAATTTAGTTTAATATTATTAATATTTTTTATTATTAGTGATAACTTTGTAAGATAATGAAAACAAATTGAAATCTTTGACCATCCCACGCTTGGAGATTTATTTGTTAATGGAGACTTTCATTTTGTATGAAATTGTACGGTTTGTTTCAAAAAAATTTGAAATAATAAATTAGGGTTTTTGGTCTTAACCTTTTATTTTTAAAATTTTATTAAAAAGTTTTGGGTGTGACATATAATAGTAATACTAAAAGTATTCGGTTTACGGTCTGATCTGGGTTTAATAGACCGGACCATAACTAATGAGGTTATGTTGAATTATATATATGAAATAACTTTTCCTTCAAATCTTTCTATTTCTCTTTTCTAAATTCTCCTAAATTCTGCTATGTGTATTTGATACACATCAAATTAATTACACCAGCCCGAAGGAGTGTAACTCAATTGGTAGATAGACAAACTTAAGGCTTGAGTAAAAGACTCATAAGTCAACGGCTTGAATCTTACCAATGGCAAAAGGCTTAAAAAAAAATGGTTTAAAATACCGAGGAGAAATCAAAACGGCTACGTATCTAGTGAGAATCAGATTGCAGATATATTTACTTTTACTAAGGCATTGGGTCAAACATCATTTCACACACTTCTTCTTAAGTTGAACGTTCTTGAGTATTAAAGGAAAGAACTCAATTGATTATTGGCAAGTATCACGTGCATACAGTTGACTAGAATTAATCAATATTAATTGGGATAGTTGACTAGAATCAATTGTAATCAATATTAATTAAGATAGTCGACTAGAATCAATTGTAATTAAACTAGTTTCCTTTTTTCTCATTTGTATTAGTTGTACAAATATTTGAAATTCTCTATTCAAGAAAGATACAGAAAAATTCACAAATTCTCTCCTTCTCTTTTCTCCCAAATACCAAATTTTACATAATTAAATCCTAGTTTCGTTTCAAAAAAACCCACCCCACCCCCTAATTTGGGTATCCCTCAGTCTCTTATCTTTCCCCGTCCGTGTTGATTTTTTCTCTCCCCCATAAAAACCCAACCATCAATTCAACTCTTCTCATTCAAATTTGTAAAAATTGGTTGTAAATTTCAATTCAAAATTTTATACCTATATATATATAGAGAGAGAGGGTCATTTATAATTGAAACATTAGTGTACTGGCATAAGTACACTAATGTTTCAATTATAAAGGACTAAGTACACTAATGTTTAGACATCTAGAAGTAAACATAAAGGTCTGAACATTAGTGTACTAATATTTTGAAATGTTTCAATTATAAAGGACACTAGTACACTAGTATACTAATATTTCAAAATGTTTCAATTATGAAGTACACGAATTTTTAGACCTTTATAATTTGTATTGAAATGTTTATAGGCATAATTGAAACATTAGTGTACTTGTGCTTGTTTTCAATAATTTTTATAATTGAAACATTCATGTTTAAACCTTTATAAGTACACTAAAAATTATAAAGGTCTAAGTACATTAAAAACCAAACATATCATAGTATCTTAATTTATAAGACTTATCCATATGTCTAACAAATTAAGATTTTATAAGACTTTAGATAAATAAAAAAATTAAAAATTAAAAATTAAAAAAAAGGTCCCTTACTCATATAAAAAGTCTTCAATATAGAATTTCTAATAAAGATTCAATTAAGTATCTAATATAAATATATGATCAAAGTCTTTTGTACTTTTTGATAAGGAGTTGTTTTGTCAAGCTTAAGGTGTTAGCTGGTCCTACCGAAATGAATTTCTTGGATTTCATGTGTGCTTGTAAGAACCTGTTGGCGCCTGCTGAGATGGAATCCTTGTGCCTTGTGATTTGGCATGTTTGGTTTCGAAGAATGCTGTAGTCCACAAATCTGCGCAGGTCAATGTTCATGACATTGTGCCGTGGGCTAATGTTTTTCTGGATGATTTCAGGCGTGCTAATGATGCTGCTGCGGTTGGTGTGTCCAGTGGGCGTGGGCTGGTTGTCCATTCCTGGAGACCCCCGGACCAGGGTGCCTACAAAATTAATTCTGATGCTACGATTAATGGCACTAGAGATAGGACAGGCACTGGTGCAATTATTTGCGACTATAGGGGCTTGGTTATGGCTTCTTGTGCTCAAATATATCCGGTGAGTCATTCACCAGCGGTGGCGGAGGCGTTAGCGATTTTGCAGGGTCTCCGTTTGGCTATTGACTCAGACGTATGGCCTTGTGTTGTTGAATCGGATTCTCAAATGGTGGTGTATATGATTAACTCCGGCAACGTCCCCTTGTTTGCTATAGGTTTGGTCATCGATGACATCTTGGACCTTCTGAAGGACCCTTTTAGGTGCAATGTTTGTTTTGTTTCTCGAAAAGCTAATATGACGGCTCACTGCCTTGCCAAGCTTGGTGGTGTTTATGATTTTGATAGTTTTTGGATGGAGGAGGTTCCACCTAGTATGACTCTTATTGTTCCAAGGGAAACCCCAATTCTGCTGTAATCCTTTTAGCTTCTATGAAATGTACTTCTCTTTCTCAAAAAAAAAAAAAAAAAAAAGTCTTTTGTACTTTTACTTTACTATTCTCTCTCTTGAATATTATTGTTATAATTAAACCAAAATTAAACGGAAAAAAGAGAAGTAATTAACACCATGTTTGCATTTGTATTTTACATTCTCGTTTGTGTAATTTTTATTTTTATTTATTTTTGGGACAAATCTAACGTTTGACATAGTTAAAATGAGTCAGTGGAGTTGATAGGAGTACTGGGGACCATTGACCAGCAATTTTCGAAATTATGTGTCTCTGAATGAAGATGATCTGTAAGTTGTATAGTAGCCATAATAATATCATTGCGTTTTTTGTTTTGCATTTGCAATTTTGTTTTGTTCATGCATTTGTTCCTCTGCTTTTTCTCCCACTTGTGAAACACGACAACAACGTATATATTCAATGTACCCTACCTTTATTTTTAAATATTACATAATTAAATTTGGGTATTTTTAGAGAGGGAGATTCGAACCCACAGTCTCCTCTTGACGTAGATACGGAAGGTTTTACCACTTAAGTCTTAATCAACCTCATATTGTCATGTGATCTACTGCTGAAATCAGGTTATGAAACATTAAAAAAATAAAAAAAAATAAAAAAAAATAAGAAAAAAAAAAGATATATATTGATACTATTGGTTAATCATATCACAATACATAATACCATTTTATAGATTTTTAAATTTTCTCTTACCGTACTAGATATATAATTTATGGGTCATGTTATATCAAACTAAATTTCAAACTCAATTTTTTGATTTCAATATCTCAACCACCTATTTGTTTATACACGTGCTATTTAATCCAATGATTGAGATATTGAAATCAAAAAATTGAATCAGAAATTTGATTTGATACAGTCTAACCCAAAATTTATCTGTACACATGGATAAGTAAGTGACAAGATTGTTCAAAATATGTTCTACACAATCATTTAATTAATTAATTTTAATTATATACATTAAATATAATAACATATCTTGAAAATGATAAAGAACAACCCTTTTTTGATCGTCATAAGATATACATTGTGAAAGTAGATATTATATTTTAATCAAAATGTTCTTGATATTTTCTAGTTTTGTAGAACGAATATAAAAATATCACTGAATATCCCAATATTTTGAAGATATTTATGATATATATTTTCAATATTTCTTCTCAAAATTCCAAAATTATGAAACATGAAAATTATCACAAAAAATGGATACTTACTTCCTTGATATACTCCAAACATCTTCGATTAGTTTAAGTTTTAATGAAATATTTTAGGCATCTATAGGGTCTATAAGAGCTAGCTTCTTCTTTTTTTTTCTTTTTTTTTTTTGATAACATATATATATATATATATATATTTGAAGGAATATATATATTAAACCATACTTAGAAGTTTTAGTTGATTCGGTTGATATGACATTTGATTCTTCAAGTGTAATTCGGTAGAAGAAGATATACGTTGATTAAGATAAACTTGTACTAAAAGCGATTATAAATTTATAATAGAAACAACTCAAGAAGATAGAATATAAATTGCAGGGTAGACAATGTTTCCATAAGGCTGAATAATTTAATATTGTACTTAATATGAATTATAAAAGACAAGAGGGGTATTGGAGGAATTAGGACAAATAAAATTGCTTATATAATAATTATTCAATATTGTTCGATGGTAAGAACGGTCATTTAACCAAATGACCTGTCAAAGTTTTAAGTTTGAATATAATCACCGTCTCTGTATATGATATTTTAAATAATAAAATAAAAAATTACTTATATAAACTAATAAAAGATTTTATTTTCATAGAAGAAAAAGAAACAAAAAAAAGAAAAAAGAAAAAAAAAGCCAATCCATGCATGCGAGGATCTCCACATCTTTTTTTTTTTTTTTTTTGAAACTTCCACATCTATCTATTAATGGACAGTAGTGGAGATTCAATGTGAATTTGTTTTTTATTTTTCTTAATCAAATAGTTTTATTTTGGGATTATTTTTATTTTTATTTTATTTTGGGTACTTAATGGTATTTTGATTTATATCATGGATATTTTTCCCTTTTAGACAATCAAACTTGATGATGATCAACTTTAATATACTTTCGCTAATAGCATGAAATGTCAATGTCAACTTTTATCTTTCTTTTTTAAAAAAAAAAAAAAAAACTATCTTATTTAAAATTTTAATTATAAAAGCTATATAATATTTTTAAAATTATCGTCAATGTCAACTTTTAGTATAATCGTTTTCTCGTGTAAAATGCAAATTATTATAAAAATAAAGGAAATTATTTGTTTTTATTATTAGGCTATTGATGCACCCTAAACTCTTCAAAAATTGCACTATGTTCTCTATATGTTTTTTGTTTGGCACTAAACCCCCTAAACTTTCACAATTTGGCGAAAGCCGACTGTAGATACCTCTCACAAAAGTCAATAAACCCAAATATTTACCAATAAACGAGAGTTTTAGGGGTTTAGTACCCAAAAAAAAGTACAAAGAGCATAGTACATGCAAAATTTTTAAGAGTTTAGAAGCCATCAGCGTCAATTAGCCAATTAGCCTTATAATTATTGTCCCTATCTTTTCATAAAATATCAGTTTTGCCCCATGTTTGCTTCACAAGTGGTCTTTTAACTTTTCAAAATACGTCAATAAGGTCCCTTTAATCAAAATTTTGATGGCCAAATATACAGAAAATGAAAATTAACCATTTACCCTTTATATTAATTTGTTGATTTAAAATAACACTTTTACTCTCTAACCTTGCATAATTACTCCAATAATGAGGTTTGATTTTTTACACCTGAAAACGACTTATTAAAAAACTCACAAAGACCTTCTCATAATTAATAAGATCATGTTAGACACAAACATGTGTGAAGTATTGACCATTCTCATAAAACATATGTGTAGTTTTATGTACAAAATCTAGTAAATATTAATTCCAAATGGATAAGAAATCTAACAAAAAGTAAAGACATCATGACGATCATCACACCATGATATGATCTGTTATATATTAATTCTAGATTAACATCTACTAGTGATCATGAGGTCAAGAAGAAACATATATATATATAAGCAAAGAAGATGACTGAAAATAAAGCCCTAGCACACTCAAGATAATTCGGTGCAACATTATTCAAAATTTCATTTTTTTTTTTTTAAATTTAATTAATTTAGTAATCAGTAACTCAATTATCCAACTTCAATGTGCTTAATTGAATCATGATCATTTGCATCATTGCATATTTGCATGGTTAATTCTGCTTCCACTTTTACACTGGCCATGTACCAATATCGACTAGCAGCAAACATAAAATAAATGAAATTCACCGATCCCATTCTTGCTATAAGGAAGTAAAAATAATCAAGTTTTCCAGCATTAATATCATCTGTCAGCCAGTTGGGCCGTCCGTTGTCTTTTCCGGTGCAACGGTGCACTAGTGTCACCATAAGGCTGCTCACATAAATTGCCATAGAAAACAGTGAGAAAAACCTCATGTGCTCAGGGAATTGCTTGTTATAGAATTCCGTAAAACCAAGCATGACCAAAATCTGGAAAACTCCTATCAGACCAAGCTGAGGAGTTAGCCACATGACCGAGACGGGTGCAGCATGCAAAATAGTAAAAGCTTTTCTTTTTCTCTCAACAAATCCAGCAACTAACATTGCAAGAACTGAGAAGATGTTCCCCAACCCAATTCTTTGAAGGAGAGTGATCCCACCTTCTTGTTTAGTGAAGTTTTCGAGTGCCAGAACCATGAAACGGTCGTAGATCGGGAGAAATATCACCATCACTGTAAAAGTTATGACACTAATTGAAGCAGTAGGGATCTCAAAGTTGGGTCCGAGATGTCTGTCCATTCTCAAGGCTTGCGCAGATAGGAAAGCGGAAATTACAGCCAAGGGAATGAAGCTAATGATTGCAGATTCCCAGATAGGAACTATGTTCATCAGACATTTAAGCTCTTCAACTTGTTGGATGCTGCACATTCTCCATGGATTCTT
This sequence comes from Acer campestre, assembly GCA_954870605.1. NCBI lineage: Eukaryota > Viridiplantae > Streptophyta > Magnoliopsida > Sapindales > Sapindaceae > Acer > Acer campestre. The sequence continues at coordinate 28,118,287 of OX940806.1, read as the reverse complement.
GCAATAACCATCCGCTACTTATTTCATTTGCGTCCTCTATTATAGCAGCGTTGTTTAACGATCTAAGCAGAAGCAAAGTGATCAGCTTCTTTAAATTTGAGGGGCTTGAGGGATCATGGCAAAATATTTAAATATAAAATGTAAATAATAAAACTTTTGGGGTAAAAGTTAAATAAAATTTCATTATTGTTTTTTAAAAAAAATTGATTCTAGAGTGGCTATCTGGCCCCTCTAGAGGGGCTAAAGGTCTCCATCTCCCTGTATATGACTATTCAAAACAATATCAAATTTTATTGGTGTATCAAAGCATTAATTTACTAAAGATGAAACCATAATAGAGACTACAGAGGAAAGAGCAAGTTTTGATACTATAACAGTTTTCTCCTCTAGAGGAGGATTATAGAAAAGTGTATCCGTAACTCCATCAGCGGAGGGAAGCTGAAGTCGGCGCTTCTTGTAAGCTGCAACAACTACTATATATATAGTCTTTCTACTATCAATTCGTCCAGATATGAAATATCTCAGGACGAAGAATGTGAATCACAGATTAAGAAGAAATTTTGACAAGTGCATACACTTTGAGTCAAAGTATGTAAATATAATGATCTACATTCTTCATCTTGATATTTTTATAACAGGACGAACTAATGACAAACTGATATAAAATATATAAGTTATTTGCATGTGGGTCATTGGATTTAAACGTTTTAACTTGGTTGCAAGCACTTGTCAAAGCATCTTTTAAATTTAATGGTCCACATGCAAGGAACTGATATATTTTATATCAGTTCGAAAATCCAATGGCTCACATGCAAGGAATTGATATATTTTAGGCTAATTGACACTGATGCCCCTTGAACTATGGCCGAATTTGCACCTTACCCCCTATACTTTTTTTTTCACTATTAAACCCCCTGAACTCTCATAAATTGGTAATCGCTGAAGGAATTTGCCCCCTCTCTGGGTGCAACCAGAGAGCAAATTCCTTCAGCGATTGTCAAGTTATGAGAGTTCAGGGGGTTTAATGGTGAAAAAAAAAAGTATAAGGGACATAGTGTATATTTTAGAAGTGTTCAGAGGGCATCAGTGCCAATTAGTCTATATTTTATATCAGTTCGAACCGATAATAGAAAGATTATACATATATATATATATATGTGTGTGTGTAAAATATAAGTTCTCAGTTTGATTAGTACTTGTACTGAACACTAAGATAAAAATGCCGTGAGAATCTACACATAATCAAATATAGTCAGTTAATGAATTTGTATCGAGATATAGAAGCAGATTAGTGTAAAAGAACAAATATAAGCTATACTTAAGTAGTAGAAGGAGATGAAGATCACTGATCACCTAGAATGAAGGGTATGGTTTTCCATCCCAAGGGCTTTCTTCCCCTTGTAATTTCTGCTGAATCTGATAACGAAACAACGTTACAAATTTCTTCATCGTCTGATTTCTGTTTCGCTGGAGAGTTGTTGGAAGTGTGTTTCCTTTTGAAACTGTAATCCTGATCGACCTCCATTTTCTTGAGATCTTCTCAACTTAATTTCTCTTGGGAGATTTGGGGTGTAAATTTTTCCAATTGAAGGGATGCATGCACTAGCTAGTTGTCTTGATTTATGTATAATTGGGTGAGTTACGCTCTACAGAGAACATAACACTTCAGGTGTTTGAATTTTAATGCATTCTAATTCCTTTCTTAGTTAAAATAATAATAATAATAATAATAAATTAATTCATTGACTAATATTGGAAGTTCATGTGAATTAATTAGAGTTGGGATTTTAATTAGTGGGGAATCCCACTAAAAATATTCTTCAAAATCTTCATCATGCACTCATTTTTGGTAAGGATTTGGTGCACTCAATAGAGTAAATGACAAGGACTTAACAATAAAATCACTAAATTGTAGTTAAATTATTATTATTTTTCTTCTAAAACTATCATTTTAAAATTAATACATTTCTAATGTTATCTCAATTTTATGTCCTACAAAAAATAAAAAAAATAAAAACTGGTTTGTTGGAGTTTGAACCAATGAGTTAGTTCTCTTCCTTACTAGGAGTCTAGGATTCCTTGATAACTTAATTAATTTAACAATACTTTTCACTAAAGGCTCATTAAAGCTTTCAAGGGTGGATTTAAAACAAATTGACCCTTAAAATTGTTTGTGCACTTCTCTTTACATCTTGAGGAGAGGTTTTGGGTTCAAATCCATAGTAGAACTAATATTAAAAAAAATCTATCTAGTGGTGAGAGTTCATAACTATACAAATGATATTACTTTTTGGATCATATTTATAGTGATTGATCAAGCAAGATTCGGCATAAAACCATTGTTTTTTTAATAACAAAACAAAACTAATCTTTTGTCGGCCTAAAAAAGCTAAATAAAAATAAAAATCTATGTAATGTTTTGTAAATGAAATTTGTTTTTGCTAAAAAGACAAAAAGAAAGAATACCAAGATGCATATATTATATCTTTTTTTGAACTGTTTCAATATTTCAGAATTGAGAGAGGAGGCATGACTTGAACCGACAACCTCATTTTCTCTTGATTATATCTTTGAAAGTGTGTAGACCATAGAGTAGTACTCTGAATCAGTGAATCCAACGACCAAAACCAACCAAGTTTCAGAGGAGATTGTGAAACTGGGGTCTGGGGAGCCTATGTTGTTCCCGGGTCTTGTAAGTTCAACTAGTGGGCCTATTTTAATGGAGCAGCCCAAACACAATGAAGTTGGTTGGATCCTTTGATGTGACCTAACCTAACCTACGGTCCTACATTAGGGCTTCAATTGACAATGAAGTTAGCCATCTGGCCCATCTCTTTCAAATTTCAATGCACTTGGAGTTGGGGCCTGTCTCTCTTTCCCTTTTCCCTTTCAAAGACAATGGAAACCGGCAACAGGATCACAAATTCGGATCTTGGTCCTCTTCTCACCTTTTGGATTCTCACCTTCATAATCTATTGTCATATGTCTAATATAGCAAATCAATGATGTAGATTATTTTTATTAATTTTTATGTCTTTACACTACAACAAAATATAATTAATCCCCGCCTTTGATTTATGTAAGGACAAAATGAGGATACGAAAATAAGGAGATGATCTAAGTCCCACAAATTCACACTTTGACATCAATGACACGGTCCAGCACCTTTCCTACTTTTTCGTCTTTATAAATGGCCAATTATGTTTAAAAAGAAACCCTACCCCCACCTTCTTTTCTCTTCTGGATTACCGACCACCCTCTTTGATAGTAACATCATCAAAAGTAAAGCCAGATGGCTCAAATTCATAACCAAATTACATATCACTTATTCACTTATCACATCATTCCATTATTTATATAATATTGATTACTCATGTGGCACGTCATTTAGACATGTATTTTAAATAATCTAACAGTAAAGAAGGAAGTGTAAACACCTTTGGATTCTTAAAAAGTGATTTTTCTTTTATTGAACCATGATGAATTGGGGACTTTTCTTATCATGGCATGTCATTGTAAGGGCACAGATTTCTTTTTTTGATCCTTCAAAAAAAAAAATTCCTTTTTTTTTTTTTTTTTTAATATACCAAATCAGTATTCCCTCACTTTTTTAAGTGTGTATTGATTTAAGCATATAGACTTAATCCAATAAAATGGATGAAAATTTTGGCCCTTTTTAATTGCTAGAAAAACAAGGGATTAAGAAAAGTAGCATTAAACAACACTCGTCTGAAAACAGAGGATAGCTTTGATTGCCTTGCTTTCCAGGTTTGGAATCACATGGATGGAATATGTATATATGATTGGAATATAAAACTATATAAGGTTTGGAGTGTATTGAATTACAATTATCTTAAATTGAGAATTCAATTTATGTATAATCCAAATTAAATTCAAGATTCAGTGGTCGTTTATTTATTTTTTTCCCACTTAAAACTTAATAGGTCTGAATTGATTTTTTTAACTTGAAATAACATGAGGAAAAAAAAAAAAAACATGTTGTTCAGATTTTAGTCCCTCTTCAGAAAAATTTAAGACTATTCATTCTTAAGACAAAAAGAATAAAATAAACAACTCCTTATAGTTCAAATATCAATTATCTTGTACATCTAGAGATAATAATCGATTTAACAATATTAGAAATCGTGTAGCCACATGTGAAATAAAATAATAATAATAAAAAACAAAGGGTTAATAGCACCAGTACCTCTTGAACATATAGCGAAATCGCATAGTACCCCCTGAATTTTTTTTTCTGGCATTAAACCCCTCAAACTCTCATAAATTGGCAAAATGGATGGAAGAGGGACGAACGTCAAAAGAAATTACATTTACACGCCTTGATTTTATGTATAATTGCATTAAAACTAGAAAAATATAATAGTATCACACAAACACCCTATAGTCAGGGGTAAAATTGGTAATTCTAGAATTTTATAATGTAAAAAAAAAAATTAATTGTACTTCAAAAAACAGAAATAAAAAAATAAAAAATAATAGTATTAATAAATTAATATATTAAATGCATTTAAATTAATAAATTTAATTAAAATTAAATAATTAAAAATTAAAAAATAAATCATCCCTAACAAAAATTAAAATTTAAAAAAAATTCATACTAATAAACTTTATTATTATTATTATTATTATTATATAATTGGAGTCTATCATAATAATAAAAATAATAATATTATTAATACTAATAAACTTTAAAAATAATAAACTTTAAAAAATATATATATTTATATAATGTAAACAATCATATTCATCTTCCACCATCATCTCACTCGGCAATCATCAATCATCTTCATCTTCCACCATCATCTCAAAACCCTAACACCACCACCACACAGCCGCCGCTGCCGCCGCCCAGACGCCAAAGCCCTAGCAACCCTCCTCTCGCGAATCCACACACCTTCAATCTATCTACCGTGAATCTCTCTCTCTCTCTCTCTCTCTCTCTCTCTAAAACCTCTCGTGAATCCCTCTCTCTAAACATTGGGTTTGATTTGGTGGTGACAATCTCTTCTTTCTCGTTCTATCTCTTCTTCTTCTTCTTTCTCAGGTTCGGGTGGTTGATGGTGGCGATGGCCTGTTTGTGGGTTGAAAGGGTTTGGTGATTCATGTTTTTTGTTTGGTGATTTTTTTTAAAAGATTTTTGGATTGATTTTCTTTTGGTTGTCAATCTAGTTTCGATAGTGATCGGTGATGGTTCTGGGTTCTGGGGTTTGATTCAATTCAATGGTGGCTTTGGGGTGAAGGTTCGTTTTTGGATTGATGGTGATCGGTGATGGTTATGGGTTTTGGTCAGTGAAGGTTCTGGGTTTCGGTCTGGGTTTGATTTAGTTCACCAGATCAATAATTTTTTTTATAAACTTTTTTGTTAATTGATCTCCATGCAGGTGTGTTGATGATGATGTTAGAGAATAGATTAATGGATCTGGAGAGGGTGTTTGGACGATTTGTGTGGTGGTGGGTTCATAAGTTCATTTTCAAATTAAAAGGATTTGGTAGGCTGCTTGCTGGGAATACCAAGTTCCATGGGAACAAATGTATCATTTTGTTCTTGCTGTGTGTAAAATGAAAACAAAGAAAAGGAATTACTACCTAGAAAGAAATTACAAACATGAAAAACAATTACAAGCAATTTCTATTGAGACACACTGCAAGAATGATGAATTTAGAGTTACCAGTTCTAAGTCCATTCATGAACTTAGACACACAGCAACAATTTGGACATGAACTCAGATACACAGTAACATTTTTTATTTATTTAATTTTTCTTTAAAATTAATATAATTATTTGGAGGGGGTGGGTTTTTGGAGAGGATGATGATGTGATGGGTTCTTGCAAATCTGAAACTTGGAAAGAAACTTAAATTGGAGAAGAAAATTTTTAAAAATCTAGGTTTGAAACTAGGGAAAAAACAAAATCTGTGGAGATCCTTTTTTTTTTTTTAATTTTTTTTTATTATTAACATTAAATAAAATATAAAATAAAAATATCTCCACCGTCCATCTCAAAGATGGATGGTGGAGATTCATCTTTTTTTTAATTGTTATTATTATTATTTTTATTATTAAAAAATATTAATATATTTTTATTTTTTTAGACATTAGTTAAATAAGTCAAAGAGTGTTTGTGTGATATTATTATATTTTTCCAGTTTTAATGCAATTATACATAAAATCAGGGTATGTAAATGTAATTTTCCTTTCACGTCTGTCCCTCTTCTGTCCAATTTTGTCAATTTATGGGAGTTTGAGGGATTTAATGCCAGGAAAAAAAATTCAGGGGGTACTATGCAATTTCGCTATATGTTCAGGGGATACTAGTGCTATTAACCCTAAAAAAAATAAAAATAAAGATGGGGTAGTCAATTTTCAGGCGCCTCATTCCATGAAGACATGGTTGCAAACGAACGACCGAATCTTAAATTGTCAAATGTTCACAAATCCACTTGTAGTTACTTGGAAATGAATCCATTATCCATCACAGACCATTAAGATGGATCAAACGGTTCTCAATTTCTCAAGCCTCGTCTCTTCCAAAATCCAAACTATAACTTGATGAATAATATCTTTTTGGTCCGACCCTTATCTGAATATTTTCACCCAAACGACAAAAAAAAAAAAAAAAAAAAATTGATATAAAAAAAAACAAAATACAGGTATGGTATTGAAAGCTACTGCTATTCATTAAATGCGTGCTACACATTTCGGTAGTATTGTTCGTTACTTGCCCAGTTCATGTTTCCTGCCGTTTGATTGCTTTCACGTTGTTTTCTCTCTCGGGAACGATACATCGGAAAGTGGAGCGCGAAGTGTTCGGAGAAATGCCTGAACCATCATCATGGTCTCAGTCACTTCTGCTTCATGTCACTTCCTTGCCTCTCCTTATTCGCTCACAGATTTGAACGCTCGTACATTTCCTTCGTGGGTTCTTGTTTGTAATCCCAGAAGAGTAGCTAGAAAGCAAGAACAGCTTGTTTCTTTGAGTCCTGCCGGAAGCGGCGGGTCGTTGTTGGGGTTTCTTGAGGCCAAGAAGAGGAATTGTGGGGTTTGTTGTTCTTGGTTGTCCGGTGGGTTTGCGAGGAGGTGCAAGAGAGATTTTTATAGTGAAGGAGATTTGGGTTTGGAAGCTGAGATATTGGAGTTTATGAGGAACTCTGGGAATCCAGATGTGTTTCCAAGCAAGAAACAGTTGATGGATGCTGGAAGGATGGATCTTGCTGAGGCTATTGTGAGGCAAGGTGGTTGGCTTGCTTTCGGTTGGGATTTGGATGATGAAGATGTAGAAGAAGAGGAGCAAAATTGGGACTTGATAATAGAGAAAGAATACAAAAACGGGGCACTTCAAGAGAGGGTTGAGAGTGGTCGAAAGGGTATTGCTTTGGAGGCTAATGAAGTCAGGAGATATGGGGCTTCTTCTGGCTCGGCTTCCTCGTCTGGTAGATCATTGTGAGATTTCTAATTCTAGTGTTTTTTGTGTTAATATTTATATTGTTATTACTTGGTGTCCCTGGTTTTGTGTATTAACTTTGACATATGCTAGTTATGTTAAAGACCCTTGAAACTGTTAGCAATTAGAATAAAAGGTTTTGCTGGGAGTAAAGTAAAGAGTGTAGTGATGTGATCTTGATGTGAGGACATAGTTTTTATCAATATATTTCATTTTGATTATTCCCTTACATGGGGAAGTAGCTGCAAGTGTTAAATTCTTCTGCTAACTTTTCATGCTAACTTCTTGTAAGAGTCCAAGGTTTTATTCCTTCATGATGTCTTAGCTTTCAAATGGTTTGTCAAGAGTTAAAGTTCTTGGGAAGGTCCTTTAATACGTATTTTGTATTTGCTCAGAGAAGCAGTGACTGCAGATGATTCTGGGATTGAGGGTATATTAAGTCGATTGGAGAAAGAGAGGAATATAAACTTTGGGTTTGCTTTGAGGGACAAAGAAAACACTACTCAGCTCCAAAGTGATCATGAAAAAGATGACTGGCTTTCTGAAACCTCAAAAGATGTGGTGAGTTAGTTAATTTTGTTACGATTCGCCCTTTTCAACTTGTATTAATAAGCACAATTGTGAATTTCTCTTAGGTTTTTCATTTAGTAGTAGGTAGGTTACAATAAACTTTCATAGGTCTTAATTTCATTGCATCATTTAATTGTTGGATGAATCTACAATTGTATTGTAATTTCTACATCGGCTAAACAATTATGAGTTTGTGTGACTTTGAAAGTGGTCAACAATCTATTAGAATGGGAAGTGGTTGAGTGACAGAAATGATTCATGAGGCCATTCTAAATAATGGCTTGTGTTTTTTAAACTATAAAAGACAGTTGCTGACACTGGAAGAAGCAGTAGATCTGCATCATTAAACCCTGGGAGAGGTGAAATTAATAATTCAGGGAGCAAGCTCACTTATGACACCTCTCTGTCAAGCCTTGATGGATTAGGAAACTCATTAAAGCCAGAAATGTGGAGAACTTGGAGCATTCAAAGGGCAGGATTTTCAGACATGGAATTTGAAGGTAGGCCTTTGGTTAGTTTCTAATAGCTTCATGGCTTGATGATACGAATCAACTAACATCTATTTTCTAATACACCATACAGCCGCAGAAATTGCTCCCAATGAGAAACAGACAATGGATGGTTCGTGCGATGAAATACCAGATCTTAGAGAGGGTAGTAGTGAGAATTTGAATAAGAAGGAAGAATTAAACTTTTTTCATGAAGAGATTAATCACAATCAAGTACGAAATCGCCTTCAGCACTTGGAGTTGGAGCTTTCATCTGTACTTCGGACGTTGAGGTCCAACATGCATAAAGTTGTGTCACTGACGGTAAGCAATGTGATCTTTATGTACATAGATTTGGAAAACTACTTGAGTGAATAATTAAATTTAAATCCTATTTAAGAAATACATTAAACAAATTATATGGCATTTTAATTGCTTGAAAATTATCTATATTGATTTCACGTCATTCTACAGTCCCCACCACAAAATAAAAAGGGAAAATAGTAGATTAAATGGCCATCTCACTTGCAGTTTAGCAATGATGATTTGCAAACTTTGATTTATTGGATTTCACAAAGATGTGAATGATGGAAAATTTTCATGTGACTTTTTCTGGTCAATAACTTGTCAATTAGGATCATTGATTTTTTAATTTTTGTAGTCTTGCTATTAATCCGTCAGTTATAGGCTAATGAAACCTTGTGAAATTTTTACTGCAGAAAAAGTTTTGTTTTTTGCAAGGAATAAAAGTTTATAGTTTACATTAGCAAAGAGCCTAAGATATAATCATTCACTCAGATAGGAAAAATCCATTAATGCTATGCAGTTTGTTTCTGATACAAGGATAAAAAAAATGCTACTCAATTCTTGTAGGAAGCTTTCTATTTGCGGGTCCATAATTCTAGCTGTGTATTCTTTGCTAGGGTTATGAGAGCTCCTCCAATGATCTGCTGAAGCTTTCTGATGCTTTGGAATTCCAAGAAAACGAGATCATGAATGCCCGAGATAGATTACGGTCAATACGTGCAAAGTTAGCAGTATTAGAAGGAAAGATGGCACTCACAATAATGTATGACAATTTTCATTCATTAAATAGTATAATCCACTTATTTTACAATTGGTGATGTCATATTCTTACCCTTTACAGTGATGTACAAAAGAATGTGGAAGAGAAGCAGAAAAGGATTGATGAAACTCGTAGAGCTTTACGACTTATTCGCACTGCTTGCATAGTTTGGCCTAATTCAGCCTCACAGGTGCTCCTAGCAGGATCATTTGATGGTTGGGTCTCCCAGGTTTGAACCCATTCTAGTAATACTAATACTAATTTTGATTCAGCTTCAAAAAAAAAAAAAAAAAAAAAAAAAAAAAATACTAATTTTGATTCTTCAACTTCTTGGGTTCCCTTATGATGAAGTTCAAGCCTTACACTTGATACTATTGGATAGGTCATATAGATACTGGCAGAAATGTATCTTGTGATCACAAATGATTTGATATCTCTCTTTGTATTTTAGTATTCTTTTATGAAGTTTCCATATCCTTACATATAGTTACACCTAGAAATTGTTAAGGAAACATACTTTTGTAATTTGCCATGAGAACAGTAACTTAAGTCGAATTTATTCTCTCAAATAAAGATCAATGAACACAGCTAGCTATAGGAGGAGATTTGATTATAGTTAAGGGATATGAAGAACAAGAAGACCACAGTCCCACAGATAAGCGGGCCTTTTCTGGTTACTGAAAAAACGTGGGATTTCTTAGTACACAGGCATGATTAGAGTTTCGTCACCAATACCACAAAATTACTAATGGTCCCGTACTCGTTTTGTTATTTAATTGTGGAAGAATTAACATACTATTGTGTTTGGCACTTGCAGCATTGCATCACTTTAACATTATTATATTATTATTATTATTATTGCAAACGACATTATTTTCTTTATATGTTCCTCATTGCTGCCAATGTTTCCATTTTTGCAGAGAAAGATGGAGAAGTCGAGTACAGGTATTTTTTCTTTGTGCCTGAAGTTGTATCCAGGCAGATACGAGGTAAAATCATTTTTTTTTAACTAGGTTACGATTTCATTGGTTTAGTGCTCCTTGAACGATGAGTTTCTCAGCACTTTAACCTGATGCTACAGATCAAGTTCATTGTTGATGGTGAATGGAAGATCGATCCCTTACGCCCTATTGTGCATAATAATGGATATGACAATAATCTACTGATCATCAAGTAAAAGCAAATAACCTTGCGATAGTGAGCGTGTGGAAATACATATCAACCTGTGAAGATAGAAGGTTGCATGCTGCAGGATTTCTTCTCTCCCTTTTTTTCTTACTCTCCCAAACATTCTTGTAAACAAATAGTGTTGTCAGCCGATGCTAGTTTTCGCATGATTCTTTTACATCAGAAGATTTATATACGTAAACATGTTAGATGCGTCCCTTATCATTTTTTTCTTCTTCCAGTTTATTTTTTCATTCGTTAATGTAAGCAGCTCTCCAAGGCAAAATCAAACCTTGCAGTTCCTGGAGAAATGATATCAATTTGACAAATCTGGATTTAAATTCTCTGTCCAATTTCATCAAAATGCAGAACCACCGGATCAACTATTTTCGACTTCTCTTGTCTAGGAAGTATAGGTATCAAGTGCATTCCAAACATGTGTTGATTATTTTGTGGAGAAATGATTGTTAATCTGATAATGGGACATGGATTTCTGGATTATCATCCCCATTAGATTCAAGCAGAAGACTGGAAAAAAAAATCCTGACACACAAGAATTTTATCATATCTAGAGGATAATATGGTGTTCCATTTCCACAATTATATGCCACAATGCCTGGCTACACTACACTTCACTGAAATAATTCTGTGGCTAATGTCGAATTTCTGATTACAGATTGACAGAAGGTTGTACATGATGATCACCGTCAAATTTCGTGTCATGGCAGTTTGTCATCGTATTAAAAAAACTCGAACCAGTAAGGGCAATTACACCTCAAAGTTCCATGAACTCTCGGCACTTATAGTTGGCACGTATAACCCCTCTCCCAAAGTAAAAGAAGCTGAAACCTGGTAAACACAAAAGAACAAAAGCAAGATAATGATTCACCAAGTAAAATAACCTATTGGAACTCAAATTAGAAAAACTCTAGTATAGGATCACCCCAGTAAAACAAAAACAAAAAGATCTTTTGAAAAAATTGTTCTTGGTCTAGTATAGAATCTTCTGTATATCTTGACTAAAAATCTAGCATTCTTCACCCAGATAATTACTAATGAATACAGACGAAGGCGAGAACATCGAGCATAATGAAGTTGTCAAACTAAAGATAGTTAAGGCCAAGCCGTCCAGACTAGTTGGCATGCTAAGTGCTAACTGATGCATATTGAACTTCGTGGGAGCAAACCACGGTTTACTACCAATTATGCAATCATCATTTCCCGCTTAGGGTCAAGGTGTGCCAACTTACAGAACCATGTCTGATTCTACTTTCCTCCATTATGATACAACAAGGTCTCTTTAAACCAGAGGATACAGTAGAAAATCGTGTAGCATGTTATACAATGCTGAAGATTTTACATCAATAAATAGTGTATCAAACACTAGTAGGTGCAACCACAAATTCAACTTGCAGGTGCATCTGCCTCTATAGTTGTTAACAGTTGCACATAATCATCATGAGACCAACCATATTGTTTATAGTATAGCTAGACACGATCAAGCATTCTCCATTAAGAACGTTATTTTCTACAAATATTTACGTGTTGTATGACCATCTCAATCACAAATTGTCAGCCATGAACTCCTATCCTAACAATCTTGATACATCTAAAGTTGTCACCAGCTTCTTTGGCAATCAGAGAATATGGCTCAATCACCTGTGTTATTTAATCCAGGGCATGATTTTGGTGATAAACTCAAGGAAGAAAAATTGAGACCACCACTAACCATATATTTTTAGCCCTAGATTTACAAAAGCAATAAATCTTCCAATCATTCAAAACAGTAAGAAGCAGAACCACATCAAATAGCTAATTTCCCATGAAAACTAGATCAAATCTAGTAGTTGTAGTTGTATACCTTACATCGTCCACCGTTTATCAAAGATTTCCCAGACAACCAATCGAGCTTCAAAACCTTGTTCGAAGTCTTATAAGAAGCTTTTACAACCTCACCATCAAGAACCCTCTTTGACACAGCCAACTCCAATGACTTCTTCCCAAAGTCATAGCACGGCTCAAATGTGATCAAACCTCCATGCAAATAGCTATATTTCAAGTTGCAGTCTCTGGAATTAAGCGCATAATTGGCGGATATCTTGTTATTAGGATTAAGCACAAGTGTCCCATCCAAAACTGTCCGGTTTTCGCTCTTGGTGTGAGTGTAAGTCATGTTGAGCTGTTTCTCCAGTATCCTGGCTGTATTCATGAACTGAAACCGAACATCCTGCAAGTACCATATTATTCATTTCTACAAATTATAGAAATCCCACAAAGCAAATATTTAGTACTTGGAAATTCTGAGCAAGAAAATAAAGGATAAACAATTATTCAATAATTACATGATCAACAAAACCCAGACCAGCTTGCTTAAAAAAAAAACCCAGAACAGCTCGAATGTTGACAGACACAAATAAGCAATTGAAGTTACAAACTCAAGCGATAACATCAAAAACATGTGCTAACAGTAGTATAAATTTTACAGTGGTTTTGGGGTTGCTGATAAAGTACCTTTTGTGGGACGTCAATGTCGATTAAGAAGGAGCCAGGTTTCTCAACAGAGAGACAGATATCAGAAGCACTTAAGGTGGGTCCGGAGCTGACGTAAGTTTGGAGCTTGAGGTCACCGGCGTCGGCAGAGACTGTCCCCATCAAGCCTCTTTGACTTCTCACTGAAATTGCTGCGTTCATTTTTTTTTTCTTTTATGTGGAGATGAATGAGAAAAGTGAGTTGGATATTGTGTTTTAGTTAGTACAAATGAATAGAGTTGCAAGAGGTTGCGTGTGTCGATTGTCGTGTAATTACGAGCTCACCACCACGTACAAAAATGGAGCTGGCTTGCTACTTAGAACTTGGAAGACAAGTTGTAATATTGATTGGCTTTTATCTTTGGTAGAGCTAACAATAAATGAAAAAATTAACAAAAAATATTTACAATTACCGCCTTTTCATTAAGAATCTGATCAAAACCTCCCTGTTCAGTGAGGGGTTTTAGGTAGAAACTACAAAGTGCCTTCTCGTTATCCAAAGAATAGTTTTACAACGTTAACGGGAAGAAGCCAAGCACGTAAACAACCCCGATTGAACATATGTATCCTGGAATGGATGATTATCTGCCAACTTGATAGAAGATTTTGCTTCCATTAAGAGCCGTGTCAGATATCTGGAAGAAACCAGGTAGCGAGCATGATGGATTAGTATCTGCGGCCTGAATCTATCGAGGCTGAGAAGGGACGCAGAGTGTCCTGATGGCATATGTGAATCCACTCCCACAGTAAACTTGGAATTTGGTGTCCTTGTTTTTAACATCATTGTCACCGAGACTCACTGCTTGCGGATTAGTTTGGTCATGAGCATTTCCCAAGCCAAGTTGACCGTGTTCACCCCAACCCCACGTCATTATCGTTCCATCCTCTGCAACAATAGTTAACTGCTTGAGATCAGAAAACAATTCAGCAAGGGAAAAGTTATATAGATAAACAAAGATGAAAGAAATTTGCCTGTTACTAAAGCAGAATGCTCAGCTCCAGCAGCTATTTGAACAACTTTCACCCCATCAAGAGCGGCTACTCTCTCCAGAGCGGCTTCATTTGCATTTTCTGTAGCACATTAAAAGCAGTTCTGTTACTATGTTCAATATAATCAGAATTCATTTGTCAAATGAAAATGTACTGGATGATGATTGGCAATTTGACATTGATAATTTAAATTTAGGGACGGAACGATCAAACTGAATTACTGAAGCTTCTTACTTGTTACATAAATATGAAAGAGAGTTCATATGGATTTTCTTTCTCATTCTCGGGAATGATAGAGTTCGGTTCATGATTTTAGTATCTAAAGGCATTACCTGACAAATGCTTAGCAGGGCTCATCTTCTCAGGATCACTTAGCACACCATGGTGGGAGCCACCGAGCATGAGAACCTCTCCATCACCTGTTCGATATACCGAGATCGCTATGAAACGGTTATGCAACATCTACACCTCTATAACAGGAAGAAGATGGAAACCGAGATGGGGAATGAGTTAGGAGAACCGGATAAAAAGAATGAAGAACATCAATATACCAGTTAATAGTAGTGCGTGATTCCATCCAAGCGCAGCTTTTGTGAACTGTAAAGATGAAGGTAAACACCGAGGACAGTGAACATCGGGAGTTCTATTAAATCCTTTTCCCCAAGTGTATAGATGTCTATCAGCTGATGCAGCAGAAATAATATAACAAAAGAAAACAAAAAATTCCCTAAGTTAGATATACGATAAACTATAGTTGATGCTGTGTTAGAACGATCATATACATGAGATTCAGTGGATGTTCAGTTGGGTATAAATTTTGGACCTTCTTGCAAGTTCTTATATAATTAGATGGTCTGCTAGAGCATAAGCTTGAGATGAAAATATCAATGCTATAAATCATATTTAAGCTTTTATTGCCTTCAAGCAATATGAAATTTGGGTGGATTTACCGGATATCGCTGCACTATGATCTCCATTTGCACTAATGCCAAAAATTTCCACATCTTCAAATCCATTTGTAACTTGAGGAAGACTAACTGATTTAATCCTCTCTGTTGAGATACCCAATTGACCTCTTTTTCCAGATCCAAATCCGTAAACTTGATTTCCCAAACAATCTGCACCAGAATGACATTATTAAAGCTTGAGCCAAAGGAAATGATAAGGCAACCATCCAACGGTAGATAATTACACTATTTGTTGTCACAACCTAATTTATTACTTACAAATCATCACTCAAATCTCTTAAACCATTTTAAGGCAGAAGATGTCTTCTATAGCTTTGTCACGAAAGTATCAATTCGATAATAGGAAACATATCATTGCATTCTTCAAGCATATAGCAGATGTTATACATTTACCTTTCAACAAAACAAGTGAATGGCGCATGCCACAAGCTATCTGTTCAACATTCTTATTAATAAAGTATTCGACTTTAACAGGAGAGCAATGTGACCTGTAATCACCATGTCCAAGCTGCCCAAAAGAACCATCCCCACAAGTATAGAGACACCCTGAATCTGGAAAAATAAATGAAATATCAATAGAAACTAAAACATAATAAACATCATATAAAAATAAAACCCCAAATACCCAAATGAAAGAACCTGAAACAAAAGCAGAGTGGCTCCATCCAGCAGAAACATGAGTGAGTGAATGGTGGTCAAAGAAAGCAATAGGCTTTGGACAACAACAGCTATTAAGCATGTTGTTGTCGTCTCCATGGCCTAATTGACCAGAATTGCCCCTCCCCCATGAAAACACTCTCCCACCTGAGAAAACAAAACAGTCAAGATGAGATGAATATGATGATCAATCAAATCCTGAAAAAGCAAAGGAGGGTGTATCATGTATGTACCAGAGGTCAAGGCCAGAACGTGAGCACCGCCGCAAGCGAGCACTGTGACTGAGGAGAGAAAATGAAGTTGATGGAGGAGTTGAGGTGAGTACTCATCCTCTAGCCTCCCTGTTCCCAGCTGCCCCTCCGTACCTGCTCCCCAACTCCACACCCGTTGCTCCTTTTCTTCTTCTTCATTTTCATTTATTGATGATTTGCCTTCTTCACTTTCTTCCATGCTTGCCACTCTCTCTCACCTCTCTCCAAAGTCCAAACTGCTAATTTTTGAACAACTTCGACTCCGTTTTGGGCCCAAACTCTTTTGGGTTCAATTGCAAGACTAATCGTTTTTTTTTTTAATAATATAATATTAATAATAAACAAAAGACTTATTGGCACTAGACCCCTGAATTGTACGCGAATTTGTAATGTACCCCCTAAATGTTTTTTTTTTAGGCGTTAAACCCCTTGAATTCTCATTTTTTGGCAAACAATTTGTTTTATTACCCCCTGACTGCCTGTTTGAGGGACATTTACATAAAGGTTTTGCTAAAAAATGAGAGCTCAGGGGGTTTAACACCTAAAAAACCATTCAGGGGGCATATTACAAATTCACGTATAATTCAGGGAGGTCAAGTGCCATTAAGTCTAAACAAAATATAACCAATATGATATAGTTTTGTAGGATCGATTATGCCTTCCTCGTCCTCTGACTTGTAAATTTGTAATTACTAGAAAAAATATTAATAACCCATCTTATTTATTTGCTTCCTCTATTTATTATTATTTTTAAAAAAAAAACTATTACAATATTTCGGAATTGAGAAAAAGGACACAACTCGAACCCAACGTGAAAGGCTTAGTACTAAGCCAACCTCATTCTCTAACTAAGATAAACTTTTTTAAATAAAAACACACTTTTCCAGCATACAAGTGAACTTCCACTGTAATTTGGCTATTTGTGAATTGTTATGTTTAAGATTGCAAGGGTCTATTGTTATCCTACTATGAATTCCAATTCTGAACTCCGTCGTTTTCATTCTATCTAATGTATACATTTCTTAACATGTATCATTAAGGGAATTTGGATAATTTGGATCTTCTACTGATCTGATTTTTTTCTTAACCTCACATAATCTTATGACACATAAGCATTGTAATGAATTGACGGTTAAAATATGATCGGTTTTCACAACCACTTTATTATCCACCAATCACATGCTTTAAAAAGGTCAGGAAAAATATCAGATCAGTAGAGGATCCAAATCCCTGTTAAGGATGTATACCCGTTCAAAGTTGTAAAACCTTAAATTAGGATGCACAAGATTTACATTCCATAGCAGGGGAGAATAATTACACAGCCAAGTAACAAATAACAAATACAAGTTAACACTGCATTCAATCGCCAACTTAGAAACATCATACAGATTACAGAATCAAAAACCAAAAGCCATTTCGACACACACTTCAAATTTCACCTATTATTACAGAAACTAAACCCGATATAATATTACAATGAAGGATAAACCTCTAACAAATACTGATTCTAAAGTTATAGAAGATCATCATAAGCTACAATTTCTCTGCCTTTGAAAGGCACCTCTATGGCCGAAGAACCATTGCTACTAGTTTTGGGATTGACAATAGCTGAAGCAAGCTTATTACCTCTTCCATGTCTACTGAGAGGCACCTCGGCACGCAAAAGCTTGGAGGATGATCCACCATTGTCCTTATTGGCACCAACCCCAACTGCTTCCCTCCATTGGGCCAGAGAATCAGTTGCCCACAAAACCTGCACCTGCAACGAAAACCCCCCACCTCAATATCGAATACAGAAACTGTAAACAAAACCAAGGAAGACAAGAGGGACAACCCGACTGAATAGCGCAAAAAAAAAAAAAAAAAAAAAGCAACCATGGAGAAAGCTTGTCAATACCGAACTAGTATTAGGCCTTCAACCAAAAAATTTCGAGATTGGTAGAACTATCCAAAAGGTACAAATACGAAATTCCAGGTGTCATGCCCCGGAAGCAATTCTACCCATGTAGTCTATGTCTATTACAAATATCGAATTTGGGATAACCAAATATACATATACATACGAGGGATTCTCACAGTGCAAACCCCTAGACATAATTCTTGTGCAGGATCACTTATAAATCTGATTTTCACATAGCCCAAATATAGATATGGGAATTCTCATGTGCAAACCCCTAGACATGATTCTCAATGATCCGGCGCGTAATTTTAGTGCGAAATCCCGTATCTGATAATTTTTTTCGGAATGTGTCATATCTTAGTTACCAACAAAAACTGCTTTAGTGGAAAGCATAAATTTTTCATTCCAAGTTAACTACAAAGCTGCATTTTGATGTTTGAGTATTTTCCTCTCTTTAATTTTGGAATTAAAACAATGTTAATTTACTAAGACAACTGAAAGTTGTAAACAACTTCTGGTTGCTGCATTCAATTAAACACAACTATGGGACTTAATTGAGCTCCAATTCAGTTACTAGAGACTAAACCCACCAACAATAGAGTTCAAATTCTTCTCTCCAGAAGAAACGAAACACAACCCAACTATGAGAAATCGAAATTTGATAAATAAACTTAAATTAAGCGAATAAGGAGTGTGTACTTTTTGGGAATCAACGGTGATGCCGAAGGAGGAATCGCGGGCAGCAGCAATGGCGGCTTCAGCGGAGTCTTTAGTGCGGTATGTGATGTAGCCGACACCATTGCGGTCGATGCGTATGCGGGAGATGGCACCGTAGATCTCGAACCTGGACTTCAAATCAAGCACCGAGCAGTTGGGCTGCAGACCCATAACAACCACGGCAGGCGGAGGCGTCGGCTTGGGTGGTGGCTTGTCATTGTCGTTGAATTCTGGCGGTGGAGGGGGAAGAGGACGGCGTCGTTTTGAGAATGAAGTGGGTACGTGGCGGGAAGGGTAGGGTTTGTCTCTCTTGCGACTCATTTTACCAAGTTTCTTCTCTGTTGATTTGTTGGGTTGGAATTTGGAAATCGACCAACTTATGGAGTGACTTCTACCAACGGACCCGTCAAACAAACCCGTTACTGACCCATCTACCGGGTTGTTTCTGTTTTGCAGCTCGATTCGTATAAAGTGTAAACCTGAACCGGTTTAAAATTGGGAAAACTGCATTAACACCCGTGAGTTTCTTCAATACTTCACAATTAAGATGAAATTTTATTTTCATAGGATTTATATTTTAGAATTTGTTTCCTTTTTGATTAGTCCTACTATTTCAATTCAATATAGTATCTTTCATGTTATCAAGTTATCAACAAAAGTTATGGATTAGACATACTTTAGCAATAAAAGCAATTATTATTGAATAATATTCGAGAGGAGTTATTGTTATATTCTACAACAGTTATTCTTGAATAGGGTTCAAAAATTAAATAGCACTTTTTGGGGGAGGGCTTGTGCAAATAGCACCACATTAATAAGTCTTGTTTTAATAACACCAAAATAGGTGATGAGACCAAAATACCCCCACTTACTCTTTTCCTTTTTATTTTTTTTCTTGAAAATTCGAGACTTATTTACAGTTTCGAGACTTATTTATGATTTTTTTCGAGACTTATTTATGCGTTTTCGAGACTTATTCTGTCGACCTCCATCAATGATGACAGTGACGATCAGACGACGGCGCTAATTGACTCCGGAGATAGTTGGATCTGGAAGATTGAACGATGCTGAGTTCGTTGGCGCCATCGGTTTCATCAGATTCATGATGGATCGTCATAAATCGGATGATGAAGATTCGCGATGGTTTGGGTTTTGCTTCGTTTCTCTCTCTACACAACTCGAAAATGAAAACGAACACTTCGGTTACAATGATTGGCACTCGACAAACGTTTTCCCGGTGGTTTTGCCGGTCAACTCGTCGGTCGTCGGTCGGCGGTGGCACCTCCATTGAAGCTCCATCAATGGAGGTTTGGGAAAAAGGGAGAAGAAGGTGAAGGACACACAAGAGAAAAGAAAAGAAGCTGGGGGATATTTTTGTTCAAATTCCATTTTTGGTGCTAATAAAACATGAGTTAGTAATGTGGTGATAGTTGCACAATTTCAAGTTTCAAAAGTGCTATTTAGCTCCATTTCCTCTTCTTGAACATTCGTTATTCTTATATTTAAAAGCAATTATTTTTTAGCGGTCGTTCTCGTAACCATGAACAAGTATGATGTCTTGTGCTGCAAGAATGGGTATGTGTTAGGTTTGGCTCATATTCTCAAATGAACTAATGTGAACCAAATAAGACTCAACTGATGTGGAGCTTCCTGGATATGTGGGATACGTTTGGAAGATGGAATGGTGTAGTTTGAGGGAGGTTGAAGATCATGAAGAACTGAATGAGAATTTGTTTCAATGTATGGATCGCGGTTTTCTGAGCGATATAATTTAAGGTGACTTGTAACGGTTTAGGAAATGGGTGTACAACCGTGACCCGAATCGTAGTCAATCATAAGTATACGTGAAACGGGAAATCTTCAGAGGAAAAAGAAGTAGTTTGTTTCTGGAAGTTCTTGTGCTTGAAGGAAAAAGATTTACTCCCTACAAGAAGACTTGTCATAAAAGGAAATAGTATTTATATGGAACAAGTAAGTCTTGTACGTTTAGGAGAAGGATTTCCTTTTATCTTAAACTCCTTGTAACTAGTATAAATAGTCCTAATATTTATGTTATTAGATATAAGGCTGTGGAGCAAAAAGAACACCATGTAAACATCAGAGAGTGTGAGTGAGATCCGGGGAGACCCAAGGGAATATCCGAGGAGGGATCCAAGGGAATATCGGTGGATCTAGTTAGAAATCCGTGGGTGATATTTAGGGGAGACCTATGGGATATTGTGGGGTTCTTGGTGAGGATCTTGTGAGTGGAGTTTGGGTTAGGTGTGAGAGAGAATCCTGGAGTATATGGTTGTAACAATTTATCATATAGTGGAATTTTCTCTGTCGTCCTGACGGCCCGTGGTTTTTTACCCGTTTTGGGTTTTCCACGTATATCTTGTGTTGTGATTGTTTTATTCTCTCTCATCTATTTTTCTGCTTATTGACGTTATTATTTGCTATGAGTTATGGGCGTATATTAGGCACGGCGTTCCGCGTTCATCGATATATAGGGATTATCCCCAACAATTGGTATCAGAGCCATATGGTTTGGTGATGGCAGTTACAAGTCTTTACGGGAGATCGTATGGAGGACTTGGTGGCATTGGGATAGTGATGATCATGGTTGCCTAGTATGGTTTAGCAAAGGAGATGCGTCTTGAAGGCGGTATTTAAACTCGGTAGGGTTTGATGAAAGGAAGAATTTGATGGAGAAGTTTGGCTTGTGGTGACAGGTACAAGTCATGGAGATTCAATCTGGGTTACACAAGGAGCTGATTGACTATCAAAAAAAAAAAAAAAAAACTCCTGACTACTAAAAAAAAAAAAAAAACTCTCTGTGGTAAGGTATGTGGCTTATCCGGCAAAGCACTCCCAGTTTCTAGTAGCAGTCTTTCACCAGGTATGTGATGTAAGGATGGAAGGTCTTTCACAGGGTTGGGTGATGTAAGGACATGTTTATCCTTTTGGCAGTTTTCCCCACTGGCCATGGAAGAGGATATGTTGCTACTAGTGGTCCATAATTGTGCACAAGGCATTGGTCAAAAAGTGATGCAAGGTGTATGGTGGACAAAGATGTCGATGGCTGACGAACTCCCTAGAAATCTGACTTGAGGAGTTGCACCACAATTTCAGCAGGTTATTTCGACATGGTGCCGGAACAACGAACACAAAAAAAAAAAAAAAAAATTGTGTTGAAGAAAAATCTTAGGATGGTTCGTTCCTAAGTGGTTATACCTTGTGGTGGGGTATGTTGATTCTCGGTGATGAGAATTGTGGCCGTGGACAAAGTTTTTTGAGAATTCTAGCCAAAGGGGAGAATTGTTAGGTTTGGCTCATATTCTCAAATGAACTAATGTGAACCAAATAAGACTCAACTGATGTGGAGCTTCCTGGATATGTGGGATACGTTTGGAAGATGGAATGGTGTAGTTTGAGGGAGGTTGAAGATCATGAAGAACTGAATGAGAATTTGTTTCAATGTATGGATCGCGGTTTTCTGAGCGATATAATTTAAGGTGACTTGTAACGGTTTAGGAAATGGGTGTACAACCGTGACCCGAATCGTAGTCAATCATAAGTATACGTGAAACGGGAAATCTTCAGAGGAAAAAGAAGTAGTTTGTTTCTGGAAGTTCTTGTGCTTGAAGGAAAAAGATTTACTCCCTACAAGAAGACTTGTCATAAAAGGAAATAGTATTTATATGGAACAAGTAAGTCTTGTACGTTTAGGAGAAGGATTTCCTTTTATCTTAAACTCCTTGTAACTAGTATAAATAGTCGTAATATTTATGTTATTAGATATAAGGCTGTGGAGCAAAAAGAACACCATGTAAACATCAGAGAGTGTGAGTGAGATCCGGGGAGACCCAAGGGAATATCCGAGGAGGGATCCAAGGGAATATCGGTGGATCTAGTTAGAGATCCGTGGGTGATATTTAGGGGAGACCTATGGGATATTGTGGGGTTCTTGGTGAGGATCTTGTGAGTGGAGTTTGGGTTAGGTGTGAGAGAGAATCCTGGAGTATATGGTTGTAACAATTTATCATATAGTGGAATTTTCTCTGTCGTCCTGACGGCCCGTGGTTTTTTACCCGTTTTGGGTTTTCCACGTATATCTTGTGTTGTGATTGTTTTATTCTCTCTCATCTATTTTTCTGCTTATTGACGTTATTATTTGCTATGAGTTATGGGCGTATATTAGGCACGGCGTTCCGCGTTCATCGATATATAGGGATTATCCCCAACAGTATGATGGCCTTTGTTGATATCTAATAGTTATTGTGTTGTCAAGTTTGCTTTAGGTTGCCTTAGGTTTGAAGCGATCATTATTCACTATGGATATCCAATATCCATTGCCGGTCGCCGTGTAGTCAAAATAGCCTTAAGTTTGAAGATCATTCTTCCCTAGCGGGTATCTACTGATTGATACATTACAAGATTGTTTTTGCTAACAGTTGTAGGAATGATAGCCCTCTTGAGTATCTATCGGTCACCTCGTCAAAGTTGCCCCATGTTTGACAATTTGATCAGTTCTTACTTATGGTACGTGACAGTTTGATCAATTCTTGCTTCTGTTGTACCACAATGTCAACCCTTAAAAAAAAATTGACTTCAATTTTCTATTTTTATATCAATTGAGATTTAAATATGAGATGTTTTTAGGTAATTGAACAGTAATGAAAAATTATAGTCAAGAAAATAGTGGTACCTAAGTTTGCATATTTTCCCTAGGATCCCCATTTCCCCGTGTTCACATCTCTATTTGGGGAATTTTTTGTAGTGGAAATGGGGAAATGAGTAGGGATGGGGATGATTTTCATCCCCAAATTGAAATGGAGATGGGGATGGGGAGACCCTCCCCTATCCCCATTTTTCCATTTTTTCCACTAATATATTGAAATGGAGATGGAGATGGGGATGGGGGGAGGTAGGTCCCCCCATCCCTATTTCCCCCAAAACATTATATATATTATTATTATAATTATTTGAAAACCTAACTATATAAACCTCATTTACACTAATGGATTATTGAAATACTTTATTTTGTAATTAATTTTCTTTAATATTTGTAATGCACTAATATATTTTATTTTGTATTTGTAATGGAATGTTTTTTATTTTTATTTTTATTTTTTTTAAATTGTCATTTTTAGTCAAACAAGAAAATGGGGAAAATAGGAAAACGAGAAAAAAAATGAGAAACTGGGGTTAGGGATGGAGATAGGGATGGGGGGAGGTAGGTCCCCCCATCCCTATTTCCTCCAAAACATTATATATATATATATATATTATTTGAAAACCTAACTATATAAACCTCATTTACACTAATGGATTATTGAAATACTTTATTTTGTAATGAATTTTCTTTAATATTTGTAATGCACTAATATATTTTATTTTGTATTTGTAATGAAATGTTTTTTTTTTTTTTTAAATTTGTAATTTTTAGTCAAACGGGGAAATGAGGAAAACAGAAAAACGAGAAAAAAATGAGAAACTGAGGTTGGGGATGGAGGTACCTCCCCAAAAAATTTTCCCTACCCGGGGGGGGGGAACCCTAGTGGTACCAATCTGGATGGATGTCAATTACCACCGCATTGGACGGTGATAATAACTTTTAGGGTTAATAGCACTAACATACACTTATTTTAATGGATCTAGCAAGATTTTAAAAATATACCCTAAATTAACATAAATACCCCTTGCAATAAAGTCAATTCATTAACTTTAACGGTTGACTAACCTTAACCTATAAAAAACCAAATATACCATGCCACATTATCCTAGACATAAAATATTTTTAATTGGGGGGGTCGTCTAGGAAGTGGGGATAGGGATGTCGGAACCTATATCCATCCTCATTTCCCCAATGTGTAACCCTAGTGGTACCAGTTTGGATGGATGTCATTTACCACCGCATTGGACGGTGATAATAACTTTTAGGGTTAATAGCACTAACATACACTTATTTTAATGGATCTAGCAAGATTTTAAAAATATACCCTAAATTAACATAAATACCCCTTGCAATAAAGTCAATTCGTTAACTTTAACGGTTGACTAACCTTAACCTATGAAAAACCAAATATATCATGCCACATCATCCTAGACATAAAATATTTTTAATTAAAAATTGATAAATATTTTTTTTTTATAAGAAAAGATAATATATCGACCGCCTATGGAAACATCTTCAATTTGCGAATGAGCCTTCTCTATGAATTGCAGAAGGTCGATCTCCAATATCGGAGAAGATCTCTTCCGGTAAGTAGGAGATCGTCAAAGATCTATTATTTCCTACTCCACCGTCGGTAGATTATCTTGTTTTTTTTTTTAAATATTTGATTTTTTCAATTTTAATTAAAAATATATTTTATGTTTGAGATGATGTGGCAATGGTATATTTGACTTTCCAATGGTCAAAGTTAGTCAACCGTTAAAATTAACAGATTAAATTGATGGTAAGGGGTGTTTGTGTTAATTTATAGCATATTTTGAAATATTGTTAGATCCAATAAAGTAAGGATTAGTTAGTATCCTAACTTTTAATTATTATATCATTAACTGCATTATTATATTATTTACAAAACTTATTGCAGCTTCCTAAACTTGGCCCTCCACCTCCAAATATTGTCCCGAATAGATCAAACATAACTTGGGTAAATCCCCCCCTCTCTTTGTTCTCTTATGCCGATTATTGCTATCTTCCAAATTATTTACTCTTTGCCAATCCAACTTCATAATTCTAATCAAGTTAGAACTCTGTGTTGAGAAGCTGCAAATTTTGTTTGTACATGGCATTTTTTTTTTTTTTTTGAATTATTAATCTTTTTCTACGAGAAATATTTCTTTAAATAAAATTTTCATTAACAATCTAATGGGATGAGGCCACCTATCGACGTACAATATTATATAAGTCGCAGCATTGCAGAAAAAATTGGCTGAGCATTTTGAGTATCTTAAAAAATTGCAGTAGGTACCTTGAAATCCCGGTCTTCAATGGTAGATACTGCAATTTCATACTCATAAAAATGAGTAGTAGATACTAGATACCGTAATTTCTTTCTCTCTCCAAACCCTAAACCCTTTTTGAATTGAATTGCAGCTTCAAATACTTTCAATGGCTGCCTCTGTGTCATCACTGCCTTTTTCATTTTATAATACAAAACCAAGAAAACCCCACTTCAAAACCTCACTACACAACGTTAATTCTCTCATTACCAATGTCAAGTCGAGACCTTTTCCCACATTCCAAAACCCTCACCATTTGGGTCCTCTTGTTTCCTCGTATGTTGTCTCCAGGGCTTCTTCTTCATATGGGTTTCTTGACAAAACAACTGATGGTGGTGACTCAGAGATTTTGCCTTTCACTAAGGAGGGTCCAGTGAAATACCTTTTCTGGGTTCTGGTTTGGACTTCTTTATCTCTTGTTTGGTTCGCTGCGTCCAGCGATGCTAATGCTGCTGCTGCTGCTACTGACTCCATCAAAGCTTCGAGCTTTGGCCAAAAGATCGCCACTGCTTTGAGGAGCTCTGGTTGGCCTGACCAGGCTGTGGTGTTTGCGCTCGCTACGCTTCCTATTATTGAACTTCGTGGGGCTATTCCTGTTGGTTATTGGATGCAACTCAAGCCGGACTTGCTCACTATCTTATCTGTTCTTGGGTTAGTTTTCTCTCTCAATTTGTTAAATAACTAATAGATTTTATTCTTAGAAGCTATTCCATTTTGTTTAGAATGTGTATTCATCTCCAAATAAAATCTAATTTATTTTTGTTTGACAAATTTCAATGAACTTTTTCTGTTATATTCCCTTGCAAGTTAAAACAGTTTGTATGCATATATGGGGTTGTTTGTGTGATTATCAATGTAAAGAGTATTTGATTGTTGAAAGCAGTGATCAATTTGATCTTGACTTTGGGGGCTTTAACTGTAGGAACATGGTTCCTGTGCCATTCATTATACTTTACTTGAAGAGATTTGCTTCATTCCTAGCTGGGAAAAACGAAGCTGCGTCTCGGTTCCTTGATATACTATTTGAGAGGGCTAAGGAGAAGGCTGGCCCTGTGGAGGAGTTTCAATGGCTTGGGCTTATGCTTTTTGTGGCCGTGCCATTTCCTGGAACAGGAGCATGGACAGGAGCCATGATCGCTTCCATTCTTGACATGCCGTTTTGGTCAGCTGTGTCGGCAAATTTTGTTGGTGTTGTGCTGGCTGGGCTTCTGGTGAACTTGCTGGTGAACCTTGGTCTCAAGTATGCCATTATTACTGGTATTATTCTCTTCTTTATATCCACCTTTATGTGGAGTATTCTTCGAAATATCAGGAAGTCTTTGAGGTCATCAGATTGATGTCAAGTTGGTGATTGAATTTGACAATCTCTAATTTGGATTTTAGTTGTAGTTACTAGGAGCTTATCTCCCCTATTTGCAAACTCTGATTCTGTCTTGGTTAATAACTAAACATTCGTTAGGGTGATGCCGTTATGAACAATGCCTGATTTTTTCTTTCCTTCGTTTTCCGACCATGAACAAATAGATAGCATTTGCAAACAATTTAGTGTATTCTTGTGGTCTGAATTGCACCAAGGAGACACATTTTTATAGACCTTGACTACTATGGACTTCATGGTGATGTATTGCATTCCCACATTGTATGACAAAGAAAACATTTTCATTTTTATAGACCAAAGAAGACATGTTTTTATAGACCTTGACTACTATGGACCAAGGCTATCATAATGTTGTTGCAGGATATATAGTTTTTCTTAAATAGTTTTGTTATGTCAAAAGAATTCCTATGTTCTTAAATTTCTTACAAACTTCTTTACATACTTTTGTACTTATTTTTAGACTGGTTTTGGGACTTGAAAGGAGGAAAAGTATTTGGAAAATATGCGTTTTGGGCTGAAACTATTTGGTAGACCTGATTTGGGAGACTGTAGGGGTTTTCTTGAGTGAACTCACTACAGTCCGAAGTTTAAAGGCACTATTTTGGTTATGCTATGGACTGAAGTTGAGTATGGGGTTCGAGACGTGTCCCTCTCTCTAAAATAAAGAAAGAAAAAGAAAAAACTTTAGTGTGGTTGACAGGCAACCCAGAAACTTTGCAAGAAAATGAAGTTGAGTTGCTTGACTGGAAATAGACAATTGAATGTGCGAGAGCAGTAGAGAAAAACTAGCATTGGACTGTTGTTGGTCGTTGGTTGTTGAGACCCATTTGGAAACAAGTGACCATTTGAAGCTGCTCACGACTGTCCACATCTGTAAACATTTCGGTTTCATATGTCATGTGTTTTCTAAAATTGTATGGAACCCAAAATTGCCTGTTTTTCATATGGGCTCCAACTCCAACCCCTTATTATTATGCCGACGACTTTCTCTTTTCACTTTAACTTACCAATTCTTGTGGCCAATGGGTAGACAGTAGTGACCAGACCCAAAACATTTTCTTTTCAGATAAAAAAAAATAATTCAGAAATTTAAACGCATTTGATAAATTTAGACCTTTTAACATCATATAAGTTAATATAGGAAATATGTGATGAAGAGGAGAAAACCTGGTATACCGTGCTGGCGTGCACTGCTAAAGTGCTAAGTGGTGTAATTAGTCACCATAAATGCGGAAAATCTTTGATGCATCGGGTGCAGATTAGTGCGCTCGTACACCGAAAATTTGACACGTCTTGGTGTTTGGTTTTAAAAAACATTAAACTTCTACTTAAGGAAAAGAAAGAAAAGAAAAGAAAAGAAAAAATGAAATAAAACTTTTTGTACGCGATATTTGCAGCGGGTGTACTAAATTTTTTCTCATATATATTATATGCAAAAAAAATTATGTGCTTTAGAGATGTATGTGCCAGTGCCATATCATATCTTTGATGGGTGTACTGATAAGATAAGGTTGGTCTGAATGTCTGATGGTAAACCCTTCACACCTATATTATAAAGTTATGGGATTCATACATATATTACAAAGTTACGGTTTTGAATTCTTCCATCTCATACAAAAAATAAATCCGAATTTATATAATAATATAGTACTTAAAGAAAAGAAATGTCGGATTGTACCATTCATCGTACATATCACATCTTCGATAGCCGGTTGAAGCATTCAACGCCTCAACGGTGCATATCACTTCTTCAATAGAGATTAGAGAGTTGTACCATTCATTAGTGCAGCTGCCCACCGGTGCATCGAAGAGCTGAAAATTTTCCCGACAAGGAGAGGTTGTGTGCACGTGGGCAGTGGAGCCCTTCAGCCCTTGAAAGCAAAGAGTACACGTGTGACATCAGATGCGTGCTCTGCTGTGACCGCCACCAAAGCCCAAATATTACCCCCACCTCCTGGGCCCCGTTTCTCTACATCACATCCCATTTTATTCTTATCTGTACCTCCTCAGCAGAATTTCTGAAAGCGACACATGTACACTGGACCCCACCCTCCATCTTTCCATATGCACCGATGCATTTACTGCCACGTTGCTTTAGAATTTAGATATCTCCGGACTCCACTTGATTGGACGACCACAACTGGACGGTTGATTTGGACTATCTGCCATCACAACCGAACACGTGTCCAACGTTTCTTGTCGGGCTCATTGAGGAGAAATTCTTACACGGAACTGCCACTTGATAAGACCGTAAGACCGTCCAATAAAATTATATCAAATTAGTTATTTATAATTTATTTTTATGCTCCCAAGATAAATGGTACAGTCTCATTGGACAGTTTGACAGTCTTCGTCAGCTGATCGCAAACTACAATATGACTCTCACTGCAGTAGAGCAATCTCTCCATAGTACAGATTTAATTGCCAAAGATAGGACAATATTTACAATACCAACACAACATTAAATAATTATATCACATGAGAGTCGATTCGATTCGATGCAACCGTGGATTGATTTTTTTCTTTTCTTTTTTATTCAGTTGAATACATCAATTTTGTATCTTTTAGACTCTCATAAATTTTCAATTTCAATCTCACTAGAAATGTACTTGATATTGGTAAACGTTTTGCCAAACAAATAAAAAATAAAAAAAAAAAATTATAACAAAACAGCATGATTTTGTTGACCTTGAGAGCAACTGTCACTGTGGCTTCTTGTTTCATTACTCTCTGATATTTTTATACTGCCAACACCAAAATTTCAAAAGGGGTGATTGTATTGAAAATTCAATTAACAAAATAAAAAATTTCAGGGATTGTATTTTAATGGGCAAGATTCAATCGTGATGAAGAACCACTTTTTCCATGAAAAAACCCAGTTACATCAGCAATATGTTCTGTTGTAGACTCGACAAGGGTTTTGATTTTAAAAATAGAAATTTTGAATTATTGAATACCATTCAGGGAAGTAGATGTCAACACCTCTTGATAGGTCCCCATTCTAGTGATAAAAGTCTCTGCCTATTGAAAATCATTTAGTTGATGAACCATACCGGAATCTTGACTTGGAAGAACATTTATTTCATTCCTTTTTTTCAAACTTTTCATTGCCAAAATTCAAACTGATTGGCCACGCCACTTTAAAAGATAAATTATGATACCAAACAGATTAAAATATGTCGAAATCTGCTGAGATTAAACATTACATGCTCTACCCTGTAGCCACTTAGAATCTCCTTGTGGTAATCTGCTGGCTGAAATTTCTAGTCTTGTTTCTAGTCTTAATGTTATTTCTATTAGTCATGTTCCTAGAGTTGCCAATTCGGTCGCTCATGGACTTGCTAGGAACGCTTTACATGTTGATGATAGCCTTTTTTGGATGGAGGATTATCCTCCTTGTGTTTGGGATGCAGTTCAGCTGGATTGGCCTGATTAAGGCTGTCCTATGCTGCTGCTTGTTGTTCTGTTTGCTTATGTTCTTATCAAAAAAAAAAAACAACACTGAGAGAGAGAGAGAGAAATCTCTTGCACATACTTGTAAACCACCATATATGCTGAGAGACGACATTGAAATGGCGTTTCTAGTTCTCCATTGAAATGGTTTGAGCCAAGCTAGTGAAACACAAAAAGAGTGAACTCTAATTACAAATGAGAACAGATTTTTTTTTTTTTTTTTTTTTTTTTTTTTTTTTTGCATGACTGAGATGTTGAAGCTAAGGTGTCCCACATTATAAGTTCAGGTAAAGACCATGACTAAAACTTAAAAAGGCCAGGACCATAAGGGGTGATCCTCCATAGAGAATCCAAAATTACAAGAATTTATTGGTGTTGTTGCTGGTGGTGGTGGGTCATTATTATAATAGCAATCTTCTTCCAGTTTTAGAAAATATGGTGGTGGGGGCAAAAGGTTCCTGATGATGGGGTTGTTGTCTTCTTCATCTTGTGAAAAATCAGAAACCTGAGAACAATCAGCAGGTTCCATCAATGACGAGTGGTTCCCATCTGTATTATTATAATAATGGGGGCTATCAGAGGCGTAGTCGAAAACATCACTCTTTGCTGAACTTGCATCTTCCTGCTTACAACAAGCCACCACCATTGGCAGCAGATTTGACAAAGTTGTTTTCGTCTCTGCATCCATGATTGTCTTTTGAGGTTCTAGTTCTACTACTGTTTTGAGAAGCAACTTATCTTCAAGCAGAAGAACCTGTTGGACACCAAATTGAATGAACCATTAGTGAATTGTGAAATGGGAACTGTTGAAAATTTGAAATGTTGAATTGGAAGAATTACCTGATCCTTCAAAGCTTCTTTCTCTGTGAAGAGGTTGTCGTAATCGGCTTTGAGCTTGTCGTAATTGGCTTTCAAAGCATCGTAGTCTCTTTCGAGTCGTTGGCTTTTGAACCTAGCACGTCGGTTTTGAAACCAAATTGCGACTTGGCGAGGCTGCAACCCAAGTTCTTTTGCAAGTTGGAGTTTTCTCTCTGGTTCAAGCTTATTCTCCACATCGAAATTCTTCTCCAGAAACAGAACTTGAGAAGCCAACAGCCGCCTTTTCTTTCCCGGTGGATTCAAGCATCCATCAAAGTCCGCATATCCATTGTCTTCTTTGTCATGTGATTGAAAGAATAGTGTCCCTTTTGTGTCTCCTCCATTAACATTCTCAGAAAAATTGACCAAAGATTTTGGACCTGAAGGAAAAAAATCACATACATAAATGACAGAGACCAGAGTTGCTCTGTTCTGAAACATAAAGATAACAGTGAAAAGCTCAAATTTTTGACGTTGCAAAGTGGCTTTCAATCTCCTCAAAAACAAAAAATCATTGAGTTGATTCAATAGAACAGAGATCCCATGAGAAATTAACACAACAAAGATGGGAATTTTTTTGTTCACGACCAACATACACAAAACCAGCCAAAAAGCAATAAAAATCCTATCTTGAAGCTAGAGAAGGGGTCTACACTCAATCAAAAGTTCAAAACAAAATCCGTAAGTGCAGGAAATTACCCAGATGAAGAACAGAGGAAGGTTTGGGAATCCAGAGTGACTCAAGAACCTCAGAAGAAGAACAAGGAAGCTTTTCGTTTCTTAGCAAAGCGGTTACACTTGAACTGCCACGGATTTCTCCACCTGCTGCCATATCTTTTTTGTTTTGTTTTGTTTGTTTTGAATTCTTAGAGAGGCAGAGACTATTAAAGGGTCATGAGTCCATGACAAGAGAAATAGCAATGATCATGATTCATGTAGTTGGTGTTGGATTTTGATCTTTCGACGCTTGTGAGTTGTTGTGACGATTAAAAGCTGGTGATGTGTACTACTGTTTAATGGAATCACACACAACAGCTCTCACACCAATCAAACCGAAAGTTTGAAGAAAGAAAAATGTCTGAGCTTCAAAGTTTGGACCCAAAAAAAAACTCTGCTTTTGGAGTGTATTTATGGAAAGAGAGAGAGAGAAACTAATGAGAAGTAGAAAGTTTCCTCTTTTGTCTTTTTAAAAAAATTAGATTAAAAAAAAAAAAAAAAAGTGAGAGAGGGAGGAGGTTGATTGAAAGTTGAAAACTAGAAGAGAAAATCTTCTCTGGGAAGGAGGGCTTGATTGGGTTTATAACAAAGCTTGGTGAAGAGACAGGGGATGTTGTTTTTGTTTGGGTTGGTAACATACTAACATACCCTGTTTTTGAAATTACCTTCATGTCCTTTGATTTCCTTTTTCTTTTTCAATAATAAAATTAAAATTAAAATTAAAAACAAAAGAATAATATAAATAAACTATAAAAAATATCATTATAATTGGACTAACATAACGACAAGATTATGTTAGTTCGGTGGTAAGCGATTAAACGGTAAGTCCCCCACATCTACATCTATGAGATTGTGTGTTCGAATCATATGCTTACTCATAAATTGTGAAAAATTGTAACAGTTCAAAAATATATATTTACATATAATTATTAACAAGTTACATATAGATTTCAAAATAAAGTTTTACCAACATGGTTAAAATGCTTCCCCTGCCTGTATTGGGAGTTGTATTTCCGATCGTGTTTGTAAAGTTTGATCTCGATATGTTTCAGGCATATCCATAACGCACAATACTAATATTATTGCTCTTTAGGTGAATCGAAGTTCACATGATTTTCATTAGGCAAATGCAATGTGGATGAGTTGTTGTTGATGTTGATGATGATGATGATAATGATTAAGATAAATTGCAGAGAATACTGATTATTTTCCAAAACCTGCAAAAATAATGTGAGTAACAACTATGACAAATTATTAAAAATATATACTCATTATGGTAAAGTCAGTTGTTGGGTTTTTCCTTGCAAAGAGTTTCCATGATATATTTGCAGACAATAAATCTAAACATCTCACTTAAAATCCCATTTTTTTTATCCCACCACATATGACATTTGAGGTATCAAATTATGAGTGGATACATATTAATGATGATTTATCTCACCTACCTCATATATCCACTCACTATTTGACACCTCACATGCCACATATGGTGGGATGAAAAAGGTAGGATGTTAGGTGGGATGTCAGATGTGTAGCACTACTAATTTGTAGATTGATATATCTCATTTTTCTTATTAGAAGTTGTCAGAGTATTTATTTATTTTTATTTTTTTTTAATGATATGTAACTATATAAGCAATTGCAAAGGTAAAAAAGTTGAAAAAAATAGGTACAATCTCTTTAACTTTCTTCCAGGTATGGATTGTGCATGTAAATTTAACAGGTTTTATAATTTGTTGAAATTTACATTAAATTATTGAAACACATTTGAAATGTTCTTTTTAAAATTCCTGAAAAGTTTCTTTAAAATTGGTCAAAAACCTTTTCTAGAAGAAATTCAATAAAAATATTGAAACATGCTAATCTTTTGTGTTTAACCCATTAAAAAAACATATAAAATGAGATTAACATTTTCAACTAATTAAGAAAGTATTAACAATCCAGCACATCAACTTCTAACACACGTGGGTTCAAAAATTTAATAGCACTATTTAAAGAGTGAATTTAAAACTATCACCAACTTAATAACTTAACTTTTAATAGCACCTAAAGTGTGGATCTGACAAAAAAAAACCCCGTAAAACACACTCACAAAAATAAATCTTACACTTATTTGTGTTTTTAAGATTTATTTTTGTGTTTTCGAGACTTATTTTGTATTTATGAGACATATTAGGTAGTTTTTGAAACCTTTTAGGTTCTAAGACTTATTATGTATATTTACAATTTCCGAAACTTATTGGACAAAAATGAAAATTTTCATTTTGTTTTGTCATTGTCTCCATCGAGATCTCCAATTGGAGGTCTATTTCGACCTTCAATTGGAAGCCAATTTTGACCTCCATTGGAGGCTGATTTCGACCTCCAATTGAGGTATTTCATCTCTATTGGTGGAGGACCACCATTGGTCCTCCATCAATAAAGGTTTTTTTTTTATAAAAAAAAAACAAAACAAAAAATGGCACAAATGTAATAAAGGAAGGAGATGATAGTATTTTAGTCCATTGGCACCATTTAAACTTAACTTATTAAATCAGTAATACTCTCAAAATTCAACATAAAAATAGTGATATTTCCCACCATTTCCATATAGTACATTTCCCTTTCTACATTAGTGGTGGAGGTTCAAGACTTCAAGCTTAAACATGTAAATTTTACAAATATGTGTGAGGAGTACTCTTCTCCCCGATGTTATAGGAGTAGATATCTCTCTTTATGATAGTAAATATCTTGATCGCACATGTATTGCTTGATATCAGTATATCTCGATAAACCCCTGATTTAACGGTTCGGTGTCAAAATTTCAAATTTTCAAAATAAAACATATCTACATCTTTTGAATAGGTATAAAGAAGAGGATCACAACTCAATAGTTAATAACATTATTAGGTTTATGACAAAGAGGGGCACAAACCTTTAATAATCAGTATTTGTATAGGAGTCCATTGCAGCAGAGAAAGCAGTTACAAGGAGAGCAATATCTCCAAATTCAAAAAGATTAGTTGTGTGGTGGACTGGTAGGTTGGTTGCTTTGTAGTTCATCAAGTCAGCATATCTTGCCTAGATCACTTATTTTGAGGCAAAACAAAGCACATCAAAATAATAATAAATAAATAAAATCTTTAAAGTTGCTTAATTCATTTACAACATTAAGATGTGCAAATCCCTATAATTAGAAAAATAGTAGGTCTATAGTACTCAAATAGTAAAATGAGTGAAAAGGATTCAATGAAAATATCAACTTTAGAAAAATGGAAAAAAAAAAAAAAAAAAAAAAAAACTCTAAAATTTAAGATATTTATATGAACCAATTTGAAAACAAAAATGGAAAATAATGATATAATATAGGGAAATTATTATTCTTCCCCTGTAGTTTACCATATTCTTCAGTCTCCCCCTCTAATTTTAAAATTCTCCAATTTCTCCCCTTTTATGAATAAATACAACCAATCTTACCTTATAAAAATAGGCATAAAAGGGGGAAAATTGGAGAATTTTAAAACTAGAGGGGGGAGATTGGAGAATATGGAAAACTACAGGGAGCAGAATGATAATTTCCCTATAATATATTATTGAATTTGGAATGTTAAAGAAGATTCAGAAATTAAATTAATAAGAAATTTATAATATTGTTATAAAGAAAAAAAAAAAGTGGGGGCAGAGATTCAGAGAAGGGAAAATGGAAGGGTAGTCAGTAGTGTAGGGTAGGGGTAAAGTGGAGAAGTGGAGAAGTGTGGAGGTGATGCAGATGAAGCAAGACATGAAGACAATGCAAACAAAAGGAACATGTCAAATCACTCCTTATCTCAGGGCTCTCCTATTTAGGCATCATCATAACTTGATGACTCACTACATGCAATCTCCTTTTCTTTCTTCCATCGAGCAAGAGTACATGCGGAATTCGGAAACCCTAGAAAAATTAACCGCCAAGAGCACGATCCAAAACACAACTCACTAAATCGGATTTTAGAGTTGTTACAGTAAATATACTTTTGAGAAGAGAAAGAGAAAAAGAAAAAGAAATCAATTGTTGCATACACTCAAATGAGATGAGAGACTGCCATGTATATTGGTCACTTTTTTTTTTTTTTTAATTAAAAAAATAGTTTTAGTAATTTTTTTTTAGATAATATCTATTAATTTGGGATCAGGTATTTTTTTTTGAAAGCTTTCGTCAATGACATGATTCGAGCCGTTGAACTGGGAATCTGTGAGTCATTTGCTTAAGTCTCAAACTCATTCATCTACCAACTGAACTCGTCCATCTACCAGCTATTGATTCCTATTTCTTTTGTAGACAGTCCTTTTTATTTATTTATTTATTATTATTATTATTTTTAAGAGTATTATTATTATTCTATTTTGTGATAACTTTCATCAAAATAAATTCGATCTCTGTGAATTTGGTTTCAATTTAGCTGATGTTTATAGGTTATATATCTAGTTTGGCGCTTTCGCAGATAACTTCACAATTTTGTTTTTTAATCAGAAAATAAAAAGTGCTTTGTATTACTACACGTCTACACGATCATGATCATACATTTTAATCATAATATAATAATTGTAAATACTGTATGGGTAAAAATTAAAGGTGGGATTAGAATTTAGAAAGTCAAGAAAGGGTTTTGAATAATTTTGCAGCCTAGATATATATAGCATCTTATAGGGAACCAATGGAAATTTAAAGTGGTTTGCATGTGTTAATTACTGTATTATTTTTTCAAGGTGTAAGCACAAGTGTTTAAGATTTAAGAGCATCCCTAAAAGACTCTTCAAATAAGATATATCTAAAAATTAAA
Source organism: Acer campestre (assembly GCA_954870605.1). Lineage (NCBI taxonomy): Eukaryota > Viridiplantae > Streptophyta > Magnoliopsida > Sapindales > Sapindaceae > Acer > Acer campestre. Next base: position 28,081,324 of record OX940806.1, on the reverse strand, counting down.
CGAGCCACGTTAGCATATATGCCTCCAACAGGCTCTTCAAATGAGATTCTTCAAATAAAATTTTACTTCTCACTCTTCAATATTGAAGAGCAACTTCTCCTTCTTTAATTATTATTATATTATTTTTTATATCATATCATCATTAATATTTAACATCTATATCTTTTATCTTTTTAATTAAATTCAATTAATATATAATAAGTTTTAATTTATAAATTATATCATCATAAAAATTATACCACTAGAAAGGTCTCATGTAGATCTTTAAAACGAGACTAATATTGAATATTTAATAATAACATATAAATAACATAAAAATTTATTATTTCTAACTTGAAAAAAATAGAGGGCAATTAGATTTTTTGGTGGTGAGGGGGGAATTTGAGCACTTTCATTAAAATAATATAAACTTATTTCTAATTGAAGAGTCTTTTGGAAGAGCTTTTCTTTTTTCACTCCTCAAATTGCCACATAGGTAAGCAAATAGACATTTAAAGAGTATAAATAGAAGAGTCTTTTGGGAATGCTCTAGGACTTAAGAGTATATATGTTAAAGTCAATGCAAGCAGTTGCCTGTTCAAGAATTGCCACTCATTTTTATTGAAATATTACAGGGAGGGGAGGACTCGAACCCGTGAGGAGTTTACTATCGGACCAACCTCATCTTATCAAGAATTGCTGCTCATCACTGAATATATACATTGCTTTTCAATCGTATATATGGTTAATTTTCTAAATTCTGACTACCATCATTTGTGGTTTCTGTATGTATGTTTGCCTTGTGACAATTTAGAAATTTGACAGCTATCTTAGTCCATTTTAGGAGAACACGTTGGGTGCACTGGTTGCGATTCTTGTCAAATAGAAAGAAAAAAAAAATAGTAAAACTTGTCACATGGGAATATCGCAGCATGGGATGCATAGTATATGTCCTGCTACATTATAGTTTTTGCCCTTTTTATATTGTTTGAGTTTGACAATTGAATGATTGATATCACCTATTCAGTATTTGACAATTGAGCAAATGGCCACAGAACCACATCCTTGTTTCTCAATGACAAACCTCAATAAAATGCATGACATCGGATGAACTTAATATATTATAGGTTTCGTGTATGCCATGAATGTGAAAAAACTAATCAGTGCAAAAAGTCAATTGGAAGAAATTGAATCCAAAAATAAAAATAAAAATGATGATGTATGCCGTAAAAATCAAATATCAAATGAAGAGAAAATTAAAGAAGTCAATTAGAAGAAATCGAGTCCTAGAAAAATGATTAAGTGTGCCAGAAAAATCAAATCTCAATTGAAATAGAAAATTGAAAGAAAGAAGAAGGTACTTGTTGTAAAAATATTTCTATAAAGGCAACTACAATAAGAGATTGATTCTCGCAAATCTTTTAACTTTTAACTTGTAGAATGAAATTTCTCATAAGTAATAATGTAGATGGAAGTATTGACAAGTCTACAAATATTTTTGAAGACTTGTATGCAATTAAAATTGCAAAAATGGTTAATTTCTTAAAAAGAGCAATATCGCAAGTGGTAGCTAAAGAACTTTTTTTTTTTTTCTCTCTCTCTCTCTCTATATATACATCATGACTTTAATGGTTATGTATAGTTACTTGGTAGGTAAGAAATTCATATATTTGATTGTATAATAGAGGTCGTGGCACGTGATTCAACGTTTCAATTCTCATGATAAGATAAGGTTAACCTAGTGGCTTGACCCTTACACCTGTACCAAGAGGTTGTGGGTTCGATTATGTTCTCAATCCTTCCCAAATCTTGAATTATTTATAATATTTTTTAAAAAAAAATTCCAATCCTCAAGTTTTTGTCATGAAGGGTTGCCCAGTGGGATTGGGACTTGAAAGAGCCATTAGGTATATTATATATAAGGTCCAAAACGTCCAACACCATTGCAATTCCAAAAGTTTCCATTTCTGATTTGTATTTAACTGGTAAAGAAGACACTAGAGAATAGAGATGGAGACTGTTCTGTGGGGAAGTGCCAAAATAAGTCTGATAGTCATAGCTAATAGCTAATGGCCAAAAACCAATCACGTTTTGGTCTCGATCTCTCTATATATGTTGGGCAAAGAATTGCATTGGCATGGCTCCAAATTAAACTTCAACTAATTAATTATATATATATATATATGTGTGTGCGTGTGTGTGTACGTGTGTATATAGTTAATTAGCTGCTTCAACGTACAGTTCGAAGATGGTCGGCAAGGATTTCTAAACAGCTCTCATCATCCCAAATATATATATATAGATGCAATATTCAATTAATTGTTTAACAGTGGATGATGGAAAGTTACCAACTGAGGATGTTTTTATATATAATTAAAATATCCGATTGATGTACTAGACCAACAATCAATTTTTGACTTGATCTATATATATATATATATATAAGCAAGCAAATTAAAAACCTGTTGAATATGGAGCGGAGGTCTTGGAGAATGGAGTCTTCCTTTAATTTGTAGGTTAATCAATCAGCTTCATCTGTCACATTCAATATTCTCTGATTTATGTGCCCAAAATTGGCCCCAGAGATATGGCATTTTAACCAGTGTGAGCGTGAAGAATAGTAGATGTAACACGTACATTTGATAGTGGCCGGGCCGTCACAAGAGGAATTTGGTTTGCTGTTAATTGATCATCAAAACATATATATGTATATGCATGCATGGCCTACTAATATTTCTTACACAAAAACTGTGGTGATTGCGTACGTGAGAGGAATATATTGCAACACTGCAACACCTTTTGCTTTTGTCTGCCACATGCACTGCACGTACTGGCCGGGGCATTGAATTTGGAGCTACCAAAGTGTCTTCTTTTCAAAATTAGAGGCCCCTACTTACCTTTGCCCAATTGCCCCCAATCTACGACCCACTAAAAGTCTCCGGGCTTTGTTTCTCCATATATATATATATGGTTTTATTTTAAACAACAGTAACTACTGCTTATACATATTAAATATATCCTAATACTGAATCCTCATATAGTCACATGTAAATTACTTGTGCACATATATATATATATATATATCTGCTTCCAATTTCTCTTCCAACAAAATTTCGAGGATCAAAGGCATATATATATATATATAGTTTGTCACTTGGTTTGATTCAATTATAACGTTTGGTCTGGTAATAGCAGGAACTTAACTTAGCAGGAACTTAACTTGGTGTTCAATCTTTTTTCGAAAAGCCGGATATCAATACCGAGGAGAAAAACTTCCCATATATGTTTATTGTGTGTTTTTTCTTTTCCTTTTAAAAAAAAAAATTTGACATCAATTAGATCAATCACTATATGCATATACAGTTTAGATATCTACTCCCACAACGTTAAACTCAATATTCAAAAATCAGAAGTCCTGGCATGGATGTGATATATGTCTATTCACAATCATGTGTGAATGACTGAATCTACCATAATTTTTTTTGAAATATTAAGTTAATTCGGGATTTATGGTGGGGATATACTCGAACCCACAATCTCATATGTAGGTGTGAGGGGTCAATCTCATCTTGTCCCACCACATTCTTAACATATTATACATAATTAAAATCATGTTGTAAAATAAAAGAGTAGAATGGTTAATAAAATTGAGAGAGAGATGAGAGAATAATTAAACAAGAGAGAGAGAGAAACGAGAGAGAGAGAGCATTACCTATTATTGATCTTTGATAATTTTTCAGTAGTTACAAGTCACATTGAAGAACATATATATAGGCAATAAAGAATTAAAGAGAGAGGCAAGTGGGAGTGGGAGAGGCGGTGAAGTAAGCAAGTGGGAGTGAGAGAGGAGATATTATGGAAGATATTCTGCTGATATCAAGGGAGATGTTTAAAGTGATATTTACATGTGGAAAAAGCCACACATATTATAACACTCCCCCTTGGATTTATACCACATGTATTAATCTTCTAGGGAAAAACTCAATGAGATAAAAACTAAGTAAAATATATACAATAATCTCCTGGATCTAATGGGGTTGGACATTACAAACTATCTCATTAAAAACCTTGTCAGGAAAACCCAGTGGGATAAAACCTGATCGAAGGGAAAAAGAGTATAGTGCACATATGCCCATTTAAAACTTTGCTCCCCCTGATTGAACACTCCCCCTCATAAAACTTCAGTATTTAATCTCGTAATTTAGAAAGTCGACGCATGCCTATTCCATCTACCAGCTTCTCAAAAGTTGATGTAGGCAATGATTTTGTAAACAGATCTGCAAGATTGTCTGTAGACCGTATTTGCTTAACATCAATTTGTCGGCTCTGCTGAAGCTCATGAGTATAGAAGAATTTAGGAGAAATATGTTTGGTTCTATCTCCTTTGATATACCCTCCTCTAATTTGAGCAATGCAAGCAGCATTATCTTCAAATATCTGTGTTGGCATTTCTGTAGATAACGAAAATCCACAAGTATTCTGAATATGATGAATAACTGACCTTAACCAAACACATTCTCGACTGGCTTCGTGAAGTGCGATGATTTCAGAATGGTTAGATGATGTAGCAACCATAGTCTGTTTTGTGGAACGCCAAGATATTGCTGTGCCATTATATGTAAAAACATATCCCGTCTGTGAACGAGCTTTGTGGGGATCAGACAGATACCCGGCATCAGCATAACCAAGTAAACCTGAAAAATTGTTAGACTTTGTATAAAATAATCCTAAATCTTTCGTTCCACTAAGGTAACGAAAAAGATGTTTGATTCCATTCCAATGCCTCCGAGTTGGTGCTGAGCTAAATCTAGCCAGTACATTCACAGAGAATGCAATATCTGGTCTAGTACACTGAGCCAGATATAATAATGCACCAATAGCATTAAGATATGGTACCTCAGTATCAAGTATCTTTTCATCATTTTCTTTTGGACGGAATGGATCTCTTTTAGGATCAAGAGTTCTAACAACCATAGGAGTACTTAATGGATGAGCATTATCCATATTAAATCTTTTTAAAATCTTTTCAATATATGCTGATTGATGTATGAGTACTCCATTTGATCTATGCTCGATCTCGAGGCCGAGACAATATTTTGTCTTTCCCAGATCTTTCATTTCGAATTCCCTTTTTAAATATTCAGCAGTTTTTAGAAGCTCTCCAGGAGTTCCAATTAAATTCATATCATCAACATAAACTGCTATGATAGCAAATCCAGATTCTGATTTTTTAATGAAAACACATGGACATATAGGATTATTAATATATCCTTCTTTTATCAGATATTCACTGAGACGGTTGTACCACATCCGTCCAGATTGTTTTAACCCATACAAGGATCTTTGTAATTTTATCGAATACAAATTACGAGATCTTGAGTTACATGATTCTGGCATTTTAAACCCTTCAGGGATTTTCATGTAAATATCTGAATCCAGTGAACCATATAGATAAGCTGTCACTACGTCCATTAGACGCATTTCAAGTCTTTCCAAAACAGCCATGCTTATCAGAAATCGAAACGTAATTGTATCCATCACTGGTGAATACGTTTCATCGAAATCGATTCCAGGTCTCTGCGAGAAACCCTGTGCTACGAGTCGTGCCTTATATCTCACGACCTCGTTTTTCTCATTACGTTTCCGTATAAAAACCCATTTGTACCCAACAGGTTTGACGTTTTCAGGCGTCTGGATTATAGATCCAAATACTTCACGTTTGGCTAATGAAGTCAATTCTGTTTGAATTGCTTCTTTCCATTTAGGCCAATCAGACCTCTGCCTACAATCAGTGAGATTATAAGGTTCATAATCATCATTTATAATATCAGTTGCCACTGTGTATGAAAATATATCATCAATGATTGTTTTTTCACGATTCCACAATTCTCTTGTATAATTTATAGAAATTTCCTCATTTCTATATTCTTGTATCTCTTCAGAGATTCCTTCCCTTACAGGGGATTTTGTCACCCTAGTAACTTGTGTCCCTGAAGGGACATTTAACTCTTCTGGAGTTAACTTAGAGATAGTTGATTTATTTATTTTCCTTTTCCGAGGAACATTATCTTTTGAACCAAACGGTCTACCACGCTTCTGGCGTGCAAAAGATGATTCTTTTGCTATTATTTGTTGAGAATGTTTTTCTGGAACAATTACCCGTGCTGGTACATTAACAGCAGGGATGTATGATTTTGTTACTTTAGTAGCATCTGTAAATGCATCTGGTAACTGATTCGCTATTGCCTGAAGATGTACTATCTTACGTACTTCATTCTCACATTGAGATGTGTATGGGTCTAAATGAATTAGACTTGGAACTTTCCAGGAAAGTTCACGCTTCTCTTCAGAAGAAGTTTTTCTTTCCCCTAATGATGGGAAATTTGTTTCATCAAAATGACAATCTGCAAACCGTGCTGTGAAAAGATCACCAGTCAAAGGTTCCAGATATCTAATAATTGATGGTGAATCAAAACCAACATATATTCCCAAACGCCTTTGGGGTCCCATTTTAGTTCTTTTCGTTGGTACAATTGGGACATATACCGCACACCCAAATGTACGTAAATGAGATATATCCGGTTGATGACCAAGTACAAGTTGTACTGGTGAATACTGATGATAAGCAGTGGGCCGAAGCCGGATTAATGCAGCAGCATGTAAAACAGCATGTCCCCATACAGAAATCGGTAATTGCGTTCGTAATAATAAAGTCCTTGCAATTATCTGGACACGTTTAATAAGTGATTCTGCCAATCCATTTTGAGTATGAACATGTGGAACTGGATGTTCAACATCAATCCCAACCACTTTACAATATTCATCAAATGTTTTGGAAGTAAATTCACCAGCATTATCAAGGCGAATGGACTTAATTGAGTAATCGGGAAAATGAGCCCGGAGCCTGATAATCTGTGCAAGTAATTTTGCAAAAGCAACATTACGTGTTGATAATAAACATACATGTGACCATCTGACAGATGCGTCAACTAGAACCATAAAATAACGAAATGGTCCACTTGGTGGATTAATGGGTCCACATATGTCCCCTTGAATTCTTTGTAAAAATGATGGGGATTCAAGACCAACTTTAGAAAAAGATGGTTTTATTATTAATTTCCCTTGGGAACATGCAGTACATAAATTTTCATGGGATAAAAGAATCTTCTGGTTCTTTAATGGATGCCCATGAGAATTCTCAATGATTCTACGCATCATTGTAGATCCTGGGTGACCGAGACGGTCATGCCAGATTACAAACATTTTTGGATCTGAGAACTTTTGATTCATAACTGCATAAATTTCAACACTTTTGATAATAGTGTAATATAATCCAGAAGATAAAGCACACAGCTTTTCTACAATGAGTTTCTGGCCTGAATTATGAGAAGTTATGCATAGATATTCAACATTCTCTTTACTCATGGTTTCAATGTGATATCCATTCCTTCGAATATCTTTGAAACTGCGTAGATTCCTTCTGGATCTGCTTGAATATAATGCATCATCGATGCATAATTCAGTATTGTTTGATAACAATATCATGGCTCTTCCAGAGCCTTCTATCAGGTCCGTTGGACCTGATACAGTATTAACATTTGCTCTGAGCAAAGTTAAATTCATGAAGTATTTCTGACTCCGCAGAATTGTATGAGTTGTTGCACTGTCGGCTAAACATATATCTCCTGCTTCTAGCTTTTCAATAACCCCCAATTTATCGTTTAGATTCATTTTGTTTGCTTCATAAAGAAAAGAAAAATAAAATGTGTATCAGACAAAGTGATTCAAAAAGTATATACTACATTGAGAAATATTTTACATAAACAAAATAGCAAAATAATACTACTGAAGTAGTATTTAATTGGTATGGACATTCCCATCACCAATTGAAGCAAAAACAAAATAATACTACTGAAGTAGTATTTAATTGGTATGGGCATTCCCATCACCAATTGAAGCAGTCGGCTTGTCCTTTGGATCATCAAAGAAGTCAGTCACATTGAGATGTGTAATATCCATAGGATATGAATCTTCAATGAAATGTGTCTCGGGTTTCTTCCCCTTTTCTTTGATTGATGTTTGATAAAGCTCAACAAGATGTTTAGGTGTGCTGCATTCATTTGACCAATGATTGTAACAACCACACCTATAACAAACACCATCTTTTGCATTTGGCCTATTCTGAACAGCTTTTCCTTTGTATTCACTTGGTCCGGAATAACCGCGTCCTCTTCTGGAACTGCGTCCATAACCCCGACCCGGATTACGACCCGGATTACGACCCGGATTACGACCAGAATTACGACCATTACCACGGCCACGATCCATGTTACGACCATAACCACGTCTATGATCTGGATTATAATTATTACCACAATTACGACCACGACCACGGTTACGACCACGACCATGGTATCCGACGGTATTAGCATTCACTTCTGGGAATGCTTTTGAACCAGTCGGGCGTGTTTCGTGATTTTTAATCAGTAGCTCATTATTCTTTTCTGCTACTAATAGGCACGAGATCAATTCTGAATACTTTGAGAATCTACGTTCTCGATATTGCTGTTGCAATATTATATTCGAGGCATGAAAAGTTGTGAATGTTTTTTCTAACATTTCCTTTTCAGATACCTCCTCACCACACAATTTCAACATTGTGGTGATCCTGAACAAATTAGAATTATAATCAGAGACTGATTTGTGGTCTTGGAACCGTAAATTCAGCCATTCGTACCTTGCAATTGGTAACGTAACATTCTGCTGATGATCATAGCGATCTTTTAGCTCCCGCCACAGATCTTCAGGTTCTGTGACGGTAAGGTATTGAGCCTTCAAATCCTCATGTAGATGATGACGGATTATGACCATAGCTGTGGATCTATCCTGTTCATTAGCCTGGCTATCATCAATGGTGTAGTATAGGCCCTGGGATTTTAAGTATAATCCGGCATCAATAACCCAAGACATATAGTTGTCTCCCGATACTTTGAGTGCATCGAACTTCAAATTTGCAAGTTTTGACATGCTTACAGCTTCTTTTTATCTGTAAATTAAATTGTGAATTTTAATTTAGTGTGAATATAATTAAAGAGTATATTAAACAATTCCAGAACGGTATATATGTCCTGTAAATAACGGTTTCAGGACGGTATATATGTCCTGTAAATAACGGCTCCAGAACGGTATATATGTTCTGTAAATAACAGTTCCAGGACGGTATATATGTCCTGTAAATAACGGTTCCAGAACGGTATATATGTTCTGTAAATAACAGTTCCAGGACGGTATATATGTCCTGTAAATAACGGTTCCAGAACGGTATATATGTTCTGTAAATAACAGTTCCAGGACGGTATATATGTCCTGTAAATAACGGTTCCAGAACGGTATATATGTTCTGTAAATAACAGTTCCAGGAGGCTGAGCTCACCTGCTATGTGCATAATAATTAAAAACCAGAACTATATATATATGTTTCGTTAACGGCACAGCCATTTTGTATACGAAATATATATAGATCCAGAATATTAAGATTTAGAGAAATTAAATTCAGGACTATATATATATGTTCCGTTTAACGGCACAGCCATTTTGTATACGAAATATATATAGATCCAGAATATTAAGATTTAGAGAAATTAAATTCAGGACTATATATATATGTTCCGTTTAACGGCACAGCCATTTTGTATACGAAATATATATATATCCAGAATATTGGGATGTAATTAAATCACCCATCAGGGATCCTTTTTATTTACATGCAATCGTGCTGATAACGTGTTGTAAAATAAAAGAGTAGAATGGTTAATAAAATTGAGAGAGAGATGAGAGAATAATTAAACAAGAGAGAGAGAGAAACGAGAGAGAGAGAGAGCATTACCTATTATTGATCTTTGATAATTTTTCAGTAGTTACAAGTCACATTGAAGAACATATATATAGGCAATAAAGAATTAAAGAGAGAGGCAAGTGGGAGTGGGAGAGGCGGTGAAGTAAGCAAGTGGGAGTGAGAGAGGAGATATTATGGAAGATATTCTGCTGATATCAAGGGAGATGTTTAAAGTGATATTTACATGTGGAAAAAGCCACACATATTATAACAAATCATTTTTATTCCTATTATTATAAATGGACTTATTCCAGCTTATATTATAAAAAAACAAGGGTAAAATTGACATATCACTTATTCAGTTTAGCCGGAAAACCCACGGACAAATGTAAAATCCAAAACGCGGGAAAACCAAACAGACAGTTTTTTCATAGTTGAATGTCCATGAACAACCTCCAATGGTCAACAGAAGAAACATGATTACTACATTTCTACATCTTCTATCCTGATTTTGCAATCGTCATGAGATGAGCTCCTTAAGGTGCACCATCACGAAGCACCCGATAATTTTTCTTGTCGACACATCCACAACACTCAATCAACTCAAGCAAATCCACACCCAACTTCTCATCAATGGAATCCTCAACGATCCTCATCTTGTCGGCCAATTTGTCGCCTCAATTGCCCTAAACAACCCCATCAATCTCACTTATTCCAATCGACTCCTCAACCATTGTCACAACCCAACTCTCTTCACCTTTAATTCCATGATAAGAGCTCACTGCAAGAGCTCAACCCCACACAAAAGCTTTGAATTTTATAAGAGAATCCTTGCCTCTACTCACCGTCTATCTCCTGACAATTACACTTTTAATTTCCTGGTCCGCTCTTGTGCACAGATTCTGTCGCTTGAATCTGGTATGTTGGTCCACGGTTCGGTTGTGAAACATGGGTTTGATAGCGACCCGCATGTGCAAAGTGGATTGATTTTCATGTATGCTGAAATGGGTTGTTTAGATTCTTGTCATAAGGTGTTCGATCAAATTCCTGTACCAGATTTGGTGTGTCAGACGGCGATAGTAAGTGCATGTGCTAAATGGGGGGAAGTTTTTCTTGCGAGGAAGCTGTTTGATGAAATGCCTGTGAGAGACCTGATTACATGGAGTGCAATGATTGCCGGGTATGCACAATGTGGACTGTCGAGAAAAGCATTGGATTTGTTTAATTTGATGCAAATTGAAGGTGTTAAGGTTAATGAAGTTTCTATGGTTTCGGTTTTATCAGCATGTACTCATTTAGGTGCACTTGATCAAGGTAGGTGGGCTCATGCTTATATTGAAAAGAATAGGCTCAAAATGACAGTGACATTAGGGACTGCACTCATTGACATGTATGCGAAATGTGGGGATATGAATAAGGCCTTGGAGGTTTTTCGTTGTATGAGAGAAAGAAATGTGTATACATGGACAAGTGTAATAAACGGATTAGCCATGAACGGATCAGGGGAGAAGTGTCTCGAGCTTTTTTCGATGATGAAACAAGCAGGGGTTCGACCAAATGAGGTTACATTTATTTCAGTGTTAAGAGGTTGTAGTGTGGTTGGGTTAGTTGAGGAAGGTCGTGAGCATTTTGATTCAATGAGAAGAGTGCATGGGATTGAGCCTCAACTTGAACATTATGGTTGCTTGGTTGATTTATATGGTCGAGCTGGGCACTTAGACGAGGCCTTGAATGTCATTGATGACATGCCTATGAAGCCTCATGCTGGTGCTTGGGGTGCTTTGCTAAATGCTTGTACAATTTACAAGAATACGGAGATGGGTGAGCTTGCCTCGGGAAAATTAGTGGAGCTTGAGGCTAAGAATCACGGTGCCTACGTGCTCTTGTCAAATATCTATGCTGATTCCAAAGAATGGGATAAAGTTACTGATGTGCGGCAAGTAATGAAGGCTAAAGGTGTGAAAAAGCTTCCCGGTTGCAGTGCAATAGAGGTTGACGGGGAAGTTCATGAGTTCTTTGTCGGGGACGAATCCCACCCGCGATACAATGAAATCGAGTTCATGTTAGGAGAAATCTCTAGGAGGCTTAAATTGGCAGGATATGTGGCGAACACTAAGCCTGTGCTGTTTGATATAGAAGAAGAAGAGAAAGAGGATGCTTTGTGTAAACATAGTGAGAAGATTGCAATTGCTTTTGGTTTGATCAGTTTGAAGCAACACCAACCCATTAGAATTGTGAAGAACCTTAGAGTTTGCTGGGATTGTCATGATGTAACAATGATGATCTCTAAGATTTTTGACAGAGAGATCACTGTAAGAGACAGGAATAGATTTCATCATTTCAAGGACGGCCAGTGCTCATGTAAAGGTTATTGGTGAATGAAATAAATCCATGTACTATAGATTTAATTTCTTCTATAATCTCTCTCTATATATATATGTTGTCATGCCTTGTTCAGTGCCACCTAAACCTGCATTGCAACGTTGTTAGTCCGGGTGCTCTCTTCGCTGTTCTTCGAGTGCTCGAATTCGTGATACTATAACCAGTCATTCAGTGCGATGTTATTCATTCTTTCGTTGTTCTTCTACGTTTGTGGTGAGGGTTCAAGTCTCATTATGCTCTCATTTATTGGAAGCAAAATACAGAGTACAATGAGACATTTCAGGGTGGATTATATGCACATGGTTCAAGTTCTCCTGTCTCAAACTGGCCTGACCCACGTAATAGATACCGTAATAAAGATACAAAATGTGTTGGTCCAAAGCCCAATCATCAAACTCACAGAAATCCATCAATTCATTTAAATTTGGGAAAATTATACAAACATTCAATGAATTTAATTAATATTGCACTCAACTGTAACTTTTACTACAATTGCATATACTTCCCTTGTTTTTCGTTGACTAAGTGTAAATTAACAGTTTGACTAACCATAAAACTTAAAATGTCTAAATTACCCATGAATTAATTATTTTATTATAATAATTATTATTTTTGAGATTGATTTAAACTAAAATTAATTAATTAACAATTTTTTTAGTTAATTGAAAGAATTGTAATCGTATGTATTTTATTTCAATTTTCAATTAATATGTCTCTAGTTTCTACCGTCTTCCCATGGAAAAGATTTTTATTTTCCCTTAAAAATATATATTTTTTTAAAATTATTTTTCTCTACAGTCCTCCCATAATTAAACTCGTGCAATTTTCACTTTAAATTCGAAAAACAAATTTATTTCCCACTTGCCGAGTGAATCCACTTTTAATAAAATTAGATCATTATCTTGGAGATATGATTAAACACATTCATAGCCTCATAATTAATATACGTCTTGTCATGTTTGTTTGTTTTGGAGACTGGACAGTATTTATTCACTGTTTCACACGTGTTCGCATTAAATATGTTAACACAATCGGAAGAGGTGGGTTTAATGTGTTAAGCTCCTAACACCTATATTTATTGGTTTGAGTCATATTCTTGGAAAAAAATGAACATAAACCCCTTTCGAGTTATTAGCAGAGTTCGAATCTCACTGTATATATTTCACGTAAAAAGTTTTCTTCCCAATACTCTCTGGAGTATTATTTGATATGGACAAGTCTTGGCAAATCTATAGTGATACTTCAAAAGAAAATTGAAAATAAAAGAATAATTTCTTCATAAAACTGTGGAGGAAATTAAGTGCATTGCATTTGTCCAGTTTGTGAAGAAAATACTTTTAGGTCTTCTCTTCAAACAAAACAAAAAAAAAAAAAAAAGTTAGTGTAGATCTAGATAGTTTGGTAGTGAGCCAGCCCATTTTGTGGGCACCGATCAACAATTCAACATTGATATTTGATCATCAATGGCAATTATATATTATACTTTTTTCTTTTTCTTTTTTCCATTTGAGTCTAGATTAGGTTGGTTTAATTTACTGAGTCTCCAGCCATGCTTGAATGTTGAAAATGCAAGTCATTAATGTTGCGGCTTTGACTTATAATAACCTAATAAAATACATTATCTTATATTCCTCGAGAATCGTGGATTAAGTTTTCTTGTTTGGTTTGTATTTTCAAAAAAAAAAAAAAAAAAAAGACAAGGCAAATTAATTAATTGTATCAAACACGGATATATATTGTCCTCCTATCCAAATCCAACCAACCATATATATATAAATATATGCTTTCATCATCATATATGCAACCAGAGATATTTCTAATTAATAATGTCAGATTTTTGTTCTGATCAACAACATCATCATCTATATTTCGTCGGATCATCCCCACCAAATTAAAATCTTCGACAAAGTCAAAATTGAGCTAATTACTTGTTAAATTAGGTGTTAATGTGAATAATTTTTAGGGTTAATAGCACCAGTACCCCCTGAATATATAGCGAAATCGCATAGTGCCTCCTGAATTTTTGTTTCCTAGCATTAAACCCCTCGAACTCCCATAAATTGACAAAAATGGATGGAAGAGGGACGGACGTCAAAAGAAATTACATTAGCAGCCTGGAATTTTATTTTTCTAGATATTGATTTCTTGATTAGATATGTCTTTAAAGTTATTGACTAAAGTTATTAATAATATGAAATGAAATAACTTGTATAAATTAAACTAGTGAAGTTCTATACACTTGCATAGTTGCATGCATGTCTTTATAATAAATGTGAACTCGATCTTCTTTTCTATGAAAATTAAATTAGAGATGCAGAGAATATATGTGTAGAAAATTGAGTGCATGCAGATGCCTAATTTGTCATTAAAGAAGCTGCAAAATCTGATTTTTCAGCTTTTGACAAGCACTTTGTTTAATTTTGGCCTTTGGCGTAATTAGATGACTCTATCCAATGTATTCGCAGTGGTCCAGTTAGATTCGGACAGGTTAATAGTCAATTTATAAAGATTGAAAATAAATGTTTGATTTGTGATCTAAATAAAGTTTATTAATTAAAAATAAAAATTAAAAGGAATCGAATTAAAGAAGTTGCAAAATCTGATTTTCGATCAGCTTTTGACAAGCACTAGCTATGTTTAATTTTAGCGTAAATAGATGATCCAATTAGATTCAAAAAGATTGATGGTCAATTGAAGATTGAAAATAAACATTTGATTCGTGATACTAATTAAAAACGAAAATGAAAAGGAATCGAATTCCATTAGCATTACTAGTATTATATTGCAATTTTCTATGATAATTTTAAGATAATCATCACAGTCTAAACTTCCAAGTTCCAATAGAATCCAATTCTCTTCTAGGATAATTAATATTTCTAAGTCATGTAAATTATAATAATTTTTCACACCATTTTAGACATTTTGAAGTCTTCCTTACCTTATTTATTTTTCAACGTGATTTGATATATAATTAATTAGCAGTTATAAGGGTCCCATGAAAATCACTTATTACCTAACTGTGTTGTTAAACAAGCTAAGTAAAGAATATTTTGACTTAATATTACATTATCTTTGTAGTACGCAATCTTCATTGCTTCATTTTGTCTTGATCATGCCGTCAAAATGTAATTGGATTCGATTAGGGTATTTTATAACGAGGAAATAGGGGTATATAGCACTTTTTCAAAATGGATTTGTGTAACTACAACCACATTAATAACTCATGTTTTAATAGCACCAAAAATGGAATTTGGACAAAAATACCTCTCAACTTCTTTTCTTTTCTCTTTTCTGTCCTTCATCTTCTTTCTTCTTCTTTTTCCCCAAACCTCCATTGATGGAGCTTCAATGGAGGTGTCACCGTCGACCGGCGAGTTGATGGACAAAACCACCGGCAAAACGTCCGTCGTGCGCCACCGATTGTAACGGAAGTATCCATTTTCAATTTCAAGCTGTATGGAGAGAGAAACGAAGCCAAACCCGAATAGTTTTCGAACCTTCATCGTCAGATCTGCGACGATCCGTCGCGAATCTGACGAAACCGATGGCACCAATGAACTCGACGTCGTCCAATCTTCCAGATCCAACTATCTTCGGAGTCAACCGGCGCCGTCGTCGACACTGTCACCATTGATGGAGGTCGAACAGAATAAGTCTCGAATAAACTGGGATTAAGTCTCGAAACGCATCAATAAGTCTCGAAAATGTCACAATAAGTCTCGAATTTTCAAGAAAAAAAAAAGCAACAAACTGGGATTAAGTCTCGAAACGCATCAATAAGTCTCGAAAATGTCACGAAAATGTCACAATAAGTCTCGAATTTTCGAGGAAAAAAAAAAGCAAAGGAAAAGAGTAAGTGAGGGTATTTTGGTCTCATCACCTATTTTGGTGCTATTAAAACATGACTTATTAATGTGGTGCTATTTGCACAAGCCCTCCCCCAAAAAGTGCTATTTAATTTTTGAACCCTTTTATAACTACCATCTTATTACATTTTTAAGTTTAACTGAAGTAAATTATCCGATCTTTTGGAGAAGAATTTATTTAAATTTATGTAATTATTAATGCATGAGGTTGGGTGGAGTACGTCCGGTGTAGTGATCAACTAAAAATTTAATATTTTATACATTGACAAGATTTTCGTGGACAGTCTCTTAGATATAATCTATATCCAGAACATCTCAAACTCTATCAGAAATTAAAATTCCCGTGAAGTTTCGCACTTTCCCTGTAAATATATTCTCTAAATTTTACCGAGAATACCTTAATGATATTACTTAAGAAAAGTCAATAAAATTGACCAAGAATATAGGGCAGCCGGTTAGAGTTTGTATATATAGTAGAAGTAAACTATCCGATCTTTTGGAGAAGAATTTATTTAAATTTGTGTTAATGTATGAGTTTGGTGGAGTGTCTGGTGTAGACTGTAGAGTGATCAACTAAAAAATAGAATAAAAATTTAGTAAACAAACCATAATATAGTTCGTAACACAATTTGGTGACAGCCGAAAATTGTAGCATTGCACACTTTATAATTTTATATTGATAGAAAAGATTGAGAAATTAGATATTAATATTGAATAGTAGAAAATCTTACAAAGTCAATGGTTTTTACAATCTTAATCATCACATGATTAATCAAATCTAAGCTTCCACCAATTAAAGTTAAGTAAAGATTAATGTGTGCACGTCTGTTGTTATATATAATTAAAATTGTCAAAGAGATTTTAAAAAAAGTTGAAAAAAAAAATAAAAAAATCTTTAGTCTAATGATAGATATTAATTAAAGACGTATCGAATTGGGAGTTTACTTGTACAATTTTGAATAAGACCTATGAAATGGAAAACTATCTGTTATCTTAAATGTTGTGGTAAGTGATTTTTAATTATCTTTATCATTTATGAGATCACGTATTTTAGTATCCAATGTTATCGAGAGATTAGACATATATTTCATTGTTGAATTTGGTTCAAAACTCTAACGATAGTCTTGTTCGATTAATTTTATAATGATGGAGTGCTCAATTAGTTAATTTTTTTAAGAAACCGTAAGTATCGATCTAACTAGTGGAATTCGGATCCCATAAATGTTGATCTCGATTTATATATACCACTAATATAGTTATTGCTTAATCACGATAGGTTCCACCAAATTCCTAATCTGTTCGGAATTAGAATCGGGGTTAATTAATTACTTTAATTATAAAGTCGATGTGCACCGAAGAAAATAGAATAGTATACATATATGTAATGTATATGTTGACATAATTTAGAACATTAGATAGTAGATACTCTTCTTGCCACTTGTGCATCCAATAAGTTATGTCCCTACAAATTTCACTTCCAAAATTAAAAGAGAAAATAAAGTTGATAAAAGTGCAATTAATTAAAATATAGACGGTCGTGGAAACATCAGTGAAAGCAAAGATAGATAAGTAAGGCTGCTACAAAAATAACTAAGGCTGCTACAAAAATTCTAAAATTCAATTCCCATCTCCAAAGATGCCATTTTTTATTTATTTTTTTGCTTTTCATGATCATCAAAGAATAAGAATTTTCTCTGCAAATATTTATGGATTGCATTTTTATTATCTTCTGGTGGAGTTTTCACTCCATGACTCCATCGTAACTTTTTGAAAATGGAAAGTGAGATTGTATTAGCCACACCTATATATGTAGAATGATTCCATTTCTCTTGTCATAATAATCTTTATCTGTGCATGCATTTTTTTAATGTCGAATTTATTTTGCTTATCTATTTAAGGATATTTTATAAATTCTATACCATGAAGCTCCTGGTCGTCTCTCCTTTGGCATCTCACCTCTTTAATTATTATAATAGATACCGAATATTTTTCTCTTTTTTTTTTTTCCTTAAAAAACGAAAGTAGTTTATAGTAGCCAATAGGGACCGACCGGGTCAAAAATTTATTGAAATTTTTTTATCGAGATCAAATATTACATACATTTTCTCATAATGTTAATGACCGGAAAAAAAAAAAAATTATTCTAGCCCACCCTAGTGTTTAATCTTGGTTACGTCCCTGATTGCTCAGATATTCTTACAAGGTGGAGAAGCTTGATTTATTAACCCACCCCGCACAAACGTATGCGTGCACCAATTTAGCCAATTAGAATGGTTGTTAGTTATTTTGAATCTTCATGAACAATAATTCCTCATTTTTGACCTAAAAAGGTAAAAAAAAAATACAACGGTGAAGAATGATGATCATCTTGAATTCTTGAAAGATCATTGTACATTGTCAAGAGAGCCTCTTAAATTATTGATATTGGATGGTATGTAGTTTCCAATAGATATCCTAAATTAATATAACTCTATTATTGTAGTCTTATTTTTTAATGTAATTTATTTTTATATAAAATAAAATATCTTTAGTAAGTTTTATTATATATGTCAATTGCTTTGATTTATATCCTACCATTACAAAGTTATTATATAACGTTTACAAAACTAAAAAGTACTCAAATTCTATTTTAATACTATGTGTAAATAATAACAGATGTATAATGTAAGGTAATAATTAGTAAGGGCACCGTCCAATATGGTTTGATGATAAAAACCTCATGTTTAAATCGTAATATCCGCAAGTGATATTTCAATGTATATATATAGGAGGATGACAGTCAGGCCTGTGACAGAAGAAAGAGATTTTAGTAAGTGGTAGGGCCATGGCGGTGGAAAAAGAGAGGAAAGAGAAGAGATTTTAATAATCGGTGGGTCCATGACGGTGGAAAAGAGATTGGTGGGCCCACATTCTCTACCTCGTGATTTGGTTCGGCTACGTCTGACCAACTCTGGGGCACGGCTCTGATACCATTTACCACTTATTAGGGATATATTGGCTTAGGGAATACGCACAATCAAATCATATATACAAGCAAAAGAAAAAGGAAAAAGAAAAAAAGACACGAGATTTTACGTGGTTCAACGTAAACTTACGTCCATATAGTGTAGCTGCACTCAACTTCCACTATGAAATCAATGTTTACAATAGTGAAGCGCTATCTCTCTCCTTACGGCTCTCAATATTATTTTCTCTCTTCTCTACACAGCACACAATACGCAGTACACTTTACACGCAAGAGTTATAGGAGTATTTATAAGAAGGTCTAATATAAAACTAGTAGGAATTCTTTCCTAAATAAAATAATAAAACACTCATAATTAGAATAGTGAATCAATCCTAAATATAATATGATTCAGGATTCACAACCCAACACCCCCATTATGAGTTTGTCGACCGGTGAACAGTGGATGCGGCGGCCACTCAGGGACGACTCACATGGCTGATGGCTTCTCAAATTAATGTAATTTGTTACAACTTATAACATAACATAATACTCGACAACCACAGCTAGCATCAACGATTGTGATGCGGCTCTGATTGGTTGGATGGTGCAACAGTGTATGTTTTCATGATAATCGGCCATAACTGTAATCAATACCTTAAAATATTATAAGATTAAGATGAGCTGTACTTGTAACCTATATGTCAAAAGTGTGAGGTGTGAGTGGAAGAGAAATTTGGGTGTAGCGGCACGTTGCAACGTGTCAAGATCACAATGAGAAATATATGGATGCCCGCCGCTCCATCCAAGACTTTTCCGGAGAAGTAGGCTTTGTTTTTGTTCCGGGTCTTTTTTTTATGGGAAAATTACACAAAATTACCCTAACGTTTCCTATTATGGTATAATATTCAATTAATACATTTAATTGCACAAACAACCCCTCATGTTAGTCAAACATGGTTAAAAATAACCATTGACCATTATTTTTTTTAAAGCCCCAAATTGCCCCTGTACTTTATTACAAAAAAATCTAATTGCCCTTTATTTAAAACATTATCTACTTTAAATTATTAGAATATAAAAAATAAATACTAAACATAATCCTTTTTAAATAAAAAAAATAAAAAATAATATATTAAAAACAAAACAATTTAGGAAAACTTTATTTTGAAAAAATACAATTTAATAATATTTTAAAAACAAAACAAAAAAAAAATGTTATTTTGAGAAAATATAATTTAAAATTATACAAGTCCAATATGAATAGTGGTAATGTGCTATATATTTTTGAATTTTTTTTTGTTTTTATTATATTATTTTTGAATTTTTTTTATTTAAAAAGGATTATGTTTAGTATTTTAAACACAAATATAAATAAAATCATCAAAAGTTTGAAATAAAAATATAATCATTTATCATAATAAAATACAGTAGAACCGAAAATTTGTTCAATGTTCATCTCTATAAGACAAAATAATTTGATTAAATATAAATTACGCATTATATTTCGATTCAAAAATAAAAAAATAAATAGTAAATATAATCATTTTTAAATAAAATAAAAATATGTTTTAAATTTAAAAAATATATAGCACATTACCACTATTCATATTGGACTTGCATAATTTTAAATTATATTTTCTTAAAATAACATTTTTTTGTTTTGTTTTTAAAATATTATTAAATTGTATTTTCTCAAAATAAAGTTTTCCTAAATTGTTTTTTTTTTTAATATATTATTTTTGAATTTTTTTGATTTAAAAAGGATTATGTTTAGTATTTATTTTTTATATTCTAATAATTTAAAGTAGATAATGTTTTAAATAAAGGGCAATTAAGATTTTTTTGTAATAAAGTGCAGGGGCAATTTGGGGCTTTCGAAAAAAAATAATGGTCAATGGTTATTTTTAACAATGTTTGACTAACATGAGAGGTTGTTTGTGCAATTAAATGCATTAGTTGAATATTATGCCATAATGGGAAACGTTAGGGTAGGTTTGTGCAATTTTCCCTTTATTTATTTATTTAGAAGTATTACATGTTACAACTATTACAGTAGGGGCTGTCGGCAAAGTTGGTCCAGAGATTTTCGGGGCCTGATACGAATTATAGAAAATAAGACCCTCGATACTTTATGTATATTTACTTTATTTATTTATTTTTTCTCTAGCAAATACTTGTAAAAATTAATACAATAACTCAAACTTAAGTTTATAACAAAACTAAATAACAAGAGTAATGCTAGACAAGCCAAAAATTTGGCCCAAATTTCAGCCCAAATTTCAACCCAAATAATGTGACAAGTGAGTTTTCATTACCACACACGACATGTGATGATGTGGTTAATGAAAAAATCACTTGCCACATCATTTTGGGTTGAAATTTGGGCTAAATTTTTTGCTTGTCCAGCATTAATGAAATAGCAAATAACAAACCATGAGCTATGGTGCGATTGGTCACCGCACTCCCAGTGGGGCGAATGGTTGAGGCTCTACCTGAGTTCGAACCCCACTGGAAGCACCTCGTGGCCAGGTTTTACTGACCTCCTGACTGAAACAGGGATTAGTCTCACTCGTTAACTATCGGTTGCTGATCGGAGTGAGGGATACCTCGTGGTTTAACCAAAAAAAAATAGCAAATAACAAAGAAAATATCATTTAAAACTTTATCGTCTCACATTTTTAAGGGCAAAAGTACTAATTAAGCTTACTTTTTTTATAAAAAAAAAATGTTCTCAAAATAGAAAAAAAAAAAAAAAATTTATTGATTTAATTACATTCGAAACACCAACTTCTGAATTTTTGTATCAAGAGAGTTTTGAGTTTTTTTTTTTTTGTTAGAGATATAAAAGAGTATTATTTGTGACAAATAAGAGTGTTGCTAGGATTCAACACATTGCCACAGTTGATCCAATGTTATTATTGTAAGAATGATAAATGAGTTTCTATTGGTAGGCCTTTAAAAAAATTATATTATATATGTATGGTGGGCCATTTTTAAAGTCATTTATGTGTTAGGTTTCTATTGGTGGGTCTTTTAAAAAAATATATATGTGCATAGTTGGCCAACTTTAAAGTCATTTATGGGCCTATTTTGTTTAAATCTTATATGAACAATATTTTAAAATCAATTTTTTTAACCACAATTTGAGGGGCCTTTACAATCGGGGGCCATAGGCGGTTGTCTCACTGGGCTCCCCGGCCTCTAGGGCCAGGTTTGGCTGTCTGAATCTATCAAGATAAGACAATAAATGTATGGTCCGGATAACTACTCTCATAAACCAAGAAAAAACTCCCCACACATGTTTGTAAAATACACATGGTATAATTCAAACCTCTCACCACCAGTGTAGAAGGGGGCGCACTACCATTTCTACTAAAAGTTAATGTCCTACTTTCTTTCTCCAAAAGCTCATTATGAAAGCAAATTTAATTGTGCTTGAAGGGTCCTACTTTCTTTCTCCGAAAGCTCATTATCAAAGCAAATTTAATTGTGCCTGAAGGCTCTTTGTGGTGATTACTACTTACTAGCTCCATTGCGACCGAGTTCGATGTACCCCAGAAAATGTTCTTGTCCTTTCGGTCAAATTTTCAGATTTTATATTTAAAAAATAATAGAGCACTTTTTTATTTTTCAAAAACCTTGTAAATTCTTTGATATATATTATAAGGAATCATGTTTATGCTAAATTTACAAGATTCTTTTATGAATTTCATTTTTAAATTATTTAAAAATAATAATTGAAACTCTTTTTTACATTGGCCGAACTTGAATGAAGACGTACATGACATAAATCACTTATAGCAAACCTTAACTTACACGTTTATAAATTACTATACAACAAAGTTTAATTTAGTGTAGCTTTTTTTTTTTTTTTGAAAAGACATTGATTAAATGTTAGGACTATATATTTATATATATATATATAGTGAGTCTCTCATGATAGATCCCTTATTTTAATTTTGGTAAGGACCATGATGAAAACATGTCAACTTTAATGAATTTTAATCTGAAATTTTTTGTGGATGATGATTTCAATGAAATCTATATATGAACAATATTTGAGAATTTTCTGAGTACTATAATCATTTATCCAAATTGAGAAATTTTGTTAAATATGAAGGTATCGGAAAATAGGCAAAATATAAGAAAATTTAAGAAAAATGGTTATAGTATTAAAAAAATTCTCAAATTTTGTTCATAGGTAGATAATAATGAACTCATCATCTACAAAAAAATTCATATCAAAATTTATTAAAATTGATGTATTTTCATCAAGGTCTTTAACGAAATTAAAATAAGGGATCCTTCATGAGAGACACTCTATATATGTGTGTGTGTGTGTATATATATATATAGTTGGCCAAATTTATAGTCAAATTTAAAGTTGGCCGGTACACATTTACTGAAAATGCAACATAAGTTAGGGGTTGTTTGTTTTTTCCACTTAAAACTTAATAGGTCTGAATTGAACTCGTTTTTTTTTTTTCAAGTGGTCAAACAACTTAAAAAATAAAATAACAAATCCTTACTTTTAACTTAATTCCAATTCACCGGATTACAATTAAAATATTCTATTCCAAGTTTATCCTCTCAAAAAAGATATATTTCTAAATTTATCCTAATTTGATACGGTGTAGATATCTTTCTTTTAACATATTTGTTATTTAAATGGCTTTTAGAAAGAAAAAACAAACCTTAATCACTTCTCATAGGGACCGGTGCATATAATTCGGGAACCTATTTCCAAAAAAAAAAAAGGTTAAAAAAAATCAATAACCTTTATTTATTTATTTGGTTTCCCGTGCATATGATCCATGAACCAAACAAATAAAAATGGTTTCCTTAATTATATACATTGAAAGCGTGGACAACTTGCAAAATAATTTGAACTTTGAGTGTTTTTTTTTTGATAAAAAATTGAACTTGAATTTTGTTTGCAGAACATGTAAAATTATATTCTTTGTTGAATTTTTCGTTTTGTTAAATTGAACTTTATTTGCAGAAGAACATGCATATTTTAATTAGCATGGGTATAAATGTAAAATCAATTATTTTCGGATAATTTTATTTTAAAAAAACAAACATGTTGAAAGTACATTCGGATGTGAGAAAAAACAAACAAACAAATCATTTAGGTTCAAATTTCGGTCCCTATTCAGTCTTAAGAAAAATTCATGATTTTTCAGTCTTCAGATAAAAAAACAAACGACCCCTAAGTGTTAAGAATTAAGATTAACGGTTGTTTTTATTTTATGAATTTATAATTTTTATTATTATATTCATTTCAATTGTCAACATTATTAATGGACTTTATACAATTATATGTGATTTAATCCCACATATCTAAAATATGTTAATATAACGAATTATTAATAGTGTTATAGTTTATATATGACCATAAAAAGAGACTATTTATCTAAACCTTCTAAAATATACTATGACATATAAATATATAATGATCAATAGATTTTTACTCACATCAACTAAATGAACTAATTAATATTATTATTATATATAAGAAAAAACTAATATATAAGCTACAAGTCCAAGCTTTCACCATTGGTAGGATTCGAGTCGCTGACCTGAAAATCATTTACACAAACCTCAAGCTCGTTAATCTACCGGCTGAACTACACCCCTATTGGCTTCATCACATTATTTATTTTGCTAATTTCTAGAGAGCTCACAAATTTCAAAATCACAATAATGAGAGTATGGGAAAATTGTGTATGCAATAAATTAAGGCTATGTAGACCATAAGAGCATCTCCAACGTATTACACAAATTTGGTGTTAAAAAAGTATCCTGGGAGAATATATTTGTACCAAAAAAATTTCCACTCCAATGTTTCACATCAAATTTTACACTAAAAAACATCTTTAAAGAATATTCTTAAAAATGAAGTTTGAAGTTTGAAGTTTGCAAATGCATCATAATCAATAGGTCACATTGTTACACGGCAAGAAAATTCATTTGACTGTTTCTCTTTGATACATAAATAACATGTACTCATTGACCGGACACATTGCATAAAATGAATATATAACTGATTTTCTCTGATTTTCTCCTGCTAGAAGTAAAGAGGAATTTATTATGGTGAGCTAGCTAGTGACTCACTCAGTGGAAGACGTAGTTTTGGAAGCATATGTAGCCATTGTGGAAGGCAGATTGTGGTGGTGGAAGTATTTTCCTTTTTGGTAACTAGAATTGGAAGGTAGGGACTAAAATACAGATTTTTGGTAGCTAGAAGGATATGTTAATACAATTCTGAAAATCGGGGGACCAGTTTGGCTATTAGGTTAAACTAGAGGAACGAAAAAGAATTTCACCCTATTTAGTATTGCTAATTTCTAGAGAACTCACAAATTTCAAAATCACAATAATGAGAGTATGGGAAAATTGTGTATGCAATAAATTAAGGGGCCGTTTGGTATGGGGGCATCTTGGCATGGGAATGGGAATCTCAGAGCATTCCCATGTTTGGTAGCAGGTTTGCGTTTTTAGATTCTCAGGAAAGTGAATCCCATAGGAATCATATTACCCTATCATATTACCCTCCAAGGGGGTAATCTGATTCCCACCCCAACAAGTGGGTTTCAGATGCCTCTCCATCTGATTTCCACCGTGGGACCCACCTCATTAATTTTTTTTTTCTTCTTCTTCTTCGTTCTTCACTGATTCTTTAAAAATGAACATCAAAAACCCCCAATTTCATTTCATTGATTATAATACCCTAGATCAAAATTATCACCAAAAATCCCAATTTCATTTCGTCTCCTTCGATCTTCACTAATCACTTTCCCAAAAAATTATAATACCCTAGATCAAAATGTGATTCCTGGGCAAACGATCAATTTCTTCCAAAAAATCTTCTCCGACCGTTTGGAAGAAATGGAGGCAAGGACGACGAAGATCAAGAACCCAGCTGGAGGCAGCGAGAAGAAGAACAAAGAGAAGAAGAAGATGACGATGACGAGGAGAAGCAAACGATTGTTTGGACGACGACGAAAAAGAAGAAATGACGAGAGAAGAAGATGACGATGAGGTGGAGACGACGACGACGACGACGACATGGAGACGTGGTTTATTTTCTTGATCTAGTTTTCTTTTCTTGATATGGTTTTCTTTTTTCTTTTTTCAATCTGGTTTTTAATTTTAAATGAAGATGACGACAACGTGGATAGTGGACTTCAACTTTTTTATTTTTTATTTTTTAGTTTTTAATAATAATAATAATAATAATAATAAAATCTCATGTACAACCAAACACTATTACTTGATATTCCCAGGAATTTAACATAATACTCCCATGTATAACCAAACACATGTATACAACTTTTTCAGGAATCACATTCCTGAGTTTCACTTTCCCAGGAATCACATTATTTTAATTACCCCATACCAAACGGCCCCTAAAGCTATGTAGGTTGTAAGAGCATCTCCAACGTATTACACCAATTTGGTGTTAAAAGAGCATCTTGGGAAAATATACTTGTACCAATTTTTTTTCCACACTAAATTTTACACTAAGAGAGTATCTTTAAAGAATATTCTTCCGATAAATCTTTAAATTGGTTAAATATATAATTAATAAGTATATTAATTAAACTAAATATGTATATCAATATTGGTGTCATTTTAAAGATTTCAACGAGATCTTTCCAACGGTATATTTTTTTTGGAATAAATATTGTTATAATTAAGTATGAGAGGGTCAACTTAGTAATATTAAAAATCAAAACTGATTAATGTGACATTTAAAAAAGAAAAAGATTTGGTGTAGCTACAATGTACGATATATATATATATATATATATGTTTTTGGGGTGTTGGATGGAGAGGATTTTAACACCAAATTGATTGGTGTGTTGGTTGTAATTGCTCCAACGGTATAACCTGCACAAAATAAATGGATTCGATATAATTGGAAAAAGGAATAAAAATACTAAAATAGTAACAGATAATACGTGCATTTAATATAAAAACAAGCCTTCTTGTACATACTAAAATAGAAAAACGTGTATGGACTCAATGCAATGCATGATGCATCATAATCAATAGGTCACAAAATTGAAAAGAAAAGTGAAGACAATTTTTGAAATTCTATTTACGATTAGGGTAAATTACACTGCATCCCTTGAGGTTTGGGCTTAAGACACTAAGATGAAAAGTTTTATTATTCTACACTAACACCCCTGTATTGTTAAAAATGCCTTTGCACAATAATAAAAAATAAAAGTTTTTTTACACGGACACCTAATGGTATTTTAGACATTACCATGGTCAAACAGGGGTGTTAACGTAGAATAACGAAACTTTTCTATCTAAATACCTTAAGGTCAAACCTTAAGGAATGTAGTGTAATTTACCCTTACCGTTAACGTCAAACCTTAATGGAGTAAATAAAGATATTCTAATCGCCTCCAATTAAGTTGATGCACAATTCAATCCGTTTTTGTTTGTAATTTTTTTTTTTATTAACCAATTTTATTGGTTTTCGTTATCTTCACTTCCGTGTATATTTATCTTATATATAATTCT
The DNA here is from genome assembly GCA_954870605.1 of Acer campestre. Classification (NCBI taxonomy): domain Eukaryota; kingdom Viridiplantae; phylum Streptophyta; class Magnoliopsida; order Sapindales; family Sapindaceae; genus Acer; species Acer campestre. The sequence goes on along the minus strand of OX940806.1, from coordinate 28,053,774 downwards.
CTCTTTTATTAAAAAATTCCACTTTTTACTAAAAAAAAAAAAAACCAACCTCAACTCCAACGGTACAGTGACCTTCCTGTGGTTCTCCACGTGACAGTGTTTGATGGGTTTGAACTTGGAAAAGATTACTCCTTACTATATAATATATATATATATGATAGGGTTCGGCTAAACTGATGTTAACAATAAGGTTATTGGGTCAATTTCAGACGAGGGATACCCCTTCCGTGTTCCACATGCTAGACTAAGTCACTGCTTTCATTTGTCTCTTTAGGCAAAAGATTTATCACGGGATCTTGCCTGACACATGGCATAATGTGATTGGACATGTTGGCAAATCAAGAACTTAGGCATCTCCAACTCTCCATATGATGCTTTCAGTGTGTAACGTGTTCTATTAATTGGACCACCTTCAACATTTATCGATCTAAAACTTGGTTTGAGAACGAAATTAAAACATGTAACATGTTGTTTTTGTTCAGGGGCATTACTAGTTTGTCAATTGTCATTATGAGTCTTTCTCTATGTTCACACGTGTTCATCTTATAAATTGGATAATAACCATATATATATATATGGATAGTGTTAGAACATAGGAAGAGACATTATAAAAGGAAAGTCAAAGTATATTTATTACATTATATCACGGACTAAACCAACCACAACGTTCCTTTCAAAAAAAAAAAAAAAAAAAAAAAAAAAAAAAAAACCACAACGTAGAATAAAATATTTGGTAAGTAATTAATTAGGTATTGTTGAAGAACTTGTGAAAGAGAAGTCCGCGGTCGCACCACTATCAAGTTTAGTGGAGGGTGGTGGGTATATATGTATGTCCTTAAAAAGGGTAGCTACCTAAACATATCTTGACTAACTTTTTCCTTTCTTCTCCTTTAACCAAATCATAAACTTGCAAATCCATCCATCCATCCACTGTATCACCATCAATCATCCGACGGTCAAAAACGAATCAGAAAGTGATAAAAATATCAACACCCACATACATATTAAAAAGAATTTCCCCCAAGTTAACGAGTCAACTAGGTCAAGTTGGTTTTGATTTTGAAGGATGATGTTGCTAATTAATTGCTACGTGTGTACAGATCAAAGATTGAAGAATTTATGCCTTATCTTATTTTATATATAAATATATATATTAGTTGAATTGACAATTTGGGGGCTTCTTTGAACATTTTCATACTGTGAAAGCCAACAAACCATAATTAGGACTCAGTAGGGGTGGGCACAAAAACCGGAACCGAACCGAACCTAGTTGAACCGAACCGAAAAAGGGTGTTTGGTTCGGTTTTACACTTGAGTTCGGTTCAATTCGGTTCGAACCGAATGAACCGTATTGAATTCGGTTCCGATTCGGTTTTGAGTCTTCAAAACCGAACCGACCCATATGAACCGACATATAAATTAAAAAAAACCCTAATTTTTCTAACACCTATCTGTTCTATACTTCTTTCAGCTGAATATCTCATTTTATATGTTGATTATGTGGTAGCTTATATGTTATAATTTGGTAGCTTATATGTTGATTATGTGGAGAGATTTAATTATGTAAAATGTAAATAATGAGTTGTAAATTTGGACTGCATCAGTTGTCCAAAGGCCCAATTACAATAATAGATGTTAAAAGGTAAAAAAGAAATGAAAAAAAAAATTGGGCCTATTAGTAAAAAAGAAATGAAAAAAAAAATTGGGCCCAATAGGCCCAACATGCCCAAAACCGAATCGAACCGAACCGAATCGAACCGAACCGAACCGAGAAAAGGGTGTTCGGTTTAATTCGGTTTTGGCCTTCAATACGGTTCGAACCGATTCTACTTTTTAAAAACCGAATATAACTTGGTTCAATACGGTTTTGGCCAAAACCGAACCGAACTGAACCGTGCCCACCCATTTAGGAGGGTGAGGCATAAACACCTTTACATTTAATAAGGGTAGGATGCCCGACCTATTTTGTTTTTCAATTTTAATTCTCAGTTTTATTACTTTATATGCCAACTCAAAAATCAACTCAATTTATATGTCAAGTGAATCGGTATCAGAATTGTTACCATAAAAATAATGTGATAATAGGGTAACGATGATCCATTTATTATATTTTGATAGCTTTTTTTAATTATGTGGCACACTGTATTATATTGGATTGTACTGTATCCTATGTTTGGTATTTTTGTATTATACTGTATTAATTAATACAACATCTTTACTCTGTATTAGTTAATATGCCATCCACTGTATGAGACTAATTAAAATGTATTATCTAATATAATATAGTGAACATGGTAAAATAAATTAAATATTATATTTTATTATTTTTATGCATTTTAAACTCCTAATACAATACAAAACGTAGTTCCAAACCAGCCTTTATTAATTTGTTTTTGGTGGATATTTTACTTATAAGAGGATTTGATTCTTCTCTTTCTTTATCTGTCCCTTGGTTTTGGGATATATATATACACACATCTTTTTGAACCAAACAATCCGAGATAAAAACCTACCACATATATACTCTCAATATTTTGTATATATATATATATATTGGGTATTAGAGTATCTTAAGTGATAATTGTTTTTAGAGGTTGCTAAAATTGGTGATTGTGTAGTTCACAATGGTATATTTTATTTAAATAAAAAATCTGCTTATACCATATTTTTTTCATTGTTGTTCATGTTCATTTTTATTTCATAAATCTGTAGCATTTATATATACCTCATATCTCAAAATCAACCATTGATTGTTGTTATTGAATCATATTAAAATTTTCCTTCAATCTATCAGTAGCCAAACAGGGTAATAATAATAATAATAATAATAAACTATAAAAGACAAGAGAATGTTTATGATATGGGTATTGATCCATTCGGGGTATTGATCCATTCGTAATGAAGAGATAAATTTTACCTGATTGAAATGTTTGGGGTCGAAACAATAATGAGATATATATGTGATCAAAGAAAAAAAGAGAAAAAAAAGCTACAGATGAGTGAGAAAGAATAAAATTACAACGGCATTTATTTTGGGTTAAGTTTGTATTTTATGATTGACAGTCAATCTTCAAATTTGATTATTGGAGAGACAATTTGATTATTGATTAAAGTTATTGCTAAAGTTTAGTGACTCCCGTTGTACGGTATTTTTAGGAGAAATAATCAAATTTTGATTACTTTCGTACTTTTAAGGATACAACTAAAGATGCTCTTAAAGTGCCTAATTACAAAAACATCTTTTTTAATTACAAATTAATTAAAAAGAATTCCATTGTAGCACCACATGATACAAAGAGACAGAGACAGAGAGAGAGATGAGATGAGATTCAAAGTCATTTTTTTCTGAAGGGTGTCTAGAAAATTCTCTCCTAGTTGGCTAGTTGAAACCTTTTCCTCCCACCATCCCATACTCTTTAAATCTCCCCACCACTCACCACTCTTTCTTTTTTCTAATCAAACTTGCTCTCTTTGACCTTCTTCATCACTCTCTCACCAGAGAGATCCAACTTGAAAAATAACATGGTGGGTTCCTCTTCTATCTTTCTTTTCATGTTCTTGGCTTTCCTGTATTGAAAAAAAAAAAAAAAAATGAAAAAAAGACAACCCATGTATCTAATTATCTCGTGGTTGATCACTCCACTAACCAAAATTCTTCATGATTTTTTTTTTCTTTCTGTTTTAGGAAGAAGAAGCAACACCTCAGTTAAGCAGATGGGAAGGCTATGTGGATTGGAGGAACAGACCCACTTTCAAAGGACGTCACGGTGGCATGCTCGCTGCTTCTTTTGTTCTGGGTATGTTCAAATTAATTTTCAGTGTCCACCCATCTCTTATTATTATTTTTACTCTCTGTACTAATAATAATTATTCATATGCAGCTGTGGAAATACTGGAAAACCTTGCATTTCTGGCAAATGCAAGCAATTTGGTGATGTATCTATCAGAATACATGCACTTGTCTCCATCAAATTCGGCTAACAATGTCACAAATTTCATGGGAACTGCTTTTCTTTTGAGTCTCCTTGGAGGCTTCTTATCTGATGCTTTCTTCACCACTTATCACATCTACTTGATAAGTGCAGTCGTTGAATTCCTGGTAATTATTACACTTTTCACTCATCCCTACCTTTTTCTCTCTCTCTCTCTCTCTTCTAATTATTTTCATGTCTAATTAATTAATCAAGTTTATAATTCTTCTAAATTTAGTTTTATGATATCAGATCTAATTAATTAATCTCTCTTAATTACATGAATTTTACCAGTTTTCCAAATAGAATCTAGAAAATTGCTCAAATTAAAAATATTAAATTAAAGATTTGCCAATTCATTTTCTTCTACTTTCCTTTTTGTTTTTTTGTTTTTTTTTTTTTCATTGTGGAACGTGAGAGAAGTAGGCTTTCTGGGTTTGCATTAAGTAAAGGATTCTTGTGTTCTACAAACGAGGCACTTTCATTGGAGTGAGTAGCACAAGTTATATCCAAATTATCTATCAAAAATGGTGTCACAATTTATATTTAACCAATTAAATTGGATTATATGTATATGTTTTTTTTTAAATAATTAAATATAAATGATCGTGTGGCCCATTTTGATTGATTAGACCTAAATTGAGGCATCAAGTTTTTGACATATGATTTAAATCCGTACTTTCTACTGTTTTTTTGGGAGAAAATATTAAATGAAAGTTTGTGAAAAAGAAATTAATTGTCTTAATCAATTAGGAAGAATAACAACTCTTATAAAATTCAGGGGATTTCGGATCTACAACTAAACTATACACTATATACCGTAAAATTACAATAAAAATTTCAGCTTTTTATTTTTAATATTCATAATTTATTTGAACCATTTTAAAATTATATATATATAATTAATTAAATTTTTTTTTTTTTGAATTATAACAACTGCCGAGACCTAGCGAAATCATATTCTTTAGATTTTTGTTTTCTAACAATTATAAATTTTACGATTGTATTGATTTTGCCGTTAGTGCTGGTCTGTGAAAGATTTACCACTTATATAATCTCAACCTTTTATTTTATATATATATATATATATATTTTTTTTCCAGTTGTTTTATAGAAATTTTTTTAATAATATATTATTAATTAGGTACTTCTATAAAATAAAAATAAAAATAAATAAAAAAAAGATCACCAAAATATATTTTACAAAATATTTTCAAACACAAATCGAGTATAGATCCTTCTGCGCATACTATTTCAAGAACTTTAAAAACACAAAAAAAAAAAATGCAAAAAAGAAAAAGAAAAAAAGAAAAGATTTATTCTTTCTGAGATAAAATTGTTTGAGAGTTACTGGTGAATACTTTTTATAAATTATAATAATTTAATTCATGATGGAGACGAAACAAAAATTAAAGTAGGGTTAGTGGGTCCCACTCCCATATATACTCCTCAATATCATGCAGCGTATCAAATCCCTCCAGTGAGTGCTACACTGCAGCTAGATGTGCATGAATTTATACATACAGTTATCCATCTTTGTCTTTGTCGTTTTAACAATTTTGTATCTGGTCGTACACGATAAAGCCACATACGACGATCATTCCACGTGTAGTCTCTACAAGACGCCACGTGCATCTTCAATGTCTGAAAATGGTGATTTATTGGGGGCACGTGTGTATATACATACGATGTGTGTGTGTTTTTGGTATATATACAAATATACACAAACATTTCTTGATATGGATCATGAAAGTGAAACAACTATATATAGTAATTGATGCTTTTTAAGCATGTTCTGATGTTCAATTGTTCATGAACCACGTGTGTGGTACTGTGGTGTGAACTCTCATACGCCCTAATCATAGACTCATAGTACTACTTTTCGTGATACCACATTCCACCTGGAAACCAACATCGTTAAATATATATATATATATGATAATGACATTACATAGTTGATAAGATACGACAGGTTCTTATCTCTTCTATACAATCCAATTATTGTTGGACACGTGGTCAATGGTACCACCCTCCTTTGTTTTATATATATATTTTTTGTATATTTGTAAGCGTTACCGTGTGTTGCGGCGACTCAAATCTTAGATATTACTGGACTGAATATGAGTGAACTTTGTCGAGTATGTGTTAACAGATTTTTTTGGGTCATTGAAACAGGGATTGGTTGTGCTGACTGTGCAAGCTTGGTCAGCTTCTCTGAAGCCACCAGCATGTAGTCCAAACATTCCATGCGAGGAAATTGGTGGCGGGAAAGCAGCAATGCTCTTCTTAGGGCTGTATCTGGTGGCGCTTGGTGTTGGGGGGATTAAAGGGTCGTTGCCGGCGCACGGTGCCGAGCAATTGGATGAGAGCAGTCCACAGGGAAGAAAGCAGAGATCGACTTTTTTCAACTACTTTGTGTTCTGCCTCTCGTTTGGTGCTCTTATTGCAGTGACTTTAGTGGTTTGGATTGAAGACAACAAAGGATGGGAATGGGGTTTTGGAATATCTACCATTGCTATATTGTTGTCGATACCGATCTTCTTAGCTGGCTCTGCTTTTTACAGGAACAAAATTCCTTCTGGTAGTCCACTTACAACCATTTGCAAGGTATTGTGGTGCTCATTCAATACATGTCAAAATTTACTGCAGAAATAGCGGCGACTCGAACTTGGGACATTGTCAGGCTGCGATTTTAGGACTAACAATTTTGTGTTTGTTTTAAGGTTTTGGTTGCTGCTGTGATCAACACTTGCACAAGTAATAAAACTCCAAGTAATGCCATAGCGAATCTTGCGACAAGCCCTTTTAATAATCAAACCAAAAAAAGCAAGGAAGCAGCAGCAGAGGATCAAGAAACTGTTAATAAAGCAGGAGAGTTCATTAATGAAGCCCCGACAGAGAGTCTCAAATTGCTAAACAGAGCACTGGTAAACAAGCCAGTCCACCCAATTCTAGAATGCAATGTGCAGCAAGTAGAAGATGTCAAAATCGTGATTAAAATTCTACCAATATTTGCATGCACAATCATGCTCAATTGCTGTTTGGCTCAACTCAACACATTTTCAGTTCATCAAGCTAGTACCATGAACACAAAGCTCGGTTCTTTCAAAGTACCCCCAGCTTCACTTCCCATTTTCCCAGTAATCTTCATTATGATCCTCGCACCGGTTTACGATCATTTCATAATCCCGTTTGCCCGGAAAGTAACCAAATCCGAAATGGGGATTTCTCATCTTCAACGAATCGGAATCGGATTGTTACTGTCAATTATTGCAATGACAACAGCAGCTCTAGTTGAGATTAAGAGGAAGAGAGTGGCAACAAATTCGGGACTCCTTGACTCGATGACAAATACTACTCCATTGCCAATCACATTCTTTTGGATTGCTTTTCAGTACTTGTTTCTCGGGTCAGCTGATCTTTTCACATTAGCTGGATTGCTTGAATTTTTCTTCACAGAAGCACCTACAAGCATGAGATCATTAGCAACATCGCTTTCTTGGGCTTCTTTGGCTATTGGATACTACCTCAGCTCAATAATTGTATCAATAGTCAACCACATCACAGACAATTCGAAGCACAAGCCATGGCTCTCTGGAAGAAATATAAATCACTATCAACTAGAGAAATTCTACTGGCTCATGTGTTTGCTCAGTGGGTTGAATTTCTTTCACTACCTTTTCTGGGCAATGCGGTACAAATACAGATCAACAAGAGCTAATTAATGATCAGTGAAATAAATAAGAGCCATGTAGATCGGTAGATCGATGAAATGGCGGTCAGCTTATACGTACCACACAGATGCTCACATTGATTATATATATGCAAGAAAACTCTTTCGGTTGTACGTATGATATGAGCTATCTAATATCGATTGCGGATTAAAATAGTTAAAAAGAAAAGATAAAAAGAGTTTAGTTTTTGAGATTTGGATGAGTAGATTATTCACTTGCTAGATTCTATTGTATGAACGGATCAAGTCTAATCTGCATTAAGAGAAAATGTCATTGACCCCTTTTAAATTGATGAATGAGGAATTACTCATACAACAACTTGGGAGATTTTTAAGCAAATTAAAGCCTTCATATATAGAGCCTAATTTTCAGGGTTTTCATGATGATTTAACAAAGTTAATTAATTACATCAAACGCGTTTAGTAAGAGATCAAATTCAGTTCAAAAGGTTGTGAGTGATTAGTAGAAAAGTGTCAAAACATTAGATGGGGATTTATATACAACTTACGGTGGCAGCGACTCGAACCTGATACATTGTTAGATTAAAAGAACGTTTTTACCACCAAGCCACCTTGACCATAACTTCCAAACTTGGAAGGTTCGAAAGTAATCTATTGCCTATCAAGAAATTGAGCCCAATTGATCGAATTGAAAGAAATTAAAGAGGGAAAATGGACTATGTTTCGATTATAATGAAAAATAAATGGGTTAAGGTCATCTCTAACCCATTACTTCAATTTGGTGTAACCTTTACACCAATATGTTGTAACTTTCACTTTGTTTTATTTTTCCATCTCCAATTCATTGTACCAAATGTTATACTAAAAAGAATATTCTTTTTTTATTTATTTATTTATTTATTATTTCTCAACAATTAACATTTCACTAATTATTTAATTATATATCTCCAATTCATTGCACAAAATGTTGTATTTGCTTTAATTTTAGTGTTTTCAAATTAGTGATTTAAAAAAATAGTAATTTTTGTATTATATACTTAATTTTAGTTTATTATAATGTTAATATAAATAATAATTAAATTAAAATAAATATAAATTAAACAAAATCATTAAATAATAAAAAGATATATAATTGGAATAAATTTGATTGATAATTATAGAGGTAAGAGTAAAATTGGTATTAAAAAAAGCTTCAAAAATAACTCTATCTCTACGATGTTGTGACACTTTACACATCCTCAAATTGACACCAGCTTTTACAGTTGGGTTGGAGAGGAAATTGTGCTTCAAATCGAAGATTTGCTTTTGCTTCATTTTGAAGCTGGGTATAATCATATGAAATTCTTTATTAATCAATATCTTTTACCGACAATGAAGTTTTCAATGGAAAAGAAATGTTATTACGTGTTGATAAGGAAAAAAAAAAAAAAAAAAAAAAAAAGAGTTTTATTTTAAAATTTTGAACACAAAAAACAAAAATGAACAGAAAACCTCACAAGTTGAGTGATGGTGGAAGACACATACACGGTGAACTCAAATAGTCAAATGAACTATGTTATGTAAATTTATGGCTCCGTACAAATCGCATTAACAAAATAGAATTAAATTTATTTATAAATAATTTCGTCATGATAAATCAGCAGAAGGGGATCCACCTGGACCACCTCCCTCGGTCCCTCCCCTTTGATAGACTGATACGAAGAAAGTGGGGTTGTAATTTGTGCACAATCCTATTAAAATTGATTAAGTATATTACCTGTGATATAATGTTCAACATGGGGATGTAGCTCAGATGGTAGAGCGCTCGCTTAGCATGCGAGAGGTACAGGGATCGATACCCCGCATCTCCATTTGTTTTAAATTGTTTTGTTTGCACACATAGTGAAACCGACAGTCTGAATTAGGAAATTGGACCGGACCAAAAATCCATCTCCGGTCCGTTTTAGTGGTTCATGGGCTTTTTATTTTTTTTCCTAATCCTGGTATGAGCCCTGAAGCACTTTTTTTTAGTGGTTCATGGGCTTTTTAGTCCGTTTTATGCATACATCACAATGTATGATGTATTTTCCGTTACGATGAAGCCATATGACACAAATACGAATGCAACATAAGTGATCAATCGCAATGAAAGATGCACCATGTATTCATTACACTCTATTGATTTTATCAAGAATGTCATATTAGTCAAGTAATGTTTGACTGACATAAGATCTCCCCTAAATCTAATATCTATTTCAAGAAAATATTAATTTAACAATTGCTTCGATTTGATTATGCAACATTACAACAATTTTCAAAGCAAGCCAGCGAACATGATCAAAATATCAAGAACAACAAAATGTACCAAAGAATGCCCAAGACTCTCTTATGGACAGCGTTACAAGTTGACAATTCACATCACCTTAACCCAAACAGCATGACTAGGACTTCTAGCGTGGACAACAAACATCATATAAAACCCAGGTGGCGCCACTCTGGCATTTGTGGGCCCATTCACCAATACTTTATAAGCAAACGTCGACAACTGTGCCACGTTGATCACGTCCAACACCACCATCCTTTGGTTCATAGCAAACGAGTGCGTTGTAAACGATGGCAATATAAGCGTAACGGAGATGGTCCCACTTGGACGGAACAAAGCCAAAACAAACGTAACGGAGAACACCTGCTTATACGATACCGTTCTGTCCATCAACTCCACCGATAAGATCGACGGCCTTAGATGCGCCTTCTGTGGGGCCAAGTAAGGTGGATGAAACGCCTCCAGACTTAGTTCAGTCGGGTACGGGTACGCTGTGAAGTTGTACCTCCGGTGCGGATTACTTCCACCCACTAATATTCTGCCATCTGGCAACAATGCTGCTGTTGAGTGGTACATCCTAGGAATAGTTGACGGCTTCATAATAACGAATCTCCGGGTCGGTTCTTCTTCAGGCAAGTATAAAACCGGGTTCAAGTTCGGATTGACCGCATCCTCCCAACCAGCAGTACCATTAGCTGCACCATTAATGAGAATCACATCTCCACTAGGCAAAAGCAACATATCAGTCATGACACGTGGCATGGGCATGTGCTCCATGGACCAAACGGGTTTCGGGTCGGTTACTTTAATCCTTCCACAACTTGTTGAAGCTTTCACGTAAACTTGTTCTTTCTCAGCCTTGATAAATGCACCTGCGGGTGCACCACCGCACACCATCACCTCCGCTTCAGTGGTCACACTCACATTGTCGCCGCCATTTTCTCTGGTTAACCGGAGAGGAAGTAGAACAGAAGAACCGGTGCTCGGATAATTCCTCTTATCTTCTCCGGAGATGACCGGAAACCGCTTGACAATCTTGTTTTTAACATAGTCGAACAAGATTGATCTTCTGTTAGCGAAAATGAAAAGATTGCCGTCTGGTAAAAGATGTAAAAATGGGTAGAGATTGTTTTCTTCTCCAGGGTCTCTGGTTTCGATCAAGAAACTGAGATAATAACTCGACGGTAAAGATTCGTTCTTTGGGAAGAATTCGTAAGAGAAAGCTTTTCTACCGCCGACGACGATGATACGGTTGTCTGGTAATATCTGGTTTGAAGCGTACCATCTCCGGTCCCAGAGATATTTAGTTAATTCGACCCAGTCACAGCTGTTGTCTTGGCAGGGAGTGAATGTACGGATAACGCGCTCTCCGCCGTGGTAACCGCCTGTTTGGACAAGGGTTCCGTCGTGGTCGACGGAGCCGGAGGAGCACCAGGTGTCGGTTTGGACCATGAGTGGACGGAATGTGTTGGAAGCGATGTCGTAGAGGACGGAGTGAGCGGTGCAGTCAAGGTGGAGGACTTCGTCGTTTTGGCGGCACTGGTTGTCGAGGAGAGTGAGGTTGGATGGGCCTGAGTCAGTTCGGTCAAAGATGATGACTTTGTCGTTGTAGAGGACTTGCATGTGCATGGCGGAGATTCCTATGCTTGATTGAAGAAGAACCCAGTAGCCACCTGATATTTCAAAGTCTGACTGAGCTGATGAGAGCGTCATGAAGAAATATAACAACAGACAGACCAGAATGGTGGAGAAAGATTGGTTCTTGATCGCCATTTGTGGTGGGTGGTTCTTGGGCTAAGAACCTTATAGGGTTTGTGATCACTTGTTTTTTTGGTTTCAAGAGAAGAAAACAGTTAATTTTATAAGTGCGAGAGGGAGAGATGATGTGATGTATGTACATGGAGGTCTGTAATTAAGAGTCAAACCATTCAGAGATGATTCATGAATCTTTGTCAGTCGATGCATGAGGTCGAGAGCGCTTCAGTTTTGCGGCTTTTCGTTGCCGTTTTCTTGGCAAGTGTACATCAACTTGCTCATCATCGGCTGCTTCACTTTTACCAACATAAATTGCTTTTAAATTTTTATTATTTATTTAAATATATCAACAAACTAACTCTAAATGCACCCCAGTTGTTTTTTAAACAAACACAACAATTAGTCGATGTTTAAGGGTTCGTGTTCACATTTTACAAGTAAATATCTCTCGTTATGAGATAAATATCACTTGATAATAGATATCCGGACCACAAATTGTAATATAAAAAGAAAAAAGAAAAATAGTCAACTACTTTTATTTATGCACTGGAAGGACTGTACATTTTTACTACTTATTAAAATCAAGCCAATCACACTTGAGGAGTCAGTCATCCAAAGGAAACTGGCAATCCAGATTTTTATGTCTCACTCCAAAATAATTCTGATTGTTTATCTTTTTAAGATAACGAATTTACATTTTTAATATTTACAACCAAATTCATTTAATCCAGTTCAGATTTCAGAACCTGCAATGTTCATTTTATTGAGTATTGACCAACTCTGCAGCTAATTCGATCACAATAAGTGATCATCAATATCAGAAGCTATCCCCATAATAATAAATAATAGTCCATTGAATTGACATATGTTCATACATGATCAATTTACATTTAACAAAGGATCCGACTGTGTACCAATGCCTTTTCTTTTACTTTGTGCGTATTGCTTTTCAATCACTCAGTTGACAGCATTAACATGCAAACTTCACAGATTCGCGGTATAATATATTTCCGGAGCCAGGAGCCAGCAGCAAAAAGAATACGAAGGGTATTTACGATTTAGAAGTACCAGCACTCATTGATAAACTCCTTATTGCAACTTTGATTGCACCAACAGCGCTAAGCTGTCTCATCTCCGGGCTCAGCCCATGTCTGTCCTGGTTCTTAGATCCTTCATCTATCTGAACACTGACGAAGTATGCTATCTGAACTTGCAAAAACAGCCATAATCAAGAGTAAGAGACAGCATTTCATCCACAAAGACTTAAAAGGATTGCATAAGGCAATCGACATAATTATAAAACTTGTCAAAGCAAGAGTCTAAGATCGACTTATCATGCATAATTTATCAGATATTTATGCTTATGTGACATGTTCATGAGTCTTCTTCACAGTTGTTGATGGTAACTGGCTTCTGTTAACATATTTCACCCATTATTTAGAAGTGCTGATGTTTATCACCACAAACAGATGAGGACATGTTACTTCGACAGCAAAATAAAAACTACTGAAGCTACTAAGGGGACCGCAGTCTCTAATGGTACATAGATTCAATCACGGAAGGGCATTTACTAATATTGCAGAAAATGGGCTGGCTGGCAGACCTACAGGAGGTCAGACAATATTCATGAAACACTGTAATGTGTCATTGAGGCTCGTATGGTGGTCATATCAAGGACCCCACACAGTTTTATCACTTCCTACCAGTTAAAGTACCCTGCATTTACTCTAATAAGCACCTAAATGATAGAGTTCAATGGACTTGATTATAGAAATTTAAAATGAAAAGCACGAATCAAGTAGCAGGTTTAGTTTGGGAATGCTACTGTTTGCTCATTCAACTGATTAAAACATGCTCATTATATTGACCGGTTTCCATGATGTCAACAAAGGAAGCCTTAGGATGCCATGGCTTACTATTGTTGAAAGCAATATATTTTGGAGCACAACAAGGTTATATATCACACAAAATTTATCAAGAATATATATTTTGAGCACAGTAGATGAGTGACCAATGGTGAAATTATGAGCTGTACCATAGCAGAGGCATCAATGACGTGATACCTCAACCAGACAAACAGTGGAAGAGATACAGTAGAAGGTGTTTGCACATGAAGAGGAAACAATGCATTGTTATGCATAAGAACATAAAGTTTTGACTAAAGCTTAACTCAAATAGCAAAATAGTATTCATGTTTCAGACCCGGCAAGGAGGACAAGAGAGAAATTATGTGACCATATTCTCCTTCTCTACTCCGCCAGCTACAATCAATCATGGTTTTAAAAGGCGGTTTGAGGCGTACGCCTCGAGGCGGTGAGGCGCAAAGGCGCTCAGAAAACGCATCGAGGCGTACGCCTCAGGGTGGTTTTTTGAAACGTAAGCCTCGGAGTTTGAGGCGTACTGCCTCGAGGCGTATGAGGCGTACTGCCTCGAGGCGTATGAGGCGTACGCCTTGAAATAAGCCACGTTTTGGGCCTATTTTTGATTTTTTTTTGGCTGGGCCTTTAATTTTTGATGTTCAAATTAGTTTTGGCCCATGGTTTTGGGCCTATTAGTAAAACAAACTATGAAATAACAACATAATACTCACACAAAAAAACTAAAAATAACCCTAGTTCACAAAAAACAGAAATAGGAAGAGCAAATCTACTAATTTTTGATGAAATCCAATAAATTTTCGGTTTAATTTGAAGGTTCAGTAATTAAAAAATTTCTCTAGTGGCGCTGCCCCCCCTCCTCCCCCCTGCGTAGCGCAACTAAACTAATCCAATCGTCAATGTTTTTATTGTTAATATTGTCCATTGTTTGTATATTGTTAATGAGGAACAATTCAAGGAATAAGTCATAGAGTCATAGATTTTAACTCCAAGACCCTAAATTTCTAGTTTGGGATGGGTGGATTCATGGTTTTTAGTCTTTTGTCTTGTGACTTTGCTTTGTTATTAATTTTCTCTATTATGAACTAAATTATGTTGTGTGTTTTTATTTCATAGTAATGTTATTGAGTCATTGATATTATGGTATGAATTTCTAGTTTCTTTTTATAATTTTTTAATGCTTTTTTTATTTATTTTTATTTTTTTTGTTAATTAATTGAGGCTTACGTCTCGTGAGGCGGTGGTCAACCGCCTCGAGGCTCATTTCCGCCTTTTAAAACCTTGCAATCAATATATAATATTCAGCGGAAATAAACTCATTGAAAGGATATGGCCCAAACAAATGAAAGTAGAGATGGATTTCATGTTTAGTCCTCCTCAAAATATAATTAGTGATTCAAGACACCAATCATGTCTAAAAAAAATCTGTAACATCCAACAACTGATGAGGAGATTTCTTGTTATTGAACACAGTAAATTTAATGATTACCTCAAATTAACTCCTAGTTGTCTCTCTTAATCAGTTCTTTAAACTAATTTTGATGATATACGAAAAGCATAATCATCAAGGTATACATTATTAAGTTCAATGATGAGGCTAACCATGTTACAATCATTTAAACAGGTACCTAGAAAAGAGGACCTAAAATCACTTATTCCCTTATTTGAGCCAATTGAAAGAAAGATCTACAGAGGTAACCTTATGACCTTACAGAATAAAGCACTATTTTAGGCAAAAACAAACATTGAACCATGAAACAAATATATAGATATCTGATCAAAGAGACTCATCTAGTCAACAATTAGATAAAGAATTTCAAGTTTATGTGCTAACAAATTTCTATCTTTAGGTTATCTAGACAATACAAAACAGTTGACCGGGTGTACGATAAATGAAACGCAACATTATCCTCTCAATCACGTTGAAGAATGATTGAGTTATTAACCACGAGTTCTTAACATTCATCTCACGATAAGAATACCAACAACAAATTTTACATATGATAGTTACCTTGCCAGAAGCATTACGAACCGGTGATATGTGAAGAAAATTCCAAAATGAACTGTTATCCTTCCTGAAATATAAAACCAACAAAAATTTTAAGTTTGACAAACGCAGTACAGTTCTTCAAAACACTGAAGGTATCGTCAAGAATCAACCTGTAGTTTAAGATACGTACTGTGCATGCTCGTTCTGTTCGAATGCTTTCCTCTATCTGAGGAAAATTAGAGAGAAATAAGTATTCATCAACAGAAGTCCACTTCACTGGTTCAAGTTACTATATTGACAGCAAAAGAAATTTCAGAATTAGTGGATAAAAATGGATATACCTGATTGAGAGTTGCGGTATCGGTATCCACCCCATTCAAGAAGCTACAATTGTGCCCCAACACTTCATGTCTATCATAACCTATAGAATTCAAGCAGTCAAGTAGCTGAATAAACTTCACATCCCAAATTTTGCTTATTTTAACAAACATGAATATGATTTAGAATTTCGATAGAGCTTTGATGAGCACCTGTCATCTTTAAGAAGGCATCACTTGCATAAACTATAGGCATGTCAGGTAAGTGCGGGTCAGTTCTGCAAAGCAACACAAAAATGTTGCAAAAAACACAGAACAGAGACATTAGAAATCTTCATAAAAGCTAAAGCCTACTCCAAAGTAGAAAACTAGGAATTTGCAACAACTCACAATACAAAGCTTTGTTTGATTCTACCAAGAGATATATGAAACGATGAACTGATGTTGATCATCCCAGGTAAGTTGCATCGTTTTCCACAAACCGATCTACCTGTTGATTCACTATAGTTTACTAACACAGACAAGACATTATTGATGGCAGTTGCAGCTCTTTGCTTCTCTAGATCACTGGCTTCACATGAATCTTGAATCTCTAATCCTGTAGATAGAAACTCAGCAAATGAGAACCCCGTGCGTCTAAACAAGAAAATGAAATGCTCCTGGAAGTGAGATGTGAGATTGAAACAAACTAGAAAACCAAACAACCAGAACAGGTAAAACATACAGGCATGTATAAGAATGCTAAATTTAAACACTTCGTCTATCAAGCAATCCTTTACTGGAGCATGTATCATTTATCAAACATGCAGCTAGTGAATCACTCCTCTCTAAACCAGCCTACGCGAAATCTATGGACTTAAAATTGAAGTAACGGATCTCCATGAGACAAGGGAAGGTAATGTATCATCGAAACTACAAAAAACAACGATGCATTAAATTAGTGGGCACCAATAGACCAAAGTAAACATTAAGACAGTGACCTAAGCTCAGTAGAATTACATCAAATTCATGTACTTCCCAATTTAATTTGTCCGAATTTCAAGTTTACTAAGCTTCTATAAGCAGCCTATAAATAAGAAACCATCAACTGAACACAATACAACGACACAAACACATGAATAATTGAGTTAAAACTAACAAAACAATCCATTAAAATGAAAAAGTATCAACAAACAAACCTCTGCTATCGGAATCCAGAGCCAAAACACGGTCTAAATCCAACAAAGAGTCGGAGCAAACCTCCCTACGACAGGAACCAAACACAATCTCTCTCAATCCACCAGACTCACCATCTTCACTAAAACTGACCCCATTATTCCTCCTGTGTTTCTTGGAAACAATAGGCACCTGAACCGCTACGAAATTAGTCACCCTCCCATCTTCTTTACCAAAAACCGGACTCATCCTAAACAACAACCAAAAGGGTGCACCGTCTTTTCTGTAATTCAACAAATTAACCTCAATAGCCCTCTCTTGTCGAATCGCTTCCCGAATTTCCATCACCGATCTTCGATTAGTCCTCGGACCCTGAAAGAACCTGCCGTTCCTGCCGATTACTTCCTCTCTCGAATAACCAGACATTTTCAAAAACCCTCTGCTCGCAAACACAATTGGGTGACCAGAGATTGAAGGATCAGTAATCGTAAAATTGTCTGGCAAATCGTCAAGTGCGTCACGTACCCATGACGAGTAACGGTTGTTAAATGATTGCTCAATTAGACTCAGTTGTGAGTCCATTTTGATTCTTCTTCTTCTTCGATGATGATGATAATATCAGTCCCAATCCCATGTGTCAGTTTACTCTACGCTGGTGTGCTTGTGATTTATTTATTTTTTCCTTCGAGACACCACCACCAGCAAACCCAAGCCGAACAACTGAGAAAAGCACAAAAACAGAGCACATAAACATATGAGAAGAAACTAACCAGAAGACATGAACAGATATGCAGACATTAAGTTTCACGTTGAACAGCTATCTATCCATATCTCGTGAGAATTTGTTGTTTTCTTGACTCTTTTTTTTTTTTTTTTTTTCATTTTATATTTAGAGGTGAGAATTTGAAAATATCTGGAGTCAATTTTGTGATTGAATGAACAGAGACGACTGAGCGATACCCATCAATCGTTTTTGCTTTTTGGTGCAGGAATTGAATCCACTCGAGCTTTGAAGAACACGGAGGAGCACATACAATACGACTTCAAGAATCACCAAAAATTAAAAACAAAAATTATATAATTGCAAAGATTTTTATATATTATTTTACACAATCACAAACCTTGGCTTAAATGGACAGAAAAATTTCGAAGGTACTCCTACTGGATTTGAAAGTTATTTATATGGATTAAAAAAAAGAAAAAAAGGATGGTGTTCTAGTGTAATCTGTGAAGATGAGGTCTGTCGAGACTCAAATGTCTGTATCAGGATTTCGGTCCTCGAGTTTGTGTACCAATTGCCACAAAAAACTTACTGGGACCCAATACTCGTTCAATTATTGAATTAGCCATTTAGGTCCATAGTATTCAAGCCGCTGTTTTTCACTTAGATATTTTTTTAAAAAAAAAATGGATCCTTTTAAAACACCACACACTCTCATCTCAGTTCTATAGAGACATTTCAGGTTGAAAATGTGTTTCAATTAGATTTTTTAAAGAAAAAACTTGACGTTCTTGTGCTGGAAGAGAATTGACAAGATCAACCACCGCAACATTACAAAAAAAATATATCTATATATGTTTCGATAATATCTATTAATTAGAGACATGATATTTTTTTTTTAAAGCTTTTGGATTCGAGCAGTTGATCTGTGAGTCATTTACCTAATCCCTTAGTTTATCCATTTATCAGCTGAGTTACGTCCCTTGACATATATATATATATATATTGAATTATAATCCCACCTTAAATACATAAGAAAATGTACATCGGAAAATATATTTTATTATGTTATGTTTATTTTTTATCTCAATCACTTAAGAATTAAGGTGGTAATAAAAAAGCATTTATTTTATCAATAATTTTTCAAATTAAAGCAAGTGGTAAAAAAAAATATTAAAAAAAAAATTGAAAGGCACACAAAAGTGGGTCCACTCCGCCAATTGTGTAATGCAGCACGAGCATAAAAGTAAACTGCATTGGCTGCTTGTGGGGCCCTGGTCAATATTGTGATACCGATTAGTGAGCGAGATCAAGGGCTGGAAACGACCGGAAACAAGTGAAGAAATAGGAAACGGAAACAGAGAGTGAAACAGAAGCCGATGCTTATCCATCCGCGTCATCGCGGTGTCGTTTTACGTTTATCTGATCTGATGCCTCCGGTGACGTGTATACAACCTAGCATAAGGTGGGCCCTGTCTGTTTTCAAGCTTTTGTTTGTTAATTTAAATAGGTTTACCACGTGGCAAGCGTGAGACCAAACAACGAGAGAAACAAACACTGCGGCATCGCCGCATCTACACGCATCCCCCGTAGCGGAGGCAAAATGAGCCGAGTTTGGCAGATCAAATCCAGTTGGCACAGCCTGACCAATAAGAAGGCCAGGGCGAGGCATACATAAAGCCGTAGGCTAGGTAGGGCCTCAAGTATGAGGCCCACAAGCTAGCCCGACTTGGGAGTCCATTTTTACCCTACAAGGGGCCATTTGGTATGCTGGCATTTAGGTATGAGAATGAGAATCTGATAGTATTCCCATGTTTGTTACTAAGTTTGTATTTTCAGATTCTCAGGAATGAGAATCCCATGAGAATCACATTAACCTCCAAGGAGGTAATCTGATTCCCACCCCAACAGAAACAGGTGAGTTTCAGATGCCCCTCCATCTGATTCCCACCATGTGACCCACTATCATAAAAAAAAAATTATTTTATTTTTTTTCTTCTTCACGTAGCTTCTCAAATTTTCAATCAACTCTTCTTCTTCTTCAATTTTCAATTTTCAATTACACCACCTCTTCTTCTTCTTTAATTTTCAATCACACAAACCCTTCAATTCATCCTCAAATCCCAATCTTATCCAATCGATCAATTTTTTAAAAACCCTAAACCCAAACCCAAATCGATCAATTTTCAATCACACCATCTGGGTTTGCTTGATGATGACAAGCTTCGACGACGACGAGCTTCTCGATGATGACAGCGCCGACGACGACGAGCTTCTCAGCGATCGACGATAGTCATAGCAGTGAGAGATAAATTATAGAAGAAGAAAGGGGATTCGAAAGCGATGGTTTTGCTAGAGAGAGATGTGTGATGATAAGAGAATATGAGGAAAACTTGATATGAAAGAATAAAGATGGCGATTTGCAGAGAAAATAAGGAAGAAAAAAAAAATGTTTTTGATCTGGTTTTTTGTTTTAAATGAAGAAGACGATGACGTGGTAGTGGACTTCAAATTTTTTAATTTTTATTTTTTAGTTTTTAGTTTTTAATAAATAAATAAACAAATTCTCATGTTCAACCAAACACTATTACTTGATATTCCCAGGAATCTGACATAATATTTCTATGTATAACCAAACACATGTATACAACTTTCCCAGGAATCACTTTCCCATGTTTCACTTTCTCATGAATCACATTATTTTGATTACCTCATACCAAACGGCCCCTAAAGGGGTAAGCATTACCCACCTCCCAAAAAAAAAACATGTGTCTAGGGAGAGGTAAATTTGTCCAAAAGAGTTTGGACAAATTTCTATTCACACATGTCATTTATTTAGGGGTGGGGTAATGGCTACCTCATTTGAAAGAGGGTGAGCAACAATGTTCTCTTGACCTATATGACCTGCCGTCTTTATTATTATTTAAAAAAAAATAATAATATTTATGTTAGTAATCAAACTAGGGACTTGGTAGAGAAAATTGAAAAGATTAATTATTTTCACTGCATGTTTAACTTTATTAGGTTATGAATATTTTAATATATATATATATTATTTAATGGATTTTTAATTCTTTTTAATGTTCAAAAGGTAACAACAAAAATTAAAAAAATTGAATATATACAGGCTGGCCCGGACCAGGCCAAGTCCCCCTTGCCTTAACAGGCCGTGCCTAGGCCCAGCCTGTTAAGAAGGCCAGGCCTCTTTGCTAGGCTCGACCCACCACAGCCTAAGCGGGGCAGCCTGTTTTGCCACCATTAGTCCCGTGATGAGTCAACTCGTTTTGTTGTGAATAGGACTTTAAAAAAAAAAAAAAAATTGAAGAGAATAAATAAATAAATAACAAATCTAACACCAAATCAATCTGGAACCTATCAAAGTTTTTTGAGATCAAGCACTGCTTTTACAGCTCAGATCTTTACTCCCACAACCGACGAATATTTACTTTTAAGGCATGTTTGTTGCTTAGGATAGGATTGAGATTAAACTATTTTTAGTCCAATCTCATGTTTGATGAATCTAAGCAACTAGAACTATTTTTTATCTCGTTAGAGGAGGATAAAATAATTTCATTTATTTGGAGGGGATTATTTTATCTCAGATTCAACTCCTTCACCAACGCTACATGCCTCTCCTTGACTTGCATCGTCCGTCATCGCGACCACCACAATATCTTTGCAAGCCTCCAATTTCCACCGGCTTCCGTGCGTCTCTCATTGTCATTGCTCCGACCGTTGTCACGACCACTACCTCTGATATATACTGGTGCAACCTTCTTTCACCATAGCAGATTTGGAAAAAAAAAAATTCCACCCGCGTTGTATCAAAGAAATGAGAGTAAGAGACGGGGGAGAGAATGTGAAGATTCAAACAATTTTTCACCACGGTGGTAACAAAGAAAAGAGAGAAAGAGGTGGAAGGAGAGAGAAGAGAGAATAGAAAAGAGAAGGATCAATTTTTTTCCACCACCGTGATTATAAATTTGTGACACAGAAAATAGTAAAATAGAATGGCTATTTATTTATTTTGACATTTTACTTTTTTTTGTTCTATAATTCATCCAACCACGCAATTTTAATAAAAAAAATCGATCACATATGTGTTTTATCACAAATTAGCAACAAATAAATCTATAATTGCATATAGCTTAATTAATTACTACTCTTGCAAATTTGTAATGGTGTATCAATGCTCATCACTGTCATCACGGTAGTCATTGTAGTTACCCATCCTCTTGGCAATAGATGCAGAATAGTCTAAAGATTTTCGAAACTGAGAAGAAGCCCGATCAACATTCGAAGACTCAGCATAATCCAAAAACTCTTTTCCAAAATGCTATCACTGTTATCACATAGTCACTATAGTAACCCATCCCTTTGGCAACAGATGCAGAGTAGTCTAGAGATTTTTGAAACGGAGAAGAAGCCCGATCAGCATTCAAAGACTCAGCATAATCCAAAAACTCTTTTCCAAAATGCATGGTAGCAAAAGCATGACCGCAAAAGCATGGTTGTAATCCTTCTTCAACGCATCTAGATTAATGCCTTTAGCTTTATACATGTCTTAAACTATCCTCCAACCATTTTTGGTAGAATTCCAATTATTAACAAGTGTAAAGCACAACCCATTTTTTGGCATATACCCAATTTGATAAGTATCATCTAGATCAAGTATGAGTTCTCAAACTAAATAACTCTTCACATCATCCAAGCCAGGGGCATCATCCCCCACAAGATCTTTGCACGCCTCCAACTTCCACCGACCGTCGTTGTGCGATCTCCTCTCACCATAGCAGATCTGGAATTTTTTTTCCACCTTCGTTATATCAAAGAAATGAGAGAAAGAGATGGGAGGAGAGAGAATGGGAAGATTCAAAAAAATTTCCACCACGGTGGTAACAAAGAAAGGAGAGAAGAGAGGATAGATAAGGGAATGATCATTTTTTTTCCACCATGATCTAACTAAAATTGGTATGATTTTAGCCCTCACTTCCTTCTCTTTTTGCTTGATTCACGGGCAATATCCTGTGATTTAATTGTGTAAATTAAGTGTTTTTAGGTATTTACGAAGTTCAGGGGTATTGAAGTAATATTGGAGAATTAGGGGCAAAAGTGTAATTATTGGAGGAAGAATTGAAGTTAATGAGATTTCATAAGAGTACAGGGGAGCTATTCGTAATTTGCCACACAAATCAGATTGCCCACGCCACATCACTAAGCAATAGGGTGCGTTTCAATTAATGGTCAGATTTGGCATGGCCCAAGACGTGTGGCCCAAACACAAGCCCAATTCATAAGCTAATCAAAACGGTGTGTTTGGAGTAAGACGAGCATACCAAGCTTGGACCAAACGCGCAACCCCAAACCGTGACCCAACATGATCAGTCCAAGCTTGAATGCACCCCAGCCTAGTGCTAAACACACCCCATCTTTTTTAACTTTCAGCTCATTCTCCAGCAATGCACGAACCAATAAACCCTAGGGTAGCCGTCGCTTGAAATCCACTGTTCCCAACCTATCTCCGGCCGATATCGATGCCAAATGAACGGCAAGCTCATCGTGAACAAGATATGCCCATTTTCCAGTCCTCCAAACCTCCAGGAATCAAGCCACGATCTCCTCCTTCATTCGCCGATGTCGCCCTTTTGTTGCCGTGAAACTTACCGTTCGCGGTTCAACTCTTCGATGTCGCCATAGTGACACGAGGTGAATTTCTGGGCTTGATTGCGTCACCCCTACATGTTGCCTGAAGCCACCACGAGAAACCTCACAGCATTCAATTGTGATTGGCTTATTGGCTAGGAAAATTACAAGATGCACCCATTTGAGGGGTTAAAATGGCAATCTGCCAAGTCAAGGGGATGTTTTGGTAATTGACCACCCGAGACCTAATTTGAAATCCCTATAAATTCATCCTTGTTTTCCATTTGAAATCATCCTATCCTTTCTTCAACCTAGGATTACCATCAGTCATCTCTCAACATCCTTACTTGGACTAATCTCCTCCATCTAAAACTCAACTCTTAGTCTAGATTACTTTCCCCCAATCATTCCTTTCTTCACATTTCTCCACATATCTCCTTAGTCACTTCCCATTTGTCTCCACCTATCTAGACACATCCTCATCCTCCACTCTTTGCACAATGAGCATCAAAGACAAGGAAATGATCAAACTTTACAAAAGGAGACCCAATGGTGATTTCCTAATATTTTACTTGCCTTCCCTTTGATTGTAATATGTGTAACTAAGCCCCCCCTTTATAGGGGATTGATGTGAGAACATTTGGATTGAGTTTTGCTTAAGCTTTAATATATTTAAATCTCTATTTGTGTTCTATTCATTTTATAATTAGATTCTATCTATTATATAATTGACATGTATACCCACTAGTTGATTATATTTTTATTTAGGATAATTTGTTATAATATCTTGATTGGATTAACACCCTTGATGGATTGAGAACATAGTGATTAGGATAGATTGTCGGAGGGTATATCAACCGCGATAGTCTAAACCATTAATTGTAACAAACCGATCCCGCCTTGACCCCTTCTCCTTAATCGATTAGGCATTTCAGTGGAAAGTTGTTTAGGGTTCATAGTGATGGTCTAAACACAATTAAGAATATAATTGGTTAACATTTGTGAGGTTGGTTCACTAAGGTAGCTTGAGAAGCATTA
The DNA here is from genome assembly GCA_954870605.1 of Acer campestre. NCBI lineage: Eukaryota > Viridiplantae > Streptophyta > Magnoliopsida > Sapindales > Sapindaceae > Acer > Acer campestre. Next base: position 28,029,311 of record OX940806.1, on the reverse strand, counting down.
CCCATAATCCGCTTGCGATCCCATCAATTCCCTAGCAATTCTTTTAATTGCTTATTCCATATATCTTATCTAGACTTGTTGACCATTCTATTTTCCCTATCACATTTTATTATTATTTTACATGTATATTTGATGGCTTGACAAACCATGCAACCATCCATTTCTTATGATTTACTTTATTGTATTTAGGAATTATTAATTTATTCAATTAATTACTCTAATTCCCCGTGGAACGAATCCTACTTACCGTTTTACTAATCTTTACATCCTAAAAGGATTTTCTAGTGGTAAAAATTGGTTTTCTAAATGAACACATAAAAACATCATTTTGTTGTGCACAAACGACCACATCACACCACCGTGATTGTAAATTCATAACAGAGAAATGAGTGAAAGAGAATGGTTATTTATTTATTTTGACATTTTACTCTCTTTTTTTGTTCTATAATTCACCCAACCACACAAATTTAACAAAAAAAATCGATCGCATGTGTCTTATCACAAATCAGCAACAAATAAATATGTCATTGCATATAGCTTAATTGATTACTACTCTTGCAAAATTGCAATGGTGTATCAATGCTCTTCACTGCAATCATTATCATCACTGCCATCACTGTTATCACGGTAGTCACTATAGTAACCCATCCCATTGGCAACAGATGTAAAATAGTCTTGAGATTTTTGAAACGGGGAAGAAGCTCGATCAGCATTCGAAAACTCAGCATTCCAAAATGCATGGCAGCAAAAGCATGGCTGTAATCCAAGTCATGGGCATCATCCCCCTATAAGATCTTTGCACACCTCCAACTTTCGCTGGCTGCCATATGCCTCTCACTGTCATTGCTCCAGCCATCGTCACGACCACCACCTCTGACACATACCGGTGTGATCTCCTCTCACCGTAGTAGATCTAGAAATTTCTTCCACCCCCGTTGTATCAGATAAATGAGAGAAAGAGATGGGAGGAGAGAGAATGGGAAGATTCAAAAAAAATTCCAACGATGGTAACAAAGAAAGGAGAGAAAGAGGTGGGAGGAGAGAGAAGAGAGAATAGAAAAGGGAAGGGTCAATTTTTTTCCCACTACCATGAATGTAAATTTGTAATAAAGAAAGAAGTGAAAAAGAATGGTTATTTATTTATTTTGACATTTTACTTTTTGTTTTTTTGTTTTATAATTCATCTAACCACACAACTTTAACAAAAAAATCGATCACAAATGTGTCTCATCACAAATCAGCATCAAATAAGTTTGTCATTGCATATAGCTTAATTGATTACTACTCTTGCAAATTTGCAATGGTGTATCAATGCTCTTCACTGCTATCACTACCATCACTGTCATTACAGTTCCCATTGGCAACAGATCCAGAATAGTCTTGAGATTTTTGAAACGGAGAAGAAGCCCGATCAGCATAATCCAAAAACTTTTTTCCAAAATGCATGGTAGCAAAAGCATGGTCGTAATCCTTCTCCAACGCCTCTAGATTAATGTCTTTATATTTATATTTATACTTGTCCTTAACTATCCTCCAACCAGTTTTGGTAGAATTCTAATTATTGACAAGTGTAAAGCAGAGCTCATTTTATGGCATATACCCAATTTGATAAGTATCATCTATATCAAGTTTGAGTTGTCGAACCAAATGACCATTTCGTCATCCAAGCCATGGCCATCATAACCTATTACAAATCCTATTGCTTCGGTCTTATCAGCAAGATCATTTAAAAATTTCGAAACATGATGAATGTCTCGTTCCACAAGATCTAGAAACATGAATTGCCTAGGCAATGGCTTCAACCTCTCAATGGGTAACACTTCAGAAGTAAAAACATCAATTATACAGACACAACTATTATCCTTGTCTAAATCGATAGCCAACAAGTGCTTCATTGCCTTCTTTTCTAGTTTATACAAGTTCATCGCCCGTAACCACTTCAAATTGTGAAACATGGCTTAGAAGTAGTATTACACTGTTTTTGTCTAATCCTATTACTAAAGCTGTAAAAGGGGGCCGGCACGGCCTGTGCCTTATCGTTAAATATGCCATGCCAAATTGGCACGTCTGGGAAGAGGGTCGTGCCGTGTCGTCAGCTCAACTGACCATAAGGGGTCAACCCCACTATTTTTTTAAAAAATTAATGTACTTTTTGTTTGAGGGTAAAATGGTAAATGCACCAAAATCTCCTAAGTTTGATATAAATAAAGTTAGAAAATAAATATACATTTATCTATTCATACTTCTCCAGTTCTTCTTCTTTTTTTTTTTTTAAATTAAACTAATAAAAATATTAAATGGTTATTAAAATTTTAAAATGAAGATAAACCTTTTTATATATAAGAAAAAAAAAGTAAAAGCTATTATAAATAATTTAAAATTTAGAAATAGTTTTTATACTAAAATTTTTAAAATAGTAAAATTAAATTAAATTTAAAAATAAGATAACTTTAAAAATTAATTTTCTTTATTTACTTTAAAAATAGTAAAAAAAATATTGAATTTAATAGATGAAGATAATTTAAAATTGTAAAGAAATGAATTTTATGTAGGTAAAGAAATGGATTTTATTTACTTATTCCTATTTCGATATTACTTTATAAGATTGTCTCGTTAAAAACCTTACCACAAAAAAAAAAAAAAAAAAAAAAAAAAAAACCAATGGGATAAAAACTTGGTAAGGAAAAAAGAGTGCAATTGAATTACAGATATATGTATAATTAAAAATTGTAAATGTGTCTTCACTATTCAATCTTCGGCCCTCCTATTGGTTACTGCTAGAACCCTCATTGACGTATAAGTTAGAGAAATTATGATTTACTTCTTCATCCTCCATTTCATGTTGTATCCTCTTTTGAGAATGCTCACAATCCTGAAGGCATGTTAATACCTCCACCATTTTAGGAGTCAAAGAATTTCTTCTAGGTTCGATGATACGTTCACTTGTGCTGAATGCTTGTTCATAAGAAACAGTTGATACTAAGATAATGAGTATGTCACTTGATAGGTTGACAGTACTTAAAATATGTTGCTATGGTTTTTCCACCATAATAGCACGTCAATACTCACGACGTCCTCCTCCATACTGTCGGTTACTTCTAATAGAGAGATCTCAGTTTCAAGGTAGTTGTTGAGTTTGGCTTTTTGAGTTTGATTAACTCTTCTAACTAAAGGGAGATAAATAACTTGTTAAGCTCTGACTAGAAGAGCTGGCCCTTAGGAAGAGCTTCCAACTACTTTTCAACGGACGAGTGTTCTGTTGTTCTAATGATTGTGTGTTTACGCCGCCGAACCTGCGCTCATAAATAGCATAAACTTCGAACAACTTGTTCCGCAAGTTAGTAAATTGTTTAGTAAAATCAAAATTCAAATCAGTAGCGATATAATAAAGAAAAGTTTCTAAACCAAATAATTTAATCTTAAGATATAGTACAACACCCAAAGCATAGAGGAAATGAATTTCAGACCAGTATTTTTTAAATTTTACCTCCTAGCCTCAACCGTAAGGCCTAAAATTTTATCCTCTTTTTTAGGCGGCAAACATTTCAGACATTTCAGCAATCTGATGAATTACTGATAAAGATGTGAGGTAATAGACCCCGGAAAGAAATACGGTGGAATCGTAAAAACCTTCAAAATTTTAATAATTTTTTTTGCCACATACCAATTGTTTTTTGATAGTATGTGACGGCCCTTTTGGCCTTGTTTGGCACATATGATTGGCTTGGGATTGGACTATTTTTAGTCCTTATCCTATGTTTGGTGATGTTTTGGAATATGAGATTATTCATTATTAGTCCCAAAAGCAAAATAGTCTCATGATAGTGGGATAAAATAAACCTACCTCTAACCCCATCTTTATTTATCCCAGGATTACCTTACATATGAACCACACCCATTTAATTCATCTCACCAACCCCACCAACCCACCGTCTCTTTCATCACTTCTCAAGAAGTCTCATCTCTCATCACTTTCCTTTTCATAGAATTTCAGCAGATCCTTCTTTCTTTGTTTTGTGTATCAATGGCACCTCTCAAGCCTGGGTAAATCTCCATTTCAAACTCTTAATAGAAGGTATGAAAGTTATTTCTTTCGTTGTGTCTAACAATTTATTTATTTTTTAAATGAGAATTCTTAAAAAAAAAAGTGAGAATAAAACTCTCTCTCTCTCTCTCTCTCTCTCTCACTTGTTTTGAGTGTAATCATCATAGCCAGGGGCGGACGTAAGAGAAGGCTTGCCTAGGCCATAGCCCAGGTAGCCCAGGTAGCCCTCTAAAAAAAATAAAATTAAATACATAAACATCATCTAAGGTTTGATAATATTACAAAACTATGATATTTTATCTAAATTTAGTGAAATGTAAATATTTTATTGTTCATTGTAAAAATAAACAAACTATTATGGCTTTTAACATTATAGAATTAAGCCATTTACAAGTTTAAATATATATTTTTTAACTACAAGTTTAAATAATTGTTTATGCATAAATTTTACAATGTATTTCATATTATTGGGTAGTCCATTATTGAATTGATGTCATCTTATTATTAAAAAAAATAAACAAATACTTTTATCAAGAATTATATAATTTTTGTTTATTCTTAATCAATGAGTCGCATGTCTTGCACTGCCATTATTAATTCCGTATGTATTGAGGAAGAAAATCACAAGAGTTTTCTTCATAATACACACCGAATTTAATAAATTTAGTGTAAGAAAGTTTGTGGGTCATTAATTAAGTATTATAATATGTTGACTAAATAAAAATAGATAAATAACTACATATAGTTAAGGAGTTGACTTTATAATATTAGTGTGTACCGAGAAAAAAAATATTATATATATATATCATAGCTAAATTTTGTGGGCGAAACATAAGACGGGTAATAAGGCTTGGCTTCGACAAAACTAGAATCAGATTTCAGAAGTAGGCCCTGTTTGATTTTTCCACTTAACATTGAATGGTACTTAATGTGCTCCATTCAGTTATTTTGTTTGATTTTTTAAGTGTTAAAACCACTTAATGAACCCCTAAAACCACTTGTTTTGAAAAGTGAAAAATTTTCACTTTTCACATAACACAAATCTAGTAATTTAATACAAAGTTTTATTTTCAAAACTATCCTCACTAATTTAATCTATCTCTAAAACTATCCACTTTGTTCTATAATGTTTTTTTACATGAAATCTATAAATTATATAATTATCCAAATCAATTAAAGAATAAATTATACACATGAAGTAGATTGCTAATAAGAACATATTAATGAACTTCATTTTGTCCGTAATATACACATAAAGTAGCCCATTAGTTTTATAATGTCACTAGCTAAGAGCTTAGTAATTATTATATTATATACAATAATTTAAATTTGAAATATTATTAATAACTAAATAAATTTATTTTAGAATTAATTTATATGTTAGAGTTGTCTGTAATATATTAAAATGTTAATATATAACAAATAATAGTTAGAAGGGCATAGATGTAAAAATATTTATTTTCAGATATTTATAACTTAAAAAAAATAAACAACTTATCATTTATATTCAGTTTTCAGTGAAAAAAAACAAGCATGTTTTTCAGTTTTCAGTTTCGGTCACTATTCAGTCTTCAGTAACATTCAGCATTGTCCAGTCTTCAGACAAAAAATCAAACAGGGCCGTAGTCTGGCCACCATACAAAAAGGCGGCGTCAGTGGAAGTAACAGAACTGGAGTTATTTTTCAGAGAAGGTATGTTTGAAGATGGTGAGCCAAAAGTATAACCATAAGCATTTGATGAAGGGAGTGATTCGAAATTTAGAGAATTGGTATTGAGCCAATTCAATGGGAGCCCAGTATAATCAACAAGCAGTTTCGGTGCTGATTGGTCCACCGTGAACGGCGGAGCTAAAGCTGCTAAATTGGAGGAAGAGGAAGAGGACCTCCATTACCATAAGGTGCAAAACCCATTATCATTTTCTCATGAAATTTGTATCAATTGAGTCCAACCGGTCAAAACCCACCAAATTACAATCAAACTAAAAAAATCCAGAATTTGTAGACGCTAATTAGCGATAAAAGGAAAAACATGGGTTGATCAAAATTAATAAAAATAAACATTTATTTCGGTATATATTTAAATTCAAGATAACAGCAATTATGTTAACAATCATAATAATAAAGAAAATAATAATTCAACAAAAACAATTAGAGAAAAAAAAATCCATAAAGTTTTGGTGTGTTTTTTTGTAGAGGTCGGTCTTGTTTGTGTTTTTATTATTCAATTTTAAAATACTATCAAATTAAAAATATTATTATATTTGGTCAAATCCTATATTTCACCAAACAAAACATAGTATTGATTCAGTTTAGTCCCATATTTTTCCAAATACAGTATAATATTAATTCAGTTTAGTCTAGTCCAATCCCATCTAATCCCAATATCATCTCAATCCAATCCAATGCCTAAAAGTGTTTTGGACAAGATGCTTTTTTCAACCATCAAAGAAATGGGTTCTTTTAGTCTAATCCAATCCCATCTAATCCCAATATCATCTCAATCCAATTCAATGCCTAAAAGTGTTTTGGACAAGATGCTTTTTTCAACCATCAAAGAAATGGGTTCTACTGACATTGCAATAAGTAGCTAGCGCTCCTTCCATCAAAAAAAAAAAAAAAAAAAAAAAAAAAGCTAGCGACCCATGAAGCCCCACTTTGGATTTTTAAAAATTTAGACCCAATTTCAACCGGTTTTTATAGAATTTCATTTGATGTCTAGAAGTTTTATGCATATTTTTTATTTGTTGACATCTATCCACCTATTTAAACAATGTTTTTTTTTTTTTTTTGAAACTTTTTGCTATTGGTCGGATTCAAGTCGCTGACTTAGGAGTCATTTGCCCAAACCTCAAGCTCGTACATCTACCAACTGAGCTACACTCATCGGGCTCTAGAAGTTTTATGCTTGCTTCCATAGTTCCATGCATGTAAAATTGATATTTTCAAAATATAAGATCTTTGTATGGTGTATTTTTTATACATATACAAAATGCTTGAAACTTTACTACACAAATTTTAACTCATACATCATTAGAAATTCATTAGAAATTGGTTATGATGCAATTATTTTCCGCTATTACTTTATCCATAACTATTGGCCTACATAAAAATAAAAAAAAATAAAAAAAAAAAAAAATTGAGGAAAAAAAAAAATAGGATGAGAAGAGGACCCAAGTCTAATAATATTGGCTTGGTCGATAATAATTTCTTGATTTTGTAGACCATATTTATGTCTGCTTTTTCAAGTTTCAACCAAACCAATAACTACCAATTTGAGATTTTAATTTCATTTAAACAAATTTCTAAGTTTTTAATCCATACAAATTTAAACAATCCTAAAAAAAGACAAACTTGACATTAATCAAAATACAACTTTAAAGAGATATTTACGGAATTCCAATACTAACAACAAACCAAATCACTTATTCTAATACTAAAAAAGTTTTTTTTTTTTTCGTAGGAAAAATGACATTTGTAAGTCGGTGACAAGCCATCATCCAATGTGTTTTAGTGGGAAAAAACGGTCTTTCAGTTTGACAATATTTTAGTTTCGAGTTGAAGCACAATAGGTGGAATATTAAAAAAGAAAAAAAAGTTGGTGACAAGTCACAAACTCAACAATTTTTTCACCCTTGGATTAGGAAATGAATGAATGAAAATTAAAATTACAAATTTAAGTTTAATATATATATATATATATTTCAGATTTCAGTAATTAGAGTTAACATTTCCCAAGAGTTAACAAGATAAGGTTGACTCAAAAATATAACTCTCATATTTATACCAAAAGATTTTGGGTTGGAGTAATGTCCCCTCTCTAAAACCCTAAATTATTGTAATTTTTTTTTTTAAAGAGTTAACATTTTCCAAACCAAAAAACAAAAAGTTTGAATAATGTGATTTATTTTTTATTTTATTTTTTAAAACTACAAACTTAGAGCTTGTTTGGTTGGGCTTTTGAAAAACCTCTATTGGGAAAAGATCTACTTGCAGTAGATCTATTAGAAATAGAGTTTTTGAAAAAAAAATCATAGATGTTTGGTTGGTAGACTTTTTTAAAAAAAATGTCTATTTGGAGAAGCACCTCCCTATGAGCTTTTGCCCAGTAGAGGTTTAAACTCTACTAGCCTCTACTCAATTTAAAATAGACAATCTCAAAAGCCCAACCAAACAACTCTAAAAAACTCAAATAGACGTTGGTAGACCTTTTGAGTCAGTAGAAAGCTCAACCAAACAAGCACTTAAAACATAATAAGTGACAATGGTCAAAAATAACGGCATACATGATGTGAAATTTGTTTTTACTTTTTAATTATATACGAAGTTTTAATTATTAATAACCAATTTATAAAAAAAGAAAAATTAAGTATGTAACTGTAAATTACAAAAATACCCCGCAACTCACTTTTTTTTTTCTTTCAAAAAACATAAAATGTTGAAGAAAAAAGTGACCTCCGAAAAAAAAAAGTGAAATATTGACATTTTTAAAATTTAAAATTATTGAAATGTCCCTCCAAAACTATATATTTAACTTTTTACATGATTTCGGTAATTTTATTTTTTAATGCAAATCGAACAATGCAACTGAGAAGGGCCCTCCCAAGTGGCGTGTTGCTGCACGGTCCTTGTTGCCCAGGCAACCCAACTGTCGCTGATGCTGCTTGGGCCTAGGAGTGCCTTTGTTGGGCCATTTATGTTGTGCCAACGAAGGTGGGAGACAGACGAGAGGGATGAAGTGGGATTGTGGGAAGATAGAGAAGAAAGAGTTTGTGGGGTGTTTTCATATGGATCAATATTGGTAATTTCAAAAAAATGTAGTTATTAACCGTTAATCTTTTATATGTGGTTTAAAAATAAAATATTAATGTTTTGAGGGACTATTTATGATTTTCTCCACACAAAAAAAAAAAAAAAAAAAAAAAAAGAATAAAGAAAGAAAGGAAAACCAGATCGAAACCGAGAAAGTTAGAGGACATTGGACAGTCACTTCTCTCTCCGACTCTGCTCTGCTCTGGCAAATTGGATCTCCCATTTCTAAGGCACAAAACTAATACCTTCGATCTTCATTCTTCAGTCAGGTAATTCTCACACTTTGATTTTGTATATAACTGGAACATTTGCAATAATTAATTTTTTATTTTATTTTACTAAATTATAGATTTCTCTACTGTCGATACAAACTAAATCGCATAACTTTCTTTTGTTTGAATACTAATTAAGGAAGTTGAATCTGTTTGTAGCTTATTATATTTTCTTAGAATCGAATAGAGGTCGAAGCTTGTATGAAAATTTTGATTGGTTTTTGCAGAGAATGAATTTTCTGCTGCGGTCTACGCATCATGTAGTGGCAGAACAGGTTCATGTGTTGGAGCCTCCTCCTGCGGAAGCAAGTCCATTGACGTTACCGACAGCAACGTTTGAAGGTCTTATTGCGGAGGATTCGTTCCCGCGATATTCCTCCGGCGATGATGATCGTGATCAAGAGAGTGATGGCGTTGGAGGTGAAAATGGCGGCATTGGTGGTCATAGTGCGAAGAATGACTCTTTTGTTTTAGAGAACCACACCGATGTCTCCGATGAAGAAGGATGGATTACTATTCCTTACAGTACTTCCTCATAACCACTATTTACTGTTTTTTTTTTTTTTATTTGATTTATTTTTAAAGATTGATATATCAAGTACTTTGTATGGCTAGAATCATACACAGGAGCTTTTTGAGGGAGCTTTAAACAGGAAGTTGTGGTATGAATCATTGCTATAGTAGATACAAACGTAATTTGGATTATAGAATAACATTTTACTTGCTTGCACAAGTAACTTTAATATGTGTTTAGAATACTACTGTTAAAGTTTGAACTGCCCTGAACCGATGATTATGATAAAGCCAATGGCATTGTGGTATAGGGCTTTTGGATTATTTTAATTTCTTGGTCAGATTTTTTTTCATCATTAATGGGGATTTTGTTCTGAAGATCTGATTGGTTTAGGCTGGAAATTTTTTGTTTATTTCAATTTGGACTAAGAAATAATCATCGATTATAAGCTCAAAAAATCCTAAGAAATAATCGTCGATTATAAGCTCAAAAATTAGGATTTTGAAAGTGTCAAGACTCATCACTAATGTGGTGAAGTATTCTTGGGGGTATATGTGGTAGGTGACACTCTTCAGTGTCTCGCTAGGGGTATTAGTGGGCAGCATATTTGAGTTGTTTGATAATATTTGAGTCAATGACTTATCCCAATACTGCTTCATTCCCTTACCACTCGAGTCAAAAGCCAACTGTGAGTTTTTGGGTCTTTAGTGGAACATGTTGTGTGTAAAATTTGACCAGCTCATGTAATATTTCCAAGGTGGGAGAAGGGCTGTGTTTCTTAATATTTTCTCTGTAGTATAAAATCATCAAGAACGGTTTTTCTCTTTCCATTCTTGTCTTCTTCGTTGACTGGGCAAGGAGGGGTCTATTTTTTAGGTTCTCAGTTGTGTCTTCTTCAGAGCAAAATAGGAGCAGAACGTGAACTTGGACTACTTTATATGATCTGATAAAAAATTATCTCTTGAGGAAGTGATTATGGGGACTCTTAGCAGATTACAATTTCTGTAATTTGCCCTATCTTGTGTATAATGATGAGACTGCTAGCTATTGCTAATATTTTAGTAGGTGGCGACTGTTATTTGGCAGTAGCATTTTGATAAATATCCGGAGACTTGGGCAATACCTCTTAGGTAATGGAAATATCCTCATATGCCTGGGAAAAGCCTTTATTTTGCTGATTATATGGTGCACTATATTGACCATAATGCGCTGCTGAGACTACAACGTTCTTTTTCTTGGAGTTGGTTCCGTATTCTGCATGATCAAACCTTTTTCTGCAAATTTTTTATTGTTTTAAGAGTCTTTGAGGAGGCTAACTTCTAGGCTAGGAGAGTTGCTTTAACCTTGTATACTTTGATTAAATTAACACAAAAAGTTGGCCAAGCTGTTTCTTTATGTGAAAGTCAGGACATTAAGGATCTCTGTGTGCCTTTTAAATTTTAATGAATTAAAAAATATATATTTAACAAAGTTGCATAAATTTCGCTCATGTTAGACGTCTAATAATTTTCAGTCATGGATTCATGTCGGTGTAACCAAATACTTCTATCTAGAGGAAAGCCTTATCCATACCAGACATTGATGTCTTTTGCCTCCCTGATATGTTTGAAACACTTCTAGAATTACTTTAAACCTTTGAAACTATTTTTAAATTATTTTTTTTGGAAACATGTCCAATACTTCAAATGCGCTTGAAATGTATTAGACATATGTTGGAATTTAGATATAGCTCCCTAATGTATAGACTACAAATTAAACTTGGAAAAACTCAGATTTGGGTTCATAATTGATGCAGGATAAGAAAAATGATGTATGGTTTAGACAATGTTAACGTGCAACCAGAGTTTTTTAAACATTTTTATATAAATCTGTATTTGTATGTGATTGTGTATTGTTGTATCCCATGTATGGTCTCCTATTTTCCCAAGAAATTTTATGCAGACAGCATCATTACTTGTATCCTGTTTCTATATATATTTTTGATTGGTCTATGATTTGGATCCTTTAATTAGATTACTTTTCTTGAAGTTTTTCCTTTTTGTATGAAAGTTGTCTGCTGACTGAGTTCTTTCTTATATTTGGTATGATGTTCTCTTCTGATATGTCTAATGTTTGATGCACTTTTGTAGAGGAACTCCCGGATAATTGGAATGATGCACCGGATATACATTCATTAAGCTCACTAGACCGTTCATTTGTCTTTCCCGGTATTTAAATCTTTCTTGAATCCGTTCTTTCACTTTTGGCATGCATCAGTTATTTTCCCTGGTTGGAAATGTTGTATTTGTTTTACTAGACCTTACACTTTTGCTATTCCAGGTGAGCAAGTGCATGTCCTGGCATGCTTGTCAGCTTGTAAGCAGGATACAGAAATTATTACACCATTTAAAGTTGCTGCCGTGATGAGAAATAGCAGAGCACAGAGCCCTGACATTAAAAATGGAAACCTGGAAGACAAAATGAATGCAGTGGCTGGAGAAGGGGAAGTGAATCCTGATGATCAAGCTATAAATCAGAATGGTGAAAAGGCAGCAGAAGAGAAGATCGATATACAAATGGAAATTTCTGCTAGTGAATCCTTTCTTAGAATGGAAGATCACAAGAGGCAAACTGAAACAATACTGCAAAAATTTAAGAACTCCCATTTTTTTGCTAGGATTTCAGAGTCAGATGAGTCACTTTGGTCAAAAAAGTGTGCTCCTGAGGTTTCTCCTGATCCTTCTGAGACAGATAATCAGAAGTCCACAGACAAAAGAACTGCAAAAAGCACAACCAGTGTTACTGCAGTTATTGATAGAGGAAATTTTGATGCCAACGTCTCTGGTGGTGTAGCAAGAGATACCGTGAAGTGCTACTCTCTTTCTAATGGAGACATAGTGGTATGTGACACAAAACTACTTGTATAAAATATTTGTTTTTGTTGCTTCTGAGAGTGCAGCCCAGACGGTGTGTATCAGTTTTCGGTTTATACGTGTAATACTCGACAGATTTAGGAGTTTGTGGTTTCTTACATGCTTAAACTTGCTGGTGTAGCATCTGTAGCTGAATGCTGCTTAATTTGTGCTAGATATTTCAGTCTGATATGCATTAGTAGGGCTTACAAAACTAGTTCATGATTGAGAATTGGTTAAATTAGAGTATTTCTGTCTGGAGTTGGATGTGCTGTACTGATCCTAATGAACATTCATTGGTTTTAGTTGCTTCTGCATTTCAAAGTCACTTTTCTTAGGGATTTTTCTTCTAATGGTCATGGTGTGTGAATTGCCACTTGGTGATCTGGTTGTACCTTGTGTCCTTTGTCAGAGGTTTAAGTCCCCAATCTTTGTGGGTAATCCAAAATGTTTCAGTCAAAAACTTTCAAGAGTGCACCTTCATATTCCTGTTGCTCATTTCTGGGTTAGCCAGTTAGTCAAACTACTGATTCTTATTCCATTTCTTTGTTTGGAAGGATGCAGGTACTTTTACAACTGAATGTTGGTATTGATTTTTTGAAAGATCCTGTCATTGAAATTCTTCAATTTGAGAAATTTAAGGAAAAGAATCTTTCTGAGAACCGAGACAACTTAGATAATACAAATTCTGACCCATGTGGAGAATTGTTAAAATGGTTGCTTCCTTTGGATAACACTGTTCCCCCACCAGCTCGTTCTTTATCTCCTCCTCGTTTAAATCCTGGTTCTGGAATTGGCAACACTCATATCAAGTCTAGTTCTCCTAGCTCTCAGCTCTTCTCATTTGGCCATTTTAGAAGTTACTCAATGTCATCACTTCCACAAAATACTGTACCTCCTCCTATACCTGTTAAAGCTCAGAGTTCTAAGCCAGCCTTTGACATTGAAGATTGGGATCAGCACTCATCTCAGAAACTGTTAAATGGTCAAAGAGCAGGAAATGAAGGGCTTTTATCTTTTCGAGGCGTGTCACTGGAGCGAGAAAGGTTTTCTGTTCGGTGTGGATTGGAGGGCATCTATGTTCCAGGAAGAAGGTGGAGGAGAAAACTTGAAATAATTCAACCTGTTGAAATTCATTCTTTTGCTGCTGACTGCAATACAGATGACCTTCTGTGCATACAGATAAAGGTACGTGTCATGATTTTGACTGACCTTGTGACTTGTGAGAGACCGAGAGTTACTGCTTTCTTCCCTATAGTTAGACTATGTGGATTTGCTTCTTAGGTCCTATTTTGAATTTTGGCCTTAATTTTGCCAAGTTATTTGCAGAACGTTGCTCCAGCACATACACCAGATATTGTGGTATATATAGATGCTATAACAATTGTCTTTGAGGAAGCATCAAAAGGTGGACCTCTTTCGTCATTGCCGATAGCATGTATAGAAGCTGGAAATGACCACTGTCTGCCAAATTTAGCCCTCAGGTTGTTTTTCACTCTAGATATCTTAAATTACTTTCATTTGTTAGTTGCTACATTACATGTTTCTACGTTTTGCAATACTTTTTGGTGGTTGATATACAAGCGGAAACACAATATTGTTTGTATTGGCAATTGCCATATGGTTGGGTTAAGCATGAAGGCTGCATTGATGTGCTTAACAATGGCTATTCTGTAATAGAGAGTGGCCAGAAACTCTTTCTCTGTTGAAGGGCTGTTGAGAGTGAATTTGTTGTTGATCCTTGGTTTGGAAATCTTTTAGATTTCTGAATCACATGTACTAAACATGGTTTCCATCTTTATGTTTTCCATATGAGCAAGCCAGTGGCCAACTGAGAAAGCTAAGCTATACGCCTATACCTCCATCCATGGAATGCTACTACATTCTCTTTCTGACAAGATATGTGTTTGATAGTAGATAATAGAGAAGAGGGGACTTTAAGAAATTTGCTAATCTATTTTTTCATCTTGAGGAAGAAGAAGAGATGAAACTAAGAAGTGGACTGTTGTGTGATATCTGGAATGGTAATGTGAGACTTCTTTGATAACACTTTCGGGCATTACAATTTTTTTTTTTAAATTCCTTTACTCTTATGGATATTATGGGCTTGGTCATGTATTGATTATCCACAAGTAGGATATGTGGTCGTCCAAAAGGGTAACAGGTGATAAGTTACAGCCAACCAGAGTGAAGCCCTTGCTATTATTTTGTGGGGATCAAATTTTGTCAACAGGTTGTTGTCAAGATTTGTCTAACCTGGTTATGTAATGTTGTCGTTGCCCGAAAACATATAACCTGTGAAGGTATGGCATGCTGATGGCAATTGAAATGTGAATCTGGAGTGTCACAGGTTGCTTTACAGTTGCTTTGTTCATATTTACTGAAAATAATGTATATAAACTACGCATGTGGAAATAATTTTGCTTTAGTTTTTGGATCTCCTGATTTATTTGTTCCCTTTAACTTATCTCGGATCTTTGATCTCAGGAGGGGTGAAGAGCACTCTTTTATTCTAAAACCAGCATCTGCCATGTGGAAGAATCTCAAAGTTCATGGAGAAAAAAGTTCTCGATGGTCAAGTTTGCATCTTCTTACTAAGATTTTTGATGGAAAGAGGAGTGCTGTAACTGCTGATCAGTATGTGATTATGGTATCTTGTCGGTGCAACTACACTGGTATATATGTCTCTCTTTTAGTTTACCATCTTACTGATATATTTTAATAAGTTGATTGTTCGTATTCTCATATCGTTTCTTTTCTGTAGCTAAAATTTTATTATATTTCAAATGTAGAATCAAGATTGTTTTTCAGGCAACCAACAGCTTGGCAACCGCGTATCTCAAGAGATCTCATGATCTCTGTTGCATCTGAGATACAACAGTCATATGTGCCTAATGAAAGAGTTACTCAGCTTCCAGTTCAGGTTTCACACAAATGCTCTTTCTTACTATCCTTCTCTCTCTTACAGTTAGTATCTCATCTAACTGTTTCAAATTGTCAGGTCTTAACTCTCCAGGCATCAAATTTGACATCTGAAGATCTAACTCTGACAGTCCTTGCCCCCGCCTCATTTACTTCACCACCATCGGTGGTGTCCTTGAGTTCTTCACCAACATCACCAATGAGCCCATTTGTTGGTATTTCAGACTTTGTAGGAAGAGTAAATGAAGAACGACATGGCACTCCAATCAACAGATTGAGCTCAGTACCTCTTGTATCTGAGAATCAGAAACATAATGGTGATGGTGGAGCTGGAGCTAGGTCTGTTTCCCTTAACAAGCTGTCTTCGCCCAAATCTGATGTCATACCAAGTACTGGCCTAGGTTGTACGCATCTGTGGCTGCAGAGTAGAGTTCCATTAGGGTAATTTGCTACTCCCTTGACCTTCTTTTTCAATTCGAAGGATTATGTAAGTAATCTTGATTTACTGTGGTTCCATCAGATGCATTCCTTCTCATTCTACTGCTACCATCAAGCTGGAGCTGCTCCCTTTGACTGATGGCATAATTACACTCGATACTTTACAGATTGATGTTAAAGAGAAAGGTACCATCTGCTTATGTCTATGCTATTTTTGTTCTTTTCTGCCAACATGCTCAAACCACTGTCGGGAAAAAAAAACATTTATCTGCCATTAATGTGATGCTAGATGTCTTTTCTTATTTTTGGATTTCTAGAGCTGTTTATATGTCACTGATGAAGGGTTCTGTGTCAGAAAGCTCTTGCATTTCCTGTGCTTTTCTCTGATTTATGCCTCAAAATAAAAGATCTGCATTCAGTTTGACAATTATCCAAATGCCAATGTAAAATTTTGTAAATTACCCCCCTGTCTGGTCTAACAGGTGTCACATATATCCCGGAACACTCGTTGAAGATAAATGCGACTTCCAGCATTTCCACGGGGATAATTTAGGATGTATCTATTTCCCACCACATTTTTTTTTATACAAAATCGTCGAAGAAATTGAAGAAGTAGTTGCAGCAATCAAGGTGATATATATACTATTTTGAGTGGTGTCGGAATTTGTCATGTCGATTTGTTTAAAAAATATAGCCTCATATCATGTCTTGTAAACCATGATCTTGAGAATGTCATTTGTTATGTACCTTCTAGCAGAAAATGTGAAATCTAGTTGTGTGAATTGTAGTAAATACCGGCAAAGAAATCATAATAGTCCCTGTTATCTTCTTGGCTTTAAATATGATAATCTCATTTAGGTTTGTCTAGTTTCAATTCAAGATTCAAAATTGGGATGTTCTTTATAATGATTAAAATTCATTCTAAAAATAATAATAAAAATAAAAATACACGGATTGAGTCGCGGGTTCAAATTGTATCGTTTTCTCAAATCTCAACATTTGTATTTCAAAAAATGCACTTGATTTATTATCTTAAAGGTTCTTCAAAATTGTTTTCAATAGTTAGTGCTATAATTTAGCGAACACAACAAGACTAACATGAACCGATTTTAGTCGGTCATTGCTATAATTTTGAAACTATTAATAAAAGGGTAGTGTTAACCTGTGCCTTATTAACAATCATTTTATTACTATAAATAGAAAATAGTTATTACATTTATTAATAAAATTTGTCGGTTCAATTTGACGTGATTACATGTTCAAAAATTGATTAGTTTCTTTACACAATTCATGACTATGAAACAAATTATACAGGGATTAATTAAATGCCTCTTTTTTAGTTGGCACCCGAATTTGGCACAAGTACATAATAATTGATTTATGTAAGTATATTACTGTTACATAAACCAGGTTTTATATGATTTTCTAATCCATTTAAAATGAGCCTCCATTATTGCAGTGAAGATCTTCACAGTTTTTCTATTGGTAATATTTAATTAAAATTTTAACAATTAAAAAAAAAAAAAAAAAAAAGATTAGCTAGCATGAAAAGTCAGTCCTGAATCCTGATGTTGCATGATGATACTAAAATGTCAAACCCTATTCCTTGAACTAGCAAACAAACAAACTCTAATTTTATAATCCGAACCTGAATTCAAAACAAGAAATTAAACCAGGTAAATACCACTTATCGGAGATTTGAAACTTAAATCTTAGAGGAGCAAACTACAAACTTAATCATTCTACTTTAAGCGTTGTTGCCTTGTTGGTAAGCAAACAAGCTCCGATTATATATTTTTACATCTTCATATATATCTTATCGAAATTTTATTCATTAATTATTGTCTTCTAATATTTTATTATTGTCTCTCATAATTTTAAAATACCTCAAACATTATTTATTACACATGATAAGTTGATAACTCTTATATATATATATATATATATATAGAAATAAATAAATAATGGATAGCCCGTTTGAATGCATATTTTTTTTTTCATAAAACAATTAAACCTTAATAATTGTCATTACCATATATAAGAACGAATTAAAATATTTCCTTAATTTAAATTTTTTAATACTCAAAAAATGTCGAAAAAATTTATACCAACTTTTTGAAAAACTGAATATTTTTAAGAGGAAATGGGGCAAAATAGCACTTTTGAAATTTGAAGTTGTGCAACTATCACCACATTACTAACTCATGTTTTATTAGCACAAAAAATGAAATTTGGACAAAAATACCCCCAGCTTCTTTTCTTTTCTCTTGGGTGTCCTTCACCTTCTTCTTCCTTTTTCCCAAACCTCCATTGATGGAGCTTCAATGGAGGTGTCATCGCCGACCGACGAGTTGACCGGTAAAACCACCGGGAAAACGTTCGTCGAGTGCCAATCATTGTAACCAAAGTGTTCGTTTTCATTTTCGAGTTGTGTAGAGAGAGAAACGAAGCAAAACCCAAACCATCGCGAATCTTCATCGTCCGATTTATGACGATCCGTCATGAATATGATGAAACCGATAGCGCCAACGAACTCGGCATCGTTCAATCTTTCAGATCCAACTATCTCCGGAGTCAATTAGTGTCGTCGTCGGATCGTCACTGTCGCCATTAATGGAGGTCGACAGAATAAGTCTCGAAACGCAGGAATAAGTCTCGAAAAACGCATGAATAAGTCTCGAAAACGCATGAATAAGTCTCGAAAAAATCATGAATAAGTCTCGAATTTTAGAGAAAAAAAATAAAAAGGAAAAGAGTAAGTGAGGGTATTTTGGTCTCATCACCTATTTTGGTGCTATTAAAACATGACTTATTAATGTGGTGCTATTTGCACAAACCCTCCCCAAAAAGTGCTATTTAATTTTTGAACCCTATTTTTAAGAGGAAATGGGGCAAAATAGATGAAATTCATCGTTAAAGATGATAATAACAAATTGCTGATTTTTTATTATTAATGACTGAAATATTGTTAAAAAGTTTTAATGTTTTCATTGTTTTAAAATTACAAGTCGATAATTGAAATTTTCTCGAATATAAAATGAGTTTTTCACAGTTAAAATTTATTCTTAAAATACAAAGGATTATTTTTTTAAATTATTAAATAAGTTGTTGCTTTTAAAAAATTGTTTTGACCATCTCAAACACCATATATTTAACAAACATTAAAAAAATAAAAAATAAAAAATAAAAAAAAGACTCTAAATTCTGACGCAATTTCATATCACCTTTCGTTATTGAATTGAAATTTGAAATCATCAAATTTGTGGCTAATTTTTTAAAATATAAATTAATGCTAAATCATATAAAAAATGTAACTATTGGACATCAACTTTTAGTGCATATGGTAGTATAATTAGTGTTATGCGAATAGATATCTTAGATATTCAGACCGTAAATATATTGTTTAATCTTATTAGTTCTTGACACAACATAATTTTAATAAGGAGTCTCTTGTACTATTGTTTGGCCAATAGAGACGTAGTTCATAGATGGACGAGCTTGGGTAAATAACTCCCAAATCCTACCAACTAGTGAAAGTTTCTAAAAAAATAACTGGTCCTGAATTAATAAATATTATAAAAATAAATAAATAACTAGAGTACTTTTCTCCTCATGCATCAAATAAGGATAAGAAAAATTAAATTCTCAATAATTGTTCGCAATTATTTAAAGTGGTTATAATATTTTAAGGTTATTTTATATATATATATATATAAATGTTCAAGGTATTGTACGTGGACCATTAGATTTATATACTTTAATTTAAATCTTATATATTTAAAAAAAATTCTCCCTTATAAGTGGTACACGTGTATTGGTTCTGATGTAACTGATGTAGTTACATTGGTACCAATGTAACGCTCCCGTTAGAGTCCGCCCACCTAAGAGAGACACGTCACCATCCAAGTGAGTCCCACATATATTTCACTTCCAGCCCGGCCTGCCCCGATTTTCCACTCTCCCTCTGCCCTCCCTGCCCGACCTCTACCCTTTTCGTCTTTTTCGATGTACAAACAAGCCACAAAATCTGTACGGTTAGCTCTCTCGGGCAGGTCGAGCGAGACAAAAAGACAAAAACACCCAGCTGCCCACTTTCTCCGGGCAGCTCGTTTTGCTTTTTCTAGTCTTCGATTCGATTAAAATAAAAATAAAAAATAAAAAAGAAAGAGAATCGATAATATAAAAGTTTTAAATATTTGTATATATATTGAATATTGATATTTTCCCCATTTTGTTTTGTTTATATATTTTTTTCTTGATGTTAAACTGGTTAGCTTATGGTTTTTAGTCATTTTGTGGAGATTTCTTGTATCTTTTAACTATACATTTTTGTGGGTTTAAGTGTTTAACAGAGATTTGTTGTCTCTCTTACTTTTTTATATTTCAAGACAAGTTAAAACCCAAAGTACAATCTCTACAGAAGTTGATCATTCTTTTTTCTAACTTTTTTTTATTTGATCTGGTTCGTGTGATCTAGTTCTACACTCAACTGGGTGGGCTTCTTTTTGTTTTTTGTTTTTTTTTTTTTAATTTAAAAAAATTGACCAGGTTTTGGGGGCTATTCAAGTGAAAAGTTGTTAAATTTTGTAGCTTTTTTTGGTGGGTTTCTTTTGTTGGGTGAGATTAAACAAGTGTTTTTGTGGGGTTTGATGAATTTTGGGTTTGTGATTTTAGGGTTTGTTGAGGGAGTGAAAAATGGGGTTTGATGGTGAAAATGGGAAAGTGAAGAGTTCTTGGGACTTGTGCAAATCAAAGGGGAGGAAGAAGAAGAAGAAAGTTGAAGAGGAGGAGGAGGAGGAGGAGGTGGTGGTGGAGACCGGTTGTTGGGTCAAGTTGAGATTTATTGGAAGCTGCATTTCTTCAAGATCCAAAGTTGATAGCTCTGTTAGTGGCACCAGTACCCATTGTGGTAATTCTTACTCTTCCTCCGACTTTATTTCTTGTTTCAAGTTTTCCTTGTTGACATGTAATTTGTGGTTACACAAGTTTTGATTTTTTTACTTTCAATTTTATTTTTATGGGATATTTACATCATTATTTTTAGTCATGATCTTGATCTATGCGAATTTTTCTTGTATACTATGTAAGTAGTTACCAAATTATAATGGAAGAAACACAACCAAATGCTAGGGGAAATGTGAAGCAGTGGAGTTTACTAGTTCTTAATAGATACGAAAACTCAGAGATTTCTTATAATTTGCTAAACCACCCTTATTCAAGCTGAAAGGTTGCAATTCCTGAATTTGTTGGCTATTTAACAATTGCATGGGTGTTACTAACAACGGATAAAGTCAAAGGTAGATGAATGAAGGAACATAATTAAGATGGAGATATGATTAGAGTCATCCCTCTATTTACTTGTCATGGGGGTTCAGGAAAATTGTAAGCCTTTGATTATGCTAACATTGTATCTGAGCTTGCAAAGTAACTCTACTGGGATAAACGTTGTGAAATAATTATAGAAGTGAAGATGGTGTATTAGCAGCTCTATTTGCTTATAGGAATGTACTCCTCTCTTACATCTCATAAATTTTGAGTAAGCAGCCCCATGGATTTTTTTTTTCTTCTTTTTTTAGTGGTGTTAAACAAGGATTAACATGTTACATTGAACTTTTTCAGTAAAGGTAAAGAAAGATTGGTTATGCCTTTGTCAAACTCACTCAATGATATGATGTCTACTCTATATATAAAATAGTAATGCTACACATCCCACCTACAATCCCACCATTTCCTTCCCAACACACGTGGCAGTTGATGTGTCAGTTGGTGAGTGGACACACATTAATTGGTGAGTGAATACATGGGTAAGAGAGATAAGTACCAATTAATGTGTGTCCAATTAACAAGTGACACCTCAGCTGCCACGTGTGTTGGGATGGAAATGGTGGAATTGTAGGTGGGATGTTTAGCATGATTGTAAATAAAATGACTCCAAAATCAATTTGGAGAATGACACACAAACATGGCAATTTGTGTTCTAAGGACAAACTACAATGCTTTTCCATTGTTAAGATTATATTTTGTTAAGAACATGTATTAGCTGACACATAAAATGAATTTGTATGACTTGCATTCTAATTTAAAACTGTTTGTGATCAGCAGAAAGTAAATCTACAAATGACACAAGTAGAGACCATCAGGCAGCTGCAGTAATCTCATCTACAACTACTAGTAATGCAGAGAGCAATTCATCCACTTCTAAGCTTGAAGAAGAGCTTAAAGTTGCTTCTAGGCTACGGAAATTCTCATTTAATGATCTTAAGTTAGCAACACGAAATTTTAGGCCTGAGAGTCTTCTTGGAGAAGGTGGTTTTGGTTGTGTTTTCAAGGGGTGGATAGAAGAAAATGGAACAGCTCCAGTTAAACCTGGCACGGGGCTTACTGTTGCTGTTAAAACCCTCAATCATGATGGTCTTCAAGGTCATAAAGAATGGCTGGTATGGAACCAACCTAATCTGTTTTCCTTCCTCTATATAAATTTCATGACTTCTCTTTCCTATTGTTTTTTATGCATTAATGTCTTTGTTTGGATCTTTGCTCATCTATGTGGCAGGCTGAAGTGAATTTCCTCGGTGATCTAGTTCACCCTAACTTGGTTAAATTGATTGGGTACTGCATTGAAGATGATCAAAGGCTGCTAGTTTATGAGTTTATGCCTCGAGGAAGCTTGGAGAACCACCTCTTCAGAAGTATGTAACTGTAATTTTTGTCATTTCATCTCCCTCTTAAAGGCTCGAGTTTTTGGAGTTCTTTTACAGTATGTGCGCGCTCGTGTGTGTGTGTTGAAACTTTATCTCTATACTAAACTTCATTTTTGCTTCGTCTTGTATCCCCTCTCATTAGAACATTGTCAATTCACTAATTTTGCTTTTGTACATAACAGAATTGACAGAAAGCAATTATCTTTATAAAAAGCATATGTTTCTGCTTGAACATGTGATGTGTAAAACCTGAAAGGAAATACAGTGCACATCACCATCAAATTCAGATTCCTATAAAAAGAATAACCATCTGATTGAGATAATTAGTGTTTAGTAACTGTTACTTCAAAAACACCCCCACCCCTCTCTCTCTCTCCCCTTCTCTCCAACCAGCAAAATAAGAAAAACAACAATAAACACACATTCACTTGATTAATAGTATCTTTCGAATGAGAATGGCTAGAAGTGGTTTGGTATTGGTAGTTTACTGGTTTCTGTTTCCGAGTGAGAATGTCTTTAGTTTTACAGTTCTTTGATGTTTACGTGTGGTATTTATCTGGTGTTCAGGGTCCCTGCCTCTGCCATGGTCCATAAGAATGAAAATTGCATTTGGTGCTGCAAAGGGTCTTGCCTTTCTTCACGAGGAAGCAGAAAGGCCGGTGATTTATCGTGATTTCAAAACCTCCAACATCTTATTAGATGCAGTATGTGATGTAAACTTCTGCAAATTTAAAGTCCTCTCCTATTATGGTCTTCATTTTAATAATATGCTATTTCAGGACTATAATGCCAAGCTTTCTGACTTTGGACTTGCAAAAGATGGTCCCGAGGGAGATAAAACCCATGTTTCGACCCGTGTAATGGGAACTTATGGCTATGCAGCCCCAGAATATGTAATGACTGGTAAGTGTAACCGAAAAGAATTTTTTGCATTCTACACATTTTATTTGGTGGAATAATTGAATAAGAACCCATTATTTCTAAAAATGGTGAATTATCATTATAGTTTGCATTTTTTTACCTCTGTATATAACTATGTTTCAGAAGCACCGTTTTACTGATGCTCATTTCATGTTAAGCTCTTTACGTTTTGCTCTCCCGTTTCTCACAATGGACTGTGAAGTGTGAACAATAGAATGTCAAGATCAAGTCGGTTTTCGATACTGATATTTGTTCAGTGTATTGTTTTAGCCCACTGATCGCCCTTATGTTCTGACAAATATGTCGATGCTTTTAAATTCTCTTGGTTGCTAGGAAGCTTGAAGCATTCTCATTATATGAATTTGTAGCTGTGATTAATGCTTTATCTTTCACAGTAATTTTTTTAATTTCCTCATTTGGTTGATTCGATTAATGTATTTCTGTACCAGGGCATCTTACATCAAGGAGTGACGTTTACAGTTTTGGGGTTGTTTTACTTGAAATGCTGACTGGCAGAAGATCTATGGATAAAAATCGTCCGAATGGGGAACATAATCTTGTTGAATGGGCTCGGCCACATCTAGGAGAGAGAAGAAGATTCTACAGATTGATTGACCCAAGGCTTGAAGGTCACTTTTCAATCAAAGGTGCCCAGAAAGCTGCACAATTGGCTGCTCATTGTCTCAGCCGGGATCCTAAGGCAAGGCCTTTAATGAGCGAAGTGGTTGAAGTGTTGAAGCCTCTGCCAAATCTTAAGGACATGGCAAGCTCATCATATTATTTCCAGTCCATGCAAGCTGATCGAGTAGGGTCGAGCCCAAATACTAGAAATGGCATCCGATCTCAGGCTGGATCTCTTTCCAGGAATGGACACAGGAGCCTTTCAATACCGAATGGTTCTCATGCCTCTCCATATCACCATCAATATCCCCATCAATCACCAAAACCCATCAGTAAACCCAACAGTAAACCATAGCAACGGCTTGGTAAATTATCCAGTCTCGCTCACTCTCCAACCCCCTCTTCTGCATATTTATTTCTCTCCCCACCTTTTTTTTTTCACCCAGTATAGATGTAATTTCTGTCAAGCATTTGTTCTTGGACAAACTGAAAGCAACATAGAAACGTGCTTTTGTTGATGTGTTTAGAGTAATGGACTCGCTGCTGCGTTGCTGCTCGGCGCTGGGGACGATATCAGAGCTGATGATGAAGCTTATGGAGCAAAGTGTCTTATTATGTCAATCTTATTATGTTGCTTTTATGTATTGGAAATATTTATCAGTCCTTTTTTACTCGTATTCCTCCTTTACAAATACGACTTCTTTACTAATATTATTGCCAAGATTGATGCCATTGATGTAGAGATGGGAATTTGGAAGGGATGTGCAGGGAATTTTTTTTTTCTTGATTTAATTTTACCAGCACAGCCCACCCACCATAAAATCTTATAAGATAATTTTATCAACCAAAAAAAAAAAAAAAAAAACCTTGTACAAGATGAGCTTGGTGAGGTAGTAAATCCCTTCCACTTACACCACGAGATTACGGGTTTGAGTTCTCCCTCTTTCCAGAAAACCACTTATGTAATAATGTAAATAGAAAATACTAGTAAATTATAATGCCAAAAGCTGAGCTCATATGTCATATTAACTTGAATTTCTTATTTATTTACATTAACGTCTTAAACACTACACTTAAATGCAGCTTTCAGGCTTTCAGCTACCCAGCCCAAATTTTATTCTGTCTTCACAAAGTACATAATTGGTTTTCACTCTCAAGCAGATCTCCTACTAAGCTGTTCTGTGGATGTGCTCTCGAAGATCTTGTCAGCATTCCCAACTTCAAATCCATCCCGCCTGTGAAACTCTTCAATCTGTGCAAGTCAGTAATATCAATGGTGTTAGCAATTGTGCAGTGCAGTGCAGTGCGGCGATCGACTTTTTTGTAGATAATATAGTGAATTAGAGGAACTGGTCTAACATGGACTACAGTTCAGGATTAACTTACGAAAATTTACTTGTAAGCCATCCACTTTATTAAATTCAATCAACAACTAAGTTGCTGAGCTTACCTCTCCCTCTGGTAGGTTTTTATATTGAGGCAGCACAAGGCGTTCGGCAAACTCAATGTACGAACAGGAGACTGGTTCATTAACACCATCAGAAAAACAGAAAGGGATTGAATCTGCTACTGTTGAACTTTGCAGCAAAAGACTATCAGGACTCACTGAAATGGAGGAATTGAAGTCTTTAAATTCTCAATTCCATTTCAAATAGAAGCCATAAAAATCAATGTCAAAGTAATATTTTGAGTAATAACATTAATGATAATGTATATCATTGAAATGATTCAACATAATGTATTTCTAGAATAATTTGTAATTATTGGGAAAATTAAAACGGTTCTACCACTATAAGTACATCTCCTACGATGATCCTGTTTGAACATTAAATATACATTGAAGTTTTAGAAGAAAGACTTTTTTTTTAACAGCTGAAGTGTGCAATTAAATGCAATATCCATGTGTATCGGTAGGAGAAGGCATCTAATCCAGAGGACCTACAGAATCCAACAGAGTCTCTAATCGTCAGGATCAGCTAAGTTACCCATGCTTTGCAACCAATTTGAGTCAAGCAGGCCGGCAATAGCACACATCTTATTTCTGAGCAAGCCATAACACTAGCAATTAAGATTTAAACATATGAATTCCGAACATTTTATTGTCTAGTTAGCATTAACAAAGATTGATTTTGAAGAGGCCTTAGTTAACTTAACAATTCGGCAAACTTGTCCAATGCAGCTTTTATATATGTAATAGACAAACAAGATAGCTTCTTTCTCCCATGATTTGCATTTGATTGATAATATTGCTTTCTCTAAATTATATGTATTATGAGAATGAATTTTGAAAAGCAAAAACTGATACAAGATAGTCAAGTTCCTCTTGTTTTCTCCATTCTTTTTTTCTTGAGTAGATAATTTGCCTTGGGAGAATTTCAAAATTTCCTTCCAAAAATATTTATGAGTGTTTGGGTAAGTAAAATAAGGAAATAATAAAAATGAACACGCAATTACAAAGTTAGTAGCATACCTTTCAGTATCCCTCCTTCAGAATTCAACTTGAACCCATTCTGTTCAATGAACTCATTGAGGCTTTTGATATTTTTCAAGTGAGATTTCAGCCGATGAGTGGAAATTGTGACATGGTTGACTGCGTAACCATTGACAAGGGTCCAGGCAGCATATTCACTTTCCCTAAATATAAAAAATATAACATTAGCCTTTTACAATGAATGTTTAGGTCCTTAAATTATAGACCAGACCAAGTCAATGAAGTTTGACAACAGAATGATAACCATTAATGCAGCAATATGATGACTGGAAGTAAGAATTAGTTGCACAACAATATCTGTACCTATAAGTGCTTAACTGTAACAATAATACAGACATGCACAAGAACAACCAAGATTGATACCTTGCCAATTGCTGAAATTCAGAATGTAAAGGCTTCTCCCATGTTAAGGATCCCAGAGCACTTGCAAGAGCTGCGTGTTTATTTCCACTACCAGATGTTTCAGTATATTTTCTAATTATTTCCTGAATGTAAAAAAGAAACAGTTTTAAACATGGTTCACAAATAAGCATTACTGACAGGAACAAACACAACGACAAATAAAAACTTCAAAAGCATATAGATCCGATAGTCAAAATATGCTGCAACTTGGATGTGACTAGTCAGGATAAGTAAGGTTGTGTTTCTACTAATTATATCTTCACAATATAGATTATATCAGTAAATTAAAAAACTTAATATATAATTAAGTAGCAATTTTTAACTAAGCTGTCATTCATTTTTATACCAAATGGTTTGGAAACCTGTAATAATGCCTGCATTGTGACATATATATAGATGGCATTATAAATGAACTCAAGACCATGTCAGTTAGACCAGATATGTTGTATGTAACTTTCTAACTTAAAGTCTCAATCTCAAGAGTGTTCTGCAATCAAGTAAGCAAAATCATAGTTTTATTTCTCAATTTATTCCCTACAGCTTTCCTAGACAAGAAGCATTGAGAATTTGACATCATATATGCATTTGGAAGTCAGTAAGAATGATGGGTCACGGGAATTTCAGCACCGCCTACCATATCTACTTAGAACCATAAATCAGCCCTACCACTTGTGGTGGTTCCAGTGATACCAGAAGACATGACTATGAGAATTTTTAAAAGAATTTAAATTGAAACTCCTGTAACTCATGCCCTTGAAAGTGTCTTATTATCATAATTCTCCATCAACATGAATGTGCAATGTCAAATATATGCAATTGTAAAGGAAGAGTTGAATTTAAGCTTCAGCTAGATACCCTTCCTGACTTTATCAGGAACTAGCTTAATGCAATAAGGTCTGGAAAAACCGTAAGTGGATGACTGCAAATAAAAAGATTGCAAAGCAAGCAAAACCACAAGAAGAAAAACAAGTCATAAAAATGTACATTAAAACCATCACATTCTATTCAAAACTAAAATGTAAACCAGCACTTTATGATATCGCCAGAATATCACCCCAAAACACACCTGAGTTTGTGGACTCATCTGATCTACAAGAAGCTCAGATATAAATATTCTAGGCAAAGGTCCGTTAACGCCATTGCCTCCTTCAGGATGGGGAATATTGGGAGGAGAAAACCACAGTGCTTTCAGTTTTTTAGCAGGAAATTTGAGCTCCTCCTTTTGTGTATAGCCATAATCAAGAAAAAATCTTGCAAGGGAATCAATTCCATAACCATTCACCTGAAGTTCCAAATAGAAATTACAAATGTGCATCAATGACTCATATGCACACATATTCTCAGATTCTCTCTAAATATATACATATAATTGAACTCTCCTAATGAAATTATTGTTGCACATAAATGCATATACCCCAAATGTCCTGAATGCAAGATGATCATAGCATATTTGTTCGTCGCCAGCTGATTGGACAAGCTCCAAGACAGATTTTGCTGTTGAGTTCCTATTTAAATAAATAGTTTCCATACTTCCCAACACACTCCTGAAAAATGAATCACCTTTCTGCAACAAAGAACATGATCAACAGTAAATAAAACATAAGAAAACATAATCCATCAGGATTGTTCGGGTTAAATTTAACATAATTGGCACAATCAAAATCAAGCATGGTTAAATGTCACAAAATCAGCATTAGACAAATGAAGCTACACACACCACCACCATCCAAAAATTAAATTTTGAAAAAAAAGTCTATTGTTATAGCTACAAAAACTAAAATCCAATACCCACTTCCTTGTTACATGTTTGCATGCAGATATGAATATATAATTCATAGCCAGACAAAATCAATAACAAAAAGTAATTCTTCAAAAATTAAAAATCACAGTACAAATCAGTATCGACTATAATTAATACGTCTGTAAAAAGGTATAATTATATGAGAAGAAGAAGAAGAAGAACTAACAAGTCCATTATCTGTTGTGTAGGCAGAGACGACACTGAGATTTCGTTTGGTGGTGGAGAGCGCTGAATTCCCTTGAAACGATGCTCGCTCGATAGGAATCAAATTCCGGGATCTGGTTTGGAGAGGAAATGGTGAGGAGGCGTGAGAGTATAGGGAGGGTGCACCAGAAGCAGTTTTGATTGTTGAAGACATCATTTTTGCTAGCTTCATATATTGTTCTCGGACTCTTCTCTACTGCAAAATTTTGTGTTCGCTGCTTACTTATATACCCATTTGGAGTTGCGTAAGAATCCTACGTGGCTAGTTTCTCTATTTTGTTCATTATTATCCTGTTATAATTATTATTTATACATCAAATTTGGATAAGGTAATATTCGATAGAGGGAATAGGGTATATAGCACTTTTTCAAAATGTATTTGTGTAACTACAACCACTTTAATAACTCATGTTTTAATAGCATCAAAAATGGAATTTGGACAAAAATACCCCTAGCTTCTTTTCATTTCTCTTATCTATCCTTCATCTTTTTTCTTCTTCCTTTTTTCCCAAACCTCTATTGATGGAACTTCAATGGAGGTGCCACCGCCAATCGGCGAGTTGATCGATAAAACCACCGGCAAAACGTCCGTCGTGCGCCACCAGTTGTAACGGAAGTATCCATTTTCAATTTTGAGCTGTATGGAGAGAGAAACGAAGCCAAACCCGAATCGTCTCCGAATCTTCATCGTCAGATCTACGACGATCCATCGCGAATCCAACGAAACTGATGGCGCCAATGAACTCGACGTCGTCCAATCTTCCAGATCCGACTATCTCCGGAGTCAACCGGCGCCGTCGTCGGCACTGTCACCATTGATGGAGGTCGGACGAATAAGTCTCGAACAAACTTGAATTAAGTCTCGAAACGCATCAATAAGTCTCGAAAACTCATCAATAAGTCTCGAAAAAAACTTAAAATAAGTCTCGAATTTAACCTAATAAGTCTCGAAACTGCAAATAAGTCTCGAATTTTCGAGAAAATAAAATACAAAGGAAAAGAGTAAGTGGGGTATTTTGGTCTCGTCACCTATTTTGGTGCTATTAAAACATGACTTATTAATGTGGTGCTATTTGCACAAGCCCTTCCCTAAAAAGTGCTATTTAATTTTTGAACCCGTATTGGATAAGGTAACTTGTGAAAAAAAAAATGTCACGTAAGATAAATAGACGTTATGTTAATAATTGTGTCTCCAATGCAACCGTGCATATTCAATCTTAAGCTGACGTGGCAAAAAAAAAATAGACATTATTAACATGACCGTCCACTTTTAGATGGTCTATTGCACAACTATTTTTTAGATTGATTCAGAAAACATTTAAAACTGACATTAATTTTTCATATATTTTTGGTACGGAAATAAAATAAAAAATAAAATAGGAAAAAACGATGGACACGTCATTAAAAAAAGGATAATGCCTGGTCAGTACCCAAGGTGCTGACCACACCACTCATTGTTTGCCACATAACCTAAAGCAAGGAGAAACACGGAAAATGTAAAAGAGTTTTGCCATGTGGCAACACCCCATTGGGTGGTTTGGTGTGGTCAGTATGGCTTGGGTACTGACCGGTCAGTATCCAAGCAATTTCCTTAAAAAAATTATGTTTTGGACGGAAGTATTGGAG
Source organism: Acer campestre (assembly GCA_954870605.1). Taxonomy (NCBI): domain Eukaryota; kingdom Viridiplantae; phylum Streptophyta; class Magnoliopsida; order Sapindales; family Sapindaceae; genus Acer; species Acer campestre. The sequence continues at coordinate 27,998,653 of OX940806.1, read as the reverse complement.
ACCAAATTTTGAGTTGATTGTCTATCAAGTCTATTTTCATGACACATAGGAAGCAAGTATCTTGATATTGTTGTTATGTCAACAATTATTGGTATGCAAGTTAGTTTTGCATTGGAGATGCTTTTATTGTTTTCCTTTAGATAGACTAATTACTGATTAAGATAAGATAAGATTGGTCTACATGGATTCGAGTCACACCACTTACCAAAACCTCGAATTATTGTAATAATTTAAAAATAATAATAATTATTATTATTTGGTAACCACATTTCTCAATAAATGTTAAGGTCTACACTCATGTTTATTGGTTCACGACTTAAGGCTATAAGACAAAAGACGTACAACCTCAGGTTTCAAATTTACTCATTCAGCTTGTTAATATTCCAAATTCGGAGGGTTTAAGGTGGTGATTTAAAGTCATATCACCCCTCAAATTTTAAATTAGTACATATCTTAAATTGAATGATCTTTTAATCCGACAATGTTCTGAGTTCGATTCAAATAAAATCCGAGAGATTGACTTGTACTTTTAAAAGGTTAATTGCACTAACTTACCCACAGTTTATTAGATCTCTTCCTCATGATCATGAACCTTGGTCTTTGGTTCAATTCCCACCTATTGCAATATACATGCCCGTCCAGCTAAAAAATAGCTATTTTCAATACATTATAAAAGGTAAATCTATCTAAATCAGCATGGTTAGGGAAGGGTTTGTTAAAATCAAATTATAAAAGTCATTACTATATAACTATGATTGTATACAATCATGTTAAACAAAGCACCAAGAAGTTGTACCCAATTGACCAATGAAGTGCGATTGAAATCTAACGATATATCACAATATATTTATTAATCATTCAATATTACGATGATATTATTATGACATGTGGATTTCCACTCAACCTTGTATTTGGATGACATGTGGATTTCCACTCAATTTTGTATTTGGCTTCTTGAAGAAGCTTAAACACATGGAAGTCTCACTTTTGCTATAAACATGCACGTTGACATGTGTTGGATATTATTTTTTTTTTTTTGATGGAATGTGTTGGATATTTTAGTTCTATATATATATCAATCAATTTCATTTGTAATTGTTTTTTGGGTGACTTCATATCAATACAAAATCAGATAAAAAGTAACTCTTCTCTCCTTCATCTTATTCTCTCGCCACCTCTCATCTCTTCTCCTACTTTCTTCTATTTTGTTTTATTTAGTTATTCTAATTATTTAATTTATCTCAATATTATTCATCTCATTTTCTATTAGGTTTCAATTACATGTTGTTTTAATTTTATTATAACACATTATCAGCACGAATGCTATTATTCTCAGAACCCGATGTTCTGAATTTATTATTACTGGGACCTGAAGTTCCTAAATTTATTACTAGAACTTGAAGTTCTGAATTTATTATTATTAAAACTGAAGTTTCCAAATGTTTATTTATTAATACCAGAACCTGTAGTTCTGAATTTACTTTCTCGCTTTTTATTTTTATGCAATTTATTTTCTCGCATTTTATTTAATTTTACGCGATTTACTTTCCTGCATTTATTTATTTATTTATATGCTTTTATGAGATTGGCTATGCCAACCTACCAGAACCCGCAGTTCTGGATTTACTTTTTCCGCATTTATTATTATGCATTTTATTTTGTAATTTTTATTTAAACAATTTGGTCACCCATCCAGAACCTGAAGTTCATGGATTTATTTATCATTGCCGGAATCTGAAATTTCTGGATTTATTCTTTTTATATATTTGAAGAATTAAAATTTCTCGGATTTTTATCAGACCAGAAGTTCTGACTCTGATTGTGATTTTCAGATAACCAGAAGCTATATTAATGGCAAAGCTTGCAAGTTTGAAATTTACTGCACTGGATGTATCTGGGGAAAATTATATGTCCTGGGTCATTGATGCCAAATTACTCCTAAAATCAGAAGGCCTATATTACACTATTGAAAATGGGGCCGAGGCATATGAACAAGATAAGGCTACCGCCATGGTTATTATCCGTCACTATTTACATGAGGATTTAAAAGCCCAATATCTAACTGTCACAGAACCAGAAGTTCTATGGAAAGAGCTGAAAGATCGATTTGATAACCAACCCGATGTTGCATTACCAAATGCAAGGTACCAGTGGCAACATTTACGCTTTCAGGATTTTAAATCAGTTGCTGAGTACAATTCTACTTTATTCAAAATCATTACACAGCTGAAATTGTGTGGTCAGGATATAACAGAAAATGATATGCTGGAAAAGACATTTACAACCTTTCATGCCTCAAATATGATATTACAGCAACAATATCGAGAACGTCGATTCTCAAAATATTCAGAGCTGATCTCATGTCTCCTGGTTGCAGAGAAAAATAATGAGCTCTTAATAAAAAATCATGAATCACGCCCGACTGGTTCTACAGCGTTCCCAGAAGTGAATGCTAACACTATTGAAGGAAATACTTGCGGTCGTGGTCGTGGTCGCAGTTCCTACCGTGGTCGTGGTTCCAGCCGTGGTCGTGGCCGTGGTCGAGGTCATGAAAGAGCATATGGTTACTTTGGTCCGGGTGGTTATAATTAAAGGAATGAAAACACTCCTCAGAAGTGGAATATTTATAAAACCAGACCAGATAAAGGGAAGAAAATCCAAAAGGGGCCTAAGAAAGATGATAGTATCTGTTTCAGGTGTGGCGGTCATAATCATTGGTCACGTACATGCCGCACACCTAAACATTTAGTTGAACTTTATCAAGCATCGCTCAAGGAAAAAGAAAAGGGAAAGAATCCTGAAACCAATTTCATGGAGGATTCAGATTTTATGGATATTACCCAGTTTAATGTTTCTGATTTCCTAGATGATCCAAATGATAAAATGACCACTTCAACTGGTGACGGAAATATCCGTACCAATTAAGTACTACTTGTAATATTTTTGTTATCATGTGAAATGTTCATGTAAATATTCCTTATGTAATATATACCTTTTTGTCACTCTATTTGATTTGCATTTTATTTATTTTTGTTTTATTTTGTGAATAGATATGTCTTTAAATGATAAACTGAGTGATGTTGAGAAGAAAAATACAGGAGATATATGTCTGGCTGATAGTGCAACGACGCATATGATTCTACGGAATCAGAAATATTTTCTGAATTTGACCTTGCTCAAAGCAAATGTAAATACAATATCGGGTCCAGCAGATCTGATAGAGGGCTCCGGTAGAGCCATGATATTATTGCCAAACGATACTAAAATATGTATCAGTGATGCTTTATATTCTAGTAGATCCAGAAGAAATCTACTTAGTTTCAAAGATATACGGTGTAATGGATATCACATAGAAACCATAAGTAATGAGAATATTGAGTATCTGTGCATTACTTCTTATAATTCAGGCCAAAAGCTCATTATGGAAAAGCTACGTGGTTTATCATCTGGATTATATTACACTCTTATAAGAGGTGTAGAAATTTATGCAGTTATGAACCAGAAGTTCCCAGATCCAAAAATATTTATGCTTTGACATGACCGTCTTGGTCACCCGGGATCTACAATGATGCGTAGAATCATTGAAAATTCTCATGGGCATCCATTAAAGAACCAGAAGATTCTTTTATCCCATGAAAATTTATGTACTGCATGTTTACAAGGGAAATTGGTAATAAAACCATCCCATTCTAAAGTTGGTTTTGAATCCCCATCATTCCTACAAAGGATTCAAGGGGACATATGTGGACCTATTCATCCACCAAGTGGACCGTTCCGCTATTTTATGGTCCTAGTTGACGCATCCAGCAGATGGTCACACGTTTGCTTATTATCAACATGCAATGTTGCTTTTGCAAGATTACTCGCACAGATTATCAGGCTTCAGGCACATTTTCCCGATCATCCGATCAAATCAATCCGCCTTGATAATGCTGGTGAATTTACTTCCAATACATTTGATGAATATTGCAGATCAGTTGGGATTGATGTTGAGCATCCAGTTCCACATGTTCATACTCAGAATGGATTAGCAGAATCATTTATCAAGCGTCTCCAGGTAATTGCAAGAACTTTATTATTACGAACACAATTACCAATTTTTGTTTGGGGACATGCTATTTTACATGCTGCTGCTTTAATTCGTCTTCATCCCACTGCTTATCATCAATATTCTCCTGTGCAACTTGTATTTGGCCATCAACCAGATATTTTCCATCTGCGTACTTTTGGCTGTGCAGTATATGTCCCAATTGCACCTACAAATAGAACTAAAATGGGACCCCAACGGTGTTTGGGAATATATGTTGGTTTAGATTCACCATCAATTATTAGATATCTGGAACCTTTAACCGGTGATCTTTTTACTGCACGATTTTCTGATTGTCATTTCGATGAGGGAAATTTCCCATCATTAGGGAAAGGAAAAAATTCTCCTGAAGAGAAGCGTGAATTTTCTTGGAAAATTCCCGGTCTAACTCATCTTGACCCATACACATCTCAGTATGATAATGAAGTACGCAAGATAGTTCATCTTCAAACAATAGCAAATCAGTTACCAGATGGATTTACAGATGCTACTAAGGTAACAAAATCGCACATCCCAGCTGTTAATGTACCAGCACGGGTGATTGTTCCAGAAGAACAATCTAAACAAATAGTAGCAAAAGAATCATCTACTGTACGCCAGAAACGTGGTAGGCCACTTGGTTCGAAAGATACTGTTCCCCGAAGGAAGAAAACAAAATATCAGGATCATGTTCCTGAAATGATAAATAAATCCACTTTCTCTGAATCAACTCCACAAGAGTTAGATGTCCCTGAAAGGACACAAGAGACCCCTGCAGGGGAAGGAGTCTCTGAAGAGATACAAGAATATAGAAATGAGGAAATTTCTATAAATTATACAGGAGAAATGTAGAATCGCGAAGAAATAATTATTGATGATATATTTTCATACACAGTGGCTACTGAAATTTTAAATGATGATGATGAGCCTCATAACCTTAATGATTGTAGGCAAAGATCTGATTGGCCTAAATGGAAAGAAGCAATTCAAGTAGAATTGGCTTCATTAACCAAACGTAAAGTATTTGGACCAATAGTCCAGACGCCTGAAGACGTCAAACCTGTTGGATACAAATGGGTTTTTGTACGGAAACGTAATGAGAAAAACGAGGTGGTGCGACATAAGACACGACTCGTAGCACAGGGTTTCTCACAGAGACCTGGTATTGATTTTGATGAGACGTATTCACCAGTGATGGTTACAATTACATTTCGATTTCTAATAAGTTTGGCTGTCTCAGAAAGACTTGAAATGCATCTTATGGACGTAGTAACTGCCTACCTATATGGCTCACTCGATTCAGATATTTATATGAAAATCCCAGAAGGATTTAGAATGCCAGAAGCATACAACTCGAGATCTCGCAATTTATATTCAATTAAATTACAAAGATCCTTGTATGGATTAAAGCAATCTGAGTACATGTGGTACAACCGCCTCAGTGAATATTTGATTAAAGAGGGATATATCAATAATCCCATATGCCCATGTGTTTTCATAAAGAAATCAGAATCTGAATTTGCTATTATAACAGTTTACGTTGATGATATGAATTTGATTGGAACTCCTGGAGAGCTCCTAAAAACTGCTGAATATTTGAAAAAAGAATTTGAAATGAAAGACCTGGGAAAGACAAAATATTGTCTAGGTCTGGAGATTGAGCATAAATCAGATGAAATACTTATCCATCAATCAGCTTATATTGAAAAGATTCTGAAAAGATTTAATATGGATAATGTTCATCCATTAAGTACTTCCATGATTGTTAGAACCCTTGATCCTAAGAAAGATCCATTCCGACCACTGGAAGATGGTGAAAAGATACTTGGTCCTGAAGTACCATATCTTAATGCAATTGGTGCTTTATTATATCTGGCTCAATGTACTCGACCAGATATTGCATTTTCAGTAAATTTGCTTGCTAGATTCAGTTCAACACAAACTAGAAGACATTGGAATGGGATCAAACATCTTTTTCGTTATCTTCGTGGAACAAAAGATTTAGGGTTATATTTTTCAAGATCTAACAACTTTTCAGGTTTAATTGGTTATGCTGATGCCGGGTATCTATCTGATCCCCATAAAGCTCGTTCACAAACAGTATATGTTTTTACTTATAATGGCACAGCAATCTCCTGGCGCTCCACAAAGCAAACTATTGTTGCTACATCATCTAATCATTCCGAGATCCTTGCACTTCATGAAGCAAGCCGAGAATGTGTGTGGCTAAGGTCAGTAATTTCTCATATTCAAAATATATGTGGATTTTCATTATCTACAGGAATGCCGACACCGATATTTGAAGATAATGCGGCTTGTATTGCTCAAGTTAGAGTTGGATATATCAAAGGAGACAGAACCAAACATATTTCTCCCAAATTCTTCTATACACATGAACTTCAACAGAGCCGACAGATTGATGTTAAACAAATACGGTCTACAGATAACCTTGCAGATCTATTTACCAAAACATTACCTACATCAACTTTTGAGAAATTGGTATATGGTATTGGCATGCGTCGACTCTGCAAATTACAAGACTGATAATGAAGTTTCATTCAGGGGGAGCAAAATTTTGAATGAATGTATGTATACTGTACTTTTTTTCCTTCTACCAGATTTTATCCCACTGGGTTTTACTGGGAAGGTTTTAATGAGGCAGTTCTGAACATAACCCCATCACTTGATCCAGAAGATCATTGTATATATTTTGCTAAGGTTTTTATCCCACTGGGTTTTTCCTAGCAAATTAAATACAAATGGTGGAAACCCAAGGGGGAGTATTATGACATGTGGATTTCCACTCAACTTTGTATTTGGATGACATGTGGATTTCCACTCAATTTTGTATTTGGCTTCTTGAAGAAGCTTAAACACATGGAAGTCTCACTTTTGCTATAAACATGCCCGTTGACATGTGTTGGATATTTTAGTTCTATATATATCAATCAATTTCATTTGTAATTGTTTTTTGGGTGACTTCATATCAATACAAAATCAGATAAAAAGTAACTCTTCTCTCCTTCATCTTATTCTCTCGCCACCTCTCATCTCTTCTCCTACTTTCTTCTATTTTGTTTTATTTAGTTATTCTAATTATTTAATTTATCTCAATATTATTCATCTCATTTTCTATTATGTTTCAATTACATGTTGTTTTAATTTTATTATAACAGATATATATTTTTCAGACTATATATTATATATAAATTTTATAAAATATAATTTGTTGTACCGAAATGTAATAAATAGGTAGAAATGTAGAATACGTCTTTCTTTAGGTGATAATATAATATTTAATAGGTAGAATTTCATATAAGTCCCATTTTTTTGGCGATTTGTTACATTTATAAATGTCTTTCCATATTTATCACTTTAGTCCTTATTTTTTCCAAAACTCACCATTTTAGTCCATTTAATCAAATATTTGAAAGTCAACTATTTTAAAACCTATAAAAGTACACTTTTGCCCTTACTACTATTTAATTTAGTTAAAATGATTATCTTAGCTTAAAATTAAAATAAAAAACAATAAAATTCTCAATAATAAAATCTTAAATAAATAGATTACAAAAAAAAAAAAAAAAAATCTTAAATGAATAATAAAAAAAAAATCCATTAATTTTTTCTTATTTTGCATTTTTTTTTCATAATGGATTTTTATTTAGCTAAAATGACTATCATGGCTTTAAATTAAAATGAAAAAAAAAAAAAAAAATTCTCAATAATAATATCTTAAATAAATAGATTACAAAAAAAAATATCCTAAATGAATAATAAAAAAATCAATTAATTTTTTCTTATTTTGAATTTTTTTTTTCATAATGGATTTTTATTTAGCTAAAGCGATTATCTTGGCTTCAAATTAAAATGAAAAACAATAAAATTCTCAATAATAAAATCTTAAATAAATTTAGAGAAAATAGCACTATACACCATTAATTGGTGGATGGAGTCCCAAAAAGACCATTCACTATTTAAATTGTTCGTTATTTATGACATGACACTCCTAAAGAATAAAATAACACTAGACACCATTAATTGGTGGGTAGAGTCCCCAAAAGGCCATTCTTTCCATCTATGCAAACTATTCTCCAATATTAGTTTTTCGTTGTTCTTTACAGTTCATTAAATCAGTATGTATTATTATTGTTTTGCAATTATACAAGTAATAAATTTGAGTAATGAACTCCAATTTCATTTTTATCGATATCTTATAAATAAAGCAGACATCGATACATCAAAATATAATATATATATATTTATGAAATTATAATAATTGATGTTGTAGTTTGAACCTTGAATGTTTATATTTTGGCAATGATCACCATAGCAACTGGGAAACTTTCAAGTTTTTCTACCTCAGTAAATGTGTTTCTTTTCACTTGTTTGTTCTCCATTTGATTTAATCTAGAAAGTTTCTGCTTGACTAGAAGTCTTGTTTTCATTGTTGAGTTTGTGCTGCTACTTTATTGGCTTAATAATTTCTTAAAGATAAAAATGAAAGAAGGCTAGAAGATTTCCTTAGCTTACATGAGTTTTTAATCTTAAGAAACCTTATCAATTATATGATTTTTTTTTTATGTCCCCTAGAAGAGGACTGTTTAGGCCTTGAAGTTCAAATTTTGCATACTGGCAGATGAGTAGACTGTTGCTGCATTTTATGATTACTTATGCCATAAACGAGGAAATCTTCAGTGAAATCACGTCATGTTGTATGAAAAACTCATTTGATTGGTTATCCATGCCATATGGTATGATATTATTGGGTAGGATGCACCGAAGATTTTCTCACCATAGACCAATACTTTATTTCTAGTTAGCCTTTACTAGAATAGAACACAAGCTTTAGCACATAGAACCCCATAGACAACTTCTTCATGTATCAAGATAACATAAAATAATAAAATATTGTTTATCCTTAAACTAGATCGGTATACATGCTCTTCAACATCCTAGAAAATTTATTCATGTATTCAGATGGATTTTTGTCAAGCTTCGAAAAATCATTGTATTTGTTCAAAGAAAGTCAAGGATGCATCAATCAAGAGGTCTGCATGTTGTATTTTTTTTTTTAAAAAAAAAAATGTTCAAGAACCTGTCCAAACTCAATATAAAACTGTCTAGACTAAAAAAACTCAAAACTCAGTTTGTCTTATTCTTCTTTCTCAGGCCACCAGTTTTTTTCTTCTTACTTTTTCCCTTTTGAGCTTGTTGTTTCTGCGGCTATTCTTCTTCAACTTGGTTTTCAGACTAAAAATAGTGTAGTAGAGGGTCATTTGGATGAAGATGTGGAATTAGCTTGGTTTCATAATGCTGCTTCAAAGTCCTAACATTAGCAAAAGTTGCTCAATATTGTCCATATTTATTTGTTGCCCTATAGATTCTTGAATCATTATCTGCAAAATGAAATCAATGTCAGATTTATAAATTGTAAGACAACATAATAAAATTTGTTCTAAGTACACTAATTGAAGCTCATACCCCTGCACCATCTTCATTACTGTCCACAAATTCAGTTTGAATATATGGAACATCAACTAAAGTTTCAGTTTGTTGGTTCTCAGCAAGTTGTTGGTTCACAACAAGTTGTCGGTTCAAATTCTTTAATAAAGTAAATGCCAAGTGTTAGATAATATAAAGGCATAACAATTGTTAATTAATATGACAAGTATTATTTTGAATTACCTACTTATGTATCTTTGTAAGAAGCTCAGCCCTCTTATCACATGTTTCGAAGCTATGTCTTTGTTGCTTGCATTTAGTGCATGTATATGACCTATGAATCCTTGTGAACTTTTTGGCATTGGCTGGAATTTCATTAACAGCTCTATATCTTAGCTTTTTAGGATGACCAGCTTGTTTCATAATTTCGGTAACAACAATGGAGGCAACTCCGACTTATTCCAATACCTTTCCATCTTAATCCCATAAATGACATTTTGCCAAATTTTCTTTTGAGTGCTCTTCTTGTAGTGGTCATGTACATAAGAAAACGGATCTTCATGCCTCCGATAAATTGCACTTATAGCATGCATGCATAGAATTCCAGTTAGATTCCATTGATTGCAATTACAAGTTTTTGTTGTCAAGTCCACAACATAAACGAGGTTGTATCATCATTATCATTTATTTGAAAATTGCCATTTCCACCCCAGTGAGCTGTTAAGCTTCCACTGTTCTTAGTAGCAATTTCCAAAATATTAGCAATCCGAGGCCTGATTGGATGATTTATATACCTATTTGAGGTCTCCATTTCCTTGATTCTGTACTCGTTTTTTAGTGTGTTATTGCATATAATGCATTTGGTGAGCACTGTGTAGGTTATATGCTCTAAAATAAGGTGTTGAGCATAATTGAAGAGTTTCAGAGGTTAAATGGCTGAAATTGAAAATCTTTATACAGAATATTCAACTTTCGGGGGCCATATCTCCCTCCTCCGATTGAACTACATTTCATGTAACCTATTTCTGGAAAGCCCCATGAGTCTATTTTCCAACACTTTTTATAAATTACGATTCTGAATTCTTTACAGGAAGTTATGGCCGTTTTCGTAACGGTATGCGAAGCTGAAAAACTTCACCTGAGAGAGATGCGACTTCAAAGGTGAGCTCACCAAGATCGCCCCAAGTTCGCTTTCCTCTTGGGTTTTTGCCCAAAAAATGGTTCAATTCAAGAATTTACCTCCTTACCCTTGACCTAATTCATTCTCCTATATAACCTTTGATATTTTTAGACCAAAAGGGGAACTCTCTACCCAATTAAGAAAATTCACCAAGACATCATCTTTACACATTCCTCTTACAACTCCCATCTACTCCCATCTTCTTCACCTTCTTCACCAAATAAGTGAGAGACCCAAGCTCCCATGGAGGTTTTTCCTACAAGGGAGCTCACCACACATCTCTATAACCCCCTTTATCACTTCCTCCATACATCTTAGACTAGATTACAAGGAATTTAGGAGTCAATTTCGAGCTAGGAGGGCTAGGAGAATCTTTGGAGGACTTGTCTTTAAGGGTTTGCTCTTATTTGCTCATTTCTTTGTATTTCTTGCTTCTTTGATGTGTAACCCCGATTTGGGGAATTTTGTAAACCTACACATGTGCAATACATGTATGTTTGTGCTTAAATTTATTTGGGTTTTGTTTTACTCTTTGTTAATTGCATGAATTAAGCTCTAATTGTGATATCCATGTGTGTGGATGTCCGAAATTGACATGTATACTTGAATGGGATTAGGAGTAAAGTAAATTAATTTAGGAGTAGATTAATTTAGTTCCTATGATTGTTTGTATGTTGGTGGATGACTACAATGTCATGTTTAGAGTAATTTGAGTGTTAGAGATTTTAGCTCCAAAGAGTGGGAAAGGTTTTAGTTGAGGCATTTAGTTGCTAAATTGGTCTGGGTTCCAATTCTTGTACTTAATGGGTCTTATTATCAAGACACAATTGCTCATCCTTGGCTGGATTGGGCAATAATTTGATTAAGGGAAAATTCCTAAAATCAAGAGAATGAACCTTTAACCTAAATTGAATGTCCTTAACGTATAACAACTAACTTTATGTGCATGTTTGTTTGGTAAACTTGTTTCCCATGTCTAGCCATCCTAGGGAGATTGATAAAACTAAATCCTTATTTAGAGTAAAGACCGTTGAATTCCTCTTGTGCTCGTGTAGTTTTAGGGGTATTTCATTGCTTAATGCTTTCACTCGGTTAGCTACCTTGTGGATAATATTTAGACTGTGTGTTATATATTGCGTGGTTCGCATTAACATATTCAGTGTGATATCCTCTACATTTGAATAGTAAGTTAAGATCTCACTAGGCTGACGTGTAGAGCTCATGTGTGTGTCCCACGATACTTAATGAATCCATGCATTCTATGGATGTGATTTCTGTTACTCAACCAAGAATAGAGATCAATTAAGGGGACACGAGCATATAACATACGTGTTGTATGGGTATCTCGTATTCTTAATGCTTTCACTTGGTTGTCATCCCGTATTTGGTTAGCCTCATGGATGAATTATTGGCTGTAGTATGGCCCATGCTGTTGCGCATTACATGCCCAACGAAATAACCACTACGTTTGACCAGTAAGTTAAGATCTCACTAGGCTGGCATGTAGAGCTCGTGTGTGTGTCTCATAATACTTAATGAATCCATGCATTATATGGATATGATTTCTATTACTCAACCGAGAATAGAGATCAATTAAGGGGACACGAGTCTATGATATGCTTGCACATTTGAGGGACTAAGTGAGTCTAGCACTTAATTAGGAGAATTGTTATGGACTTACGGTTGAATCGTTTCCCTAGTGTAACCACATTTCATGCATCTCTCCATTCCATCATATCCTTGTAAATATTATGTTATGTAATTTATTTATTTATATTATTATTTACACTTTTCCACACCCGCAACACACGAGTTCTCTCAGCATGTTGTAATTATAGCTAGAACCGGTGACGGTCAATGAATCCCACCTCCCTGCGGAACAATACCCTCACTTGCAACTGTGCTAGTCTCTATGACTCATGCTTTACTTAAATGTTCAATCTTTTGACCGACACCTCAACGACGTGTCATCAAGGCCCAATTTCCCCAAACCATTTCCCCATATCTTGTCTTCTACTAGTTCTCCTCTCAATAATATTCCCCCTAATCAATTCTAACATATAATAGATTGGAAGACACCTTGCTATAAGAATGGTTTTGTCACCATTGACACACTCACACAAATTGTTCGAGAGCATATCACACTTTGGGAAAGTTGAGAAATGGCTATTAGTCCATTGATTTGCAGGTTTGTCATTCAGCTATTGCCAAGCTTTAACATCTATGACCTTTAATTTCTCCATGATATCCTTCCACTATTCCTCTGTTGATGCTTTTGCAGCTTGCCATACTTTGTTTCTAATTAAATCACCCTTAAACTTCTTCTTAAAATTAGCATATATATGCCTAACACAGAACCTGTGTTCACTGTCTCTCCACAACTCATCAATAGCCTTAACAAGGCCTTTCTATTTGTCAGTCATGAAAGTTATACCAAATGGTTGGTTGGTTGGTTGGTTCAAGTTCAAATTTATCCTGAGAAACTTTAGAAACCACTTCCATGTGTCGTAGCTTTCCCTCTCAACCACAACGTAGGCAATTGGATGGTACAAGTTGTCTACATCGATTCCAATAGCAAACATAAGTTGGAATTTGTGCTGGAAGTTTTGCTAGAACTTAGTGTGACATGCATCTAAGCATATTATTGGCCTACAACCAGCTAGCCAACCAACTTTGCATGCATTTAAGCAAATGTAAATTCTCCTAAATATATGTTCTTCATTTGCTCCCAACTCAATGTCTATCACTGCAGTGGAACCTGGATTGGACCTTTTTAATTCTCTTGCATAATCCCTAAGCTTTCCATATTGTGCATATAAGCTTCCCTGAATTATCTCTCCAGATTTGTTCTTTGCCCGATACACTTGGCTTCTAGATAGTGCCAAGATGTAGCCCTTTCTAACCTTCCCCATAAAATCTCCAAAGTTGAAGTTCCCACCAGGTTTAAGGGTCTTGGTGTACCTCTTAGAAAGCCAACAAGCATTGGCAAGTCTATTCTTCTGAACCCTATGACAAGTGTGGTTGTCATTTAGGGTTTTTAAAAGAAAACTAGTGGTATCTTTCTCATACCTAGAACCCCAAACTGACCAAGGACAACCATTCTCCCTCATCTTGCAAACTCTTTGAACTCTTTTTGGCTCGTTGCAAGAAAAAAGTATTGACCGACCATTCTTTATAGCATACTCTTTTACTGCATCTTTAAAAACTTTCCCTGTAGAAAAACCTTGGAAACCCTCAGGTTTATATTTCTAAGATTACTATTCTCATCAAAAAAATTCAAAGTTTGAATTGAACACTTTGGTTTTCTTCAAATCCTTTTTTCTGTCCATCTTTCTCAACTAATTCAAAGCTGCCCTTTGCTCATTATCAAACTGACTTTCATCATTTTCGGACCTAGAATTTTCTTGCTCATCATTCTCTCATTCATTATGCTCCTCACCATCAACCACATAGGCATCATTATGCTCAACAACTTCAGGCTCTTCCTCTTGTTATTACTCTAGTTCCACAAAATCATCGTCAAAGTCTTCACTCTCACTTCCACTATCAGAATATGCCCCAAGGTAATCATCTTCCATATCACGCTGTTCTGGTTCATAAACATAATTTGTCCCTTCGCCATGTTCTGTTTCTTCAGCTTCAACATTCTCAAACTGATTCACATTGGAAGGGTCTGCTTTATCATGTTCAACTCTTGTACCTTGGATATACACATCAACTCTTCTATCAGGATTCAATGCATGATTCATTTGTTCCACATTATCATTCGTAATAATCTTAACCGACCCATCTTCTAAACCAAGTCCAGGAACAACATACCAAGCTTCATAGTCTTTATGGTAGCCAAATCTCCTAGCCAAAGCATAAAAGTCTAGAATCAGTCACTATCTCACACTTCCCGCTAATATATTCTGTCTTTCCATTACTCTTGTCAAATACCCCATCATAGAAGACAACCATAGTATAAAGTTTGAAAAAATTATCTGTGAAAGGAAAAGATAATTCAATGATAATAATGCCCAATATGGTAAGAAAACTAACAAAACAAATTTTAAATTAAAAAATAATATAAAGTAAAAGTGAAAGTCGCTCTCACTTAAACAATGTAAAATTTGACAATTGCAAATGTAAAATGTAAAATTTTGACAGAAACTATACGTGCATTAAGAGCCTAGCTCATTTATCTAATTTTACAAGCAAACACTCATTTGTTTAACATGAATAAATTACTTGATCTGCAACTCATTTCAGGTCAAATTCCAACACTCACTTTGAGATTTTAACTTCAATACCCATTATATACAATATAAAAATAATTAGATGCTCAAAGCTAAAGAACGGGAACAAAAAAAAAAAAAAAAAAAAAAAACTATTTCAAAATAGATCCATAAGCTAATCCGTTCACATATATATATTTATATATAATATCAATCAAATTAGTTTGCTTTTTTTTTTTTTTTTTTTCTGGGTTTCACTTTAGATTAATGTAGAAGCATTAATTAATATAGGGATCGTATTAGGGTTTGGAGGATTGTTCTGGATAGAATAGAGAGAAATGTTGGCAGGTGCTGGATTGTTTTATTGTCTCTTTTGTTCTTATCCCACTTCTTCTCCTGCAAGTAGGAGGAAAAAGTGGAAGCCAATTAAACACTTTTTTTTTTTTCTTTTTTTTTTTTTTTTTTTTTTTATACCTAAGAACTTGTTAGATACAAGCATTTCGATTGCAATAGCAAAGCTGATGAAAAATTGCAAAATAAATCATAAATTGGTGCAATTTTTATTTTTTTTTAGGTAATTGTAAAGTGAACTTTAAGCGATACATTTAGGACCTTGCCCATACAGATTACGAGTTCACAGTTTTTCGATGCTAACCAATTGGCACCCATGAACCAGATGCAAGATAACAATGATCACGAAAAAAAAGAGATCATAATTTTGTACTTTTGTATTAGCTAACATCAATATTTCTCTTGTATATCTTGCTAATTATATATTGTTGTACATAATATTCGCTAAGAAGACACGTCACCAGACAGCGCGGGCCAATCTCGGCAAGTAAGTAGAGAGTCAAAGTATCAGTCAAAGGACACGCAAGCGTCCCACGTGGATAAGCCATCCCATACCAGCACAACATTAAAAAAGAAACAAACAAGGCTAGCAGTGCCGAGTAAAGCCGAGTAGAAGACCATTTATGTTTGGCTCTACTCGGCATAGACAGGAAAAATCACATATTAAGGGTTTCTCCACCGCATATAAGGTATACAACTATGACAGTCAATTATGGGTCAACTATTGCATAACCACCAAGAGTCCAACAAAGAAACAAACAGATCTTCTCTCCAATATATCAAGCTATCAGAGTCCAAAGCAGATTTGGAATCAATAGCATTAAACACGCGATAATACTAAATAGGGAAATAGTCCTAAAACCAACTTTGTACTCCTCTACTTCTACGCCACGATTCCAAACCCTAGCGGCACCATGTATAAATACACCTGTAAAAAACACAGTAAGGGTGTGTGAAATCTTAGTGAGAACAAGAGACCAGAGTGTGTATTACTTTACGAAATAGTGGATTTGACTCGATTGCTAAGGCAACTACCCGTGGATGTTTCTCCGATCACCGGAGTTTTACCACTCCTCATTATTATTTATTTTTGTTACGTTCTTTATTGCATCTTATATTTACAGGTTTCTACTAACTTAAATCGTTGACTGGCTGACCATCGAGAAATCACCATCAACATATATATTTTTTTAAACTGCACAAATATATTTCAAAAGGAAAGAGACAAGGCAAAGCAACAACAACAAGAGTTAAAAGCTCAACAAACACCGAAGACCAAAGTAAAAGACAGGAAAACAGAGCAACAAATACAAAATGAAACATGCAGTGCAAAACCAAAGCCAAAGAAACATAGCAGCAAAGAAAGATGGAACACGACTAAAACTCTCACACCAGTAAAAGTTGATCATATAATAAACCACAAAAAAAAAAAACTTTGATCTTAGAAAAGAAATACGAGTCATGTGATATGCAGTACCTTGTAATCCATATCTCGCAATTGTCCTTCTCCTGTTCCGTTCAAGATAATCCTCCATTGTTGTAGAGCTTCTCTGCGTTAATGATGAATTGTGCCCTGAGATGGTGACTTGAAAAGAAAAGTGAAAAAACGCTTTGAACATCTTTGTCAATTGTGCCCTAAGATGGTGACTTGATGATTTTACAATATTGCCCCTTCTTGTTTTACTATTTTAACCTCGATTCTAACGGATTATGATATAAGCAAACATGTTATGACATAAGCCAACAGACTTCAAACAATTAATGGGTAAAGTGGCAACAATTGATACTTTCTTTCTATGAAATGACTAATTTAAGCCATTTGGAAAAATTAATAGCCATTTAGGAACCACCTCACCAAATCAGTGGCTCTAGATATCACTGACCCATAAATTTATTACAAAATGTTTTTATGAAAAATAATCATTTAAAGATAAGATATTCATTTTAGCTAAATAAATATTCATTATGAAAAATAAAATAAGAAAAGATTAATGGATTTTTTTTATTATTATTTATTAAAGTTTTTTTTTTTTTTTTTGTAATCTATTTATTTAAGATTTTATTATTGAGAATTTTATTGTTTTTCATTTTAATTTAAAGTTAAGATAATCATTTTAGCTAAATTAAATAGCAATAAGGGCAAAAGTGTACTTTCACAAGTTTTAAAATAGTAGACTTTCAAATATTTGGTTAAATGGACTAAAGTGATGAGTTTTGGAAAAAAAAAAAAAAAGAGGACTAAAGTGATAAATATGGAAAGACATTTATAAATATGACAAATTGCCAAAAAAAAAAATGGGACTTACGTGAAATTCTGCTTATTTAATAACACAAAACATTTCCCGCCATAAACTTATTTTAAGTCATCGGTTTTGAACTTGAAAATAATTGTTTTCAATCTTAATACATATTGTCTTTAAACACTTCTACGTGGTGTTATATTATCCTTATAGGGGCTGTTTGGCATGGCTTCCAAGAGGCTTAAAAGAGCTTTTGGGGTTCAGAAGTAACTTTTGGGATTGTTTGGATGACCTACCAGAAGAGCTTCTAAGATTTAGAAGCTCTTCTAGTGGAAGCCAGCCCCAACATGCTTCTTCTGGAAGAGCTTCTACAAAAACACGCGAGTTTAATGAAATTTTGTTATTGCCAATTTTACCCTTCTAAGTATAAATATCAAAATGAAATTGCCACTTATATCCTCCATTGTTTTTCTCATCGGGCATTGTTCTTCACCAAATGTTTTCAGATAAACCCTAAATCTCTCACTCAAATGGCATATGTTTCATCAAGTGATTCTACTCGATCATAAATTACCAAAGCCTGGCACAGGTAGGTAGCAAAAATTTGGTAGCTACGTATCCAGTCGACTCTGATACTTCTTTGCTCGTCAAAGGCCAGACCTTCACTTTGTCTAAATTCCAGCTACTTATATATTTTCTGGTACCTCTCTTGACTTTGTCTTTTCCATTATGATGTATATAATTTCAGACTTAAGCTTTTGCACTCGATTATGGACTTGATTTAGCTCTCGCATACCTATCTACTATTGGGATATTATTTTCTAGTTTTGTCTAACAATTGTTTGGTTATGAAATTTTTTGGTTGAAACCACACCATTTACCTCATTTATTTTGAATCTTTGTTCTGATTTGAACATAAATTTTGGGTTTTTCTGGTTGTTTGAATGGTTAATCACAATGAATGCACGAATTTACCTTTATTTGTTGTCTTGGATCAATAGTTTGGATAATTGATTTTATAATTGGGTTTTAAGAGAAATTCGGTATAATTAGAAAAATAAAAAAGACAAATTTGTTTCAAATAAGCTGTATGAATAGACTCAAGAGTTAGATTAGCTATTACAAATTGTTATGGATTGTATCCTTGTATCAGTATGCTCAGAAAAGATCTCGAATATCTAGAGGTCTTCAAGATACTGAAATGGGAAAGATAATAAATAATCATTGTCATTCTTGTACTTTATGTGGTTCAAAGAGTACATAGTAATTAGCATTATGTTAAGTGATGTAGAAGTTATGGATAGACTCACGGATATGAAGAGAAATATTGGAGTGATGGATTAGGTTTCTACTGTAAGATGATATGAATCATGGATGTGGTGGTTTATTCATTAGCTGGATGGTTGGGATGTGTCTATGTTATGGTAGCTGCAAGGCTAAAGTTGGAAGGATAGATTGAAATAGTAATATAGGACATAAACTTAGGGAGTACAAAAAGAGAGGCTTTGATCATTATTTTTTGGTGGTATGTTATTTTAAGGAAAGCCCAGCTTGATGATTTAATTTTGCTTTCTAGGATTTTGTTATGTAAGTGTTGTTTTTTCAGATCAATACACTGTTATGTGCGGAAATTACTCTGTGTTTGTAGTTATTTTCATGAGTTGAGATCAACTATAACTGGTATATTGCAGGTGAATGTTACAAAGGCATATAAGACATACTGCAAGAGCAAGTAGTTGTAGGAAGCAGACATTACATAAGGTCAAATAGTACAAGAAGGTGAAAGACAGGATTGTTCTCAAGGAAAGGAAAGCATATTTTTGGGCAGTTCAGACTTGTGCCCATGTAATCGCCCCTCTAGAATATTGAGGAAGTAGCGATGAAGTGCTTGGTATGTGTTTGCTTGACCTGGAATTTATGTTTTACCTGGTTGAGAGGGACCAGCAGCTGAGGGTAGAGTTTCATCAGACACGTTACAAGGGACAGATTCTGGTCATATTTGCCTAAGAGTTCAATTTGTCATATTGATAGCATGAAGATCCTGATTGGCTGATTCAGAGTCTTCTGTTTCATGTTATTTCAATCAGTTAATCATATAGTGACATTGAAGCCAGATGCTAACAAATAGTCCTGTCAGTGTTGTAAACTTGGGCATCTATTAATCCATGTATGAATGTAATTACATGGGGATTTTTCAGTATAGATTTATGCACTGCGTAATGGTTTTGATTTTTCAGTATAGATAAATAAAACTGAATTTTTGTTTTAAAAAAAAACCCATAAAAAATAAAATAAAATAAAAAGAAGATCCCTTATGAATAAGATCAAAATATAGAACTTTAAAAAAGTTTGATAAACTAAAAATATAATTATAATTAATCATTGATATTGATCATTTTTAATTCCACAAAAAAAAAAAAAAAAAAAAAAAAAAAAAAAAAAAAAACTTCTTTTAATTTAGTTTCTTGAGTCGAAGTTGAATATAGAAAAATCAAAGAGATAAGACTAGTAATTAAGGGAGGGTGTGGATTGAAATTAGTCAACGGAGTTTATCGTGTTTATCAATCATTGTGATTTGTACATTGTCCATTTCTCAAAGAAAGATTATTCTTCAAGTTAGTGGGGGACCTCTAGAGCACTACAATGGCGACAACTTGATTATGACTTGTGTTAATGCTATTTCATTTCATTTACCAGCAATCATTATAGTCGTTTTGCTTTATTTCCATTCTATTTTAAATATTCTTTTTAAGTATTTAATTTAATTTAATCAAATTAAATAATTTTATACGAGAAATCGAATTTATATTATATGTTTTTATAGATAAATATTAGAAAATCAAATATCTTCCAAAAACAAAAGTCTTCTGTGTATAAAAACAAAAGTCTTCTGCGAATATATACAAAAGCGAAGGCCCAGAAAAATAAAGCATAAGACAAACGCGCCTACCTTTTTAATATGGCAAGTTGGCAACTCTTTCTGAATGCTGAGTATAATTCACAGTAGAGAGTACAGGTAAAGGAGCAAAAGATGAAAAGAACAACACTTATAGCAAAATAATAATAATAATAATAATAACTTGTAGCTAATGATTATCTTTGACGACACTGATTGGTTAATTAGTTTAGTTCATGTTTTTTTTTTCCTCAGTTGAGACAGATTTTCTTTTTCCTCTATTGTATTTTTTTTTTTTTTATCCCCTTTATATATATATATTAGTAATTTACAAGCGAGAGATCATTTCCTTTAATTTCAGTAAGGACCTTAATGAAATAACATAGATTTTTATGAATTTTGATCTGATTTTTTTTTTTTTTAATGATAAGTTTAATGTAAATATGTAATCTACATATGAATAAAATTTGAGAATTTTTTAAGCACTAGAACTATTTATTCCGATTTTATTAAATATGAAGGCATTGGAAAAATGAAAGAAATATAGAAAATTAAAAAAAAAAAAAAAAAAAAAAGTTCTAGTGCCTTCATATTTGAAAATTCAAAAAAAAAAAAAAAATAGCACTATAATTTTTTAAATTTCCTACATTTCTCCCATTTTTCCAATGTCTTAATATTTAACAAAATCCGGATAAATAGTTATAGTGCTTACAAAATTCTCAAATTTCATTCATAGGTAGATTTTATTAAACTTATCATCAAAAATTCATAAAATCGATGTGATATCAAACAATACATATACGGTCCGGATATCTACTCCCATAACGGGAGATAACTGCTCTCACAAACCGGGAAGAAAACTAAACTCTCCACACATGCTTTTAATATGTGCATGGTAGGAACGAAACCCCTCACATTAATGTAGAAGAGAGGTGTATTACCACCTTTGCTAAGAGATGTTGTGCTATAAGCCTATAATGCGTTAACATTTTATTTTTATTTTTTTTGGAATGCGTTAACACTTAGGGCTCGTTTGGTACGCTGTATTGTATTGTATTGGATTGTATTGGACTGTATTGAATTGGATTGTATTGTATTGGACTGTATTATTCTTATACAATCATGTGTTTGGTGATATTTTGTATTAGATTGTATTATGCTGTATTAACTAATACAACCTTATATTCTGTATTAGATAATACGATATCCACCGTATTAGACCAATTAAAATGTATTAGCTAATACAATACAGTAAATAGTGTAAAATAAACCAAACATTGTATTGTATTATTCTAATACATTTTAAACTCCTAATACAATACAATGCGGCGCACCAAACGAGCCCTTACTGATTAGAGTTTGAATCACTTTCTAATTTGACTTTTAACCTATATGAAAGAGAAGTTGAGTTTAAATAAAACACTAATTTATATCTATATATATATATATATATAAAAAAAAAAACAAATCTTGATCACCTTATCTTTTCTATGTTTAGGTGTCTCTCGTAATTTGATTTCCTTTCCCACGGTAGAATTTCAGATTAGTAAACACCTTGAAAAAAAAAAAAAAAAAAAAAAAAAAAAAAAAAAACTATAAAGAAATTGATTGATTCTATAATTACCCATTAAATAGTGTAGAACACAAATAAAAAAAAGATTCAATAATGTCCTAATGCTAACTTACATATTAATATGTAATATGATATTTCCTTAAATAGTATATAAAATCGGAAAATCGAAATAAAAAAAATCACTCAAATTTATATTAAATTACACTTATTCTATGTGATAATATCATAATCCAACATGATAAGGTTATATACAGCAGACCCATTATGTCTACCAGTGTTGGCTTGATCATGTACAATCACATTAAAAGATAACATGATCATATGCTATTTCAACTTAAGAGCAACTCATATAGAGGGTGTATTCAATTAAGATTTCAAATGACTTTTATATAATTTAAAACTTTGTATTTATTCAATATAGACTTTTAAAGACTCTATAAAAGTGATAGAGTATTCAATATACACTTTTGTAGACTTTAAAAAAAATTATTAAAAATCATGGGGTGTTCTATACAGACATTTATAGACTTTTAAAAAGCCATTAAAAGTCATAAGGTATTCAACCAAGATTTTTTTAAAAGCGTATAAAAGTTAGGAGGTATTCAAAATATCAATGACTTAGGGGCCGTTTGGTATGCCGGCATCTTGGCATGGGAATGGGAATCTGATAGGATTCCCATGTTTGTTACTAGGTTTGTATTTTCAGATTCCCGGGAATGTGAATCCCATGGGAATCACATTACCCTCCAAGGGGGTAATGTGATTCCCGCCCCAACAGGTGAGTTTCAGATTCCCCTCCATCTGATTCCCACCGTGGGACCCACCTCATTAAATTTTTTTTTTTATTTTTATTTTCTTCTTCTTCTTCGTTCTTCACCAGCCTTTCTTCTTCGTTCTTTGTTCTTCTTCTTCGTTCACCAAAATCATTCCAAAAACACAATCCAAGTTTCTTTAATCAAATTCCTCAAACAAAAATCAAAAATTAATTCCACAAACCCAAATCAATTCCGATAATCCAAACTTTTCATTCAATCAAAACCACATCAATTTCAAAAACAAAACAAAAAAAATGGGTTTCGAAGAGGCCAGTCGGAGGCAGCAGCCATCGATAACAAATTTGGGTTTCGATCAAGATGACGATGAGCATCAATCTGGGTTTCGATCATGATTGATGGAGCAAATATGGGTTTCGATGATGACGAAGAAGAACATCGATCGACGAGCAGATCTGAACAGATCAAGCACCTTCCATCGTCGAGCATCGACGACGACGATCCCGGCTGGAAGGAGGCGACGACGACGACAAACAAAAACCTGGTCGGAGGCTACGAAGATGACGATGGCGATGATCTGAGAGAAAGACAAAGAGAGAGAGAGAGAGAGAGAGATGGAAAGAGATGAAAGGATCTGGGTTTTGAACTTTGGGCTTGGGAAAAAGATGAAAGAGATGAATTGATGTTAGATTTTTTTTATTTTTTATTTTTTAGTTTTTAATAAATAAATAAATAAATAAATCAAATTCCCATGTACAACCAAACACTTTTACTTAATATTCCCAGGAATCTGACATTATATTCCAATGCACAACCAAACACATGTATATAACTTTCCCAGGAATCACATTCCTAGATTTCACTTTCCCAGGAATCACATTATTTTGATTACCCCATACCAAACGGCCCCTTATAGTGATATCAAATCTCACAATTTGTCTTTCCTTCCTACCAAATCTTTGAAAAACATAAACCACCAAATATACGTTCTATTTTCAAATAAGAGCACAATCATTTTTGTTCGGTGGTTTTTATGTTTTATCTAGTAAATTGAATTAATTTTGTGTAGATTTTTTAAACTCATTGTCATAATTTCATAAAGATATTTTAATGTTAATATTATCATCAGTTTGCTACATTTATTCTAAAAGAAAATTTATATTACTTTGACTAATTATAACAAACAAATAAATTTTTGACTAATTATTAAAAAAAAAAAATTAGGTGCATAATTGTATTTATGATACAAAATATAATAATAAATAAATAAAAATTTTAAAATCAAGTATATAAATATAAATGTTTTATCAAGTATAATTAACGATGATTTTATATTTTATTCTTTTGGAAAAAAAATATTGACAAGAGAAATATATATAATTTCTAAAACAAAATATATAATATATTTAAAAGTTAATTAACATCTATAAAATGTCAATGAAAACCTTTTAAAATGAAAGTCTATGAAAATATTTTAGAATAAATATTTATAAAAATCTTTAAAAATGAAAATATATGAAAGTCTTTCGAAATGAAAATCAATAAAAGTTTTTCATAATTCTTTAAAATTTATAAAAGTCAATAAAATCTATAAAAGTTATCTATTTGAAAAAAAGTCTTTAAAAGCTTTTGAAATCCTAATTAAATTCATCCTCCTTGATGTCACGTGCGCACAATAAAAGAGAATTACAGGCTAAAGTAATCGGTCAACCAGCATACCTGGTACTGGTAACGCGCTTTATAACAAACTCAATAGGAAAAGATTTGTTGGGTTGTGGTCTTTGTGGAAGGAGATAGGAAAATCGGTAAGATTTTTTTTTTTTTTTTTGGGTCTCGTTTCTTAATCATTTCTCTTCCTCGTTTTCGACGAATATTCAATATTACTTTTCTTTGATCACCAATAATTTATTACAATTATATATATGCACTTACGTTCTGATGCTCTCTTCTATTTATTCTCATTCTCCGTTCTCGCTCTCTCTTCCGCAAACTTAGAGCGGTGAAGTTCAGAGTATCTGGTGAGCCAAGTGTGTGTGTGTGTTTTAAATGAAAGAATTCGTTATCATATGAAGCAATTCAATTCTTCAATTGCTGTGGTTTATATTTTTGGCGATTTTGACTTCTTGTTGTTGCTCACGTTTTTGGAATTTTCGAGCTGCAATTTTTCTCTGCTTGAAGAGTATGGAAATTAGGGTTTGCGTGAATGAATCGGAGTTTCAGATGAATTGGAAAGCATAATTTCAGTGTTTTTTATTTTAAATCTATGCGTTGTTGCCTGAATTTCTTGAGATTGTTTATTATTGTTGTTAATGTATCTGATTTTTTGTTGCGAATGTATTTCACTGATTTTGGATGGATTTGTTTGTGATTGGTGTTCTATTATGTAAATTCTCGGGTAGAGATATGCAGATAGCGTAGTCTAGTGTTTTTTTATTAGTTATTTATTAATTTGTCTTTTGATTCGTTCTTTGTCATTAAGTGCAACTTTGTTGATTTAATAATATTTCATTAGTTGTGATCTTTTAAATTAGTATTTAATGTGAGCTGTATAAACTAATCAATTATTGTGTTATTTGAAGTGGAATGTAATTTGATTTTTAGAACATATCCTTTGTTGACAATTCAACAATGAAAAGTGATTTACACACAAATATATATCTTATCTACGAATATATAATTGTTTTCATTAGGTGTTTGGTTACTTGTCAAAATCAACATAGAGAATCAAATAAACCGTTTCATTTGATTATTCTTTATTTATTTCTACAGTCCACTGTGCCCATTGCAAACCTTGCCAGTTGTTGCCTTGTTGTTGAAATTTAGAAATTGCCTGGATGCATGCAGCAGTGCATATTCTTATACCAAACGGCTCTGTTTCAAGCTGTTTTGGTGTTTTCAGTGGATGGCTATTATCGACTTAGATGTTATATATTTAATTGATTTGCCTTATTTTAAAACATTGAATCCAAGACTTCTTAATTAATTATAAAAGATAGTAGGTCTGAGGTCAGGTAGGTACTACTTGAGCAAGCATTTTTATAGAGAAACTGACTAGGAATATTTCTACGGGATTTAGCTTTATATGGGAGTCACGTTGATCTCACCTTATTCTAATTGACCGTAAATATAGATGGTTTTATTTGAAGGTGGTCCTCATAGATTGCTGTGAAGGAGTAAGTAGATTTATCATTTATGTATATTTTTTGTTTTCATTATTTATTCTGATTCTTAGCAAGTTTATTTCGTATTTCATTGGGTATCTATCTCCAAGGATCATTTAATAGAAGAGAGATTATTGGTTTTAGTTTGGAAAGGGGGAAGTCAGCTTGGTGAGGGATTTGCAGAAGCAAATGAATTTTATTTAGTAGTCATAAATACGTTTAAGACATTGATTATGTGTACCTTCATTATGATGTTGCTCACTTGCTCTTTGATATTCTTAAAAGAAACCTCTATAGGTTATAGTTAACTCTCATGGCTGTCTAATTTTATTCTACCATCTTAATGCTATCAGGCTGCAATAAATTGTGCACGGATGAATTTATTGATTTTTCAATGCATGTAGCAATTAGTTACTATTTTCCAAGAGGGTTGTATATTATACTTTTTCATGGACCAAATTCATTATGTATCTATTACTATTACTACTGGTTTTAGAAACTGTTCCTATACATCGTTATTGATGTTCATAGCTGTTTCTATACTTGGTAGAATCAAGAAATGGGGCAAGCTTTGGGTTGTATTCAAGTGGACCAATCAACTGTTGCTATCAAAGAAACCTTTGGGAAGTTTGATGATGTGCTTGATCCTGGTTGTCATTGTTTGCCTTGGTGTTTGGGGAGTCAGGTAGCTGGTCATCTCTCTTTACGTGTGCAGCAGCTGGATGTTCGATGTGAAACAAAAACCAAGGTTTGTTGCATAATAAACCTCCTGACGAAAAGATTTAATATACAATTACTACTTATTTAATTTTCTGATTTCATTATTATTGCTTTTTAGATTCTTCTGCTAAGTTACTTGGAAGTTGGAACTATGGCTTGAATACACTATTGCATCAGAGCACATAATTGACATAGGATATTTATTTTTATTTCTATTTATAATGCATATAACAGGAACATATAAAGATCAAGAGGTTTGCATTAGGAACATTGTGTGTGTTTTTACTTTTTTTTTACACATAAAAAATGCATTATAACTTGATCTGAATGACATTATACATTTTAAATTCTTGAGGAACTTCAAGGTGAATCTATGATAAAAAAAATTTCATTGGAGTTGATAAAGTTGGAATTTTGCTGCTTCAAGTTAGAACCCATCATGATTTGTTGTCTACTATTTGACCATTTCACTGATTATTATTAATTTATTATTGTAAGAGTTAATATGTTTGAACATCCATCCATTGATCATTGATTCTGGTATTTGGTATTTCTCAGGATAACGTGTTTGTTAATGTGGTTGCATCCATTCAATACCGAGCCTTGGCAGATAAGGCTGAAGATGCTTTCTATAAGCTCAGCAATACCAGATCACAAATCCAAGCTTACGTCTTTGATGGTATGGCTGTGTAACATGGTTCAGATCCAATTCCTTCTGTTGTTGCATGTTTTATTTTGGATGATTGAGTTTCCATTTAAGTAGCAGCTTTATATGTGTCTAGAATTATAGCCCTATGGTTCGGATTCTTGTTTTCTCTTGCTCGCTCTGCAGTTAACATATTATTTCCCTCTGCAGAGCTTGTCCACAAATTTCTTGAGCTGTTTATACTTATTACGCATTCAGTTTTTTTACAAAGTTTATCTTGAAAATTTGGAATGGGTCTGTTTGGGTGAAGTTGGCTTCATATTGAAAATAATTTATGATTATTTTCTTTTCGTAGAATTGTAAATAACCAACATGCCTGCTTCATACTTAAAGGTAGAAGAGTTGTTGGAAGTTTAATTGTTCATCAGTATAGGATAATTGATCCTATGTTTTAATTGGACTCCCGTTCTGCTGTATTATTGGAAGGTTAATAAATTATCTAACTATGCAAAATAAAGCTCATTAATATATGTATTCAGGAATACTTGTTAATTAATTTTTTTGAGTTCTTAATCTTATTCTTCTTTTGTACTGATTCAATACCCATTCTCTCCTCATCTCACGTTCAGTTTGTTGGTAAGTTTCGATAAAGCACAATGTTTTATGGGAATCTAAAAAGTAATAGAAAAGAAAGTGATGAAGGTTGAGGTCCTGCTTTGAGCAAGTAGCTATGTTTGTTCAAAAAACTTTGTTTTAACAGATAATATACCTTGGAGATGTCTCTTTTCTGTATTTTTAGATCAAAGTTTGTCTGAGGAACTAACAAGCCTACATTTCTTGCGCAGTTATTAGGGCAAGTGTTCCTAAGTTGGACCTGGATGCAACTTTCGAACAGAAGAATGATATAGCCAAAGCTGTGGAAGAGGAGCTTGAAAAGGTACTTTTTGGTATGCTTTATATAATTTTGAATTTGCCAAATCAGACAAATGCAAAGATGAGCTATATTTAAATCTTCAATCTTTACATATAGGCCATGTCACATTATGGATTCGAGATAGTTCAAACACTCATTGTGGATATCGAACCAGATGAGCATGTCAAGAGAGCAATGAATGAGATAAATGCTGGTAAGATTCTGAATTTCCTCATAATTAAGGACTTTGATTTGTAATCTTTTTCACACAGCAGTTTAGTAATTGGACACAAAGTCAAAATTGTAGCATATAATTCGTGTCTGATTCCCTATACTTCAAGTTATAATATGTAACACAAGTCTGAAAGATGATGCTTCTTCTTAAACTGGTATTGTCCCCTATGTTATGCACCGAAACATTAAAGAGAAACTTGATCTGTTTGGCTGCTTGGTCAATATGGCCCAATAAACATATTATTTTTAGTTGTAACTTGTAATCATAATGGAATACCGAATTGTCTGTTTATAGTATCCCTCAGTTACATTGATAACCATGCCCCTATTAAGCGGTGATGTTCAAATCTATTTAGCATGTATAACCATAATTTTCGCAGAATGTTTGAAAAAAAATTCAACTATATTCGTGAAGATTCACATATTTTTTTTTCACCGGTGATAATTAGCTGCCAGAATGAGGTTGGCTGCAAACGAGAAAGCAGAAGCAGAGAAAATATTGCAAATCAAGCGAGCTGAGGGAGATGCTGAATCTAAGTATCTGGCAGGTCTTGGTATTGCTCGTCAACGCCAGGCCATTGTCGATGGGTTGAGGGATAGCGTGCTGGCCTTCTCAGTGAATGTACCTGGGACAACATCAAAGGATGTCATGGACATGGTTCTGGTCACTCAGTACTTTGATACAATGAAAGAAATCGGTGCGTCCTCAAAGTCTAACTCTGTTTTCATCCCACATGGACCAGGAGCTGTTAAAGACATTGCATCACAGATCAGGGAAGGGCTTCTTCAGGGCAATGCTGCTCGTAGTGACTGAGTGTTTCAAGTTTCTGTTAATATGAAGATATCTGGCAGTCTTTTATTCAAGAATTATAATTACTGTGTTACAGTACTTGACAGAGGGTTATATTGCTAGGCATGTTAATGATGGTAGAGGATGTCACATTATATTTGCTTGTTCTTGTGTGCAGTTGTCAACTTAGTTTGGTATTGGAAGACGTTTAGCAAATTAAGCGTGGTTATAAATATTTTGCTATAAAGTTTTTTTTTTTTTTTTTCTAGCACACATTAAGCGTGGTTATACGGATATAATATAGATGCTGTCTGCCTTGGTTTGTTCATGGGGTGTGCCGTTGCGCTATAATAAAGCCTGGATGACTTTCCTGCTGATCAAATAAAGCCTGGTTTTCATTCGGACATTATTTTATTTATGCAGACAAGTTCTATGGCAACATATAAATAAAGGAGAATGTTATCTACCTTTCTCACTCATTGCTTGATATGTATATACTATTTTATTTAATAAAAAGCTTACTTTTTACCACAAAACTTGTTTACATCTTAATTTTTACTATAAAACTTGTTTACATCTTTACCCTTTATTAATTAAATGATAGAAACAGTCATCAGGGTAAAGACGTAAACAAACTTTTCATCAAAAAGTAAGAGTTTTTTATTAAATAAAAGTGTATACCTATCAAATAATGCGTGGGAACTGGGAAAGGCAAATGGAAAAGGTGAATAACATTCCCCATAAACAAATGTAAACAATTCAAAACAAACATCAAATGACACCTTACATTATAAAAAGTTAATCAGCAGCAAAGTCGCAATATGCTACAACTTTGATCTCCAAAACCCAAGCTAATCAATACTGAGTCCTTTACCAAATCAGTGTTGAAGTAGATGATATGGACTCAAAAGTAGTCACAACAATTTAAATGAGGTCTTTAGTCGAAGTGCCACAACATTCATGCCGGGGGACAAAAATTCCTCGTGAAATATTTTGCTCAAACCAAGTATACCCTCCATTAAGGGTGGATGGGTAAAATTTTTAAAGAAGAAATTAATGATGAGGGTTTCAGACAACAGCTACAATTATTTTTACAACTCTTTGCCACAAAATATGAAATCCAATAACACATGATGCGATCAAAGTTGTTCGCAAAAGTCATTCTACTGGACATTATTGTTATCCACCACTCAAATGCATTGTCATCCACACCCTCATACCAAAAATATGTGCTTCCTTTATGGCTTGAGAGCCAAAGCCAATCCAATCTTCGCACTCTTTTCAATTGCCCTAGTGTCAACCTCTCCAGATATAGTAAAGAGAGATTTCGGACGCCACTCATGCTGGATGAGAGCACTTGCTTTACCACAGTTGTTTACACGGGCCTTCAACATGGTCAAAGGGTCTAGTGCATGCTGGGTTCCAATCGTCAGAGTGTTCTCATTGCTTGAAAAGCTATGGGTCAGCTCCGCACCAACAGCTGTACTGGTCAGTGGCCTAACAATGTGGTAGTAGGAAGCCTTGAGGGCGTCACCTTTGTCATTCCTGTAATCATCAACAAAAATCACCTCTTCAACAACCGAGAAAAAAGACTCATGCACACCAAGTAGACATAACTAAAATTTAATTATAAAATTGTTTTCAGAAGTCAGAAAAACAGTTTTTAAACTTTATGCTCCTCTAAGACCACCTCAAGTAACACACCCCAACCACTAATTATCCAGAACTTCTGAAATGTAAAGAATAGGTGATACTTGTCTGATGCCATACAAAAAGAAAAATATCTTCAATATACAACAAACTAAAAGCATTTTACTCAGACCAGCATGCAAAATAATATAAAACAATTGACTTCCTGCAAAGAGCTCCATCTTTAGGAAATTAATTAATATATATATATATGACAACCATATAGAAAAAATATCTGCATTTATGCAGAAAGAAGTACTCACACTGTCAGGGAAGCAATTAGGTCAGTATTGGTATAATTCAACCCTGCATTGCATTTAGTGAAATTCCCAGTGGCAGTGTCAAATGATAGATCAGTCCCAACAGAAACAGTAGGATTTCCAATCACACCAGAGAAGTTGACAATGGGATTTGCGGTCAATCCAATACTAGTGCTTATTCCAGCGTACTCGTGCTGATACTGGAGTTCAACCTGTCACCACGATAACAAAATCAGATTCTAGACCAACAATGGACGACTACATCACTGTCTCGATTAATGGGGCAAACAGATTAAAGAAGTGAAGCACCACACACACTTCCTCATTAGTCAGACCTCGGATAAAACATAAAGAAAACAAACTTCATTGGCAAGGAATATAAATTTCTTACCTTTCCAGATCTCTGATCAGGAACAACAAAGCTAAAGATCGACTTGAGCCCAGGTGCAGGTTCATCAATAGTGATAGTTGTAAAAAGCTACACATGAACAAAATACATCCAAGAAATAAATTCCATTATATTGAAATCAAGATAACATTCTGATAAAATTCCATACAAAATAATGGAATATCATACTTCAAGTAGGAGGAGAAAAGCATAGAATGAATACAGCCAAGAGGAGCCTGCTTTTAGTCAATCATACTACACGTATCAATGTTAAGACTTATCTTACAAGCAAAAAAGCAAATAAACAGGTCATAACCACATTGGGATATTGTCACATATTTAGGATAAAGAAATCAGGACAACAGTTTAGTGACGGATAAGTTTAAATTTATTGCAAAAAAGAAAGAAAGAAAGCGAGCACTATACAAAATTCATCATAGTGTAGCAAAACAGTCCTATACAGTAGTGAACAAACCAGTCCTGACAAAACCCACATAGGGTAATCAAAAATCTAAGTTCAAACCAAACCAACAGAGATCATTCACTCCATTTATCTTCCTACCAAAGCATATAATGTTGTACACATTTTGATACATAAAACTTATTATAACAAATTGCTACAACTTATGAAATTTAGTGCCGTAAAACATTACTGAAATCTAGCATGTAGCTCAGATGCAACAAACCCAACTAAATTATTAGTATTTTGAAAAACTAGCAATGAAGAAGCAGTTTATTATGAGATATAGAAAACAGCCACAAAACCACAAGTAGGACTTACATTAGAGTTGGTGTCCACTTTAACATCAGTAGTGATGTTCTTGTTCTTCAGCTGGCTACTTACATCAGCCAAAAACAGCTCACCCTTCTTAATCCCACTTGAAGTTATTGCCTGAAATGCGTTCAAATAACAAGAAGCACATCTTAAAATCAATGAGAAATGTGTAATGAGTCTAATGACATCCTTTTATACAGTGGATACTCTAAATTTTCTGCTATCAACAACTCAATTTTTTTCAAAAAAATGAAACTCAATAGACAAACAAAGCAAAAACGTTATTAATAATGAAACTAAACACACTCACTACTCCATTGGAAGTGTAAGTAGTGACAGTGAATTTGTGGTCGCTCTGGTAATCCTTGTAGAGAAGATCTACAAGAGAACATAAATGAAAATCAAATAAATTACAAGTTACAAATTGAGAATGATAAACGAAAATGAAATGATTTATTCACAATCGATTACCTCTAGCTTTCTTGCCGATATCAGTGTAGAGACCAGGGCCTTTTCCCATGATTTTCCCGAGAAAATGAAAAGGAAAGCTGAGAGAAAAATAGTTTTGATGTTCTGGTTTTCTTAAGATAGAGAGATGGAGGAAAATAATAAAATCAAAAACCCTAGAATTATTGTTCGATTGTTCGTCGATCAGAAGTCATTTGAACCGTTGGATTTTGCGTGAGGAAGAGGTTGGCTTTTACCAACCGTTGATTTATAATTTAAAAGAAAGAGCTTGCAAGGTTGTTGCGTTGTTGTGCACATGAAAATCGGGTCCAAGGGTATTTTGGCATATTCGCCATTTTGGTTCTGTTTTTTTTTTTTTTTTTTTACAACGTGTTTTTGTTGTATAGATAATTTATAAAAAAATTTTTTTTTTTTTTTTTTTTTTTTTGTGTGTGTGTGGTGTTTTTCTGGTCGAGGTGGCAACAATTTGAGCATACACGTTTTCCGTCTCTTGTCGTATCGTATGAAACAATTTTCCTTTCGTATTACAAAAATAAAAAATAAAAAATTTCCTTTTGATTTTTTTTTCTTTTTAAATATTACATTTTACATAAATTGGGGGTTTTTTTTTTTTTTTTTAATAATAGGGGAGAACTCAAACCTGCAACCTCGTAATGCAGGTGTGAGAGGTTTTACCATCGGACTAACATCATCTCGTTAATAAAACATTTCCTTAAATTAGCCACTTTTTCAAACCAAAGTCACATCACACATTACTAGCGAGTGAAGTTCATAACTTGTATATAAGTCTTGGTCTATCTTAACTAAGTAGACGCGTTTTGAGTCATAAACGAATGATACTGGCGTGAAACCCATGATCCAAAGAAAATCCATGAGGGTAATGGACACGTCTGTATAAAGCCCAAAACAACAATATCTT
Source organism: Acer campestre (assembly GCA_954870605.1). Taxonomy (NCBI): domain Eukaryota; kingdom Viridiplantae; phylum Streptophyta; class Magnoliopsida; order Sapindales; family Sapindaceae; genus Acer; species Acer campestre. Next base: position 27,964,949 of record OX940806.1, on the reverse strand, counting down.
TTTGGTGGATTTGGGTCAAAAATGATGGTTATCATTATTTCCACACGATTTGAAATATAACCACTAAGACAATTAATTGACAAAAATTTTCCTCATAGACTAATTTGATACATAATTACAAGTTAGACTTTATGTACCAGTGATGATCACTCGATTGATGGAGTATAAATATTGACTTGTCAATACTACTTTTAAAGTGTATTGGTGTCCGGTGATTTTTTTTTTTTTTTTTTTTTTTTGATAAATGGTGTCCGGTGATTATTACAGGCCCGTTTTCGTTTTTGTTTTCTAAATCCGATTTCGAATACGCGTTCGTTACCGTTTTTCATTTTATTTTTCATTTTATTTTCTAAAACAAAAACAAAAACAAAAACAACAACAGTGTTAAAAGTGAAAAATTTCCAAAACAACTTTTTTATGTTTTCCATTTTGTTTTTCATTTTGTTTTTCACTTAAATTAAAAAACTCAATTTTTTTTCTTTTTTTCTTTTTTTCTTCCTTTCACTGATCATCTCCTTCTTCTCCATCTCTCTTCTTCTTCTTCTTCTTCTTCTTCCTTCCTTCTCCTTCTTCCTTCCTTCTCCTTCTTCTTCTTCTTCTTCCTTCTTCTTCTTCCCGTCCGGCCGTCAGACCGACGCCGTCCCTCCTTCCCGTCCGTCAGATCTTCTTCTTCTTCTTCTTCTTCTTCTTCTTCTTCCCAGATTTCCGTCCAGATCTGACGGCGTCGGTCTGACGGAAGCCCGACGCCGTCCAGATCCGTCGGTCATATCTTCTTCTTCTTCTTCCCTACTTCTTCCCTCCGTCGATCTTCTCCTTCTTCACCGCCGAGCTCTTCTTCTTCTTCTTCTTCTTCTTCTTCTTCCCTTCTTCTTCTTTCCAATATGCTTAAGAGAGGACATCTGGAAATTTCTGGAAAATTTCCAGATTTTCAGATTTGTTAATTAAAAAAAATATGGTATTTTGTTGATAAATCTAGTATTTTGTTGGTAATTTGTTTGATTTGAATGGGTTTTTGATGTTGTTGTATTTTGATTTGGATTTTGATTCTTCTTCTTCTTCTTCAATTTTCAAATTTTAAGAGACATTTCTTCTTAAATTTCCAGATTTTAAGAACATTTGGAAGACGACATTTGCAAAATTTCTGGAAAATTTCCAGATTTTCATTGATAGATCTAATATTCAATTGTAAGTCAGTGTTAGAATATTAAGTTTCTATTTTGATGGCAGACCCATGTTTACTGGTAGGGTTCAGATACAAGATTGCATAAATGGTGCTAAAGATTTGAGTAGGAGCAATCATATTGCTTATTTTTAATATATTTTTCTCTTATAACTGATGCGAGTATAGCAATTTTGGCATTAATGGGTTGGTAGATGCTCGTGTTGGACTTAAATACAGGGAAATGATTATTTTTTTGAGTTATTTGGATCGTTTAGCGATATTTTTGAGTTATTTGGATCGTTTAACACTGAAAACAGTATATACAGATCAATGATGATAGATTTTTTTTTTTTAATAGATTGATTTGGTCTTATAAATTGGAAAAAAAATATAGTGATGATGATGATGATTCATAAACTGGAGATTGATCTGGTCTAAAAAATAATAATTAATATTAAATTATTCAAAATACAAGTTCCAGGATATGTTACCAGACGCGTTTTTTATGTTTTCATATTCGGAATCCAGCTTTCAGGAAATGTTACCAGACGCGTATTTGGATTTCGAAACTGAAACCAAAAACACTGTTTTCATTTTCATTTTTATTTTCGAAAAACAAAAACAAAAACAGCATTTGAAAAACGTTACAGGACGGGCCCTAAAACTGATGGAATAAATCTTCATTAGTGAACTTTAATGATGCGAAGAAATTTTATTAATCGAAAAACATATGCATACCTAGTCATTAGTCGGGGAGTATATTGAGTTTTACCACTTGAAATGTATATCGTAGTACACACATAATTTTGATAGATAAATCTTTCTTAGATTATTTGGGGTTGCTTGGCAATTGTGTCGATCTCTTTTAGATGATCGATTTTTCTATTAAAATGGTAACGCTCGGGCTATTTGAGTCACTCATGTTGCTCAACAATTGTGGTGACTCAAAAAATAAAAGATACAATGAGGAGTATCAACCGAGGGTTGACATTTACATTCCGATGATTCATGTAAGTATTAGATGTGTAAGGGGGTAAGTTTTTTGAAAAGTTGGTTATGACTGTATTAGATAGGTTTGGTATAATTTCCTTATAAATTAACTTTTCATAACCAAAATGGGCCTGTCCTGCAGCTTGTTTTCAGTCTGTTTTTGTTTTTATTTTCCAAAAATGATTTCGAATTCGCGTCCGGTAACCTGTTTTTCATTTTATTTTCAAAATACAAAAACAAAATGAAAAACAAAACCAGTGTTAAAATTGGAAAATTTGAAAAACAAAAAAAAATTGTTTTTCTTGAATTTGGTTTTGTTTTTCAAATGAGGTGGGTCCATATCATTAAATAAGTGGGTCCCTATCATTAATATTTTTTTTTTCTTCTTTCTTCCACCTGACATCGCAGGTCTTCTTCTTCCTCTTCTCCTTCTTCCTCTTTCCTCCTCCTTCCTCTTTCCTCATCCTCCTCCGCTTGCTGCACCGATCGCCGCCGTTTCTTCTTCTTCTTCTTCTTCCTCTTCCTCCTCCTCCGCTCGCTGCTGCGTCTGGCGACCGTCTTCTTCTTCTTCTTCTTCCTCTTCCTCTTCCTCCTCCTCCGCTCGCCGCCGATCGGCTCTTCGTTGCCTCTCACCGCCGATCGCCACTTGTCGCCGCCGATCTGCTCTACTGAGTCGCCGATCTGGTCTTCTTCTTCTTCAGCTGATAACTTTTGTTTAATTTAAAAATTACATTTCAATTTTTTAAATTAATTATTTAATCAATTTGTTTATAATTTTTATAATATTAAACAAAATGTAAAAATTGATATTTCAATTTTCGAAAGTTTTCAGTTATCCTACCGGACGCGTTTTTCCAGTTTTTGTTTTCAAAATACGGAATCCAGTAAATGCTACCAGACGCATATTCAGAATTCAAAAATGAAACCAAAAACACTGTTTTCATTTTCATTTTTCTTTTCGAAAAACAAAAACAAAAAACGGCTTACAGGACGGGCCCTAAATTGTTATGCATTTTTTTTATTTTTTATTTTTTATTTTTGAAAGAGTTTTATGCAAAAAATTAATGCAACTACAAAAACATAATTAATTTTACCTTTGCATCTCAGGTGAGTTGCAAGCAGTTATGGGCTGGAGCTGGACTAACTAGTATGTGTGGGCCGGATAAAAGAATGGACCGAATCAAATAATTTGATTACAATACGATATTTACATCCCTGGAAAATTGTATGTCCACCACTTTTTGTATATACACCCTATTAAATTTTTTTTAAATATAAAATCTTGTAAGTACACACCGTACATTACCGAATATACTTTTTCTTTCAATTTTTTAAAATATCTGAAATAACAAAATTATAAAATAATTAATATATGGCTCATATTTTTCCTTATTTTACCTAAAACAAAATAAAAAAGGGAAAATGCAGCATCTCCTTCCTCTTCATCTTCCTCCTTCTTTCTCAATTTTCTATCACTTTTATGTTTCATATTCTTGATTTTTAATTAATATAAAATACAAAATTAAAAGAGGTTTTAATATATATATATATATGGGAGGAGCCGCACTCCTCCCAATTTTTGGACCCTAGATCAGGATCCTCCATCTTTTCTAATCTAGGGTTTTTATTTTTATTTATTAGTTTTAATTTTTTTTTTATTGAAAAGGTTTATTAGTTTTAAATTTGATTTATTTAGTTAAAAATAATTTGATCAAAATATTAATTGTTATTTTTTTAAAATCCATATATTAATAATTTAATCTAAAGGTAATGTTGAAATTTTAAAAATATATACATTTGGGATGTACATATTCTCTCTAATGTTTAAAACATTACTTAAGTTACCACAGCCCAATGTTGTACAATGAAAAAATGCTCATGCAACCCTGTAGTATCTTGTTTCTGAGTCTCCCTTACAATATGTGGTACTTAAAATATATATAGCCATATAGGGAGATGAATTTTACGATGCACACTTTAAGTACTTTTGATGAAATTACATGGAATATATTGAATTTTGATTTGATTTTTTTATACATCCTAAGAAAATTAAAATACACATTTTGTAAAAATTAGGAAATTTTTTGGATTTGAAAACTATTTTTTCTTATATTTCCCTATTTTTAAATGTGTTATCTTCAAAAAAATCGGCAAAAATTAGTTCTTACACCCAATTTTTTTTTTAATTTTTTTCCATAAATGTATTTTAATGTTTTCGCCATCCATATAAAAAAAATGAAAAATCAAATCAAGATTCAATATATTCCATTCAATTTCATCAAACATGCTTAAAATGTGCATTGTAAAAAATCCTCATTAGAAAATTATTTTATATATATATATATATCGGTCTTTCTATTGTCAGTTCAAATTGATATAAAATATACCAGTTCCTTACATGTTGGTAATTGGATTTAAATGCTTTGACCTGGCTGCATGCACTTGTCAAAGCATTTTTTAAATCCAATGACTCACATGCAATAAACTGATATATTTTATATCAGTTCAAACTTGCAATAAAAATACTGATATATATATGGAGTAATGCTAGATGTCTCAATTTTTTTTCCCAAATGATGTGCCACATGAGGTGTCAACATTATATTAGTCAACACATAATCCTATAATTTATAAGACGTTGACACTTCACGTGCCACATAGATGTTGACACCTCATGTGCCACATCATTTAGGGTAAAATTTAGGAAAAAAATTAAGACGTCTAGCATTACTCATATATATATCAATAATGTTAAACATCCCACCTACAATCCCACAAATTTCCATCCCAACACACATGGCAGCTGATGTGTCACTTGATGAGTAGACACACATTAATTGATACTTATCTCTCTTACCTATGTATTCACTTATCAATTAATGTTTGTCCACTCACTAAATGACACCTTAACTGCCACGTGTGTTGGGATGAAAATAGTGGGATTATGGTGGGATGTGTAGCATTACTGTATATATATATATAATAAAAAAAATAAAAAAAATAGGATTTGGTAAATTGGACGGTGCTCACACCTCCACTTGGGATTTTTTCTGTTACAAGTTTGTTATTATTTATGGGTTTTGTAAATGTTGATTCTTACTACATACGCGAAGACGATTCTAGCCGCCTAGGTGGCCATGAGACTTTTTGTAGTCGAAAAAGTTAAAAAGTTGCGCACGATTTTTAAAAGGAGTAAAACTAGTGGACCAAATTCCGTTTGATTTGTAATTTTTTTTTTAATTATTTAAAATTATAAAAGTCAACAAATATAATCAATGCATTCAATGAATGTATTGAACATTATTTTCGGATCGTTTTAATCTCAAATTTCACTATTAAATTTGTTAAATTTTTATTATTTAAAATAACCAAAAATCAATAAATACGACTGTAATTATTACTAAACCAAATTTGGCACAACTTTTGGCACTGCATTAGACTATCTCCAATGTATATGTCAATGTCAATGCTAAATTTGACGCAAAAAATAGTAAAATACTATATTTGATTATTTGGTACATCATCTTAGCATTGTACTCCAATATATAATTATATTTAAAATGCTATTTTTTTATTATTTAAAATTATAAAAGTCCACGAATATTATTAATGCATTCAATTTATATAATATCTTTCATTATTTAAAATTATAACATTTGTAATTAAAAAAACATCATTTATTGTTATGCCAAATTTGTCATATGCTATTCTTTGTGCCAAATTTGGCATAACATTTGGCATTGCATTGACGCTTTTTTTTTTACTTTGTACTAAATTATAACATCTCTATTGATGCTCTTAGGGCATCTCTAATGATGTACCAAATTATCCTGTTAATGTTAAAATTTAGCATATGGTGCAAAAACCATCCTCCAATGCATGCCAAATGACGTGCCAATTTTGGCATATGCTATATTGTATGCCAAATTTAGTACAACAATAAATGTTCCTTTTTTTAATTAAAAAAAAATACCATTATATAATTTTTTAAAATGAAATAATGAATGCATCAATGAAATTTTACATTGGAGTATTAAAAGAAATAATGAATGTATTAATGATAAGTGTTTACTTTTATAATTTTAATTAATAAAATAATAAAAATAACATTTTAAATTAAACTATGCATTAGAGCACAATGCTAAATTGATGTGTCAAATATAATATTTTACTTTTTTTTATACCAAATTTGGCATTAGCATTAACATATGCATTGGAGATTGTCTTAGATCATATTGTTTTTACTTTGTTCTAAATTATAGCATTTACATAATCATTTAGCATTTGTATAGGAGATGCTTTAAAAACACGTGTTAACAACTACAAAAATACTATAATATAAAAATATTTACTGTATTTATTATCTCAATCAATACAATAAATGTAATTTTATAATAAATGTTTTCCTCTTTTAGTATTTTTATAGGGGGAATTCTATTTACCTTTCCCATTTGCCTTTCTCATTTACTTTTCTCATTCATCACTTGACACATATACACTCTTTAATTTAATAAAAAAAAACTCTCATTTTTTGCTGTAAAATTTGTTTACGTTTTTGTCCCTTGTTAATACTGAATGACTTTCTCTTATGGCCGCTTCTATCTCTCACATTTTTCTTTTGTTTTTTCTCTCTCATTTTTTTTTTCTCTCACTTCACCCAATACTGAAGTACACATGCTGGCATGCTGCTAATGAAAAATAAGAGGTGGAAAAAAAAAAAGATAGTAAAAAACAAGAGGTGGAAAAAAACAAAAGATAAAAGTAGCCATCAGGTAAGTTATTCGGTATTAATAAACGATAAAAACGTAAACAAACTTTGCAGAAAAAAGTGAGAGTTTTTTTTTATTAAATTAAAAAATGTATATATGTCAAGTAAGAAGTGAAAAAGGCAAATGCGAAAGGTAGATAACATTCCTTTTTATTATAGTTATTAACCTGTGCCTATAACAACTACCCATAAAATATTTAACACCCGAACTAAATTATATATATAAATAGTCTTTTTTTTTTTTCGGTATGCACTATTATAAAGTTAACTCCTAACCATCGATAGTCGGATTTATCTACTTTTGTTTATTAAATTTATTACAATACTTAATTAGTGGCTCACAAACTCTCACACTAAAATATATAATTAAACCAATGCAAGACATGCGAACAATTGATTAAGAATAAAATATATTTTATATAATTCTTGATGAAAGTTTTTGCTTATTTTATGTTTAATAATAAGATGATACTAACTCAATAATGGATTAATTAAGAATATGAAATACACTGTAAAATTTATACATAAACAATTATTTAAACTAATAGTTCAAAAAATTTATTTAAACTTACAAATGACTTAATTCTATAATATTAAAAGCCATGATATAATAAACATTTTTATAATTGACTTTGAACAATAAAATATTTATATTTTACTAAATTTAGATAAAAATATTATATTTCTGTAATGTTACCACTATAATCTTTCCTTGAATCCTAAATACAACAAGTTACGACACTTTAATTTAAAGAAGGGAACCTCAACTGTTTCCAATCAAGAAAGTCTCAAGACTATGCGTGTTTTGCTGGGAAAAATTCGACGAGTTATAATAGCTAAGGAGAATAGAGAATAAGGGATTTCAAGTCTTGTCTTTTGTTAATCAGGCGACACCCAAATTTGAACTGGGGAAAAAGGATTTGCAGTCCCCCACCTTACCGCTCGGCCATGTCGTTTTGGATTCGGGTCCAAAACCATGGGTTCCAATGCACAAGATCTTTTAGCACTAACCAATGAGACCCTATCGATTAGTATTACATAGAAGAAATCAATTATAGATATTAATACAATTCGATCCATTCTTCATAGACAAACTTTCGATTTGCGATCCCAGGTAAGATCGGTTAAGGATCATGAGATCCTTTTCTAACCGTTGGTGTAATTAATCCTTTATATAATGATTTTTTTTTTCTAGAGAGTTGTCGGGGCCGTTCGTCAGCCGAATAAATCAATTACGTACCTCTCCCAGTCTCTTTTCTTGTCGACTTCCACAACTCGTATGTTGTAAAGCTATTTGTCCTTTACTCCTCACAAATTTGCAATCATAAAAGATTTTTTCAATCTTGTTTTTTTATAATAATTCTGTGCGATTTAAATAGTCATCCCAGGCTCCCAGCACATCTTAACTTCAAGAGTATTTTTCATCAAATTTAAATAATCAAGAAATCTTTAAAAAAACAAATATAAAATAAATAATTTAGGATATTAATTAGTCTATTTCATCGGTCATAACCTCATAGGAGATTTCAAAATAAAATCCCCCCACCAAGTTCCAAATGGTGTTTATAAATATAATCTTTATATTTGTGTATCTCACCGGTTCTTAACCACCCTAACCCAAGATGATAATTTTTTTTTTTTTTTTTTTTTGAAAACACACAATGATAAATAAATAAATTGATCTTGGATCCAACCTTCATTTTGAATTGAATTTATTTTATATATTTATGGAATTTTCTTTTCACAAGCATGGTTTGAAAACTTTATTTATAATTGCCCACATGAACGTAGTTCAACTGATAGATTAACGAGTTTAAGGTTTGGACAAATGATTTTCAAATCAACTGCTTGACACAGTAAAAGCTTTAAAATAATATTAAATAAGAGAGATGCTATTAACAATCCATTAAATATCTTTCTACACTCCATTTTAATTTTTTTTATTACATGACAATTTTACCCTAATTAAAATTACTAAAGAGGACAAAAGATTCTAAACACACTGCACACTGATTTTGCTAAACTCTAAACACAATTCCTATAACATTTTTTTTTTTAAATATCTTTAAAGTTTTATTTGATTTCTAAATGATGGGAAACATTTACAACAAAAAATAAAAAAGTTTTTTAAGTGTTGATATTCACAAATTGTTTTGCAAAAACAATCCATACGATTTTATTTTTCCAGATATAACTATATTTCTTCTTTATCATAAATCCAAAATTGTAATAAATTTCCTCGCAAATTAAGCCTTTAAGAATTGAAGATTGCACATTCCCATGATGTTGTTGAGCTTGATGAATCACTAACTGACACCCTAAAATCGACATCAGAATTCAAAAATTCTAAATTGCCAAATATGCATAGATCGCCCCACAGAAGAGTTTATTGGAAGAGTTTTCTTCAAGAATTTCTTATCCCCTTAAAGCACATAAACCGGATTTTCTTTCTTTTCTCTTTTTCTATGCATTTTTTTTTTCTCTTGCTAAATCAATTGCATCCATAAGAAATATCTTTGTCCATATTTTTTTGACTTCTAGATTTTATTTTTTATTTTTTAAAAATTTAAGGTTTTAGGATGAATTGTTTTTTAAAAAATGAGTGTTAAAAATAAAAAGGCTAATTTTGGAAGACAATGGATTGTCTTTAGAATTTTTTAAAATTTAAGTTTTTAGATGGGAGTGTCCTTAGAAAAGGAGTGTGAAAAGATGAAATTGGATTGCAAGGAGAAAATCTCTTAAATAATATCCAAGCATGTGAGGCTATTGTTATTTTGGGAAATCTTTATCATTCAAATTTCATAGTGAAGAAAACGTCCATAGATCACCTACGATCATTTCAAGCAACGTACTGTTAGCGAAAATCTACGGCGAAGAAGAAAACAACATTTAACAAACTCAAAATTTCGAAAATAAAAATAAAAATAAAATATTGAATCTGTTTTTAAAAATCTATGGCTACTAAACTGTTATAATTATCTGGAAAACTCCTTACCTCGCTAGCTCTCTCTCTCGCTCTGTTCCTCAAATCTCCATGCTCGTGATCAAAAACAGCCATGTCGACCATGACTACGATCGAGCCTCTTCTGCACAGCTATTATCGGCGGGAGAGACTGCTCTGTCGTCCGAAAACGAAGGTGTTTTTGAGGCCCAATCGTTTGAATTACTCGTTGAAGTCGGTCTCCAATGCCAGTCGGTTCTCCTACAATTTCAAGAAGCTTCAGAGAATCAAAGCGAGTAGTAGTAGCTCCACTGCAGATACAGCTCTCGTTGAGACTTTCGAGTCAGCTGACGTTTTTTTCAAGGAGACGTTTCCACTCACGCGAACTGAAACGGTTTGTGACTCGGTTCCTTTATTTTGTGTATATTGTATAAGCTCGTGAAAGTTTTAAACTTTTATTATTATTTTAATTTTTGTATTGTGTTTGGTAGGTGGAGGGAAAGATTTTCGTGAGATTAGAAAAGGGAAAAGATGAGAAGAAATGGCAGTTGAGCGTAGGATGTAGTCTACCGGGTAAATGGATTCTTCATTGGGGAGTTTCTTATATTGATGATAATGGCAGGTTAGATTTGTAATTTGAGGTTTTTGTGATCCTTTCGTAAAATATGGATCTTTGATTGGTTACTGTAATCATTCATATATATATATATTTGCAGTGAATGGGATCAACCTCCAAAGAATATGAGACCTCCTGGCTCTGTTGCCATCAAGGTATCATTTAGTTTTTAGTGTCTTTTGAGTGCATTTCCAGAGAAAATTGTAACTGAAGCTTTATTTTCATTTTTATTATTTGTAAAATTAGGACTATGCAATAGAGACGCCGTTGAAGAAATTATCGGAAGAAGACACATTTTATCAAGTGAATATTGATTTTGATCTGGAAAGTGATATTGCAGCTATAAATTTTGTGCTGAAGGTTTGGCTTCTTGTCTTTGATCTGAAACGTGATATTGCAGCTATAAATTTTGTGCTGAAGGTTTGGCTTCTTGTCTGTTAAAAGTTGGGCAAAAGCTAGTTTCTTTGATAAACCCATGCTTATTGTCATCATTTAGAAATGGTTTTTTTTTGGGGCTAAAATGTGTTCTGTTTTATTTTTTTCTTATTGGGGGGCCGGGGAATCGTGGTGTTGCAGGATGAAGAAACTGGAGCATGGTATCAACACAGAGGGAGAGATTTTAAGGTGCCACTTGTGGACTTCCTTCAAGATGATGGAAATGTAATTGGCACAAAAAGTGCCTTTGGTTTATGGCCAGGTTGCAGAAACTTCTACATATGCTTTTGCTTAATATTTTTGATGTTATGGATCTCTTCTCGTCATAGATTTTTAACTGTATTGATTACTTTGTGTGTTTTAAACCAAGTTTTGAAGTGATTCAATACTAGGAAAAACCTCCTAATAGTATATGTTTATCTAATTCAGTCTGGAACTTTTATATTGCTATAAAGTTTTACCAGAGAGTGGTAAAATCTCACTCATATTTACAGGGTAAACAGAGTAGACAACCAAAAATGATTGTCTTTAAATATCATGATTCATACATCTAGAAAGTTGGTTGAACAGCCGTCTTGCAGCAATGTATCTAAATGTAGAGGCGTAGAGCCCATGCATGCCAACTAATTTGGTTTGGGTATGAGGTACCCCTAGGTAGAGGGAATTATAATTCTCAGTTCGTCTTCTAATATCTTTGAACTCATCTCCCTTTTATGTTCAAATGAGAAACTGACAGATTTTGTTGCTCTTCTTGTATCTAGGTGCTTTGGGAAAGCTACCTAAAATGTTTCTCAAGGCAGAAGCTTCACATTCTAAAGTTCAAGATAGCAGCAGTGAAGCCGGAAAGCCTAAACATGAAAATAGGCACCTAGAAGGGTTCTATGAGGAGCAGCCTATTGCAAAAGAAGTTGTTTTTCATAATTCAGTGAGTGTTTCTGTCAGGAAGTGTCCTGAAACAGCTAAAAATATCATATATTTGGAAACTGATCTACCTGGAGATGTTGTTGCTCACTGGGGAGTTTGCAGAGATGATGCTAAAAATTGGGTAGTTCCAGCTCCACCACATCCACCAGAAACAACTGTATTCAAGAAGAAGGCTTTGCGAACTTTGTTACAGGTTGGAACTTGAATTATATTCTATCACTAAAATTTTAATAATGTACTTAAGAGTAAGAGTTGTTATTAGCTCTGTCCAGTTTCTGTTCTTGCTAATAATAATTTATCTTAGATAGCAGAAAAATAGTATTAAATTGTTATTTTTATTTCTCATTTTTTCATTTTCCTTTTAAATCTTAGTTGTTAAAAATCTTTCTTGAAGCTTACATGTTTGAATTATGTACATAATTTTGATATCTTCAGTTGATTTTGCCAAAGATAATTTCTAAATAGCTACAGAATATTTAGTAGGGACTGGGAATCCAGTAACTTAGAGTGTTAGTTTATGATGTTTAAATCACATATGGATATTGTACCTAAAATGGCAGACTAATTTCTATTATAAAGTAGTGTTAACAAAGGCTATACTTTAAATTGCTAATAATTTTAGATGAAAATGATCATTTATGGTTTATGGAATGTTATGATTTTGCCTGCCAAATGGGAGATGGTTTTTATATTCTGTTTGTAAACAGGCTTCTTACACCTTGAACTTTTGTGCAATTTCACGCATTTACTTGATGTATATACTATTGCATAACTACTAATTACAGATAGTTGTGCAAGAAGAAACAATGAGTTTATCAGAAGTCAAAAATCCTACATGTCTCCACATTTTCATGATCGAAGGTAATGAGCTTGTAACGTAGCTCTGGACACATCAATCTTGTTCTGTGTTATAGTTTGTTAATAGAATTCTTATAAGGATTTGAACGTCACACACGCCACGTTTCAATTGGAGAACCAATATGTCCCAAAAGCTTAAACTGATAGACATACTGAATATATAAACATGAACACCTGAACTTATGTTTGCTCAGGTTGAAGACATTATTATGCTTGCATTCAGATTTCATTATATTTAGTTTTAATTAACCCTTCCTTCGATCCTCACAAAATATATTGAATCGAAAAGTATCATTGTTTGCCATTATAATGGTTCTTCCTTTTCTTATTTTGCTTTTTTGCTTGGTTGTGTCTCAGCCAAAAGAGGATGGAAATGGACGTTTGGGACTGTTTACCTTAGATGACGAATTTGCGGGATTTCTTTTTGTTCTCAAGTTGAATGAAAACACTTGGTTCAAATGCAAGGGAAATGATTTCTATATTCCACTCTCAAGACAACTAGGATCTGACATTGCAGCAATACCTGGAAAGACTGAAGAAGCAAAGCAAGAAGTTTCTCAAACTGAATACACTAATGGAATCATAAAAGAGATAAGGAACTTGGTGAGTGGCATTTCCTCTGAGATAAGCCGGAATACAAAAACTAAAGAAGCACAAGAAAGCATTCTTCAGGAGATTGAAAAACTGGCTGCTGAAGCTTATGGTATCTTCAGAAGTTCTATTCCAACTTTCACAGAGGAAGCTATTGTAGAATCCGAGGCCTTGAAACCTCCTGTTCATATATCCTCTGGGACTGGCACAGGGTTTGAGATATTATGCCAAGGGTTTAACTGGGAGTCACATAAATCTGGGAGATGGTACATGGAGCTCAAAGAAAAAGCTGCAGAATTGTCTTCACTTGGTTTTAGTGTAATCTGGTTACCACCGCCAACAGAATCTGTGTCACCTGAAGGGTACATGCCCAAGGATTTATACAATTTAAATTGCAGGTATGTGTTAATTCTGCAATTGGAATAAGAATATATGATTAACATCCTTTCTTAAGAAAAAAGGAATTTGTATAGTCTAATAATAGTTGCATGCCAATTGTCTGTGCATTTATGATTGAAAGTTGCAACCAACCTATGTATTCAGCCATCTAGAAATTACAATGATTAGCTGATCAAGAGCCAATAAATTGCACTGTTTAATGATTGTTTAAATGGTTTTAGATCTTTAACTTCCTGGGTAATTTCCTGTGTGCATGGTTTTGTGTTTGTAATTTTGCATACTAAATGAGGTAGGTAGCATCATCATATATAGGTTTCTTTTGATAGAATGATTTCTGACGTGTTATGTTATCAGATATGGAAATATTGATGAGCTGAAGGAAACTGTGAAAAAATTTCATGAAGTTGGTATCAAAGTTCTGGGAGATGTTGTTTTGAATCACCGTTGTGCACACAAACAAAATCAAAATGGCATATGGAATATTTTTGGTGGTCGGTTAGATTGGGATGATCGGGCAGTTGTTGCAGATGATCCACATTTTCAGGTATTTAATTTCTTTCTGACTTCAAAATTTGAGAGTTATTTGTTAACAGAATTTGAATTACGTAGCTTTATAGGATATCTTTGTATTAGTATTTGGTAAATACAATTTCATGTGATATACTCCTCATTTAAAAATGCTATTATTAATGCTCTTTCTACCTTGATTGTATTACTCGTTTTGAATACCCTACTCAAGATAAATGTGCCCCTTGGGGAAATACCTGGGATTTACACTAAAAATATAATGCTGTATTTGGTGTGGAAAATACTGAATACTTGATACCTAAAGCATCACATGATATGAAAATTGGGGTATTAAGTGGACTGTCCTACTAATTTTGGACTGCTTGTTATCATGTAATGGTAAGAACTACGAAGTCTTCTTTATGCATTAACATCTTTGCACATGCCTGACAATATACAAAGAGAAATGATAAACTATAGTTTGTCATATGTGTACCTATGCACATGTGTTATTGCTTATGATCAAATTGGCTTGTGGATCATCTAAAAAGGCAAGAAGTACATTTACAGCTAATGGCGTGCAGTTCATATAGTTTTAGGCTTCTAGCCATTCGTCTGTGTATTGCTAGTGCAAAGAGGATGTCGTTGGCCATGATGCAATAACAAATAGTTTGAGAGAGGACGCCATGTAGTCTGATCTGGGGACATCGTGAAGGAGTAATTATTCCTGATAATCCTAGAATCAAGACTTGCATTCTTGAATCCAAATGCTGAAATAGGAATTTGTACGAAACACTCTTACATTAAACCTCTCTTCTGATGTTGCTTTTATTTGTCTTGCCACCTGCTCTTCAGCTAGATATTAAAAAAAAATAAAAAATCCATGGACTCTATTCATGACTTGATGAATCTGATTATTGATTATGCTTGCAACCTCAACTTTTTTGTTTGTTATGATCCAAATTATTATATGTTTGTGGGAACAAGAGGTACAGGTGCTAGTAACATATATTGAGATCGACTACTCTAACCGAAGAAAATCAGAAGAATTGCCTTTTTTATTTTCCTTGACATATCTCTACTGTAGAAGAGAATATAAATACTACAAGATAGGGCCTAGAAGAAATACAAACCAGCAACTACCAACTATAACTATTTACACTCACCTAATCCCACTAAGTACAAATCATTAAATACAACTCAACAACTAAGAGCTCAACTAAAAGATTAATTCACATGACAACTAACAACATAAAACAGTAACACAGTAAGTGTATGTTTGGTATGGCTTTTGAAAGGATCAAAAGTGCTTTTTAATGTTAGAAGTTGTTTTAAAGTTTTTTTAGGTTGTTTGGCAAAACTCAACAGAGCTTTTTTAATATATGAATTGTCTCAATTACCCTTTAAAAAAGTCATTTCATGTCTATTTAGAGAAGCCCAAAATTTGGGCTTCTCCAAGAAGCTTTTTTTGAGTTTTTTAAAAACATATGAATTGTCTCAACTACTTTTTATAAATTTTAGATATTTCACCACCTCTTTCATTATAAACACACTGTTAACACCTTTTTTGTAATTCACTCAACCAAAAGCTATTTCTAAAAATACATTGTCAACACCTTTTTTGTAATTTACACAATCAAAAGCCTTTTTTGTTAAAAGCTTTACTCATTAGAAGCCCTACTACAAAAAGATCTACTCTAGAAGCTCAAATAGAAAAGCCATACCCAAAACACTCTAAGAGCATCCCCAAAAGACTCTTCAAATAAGATATATCAAAAAATTAAACGAGCCACGTCAGCATATATGCCTCCAACAGACTCTTCAAATGAGATTCTTCAAATGAGATTTTGCTTCTCACTCTTCAATATTGAAGAGCAACTTCTCCCTCTTCAATTATTATTATATTATTTCTTATATCACATCATCATTAATATTTAACATTTATATCTTTTATCTTTTTAATTAAATTCAATTAATATATAATAAGTTTTAATTTATAAATTATATCATCATAAAAATTATACCACTAGAAAGGCATCATATAGATCTTTAAAACAAGACTAATATTGAATATTTAATAATAACATATAAATAACATGAAAAGTTATTAGGGCAATTAGATTTTTTAGTGGGGAGGGGGGAATTTGAGCACTTTCATTAAAATAATATAAACTTATTTCTAATTGAAGAGTCTTTTGGAAGAGCTTTTCTTTTTTCACTCCTCAAATTGCCACATAGGTAAGCAAATAGACATTTGAAGAGTAGAAATAGAAGAGTCTTTTGGGGATGCTCTAATAATTCAACACCCCCCTCAAGCTGGATGATAAATGTTATTCCCGGCTTGGAACACATCTCTTCAAAAGCTCTCCTAGCCAAAGGCTTAGTTAGGATATCTGCTGTTTGGAATGTAGGCTAAATCCATGCTGCCTTATTCAATCTTTTCTTTGATGAAGTGTCTATCTATTTCAACATGCTTTGTCCTATCATGGAGAACAGGATTTTTAGCAATCTTGATTGTTGATTGATTGTCACAGATCAGATGCAATGCTCCTTCAATTGGAGCTCTCAATTCCGTTAACACTCTTCTTAACCAAACACCCTCACAAATTCCATGTGCCTTAGCTTTGAATTCAGCTTTGACACTACTTCTTGACACAACTGATTGCTTCTTACTTCTCCAAGTCACTAGATTACCCCAAACAAACGTGCAGTACCCGGATGTAGACCTTCTGTTTGTTACAGACTTTACCTAGTCTGCATTTGTAAAAATAGCAACTCTTTTGCTAGTATTCTTCCTGAATAACAGTACTTTCCCAGGTGTCGACTTCAGATACCTCAAGATTCTAAAGATTGCCTCCATATGCTCTTCTGTTGGCTTATTTATGAACTGACTTACAGAACTTACAACAAACCCTATATCTGGTCTAGTGTGAGAGAAGATAGATTAGTTTTCCCACTAATCTTTGGTACCTTCCTTTATCAACAGGAGTACTCCCTTCAAGACTGCCCAACTTGACTGTATAATCCATTAGTGTTTCTGTTGGTTTACAGTCATTCATTCTTGTTTCTTTTAGCAGGTCCAGTATGTATTTCCATTGAGAAACTACAATGCTTGCCTTGGACTGAGCTACCTCCATGCCTAGAAAGTACCTTAGTTGCTCTAAATCTTTTATTTCAAATTCTCTAGCCAGAAAACACTTCAATCTCTGTATTTCTTCTTCACAATTCCCTGTCACTTTCTTACTAGCTGAGTATTTAACAAACATGGTGTGGTCTGATTGGCACTGCCTAAACCACTTTTCTTTATTGATTTGGTAAATAGTTCAAACCAGGTTCTTGGGGACTGTTTCAGTCCATAGAGTTATTTTTTCAGCTTACACACAAGTTGATTATTAGCTGAATTCTCTAAACATGGTGGGATGCTCATATACACTTCCCCCCCACAACTCTCCATTTAAAAAGGCATTCTTTACATCTAGTTGATGAAGCTTCCAGTCCAAGTTTGCAGTTATAGAAAGTAGAGCTCGAATAGTATTCATCTTTGCCACTGGTGCAAAAGTCTCTTCATAGTCCACTCCATTTGATTGAGTGAACCCTTTTGCCACCAATCTAGCCTTATATCTATCTATACTTCCATTAGCCTTATATTTTATGGTGAAAACCCACTTGCAGCCCACTGGGTTCTTCCCTTTAGGTAGTTTTGTCATCTCCCAAGTTCTATTTTTCTCAAGGGCCCTAACCTCTTCTTTTATGGCTGCTCTCCACTCGAGAATCTTCATTGCTTCCTCTATGCTGTTAGGAACTTGAGTTTCTATGATATTAGCTGAAATAGCTTGAAATGATGGTGATAACCCACTATATGAGATGTAGTTGCTCATAGGATATAATGGTCTATTTCTGCACTTTCTTAGACCTTTACTCAAAGCAATTGGAAGCTCATTGTCAGATGTGGCTGTCTTAGGTGTTGCTGTCACTAGATTCAGTCTTGCCATGTTTTGCACTTTCTGTACTCGGATTCAGATCACCCTCTTGGATCATTTTACACGGTTGAGACTCTTGGTTTTACTCAACTTGCAATGGAACTCCCACTTGCTTCTGGTTTTTCCTTTTCTTAGATAAACAATCACATCTTGATTAGCAGATTGTGGTTTGTGTGTGAGATTCAAATCAGGTGAAACCTCAGGTGAATTGTTGGATTCTAATATCTCAAAATGTTGTTTAGGAGTTACAGGTGAACTGTTTTGTGTGTTAGAGGGTGCCTTAGGAGTCTTGAATATATCTACATTTGGATATGATGGAGACTCAAAGATGTTAGAAACAAAATCACCAACAAATTTACCACTACAGGGCTGATTATCAGTCTTTTTCCAAAAATAATTGGACAGACTCTTCCCCCACTTTGTTTTTGGAATAAAATGGACGAGTTTCTAAAAATGTAACATCTTTTGAAATATAAAAACGTCTTTTAGTGGGGGAATAGCATTTGTACCCTTTTTGTGTTGGTGAGTAACCAACAAAAATGCATTTTAGTGATTTAGGGTCAAACTTGGTTCTGTGAGGTTGGTTCATATGAACAAAAGATGTACATCCAAAAACTTTGGTAGGGAGATTTGGAATGAGTGTAGTGTTTGGAAAACTTTGTAAGAGAACCTGGCAAGGAGTCTTAAAGCTGAAGACTCTTGATGGGAGCCTATTTATTAAGTAAGTTGCTGTTAAAACAGCCTCTCCCCAAAAATGTTTAGGAACATGACAAGTAAACATGACAGGCCGTGCTACTTCCAAGATATGTCTATTTTTTCTTTCTGAGACCCTATTCTGTTGTGTCTCTGGACAAGAACTTTGATGGACAATACCCTCTTGTAGCAAAAGTTTGTTTAAAACAATACTAAAAAATTCCTTGCCATTATCGGGTCTAAGGATTTTAACTTTAGTATCAAACTGATTTTGTATCATTTTTACAAAGTTTTGAAATATTTGAGACACCTCAGACTTTTCTTTCATTAAGAAGATCCAAGTGAGTCTAGTATGGTCATCTATAAAGGAGACAAACCATCTAGCTCCAGTAATGTTAGGAATCCTAGAAGGACCCCATACATCACTATGAATCATGTAAAAAGGTTGTGAGTTTTTGTATCCCTGCATGGAATAAATTTGACGATTCTGTTTTGACACAGTGCAGATTTCACCTTGGAAAGATTGAGACTTTTTATTTTGAAATAAGGCTAGAAACAGTTTTTCAAGGTATACAAAGTTAGAACGTCCTAACCTATAATGCCACATGAAGATCTCACTGTTTTTTTTTTTTTACTAACTATACTATCCTGAGAACTAGAAGAGAGAACATTCTTTGCTGTAGTTGAGTGTGATTGTTTACTAGATTCAGGTCTAACTTGAAGTAGATAGAGTCCTGCATGCACGTCAGCATTGCCAATCATCTTCCCCGAGTTTAGATCCTGAAACATACATTGAGTTGAGGAAAATTGGGCAACACAGTTAAGATCAGTTGTAAGCTTACTAACTGAGAGCAGATTACAATCAAGTTTAGGTACTAACAAGACTGAATGTAGAGTGATATTGGGAGAGATTACTACAGAACCTGTTCCAGTGACTTTGGATAAAGACCCATCAGCAATCTTAACAGTAGAATTGCTGTTATTTGGGATAAAATCAATAAATAAAGTTTCATCTCCAATCATATGGTCCAAGGCCCCAGAATCAACAATCCAGTACCTCTGTAATTTTTTTCTAGCATTTAAGGCTGTTAAGAAATTACCTCTTTGAGCTACATAACCACTTCCCACAACTGAGGATTGAGTGGACTGAGTGGACTGAGTGGTAAACAACCTTTGCAATAAATCCATCTCTTTACTGAACAAGGTCTGATTTGTTGAGGAGAAAGTATCACTGCCTGTCACCATATTTCCTTGACTTTTCCTGCTATACCAAGGTTTCCAATTTACTGGTTTGCCATGTACCTTCCAGCAAGTCTCCTTCAAATGTCCAGGTCTTTTACAATGGTCACACCAGGGCCTGCCCTTCCTGGGCTGGTTATCAATGACATTGTATTGATTCCCTCGAGCAATAAGGCAGAATGTTCAGGAACTAAGATATCTAGTTTATGTTCAAGATTAGGATTCCCTAACATCACCTTTTTCCTACTCTTCTCTCTTCTTACTTCTGAAAATACCTCATGGATACTAGGAAGTGGTTTAGTCCCAAGAATTCTACCCCTCACTTCATCCAAATTAGGATTTAACCCCGGGAGAAACTTAAAAATTCTCTTCTGCTCAACAATATCTTTGTAGAGAACACTATCTTCAGGACTCTTCCACTTGTGCTTTTTGAATAAATCTAGCTGCTGCCAATAACGAGTCAACTTGCTAAAGAACTGAGTGACTGTCATTTCTCCTTGCTCTAACTCTTAAAGTGTGCTCTCTATTCCAAACAGTTCTGCCACATTATCACTGTTGGAATATGTCTCTCTTGCTACATCCCAGATCTCCTGGGCTGTTTCATAGAGAAGGAAATTCTCACCAATCTCATTAGTCATTGAGTTGATGAGCTAGGACATCACCATACTATTCTTGGTCCTCCATTTTTTGAAAGCCGAGTCTTCCTTTGCTGGTGACATAGACTCACCAGTGATATAATCATCTTTTCCCCTTCCACAGATAAACATGGACACAGATTGTGACCATTGGAGATAGTTATAGCCATTGAGTTTGTGTCCAGTGAGGCATATGGGAAATATTCCCATTGTTTTAATCACCATTGCAGTTGATGACAGATGGTTCAGAATCTATGGAAGTAGATGAAGTCGAAGGAGGAGTGGGAGGAGTAACCATTCCGTAATTTGTTATAGAAGGGATTTAGGTTTCAGAAGAGGATGCTTTGATACCATTAAGAAAATCAGAATGATTGCCTTTTTTATTTTCCTTGACATATCTCTACTGTAGAAGAGAATATAAATACTACAAGATAGGGTCCAGAAGAAATACAAACCAGCAGCTAACTACCAACTATAACTATTTACACTCACCTACTCCCACTAAGTACAAATCATCATTAAATACAACTCAACAAGTAACAGCTCAACTAAAAGATTAATTCACATGACAACTGAACACAGTAATAATTCAGCACTAACATCAATGATAGCAATTGCATATAAAAATTAATATTAGTTTAACAAAATCTAGGACATACATAACAAACATGCATATTAGGCAACAAAATGAGTTAACATTACTTAAAAACTAATAGTAGCAGAATGATTGCATCTTGTTTTGTCGAGTCTCAGTTTAGTAGCAGCAGAGCAAAGTTGTTTGGCTGGCTTAATCTTGATTATGTCAACGTTCTGTGTGTATATGATTTAAGAGCTAATAAACTTTGATCGATTTTATGCAAAATTAAAACAAACTAACAACTTTAGGAAGGCCTTCCTACTTCCTAATGAACATCCATGTTTGACTGTATGGAGCTGTTTATGTATGATATGTATGGTCAGGAATAGATAAAATATGTTTCTTTTCCTTCTCAAACAGGGCAGGGGAAACAAAAGTAGTGGGGATAACTTTCATGCTGCTCCAAACATTGATCATTCACAAGATTTTGTTAGAAAGGACATCAAAGAATGGTTATGCTGGCTAAGGTTTGTACTTTGGACCACTTTCTTTTGTTCTGAGGATTTATTTGTAATTTTAGTTTCCTTTTATTATCAGTGGATACGAAATTGGATGGGTAGGACTTAGGAGGGACATATATGAATAGTCTCTTAGTAGATCAAAATCGACCCTATCTCTATTTCAGTCTCTCTCACTAAGTCTTACATTTCAAATGCTGGAAAACTAGATCATTGGTTTTTAGCACATAAAGCTCTTGATCTGTTTACACCTACAGATTTTCCTTGGCATTGCAATCTACCACTGTGGTGCAGCTCATCAAATTAATAAGTTCTCTTATGTTGTGCTGGATTTCTCTTGTTCTTAATTTAAGATCACACAATGATTGCGTCGTATGCTGGTACATCTTGCATAATACATGGTACAAGATATATCCAAATAGGCTTGAGTGATTGTGAAATGAAAGACAGTGTTGGTTACTGGTGACATCACCTCATCACCTAACGGGGGCCTTGCAGCATTTCTGAAAGGTGCCTGGGAACTAATGCAGTGATGTTTATGTTTCCCTGAGAGGGTTTCATAATTGATTACCTATTTTTAAAAGTGGTCTTCATAAATTGCCTTCTCCAGCGACTATACTTGATAAATAGATGCTCAATTTTTTCTTTCATGTCAGTGTATAGGTGATGATCAGTTTAAATCTGCTTAGACAATTCTCAGTTGGTACTTGTTCACATGTTGAACCTCATTTTTGATGTTTTTAGAAATTTTTGCTTAGTCGTGGTATTTTGTGAGCACCATTGTTGGGCAATCTACTGGCTGCTCCTGCTAATATATTTACCCCTGATTGTTAACGTAATTCCAGTAGAGTGCTATGGTCATATCTTTTACATTTTGAAACAGCATGTGCCTGCAAAAGTAGATTAAATTGTGGGTGAAGCTGTGTTTCTTCCCTTTTTTTCTTTTTTCTTTTTTCTTTTTCTATTCTGATTGTTCCAACTTGAAGTTGAGGTTGCAGAGCTGAATACAGCTGTGAATAGCTAATAAGTTGAACGTGCATTGGGACCTCTTATATGTATAATCTATCTTAGCTCATCATTTTATGATTCTATTTCCACTATTGTGCTTTTAGATCTCAGGTGGACTTTGCTTTCCATGCTATTGTGCTGAGATTTTGTTTGTTGGGAAATTATGACATCAGAGTTTTGACTGACTTGCAGAAATGAAATTGGATATGATGGATGGAGGCTTGATTTTGTTAGAGGATTCTGGGGTGGTTATGTCAAGGACTACTTGGATGCAACTGAACCTCTCTTTGCTGTAGGTGAGTACTGGGATTCCCTTAGTTATACATATGGTGAAATGGATCACAATCAAGATGCACATCGGCAGAGAATTGTTGACTGGATCAATGCTACTAATGGAACTGCTGGTGCCTTTGATGTCACAACAAAAGGGATTCTTCATGCAGTAAGCATTTCTACAATTTATGTTTGAACTTATGAGGAAATTGCATCTGTTTTGTGTTTGAAATAGCATTGAGAATTGAATGAGTCAGTTGTACTTGTTGATATCATAAGGTTTTCAGTGATCTCCTATCTTTGCTTGTAGCTCTGTTCTGGCCATGGTTGTTCATATGGAACTAAATTCACTTATGAATCAGAAACACATTTTCTTTGAATCAACACAAGATTAATCTTGCCAGAACTTCTGATGGATTGCCCGTCTATTCACCTACAAACTAAGAACTTGTTGGCAATTCTAAGGGCATATATGCATGTCAGAGACTTCACTCATATGATTAATTATGTCAGCTAGTCTTTTTGGGAAATTTCTGGGTGTGGCAATGGCATTGTCTGAACTGAGTCTCTTTATTTTCTGCTTCAATGTTTCAAAACCTTTCTGTGGCAACATAGTTCTTTCCCATCCACTCCCCTTCTCTTAGGACTCTCTGCAGTTTTTTGTTTGAGTGGCTGTAACTCTGTAAATTGGAGTGATTTATACTGACAGAATTACTTATTTCTTATAGGCTCTGGAAAGATGTGAATACTGGCGATTATCAGATCAGAAGGGAAAACCTCCTGGGGTTGTTGGATGGTGGCCCTCTCGTGCTGTTACTTTCATAGAGAATCATGACACTGGTTCTACTCAGGTTTGAAGTTTTGTTCTTTAGACACAAAACATCTTTTTTTGTTGCTAGCATTAAGTTACCACTAAACCCAAAAGTACAAGGGCCCAAAGGATAGTATTACTATAAATCACACCCCCTCACGTGCTAGACCAACATATTTGTTTCATGGTCTAAGCTCAAATATAGATAGAACTCAGAACATTTTCAGATGAAAAATACAAATACAATTATGTGAGGGTACTCAAACCCAATATCTACTGACAAAATTGGTTCAGATACCTTGTTAAGTAACCATCAGTGTTCTAATGACTTGAAATTTCATTTTGAACAAGTTTGCTTATTTTTTCTTTTATTTATGTTTGTCCGTTTGTTCCGAAACAGGCTTTTTTTTTTTGAAGTGGTTTTATACATGATTGTCTTTGCAAAAACGAAGAGTGCTAAAGGGCGTCTAGAATTATTAAGGAGAGAATAAATACTCTGTTAGATCTGTTAGTGTTGCTGGTTTAACTTTGGGATATATTGTGCGTCATCTAACTTGCATATTCTCTTCTTACGTTTTTCTTCTTGCAGGGTCATTGGAGATTTCCAGGAGGCAAGGAAATGCAAGGATATGCTTACATCCTAACTCATCCAGGAACAC
Source organism: Acer campestre (assembly GCA_954870605.1). Lineage (NCBI taxonomy): Eukaryota > Viridiplantae > Streptophyta > Magnoliopsida > Sapindales > Sapindaceae > Acer > Acer campestre. Next base: position 27,940,365 of record OX940806.1, on the reverse strand, counting down.
CATCAGTGTTCTATGACCACATCTTCTCTCATTATAAATCAGAAATCGCAGCTCTTCTCTCTCTCAGAAAAAGGCACAAAATCAATTGTCGGAGTACTGTAAGTATCAAAACTTAGACTGGGCACACTGGGCATTAAGACGTGGAATTTTTTTTTTTTTTTTTTTTTTTTTTAAAGGATGGTTCAAAAGTTTATATTCGCTCACTTTTGTAGCACACGGTAAACCAAAGATTAAAATGGCCCAACTTATGTATAGGTTTATAATCAATGAAAAGAAAGGAAAATTCTAGGAAAATAATAAAATCTAAATTTGATAAAACTTGTTCTATATAGAACCGAAGAAATTGTAAACCTGTACTCAAATAGAACAAAATATATGTCACTTCTGTTTCTTTCTTCCTTCCGCTCATGGTAACTAAATGCTTTTATATAGTTTATGTGTCTCTTTACTTAGCCGAGAGGCTTCTGTCTACATGAAGTAGATTAGTAATCTACTACTATCGTATGATTCGTATCAGAACTTTGACTCGATCTTACATATTTTAGATTAAAATTACCAAGGCAGAAAGGGACGTATATGCGGCCATCATTGATAATAAGGTTGCAGTGAAGATTGGACCAGGTCATTATGATCCCCCAAGTGGAACCCAACGTTGGTCTTCAGTCCTCGAGGGGAAAGATTACAAGGTTTGGGAATCATCTTAATGTAACCCAGTGATATCATTTGTATCCTAAAGTTGGATTAGAGAAGTATCCGCCATAGCAGTTCTTGTCTATAAAGCAAGCCGGTGGATACCAGAAGAAGATAGATATTGTAATTTCTTGAAAAGGCTGTTTGGCCATGAACCTGAAATTGAAGTTGTGTACCACACTAGCATTTTTTACCTAGCACAAAAGGGTCAATAATGACTTAGCAATGGAAAGGGCAGCATATGAAGAACGGGGAAGGTACCCCGGTGAAGAATATTTATATTTATACACTATTTATTACATTCTACTGCCACGTGGTATCGGGTCTAGATATATATCATAGAGGATTTCATTATACCTTGCATCAATACCTTGAAATCGTTCTAGTTTCCTATTAATTAAAATATTGTATGATTTTGAGATGAATCAATTGATTGCAAAACTACTGAATTTCCGATTCTTAGACTAAAGAGAAGATCATTTATGTTATTTCTTTGCAATGTCTATTTCGCTAGGAATGTTCTAGTAGTCTGTATGTAGTCCATAGGGAGTTTGGATGTAATCTTGGTGTGATTGTATTTTGCTGGGTTGTTTTTAAGGAGTACTCAAATTGAATGAAACACTTGCTTGAATAAATTGTGATTATGTAATATTTTTTATGTTTAGGTACATTAGATTAGAAAAAGCCTTGCAAAAAATCAGATTAAAAGAGAATCCGAACTCGTTCACGAGACATGTATAATTTAATAGTGTCGTTTTTTTATTTGTTGATAAATATTTTAATAGTGTCTTGACATTCAGGAAAATGTATCAACTCTGTGTTGCATCTCTCTCTCGTCCAAAAAAAAAATAAAAAAAAATCATTTTGTGTGCAATTTTATGTACATATATATCCAGCAGAAATGATTCGGTTAGTGCCGTTATGATTTTTGTCTTGATGATAATTGTTGAAATCTGGATCAAATCTTTCGTTATTAGTCTTATAATCAACTTTCAAGATCTTCAATTTTATAAAAACTTTGGGCTTGCCAACCATGTTATTAACTTAAGTTTTAGGGAGAATATCAATTTAGTTCCTAGGTTTTCGCAAATTACTGGTTTTTTAATTGTATTTCCATTTTTAGTGCCGTGGACCCTGTATTTTCTTAAATCCATCAATTTGACCTCTTAATCAATCAATGGTTGACTAATGATTGTTAAAAAATGAAAGAAATCCTCATGTGTCTGTCTCTCTCCCTTCACCGACTTTGTTGCCGCCGCATCTACCCACTGGTCTCCCCCTCCACCACTTTCTTCGTCACTGCATCACTTGACCCTTTGCTCCGGGGACAAAGCCTCAAAGGTATTGGTAGGCTAGAAATAGGGTTTAACTTCTAATCAGCTTAATAAGGTGGTGATTTTGACACCCCTCAAAAACCCCACACACACCCCTATTCGGCTATACGAAAACACACCTGATAAATAATTAAATATTTAAAAAATCACTAATTGTAAATAAACCCCATTTAATGTCAAAAATATATTTTCTTCAATTGTATTGTATTTTTATTCTAAGTACACCTCATCTACACCAATTTTGTTTTCTAATAATTTTATTGTTATTAATTTTTTTTTTGTTTAAATAAATAAAAAATTCTAACTCCTAAAAAAAAATATTCTTCTCTCTCTAAAAAAAAAATCTTGGATCCCTTCAAAACTGTCAGATTTTTTTTCTCTCATCTGTTTTTGTCTTTCTCTTTCCTTACCATCAAGCATCTCTTTCCCTTTTTTTTTTTTTTTTTTTTTTTTTTTTTATAATTTTTTTTTTAATGTAAAAAGCATATAGAGTCAGAATGCACATGTATATTTTTATTTATTTATTTATAAATATTACAATAATTCGAAGTTTGGGAACAAGGAGAGATTTGAACCCACAACCTCTTTATATGGGTGTGAAAGACATACCAATGGACCAACCTCATCTTACCTGAATGCACATGCATGTTTGTGATGCAAAAGTGTGCAATTCCATGAAAACACACACAAGAACTATGCAAAAGATGTGGTGTGTGCGGTGGTGAGCATAGAATATTCATGAATTGGAGACAACAAAATTAATATACGTGAATATCTAACAATTAATAATTTTTTTTTTTTTTTTGAAAAAGGATTAATGAGAAGCCAATTAAAAAATTATTAATATATGTATTTACAAACTATTTAATCTTTTTAATAATTTTAAAGGTTAATCGGAATAACTTATCCTTAATTTATTGAATTTAAGTAAGATTTTATTTTAAAAAGATACCATAAATTATTTTTAACTTCACAGATCTTTTTATTCAGTATTGTTTGTCGTCTTGTTAGACCGAATCTTAATAAATTTAAGCTTATCAACTTGTTCGTTCAAGGGTCGCTTTGATAAGGACCAACATATCCTTATCTAATAATAATAAAATGTCAGCTTCAAAAAAAAAAAAAAAAAATAATAATAATAATAAAATGTCAGACAATAAAAATATGGACAATTATGTGGCATCAAACGTAAATTCAATTATTTTTTTTTTTTTTTGTGAGTGGCTCAACAACTAAGCATTAATTAACTTTACTAACTACCTTAATTATGATTCCCACTTTATATAATAAGTTAATAATCTTACTTTCTCAACTCGACACCTGTCCTTACTAATTATACTTTTAAACTAAGGGTAGTAAAGTAAATTCATCTCTATGACTCTATGTCGCCATAAAAAAAGTTTAAAACTCTGATTTTTGTATCGGCTCCTTTTAGGAACTTGAAGGTGGGTCCTACCTTTTTGAGTCCCAAAGTGGACACAAAACGGCAGCGTCTTATGGATATTTCTCTTACAAATGTAAACTTTACCATTTTCAGATGCTCTCTCACAGTAGAGTGTAGAGTATAGTATACTATGTAGAGCAACAGAGAAAAAATCACAAAAAAAAAAGAAAAGAAAAGGTACATTTGTTGTTTTCTTAATTAACTTAAATTAAATTAAATTAAGTTCTTTTTGTCCTAAACAAAGAGTTCCTCATATCTCTTAGCTGTCTCTTTCATGTCTCTGTGAGTGGTTTTTTTTTTTTTTTTTTGGTTGTTTTTGCTGTTTCAGTGGTGTACTTTTTTTTGAGGTTTGCTTAGATCCTACTTAACTATGTTAACTATTTAGCTTCTGCTTCACTGTTTTTGTTTTTCTCATTTTAATTTTTCAAGTTTTTTTTCATTTTGGTGGTTCAAAGACAGACCAGATCTCTGTTGTTTTTAGCTTATGTTCTCTGATTTCTAGGTATCTGTTAGTTTTTTGTTTGTCTCTGGACTATGTAGATATGAACTTCATTTTTTTTGGTTGCTTTTACTATTGAGTGTTGAATATGTATGATTAATCTACCTGCAGTCTAGGGTTTCTGTTCAGCTCCAGTTGGTTTTCTATTCTGGGTTTTGTGTTATTTTACTTTTTATGCTATAATGGATCTTATAACTTACGTTGGGTTTAAGTTAATCTAATACACCATAAATGTTGCAACTGTTGATAGTATCTTCTGTTGTTTCACCCCGGTATTTATTAGTTCGAGATGGCAGATGTTTGAGGTTCTGTTGTGGACAATTTGTGCAGATATATATTGTAAATCAATCCATTAGCTGAGATGGGAAAGACCCCTGGAAAATGGATCAAGAACTTGCTTCTTGGGAAGAAATCGTCAAAGTCTAATTTGAAAGGAAGAGATATTCTGGTAATATATTTGTTTGGATCATAATTCTCTTTTGTTCTTCGTAATTACGATCTTTTTATTTTATTTATCCTCCTATCTCTCTCACACACGAGCACGAGCACAAACACTCACTTTCTGGCATGCGAGGTTTTGTATTTCCATTTCGAGTTGGAGGGTGTTTGTTGGAAATTGGGGTTGCACCACTGAAATTTCTCTGTGTTCACTGTCCAATCACAACCTCCAGTTTATTTGGTTTTCTTGACCTGAAAATTTGTAATAATTGAATAGGGACAATGTAGTTTTTAATTACACGCTAGAGATATTGCTTATATGAATTCTTTATTTCTGATCTAATTGAATATGTTCAAGTTCTAAATGGTTTCTGAATCTTGTGTTAAGAAATCGGTAAACAAAGGAGATGCATTAATTTCTTCTAAGGTACCTGTATCTCAACCATCTGTGGCTCCTCCATTGACCCCGCCTCCAGCAATAGAGACCGGTGCTAGAAATGGACCAGAGTTGGAACAGGAAGCAGTTGTAGAAGTTACAAATGGTGGTGTTGATTGTTTGTCTCCAAAAGAAGATGGAAGTGTTCAAACAGTTATCAATTTGGGTTCAGAAAATGATCCTGACAGAATCAGGCAAGAAGAAGCTGCCACAAAGGCACAGGCTGCTTTTAGAGGTTATCTGGTAATTTTTTCTTGCTAAAATTTGTACGGTCTTGTTTGACTATTAAATTTAATGAATAATGTGTTCTTTTTCATGCCAGATAATGCAGTTATGTAGAATTATTAACTTTTCATTATTTCCACTACTTTATTGGACTGGTCTGTCAATTTTGTGCGTCAATTTTCCTGTTACGATATTTTTCTGTTTTGCTGAAATTTCGCCCAGTTTTCTAACTTAATGATCAGTTTATATGTTCTGTTTAAAAAAAAAAATGATGATTTGGACACATGGTAAAGCATTGCGAGGAGAATATTTTAAATGTGTCTGGGCTTGTCTTAAAAATGGCATCTGTGTGTTTATTTACGTATCTTTGATGTTTGAGTAGCAAATTTATGTTTATCTGTGACAGTGAAATCAGAATATAGGTACAAAAAGTATTGTGCTTTTGTTTTAGATTTTCACAAGTTCTTCCGCTTATAGAATTCCATAATTATCCATCATTGCATCCACACAAAGTCTCACTGAAACTTTGTGCTTGCTATAGGGAGAAAGAGAACATTGCACAGCTTACATTAAAAGAATGGTTATAGACTTTTTTTTTTCCCCTTTAATGAATATAATAATTTTAAATGTATCCTTTCATACCTCAACAAATTTTGGTTGGTATTCAATTATTGAGTTACATAGGAAATCAAAACTCTTTAGTTAATTAATAATGCCAGTCATGGTGGTGCACAGTTGACAGACTCAATATATCAGATATTCAGACGGTTAACTTTGGTCTTCAATTGCCTGCCTAAAAGGAAGAAATATAGGCTTTTACAATGACAAATGCATCATGCTAATTTAATTTCCTCTATATTAGTCGCCAAAAATCAACACGGTGCATCTCCAGTTGTTTCAGTTTTAACCAAGTTGAAACACAATTGAACTTATATGTTTTTTATTTATTTTTTGTCAATATTCAACACTACTGATGCCAGTTTAATATCTTTGAAGGCTCGCCGTGCATTTAGAACTCTCAAGGGCATCATACGGCTGCAAGCTCTTATTCGTGGTCACTTGGTCAGAAGACAAGCTGTTGCCACATTGCACTGTGTTCAGGGAATTGTTAAGTTTCAGGCACTGGCTCGTGGACAGAAGGTTAGACGTTCTGATATTGGGATCGAAGTACAAAAGATACGCAGTTCAGGAAATTTCCGGGTAATATATCGATATGTATATATATATATAAGTTTATCTTCTCATCCCTCTGATCAGAGAAATAGAGAATCTACAGATTGTCTAATTCCCTAATTTGTTTTTCCTAGTGGAATACAACTGTTAAACTGCCTGAAAAATGTAAATAACTTAGTATCTATGGATGAGCATGTTGAGATTCTTTTATCATTGTTATGGCAGTGACGAGTGATATAAATGGCTGTTTTCATGTCCCTCCTGATCATATATATTTATATATACGGTGGAGCTGATGTTTGCATGTCATGGTTTAACCTTTCCTCCTTTTCTTTCTCCTAATATTTAATTTTTTTTTCCGTTAGGCTGCTAATTGTTCAGATTCTACCATAAGTACTACTTCGGCAGAGATGCTGTCAAAAAATGCTGTTATACAAAAGGTGAGATTCACTTATGAAATGCCTTATCTATAACTCGAAAATTCATCCACTAACTTCAAACATTAAATTTTTTGAAATTAGACTATTTCTTCTCTGGAGGGGTTTTAGCTTGGTATGGTTGCCAATGTGATGCTTGCCTTTGATACTTATGGATGGGGGTGTCTTGTCAATGCTTCCACCGTACATTATTTTTTCCTCTACATGTGCTCATGAAACTTAATTGCTTTCCTTATAGCTTTTACTCCTTCATATTTGCTTGTCTGAGAGATGGCATTAACCTTTGTACAAATGAATAAATTATATTTGCTTTCCATTTGACTGTAATTTAAATTGTGATTTTCATCTGTTAGCTTCTGGCTTCATCACCTACTGCCATGCTGCTACACCTCAGCTATGACCCAGGGGAACCTAACTCAGCTTGGCTGTGGCTTGTGCGCTGGACAAAATCACGATTTTGGGAACCTCATTCTCCATCAAAGAAGAAAATCAACTCAAAGTCTCAGACCAAGCGTGGCAAATCTCAAACTGTGGAAATTGAAGGCATGCCAAAGCGAAATGTCAGAAAATCTTCCTCTACTAGTGTTGAAAATAACTCAAGTCGTTCAACTTCAGGGTCTGAAAAACCCAAACGCAATCACAGGAAATTTTCCACCCGCCCAGTTGATTCTGTTAATGAGCAACCCCAAAATGATGTTGAGAAGGTAAAACGCAATTTAAGAAAAATTTCCGGCTCCAACAACGAAGTTTCTGAACAATTGGAAGTTGACACTGAAAAGCCAACGCATAGTCTGAAAAAGGCATCAAGTTCTGCTGCCCCTGATGTTTCAGCGCATGGCTCTGGTGAGTCTGCTGAGAAGACAATGGATGCGTTAGTGTCAGCATCTAATGTTGACACAAGCTTGAAGCAGCCTGGTGTAGATGATCCAGTTGATGAGTTAATTGACCATCCTGCTAGTGGGTTGGAAGCTATGGAGAGCAATGGTAAAATTGAAAATGTTCAAGGGACGAATAAGGAGCTGAACTCTGAGAACCAGAAAAACAGTCGGAGAAGAGCTTCATTGCCTGCAAAAATTGATCATCAAGAAAATGGGTTGCATAGCACACCAAAAGTTCCCAGCTATATGGCTCCAACCAAATCTGCAAAGGCTAAGCTTCGGGCACAAGGCTCCCCTAGGTTTGCCCAAGATCCAATTGAGAATAACGGTGTAACCAGGCGACATTCTCTGCCATCTTCCAGTAATGGCAAGTTAAGTTCACAATCACCACGAGTACCAAGACTTGTTCAAGCAGCTGGCAAAGGAGTGGTCAGAACTGATCGATCTTTAACATCTTCCCGAGATTGTGGTGGTAAGAACTTATGAACCTATTTTTACAGAACGAAAGTATGATATCTCTTCATGATTCTGTATATGTAAATACTCGATATACTTATGTACCTATAGGTGTCGATTTGTCAATCTTACACATTTTAGCATAGGTTAAGTTAGGCGGTTTTGTTGTCTGTAATGTTCCAATGGATCTCTCTTTCTGATATGTCTTTATGCTGTCCAAATCGTGTGAAAGTGCCTGCTGCATAGATCAAAGTTCTGCTTAACTCCAACGTCTTTGTTCTCCATGGTTTCTGATGAATTATAAATTGTTATCTTCACTTATTTTGCATCCGGGAAATAGTCATATGTCTGACATCCATGCACTCTTTTGATTTAATTAATACCAAAGCAGATTTATAAATGTGTAATTTTATTTTATTTTATTTGAAACTGATGGAATGGCTATTTTATTTTCTGATTGACTATTATTGTGGCCATTCCAATTTCAGATAAGGTGATCCAAGCAGAGTGGAGGAGGTGATTTCAATAATGTTCTAAGGAAATGTCATCCGAAAGAGTGAAAAATGTGAACTGGGTTTTATTTTTCGATGAAACGGTTGCGAAACTATGAGATGGACTGGTGAAATTATAACCTTATTTGGTGTGGCAAGCTTGCTTTTCTTTGGTTTTCTTAGCTCTTACGCTGTGTAGGTTGTAAATATTAAAAGGTCTCAAAGATTGGTGTTTTTTTTTTCCAGATTTTTGTGCTGTACAATTATTTTGACCTGTATTTTCCCCCTCATTAGATATTCAAGTGTGAGAAACCTCCTTATGCTCCGTAAGTTCAGAACTTGAATATATGGCTGTCATTTGCACAAAATGAATCGACATTTAAGCGAATCTGGATTGTTTTATTTCCCAGTAAGAGTTCATATGCCTCAATGCTAAGAGGAAGGGATTTTTTATTTATTTATTTATTTATTTTTGACGTTTTCAATCTCTTCATTGAGACTAGTGTTTCTTACAATACAGAAAGCATAGAGTGAAGTTCCTGGAGTCCATGTAGTGTGGAACCGCGTCGCGAGGCCAACAGTATACCCATTTCCGAGATAAATACACCCATAACTGGCTGATATACCGCCATATACAGTAGAACCTGTGTTATACGACCATATAATTCTGCCGGTATTGGTATCCATTGCATATATGGGACCGTTAGGAGCCACGGAACCTGCAAAAAGGAGACCGTTTACTACTGTGACAGGTGCTTGTGCTGTGTCGTTGCTGGGGTTTGCCGTGGACCACAGAATTTCCCCGGTATAAGCATCCAGAGCTATCCATGCCCCAGCCGTAGTTGTCTGTCTAGATGGTGCCAGAGTGAAGTTCACTCTGTTGCTGTTGGCTATGTTTGTGTACACTCTTCTCCCATCTGTGGCGGCATCCCATTGTCCTCCTCCCTCCTGGTCCGGCCAACTGCAAAAATACAGTGTCTTGGGTAAATTTCTTTCCAATATTTTGGACTCCAAAGAGAACTTTTGTGAAATATAAGCTGCAGACTTACCTTGAACCAGACTATTTCACCGTTGTCACGGTTTAGAGCCCAAGCAAATCCACTCTTCTGCACAGCCACCACAACGTCACGAATTGTCCCGTTGGAATATATAGTAAGAAGCATCGGAGCCTCTCCAAAGTCGGCATCAAGGTTAGGCCCCGGTGGGCAGTCGGGGTTATCAGGAACCAGACAAGCAAAGTGGAAAACATCATAGCCACCCAGTTGCTTTGCCCAAGCAATTCTTCCAGAATCAATATCTAATGTTACAATTGAATTGAAGTTGATACCTGGTCCAATGCACTGATCAGGATGATCTGGTCTTGTTGTCTGATTGTTTTGCTCCTCTTGACATTTTAGCACCTCAGGAGGAGCTGTGTAGAGGTTCCCAGTTGCCACATAAACACGTCTTCTGTTTACATCAATGGCAGGGCTGCTTCCCCATATCGCAGCTCCTGTGTAACCTCCTAGTTTTCCTCCATTATCAGGAAGCATATAGGTTTGCCATCTTATCGCGCCAGTTGGAACATCTAGCTTCACTAAGCTTCCCCGGAAAGTGCAACACTTATCAGCTGGTAAAGCCTCCTCCAATGACGATATTCCAACGTAAAATGACCTTATAAATTACAAGAAAATCATTTGTGAATTGTGACAAGCTAGTTATTATTTAGCTGGGATTCGGATCCCCTACGCTAATGCTAATCTTTGTCTTGATATGAAATACTTAAAAGATAATACATACAGTTAAACACTGTGGAAGTAAAAAAACTAAAAAATTAATCTCAGCCACTGATAAATGATGTCAACGGATTAGATAAGGTTAGGACAAAGATCAGTTCAACAGTCAATCTCAATCCATTAAGTTTATTTGGCTGGCTTCACTTAGCTTACCCCTGGTAGATTGTTCTGGACAAGGTGATGAGAGCTCGAGGACTCGGATCGAGCTGTCTAGACCAGAGGAGTCTCCCATTCAATCTGTTAACAGCAATGACAACAGCAGGGCCATAGATTCCAACAATCAAGAGGTTACCATCTACAGTTGGGGTTGATCTTGGCACAGTAACGTTGACGTTGGCGACAATCCCGGTGCCTGTTAATCCAGTTAAGTCACTGAGGTTTTGCTTCCATATGAGAGCACCATTGATGGCATTGACTGCATACAAATAACCATTCCATGATGGGAAGTAGACCACCCCATTGGCTACTGCCGGAGTCGCAGATATGTCTCTGCCAGCATGAAATGTCCATCTTAGATGTAAGTTCTTGACCGATAACGTGATTTGCACTTCTCCAATGGCAGATCTTCGGTTAGACAAATTTGCTCCATGATTCAACCACTGAAACCATATATAGTATGCAGCATTAAATGAATTAAACATATATATAAAGTTGAAAAGAAGCATATATACATGATCAGCTAGCCCACTTACTTCTGCTGCTGAATAATCTGTAACTTCAAATAAGCATATCATCATGAGAAGAATGGTGATGCATTTCTGGGTCTGGTTGTAGGCCATTATAACCTTGCATGCACTATTGTTCTATTATAAATGAACAATAGTGTTGAAACTGAAAAAATTAAAATTCAAGCTTGTTTGGTTTTGGGTGCAATGATATATGGAAATCTTGAATTTGATGTTAGATTAATATAAACATTATCGGATACTGATTTTCTGCTCATAATTATGTGGTAATTAAAAGCAGTTAACACAATTGAAAATTGGTCAAAAGTACTGGAGTTTCAAAAAAAGTCCTGATTATATGAATGTCGTACATGATACGATGATCGTGTCATATATGATATAAATATAATTTGGTCGGTTAATTACGTGTTTGGTTGGCAATCCTATACTTAACTAGTTTGTTAATGTATAGAACTCCTGATTCTGCAACATTTACAGCCCCCGATTGAAAATACCACCGATTCAGCTTCTCCAACTCATATCACATATGTTAACACATCAAAAAATATATTTATAGTCAGTCAAAACAAGTATATATAACATGAAATTAACAACAAAAGCAACCTTCAAAGTAATAAAATCAGTTGAGTACCACTACAGAACATGGCTTGATGATGAATGGTGCTCATTCAGCTTGACAATATCTCGAATTGAATCGGATTCGAGTCGCCAACGCCATATATTAGGAAAAAAGAAAGAAAGTAATAACATGTAATTTCGAGCTTTAATAATGTCAAGTGGCACCTAGAGTTCCCCCAAACACTTCAGTAGGGTGGGTGAAATTCAAAGGCCATAATTAATTACTAATATAACCCCAATGAAGTGGTCAAGGGAACTCCAGGGGACAGCCGACTTTGATCTCCTCTTAATTGTTGTTGTTGTAAATTTTCTGGTTATATAGGCAATGCATGGATCCTCCTATATATATAGGTGAAACTTACATGACTACATGGAAATGACCAAAAAGCCATTTCTCAGATGGGGGACCCAGAGAGAAGTAAACTGGTTATTGAATCTAGTCAGAATGGTGGGAAAGATGAAACCAAAAGAATATAATTTTGTTGATCGAGTTGAGGCCTTGAGGGTGAGGGGGGTGGCACCAGTGGCCAAAAATTCTCCCCATATCCCATATGCCTTTTTTATTCTTTTTCAACTTTCTTATATCTCTCTACGAGGCCTTTAATTTGCTTTTCTTATCAAAAACAACCTATTTCGATACATAAATCCTAATAATATAATCGATCAAATAGATAGATAGATGAGATGTGGTTACAACAAAAAGGCAGAGAAGGGCATTGCAAGTGGCATGTGGACACGTACAATACTAGACTGATGAGTTCAATATATTCTTCTTCCTGGATTAATGGCCCAATCTAGCCGTGAATTTCGTCTACATTCATTGCTGTTCAACACCTAGCAGCCTATTCTGTCAAGTTTGTCTAGCTTTGTTGCCACCGTAGGTCCGTAACTAATTTCCATGGCCAATATTGATCAAGCAAGTCACAAGTAGGGTAAATTCTTTTTACTGCACTGCTAAGAGGGCATGAATGCATGATGCTCCTCCTCGTTGTTGAACAGGGAACTACTAAGATTAAATACTATATATAATATATATGACCCGAATATCTATTATTACGATATTGAGAGAAAATTCCTTATACGTACTTATAAAATGTGTATGGTTGTTGTTTGTCCGTAATTTGATATTATAATATGATAAGTTTTTCTATCTCTTCCATCAAAGTGTTCCCACCATAATATTAGAATTCATGTAGAATATTTGATACTCACAACTATTAATATATCATATATATATATATATATAAAAGACTTTATATTGTTAAGCATTCCAATATCCTTTGATGTTGTAATAAAATTATTATCACCATAATAAATTTATATTTTTCTTTGTATTTTATAATTCAATCCCATTTTGCAAATTTAGAGAAAAGAGAATATAAGTTCGAGTTTGGAGAGTATGGAGATTTGTTCAAATCAAGATATTTGAGGGATTAAAGATCGATCTCGAGATGCCTCGAACCATTTGGATAACCTTGTCTTGTTGGTTTGATTTTTTATTTATTTAAAAATATTATAATAATTCGGGTTTTTTTAGGAGCAGTGGAAAGACTTGAAACTGCAACCACCAGGCCAATTACCTCATCTTGTTGGTATAGCTTAATTAGGTACATATGTTATCACTGTAATACAAAATAAAAATGAAAGGGTTTTGACTTTTTTTTTTTTTTTTGGTTCAAAGGGTTTTAATTTTAAGTTTTAGTGAAATGGGAAAAAAAAAATTACAATTATTATTAAGTTATAAGATTTTATTAATTCCACTGTTTATGAACTTATACGAATTAAAAATAGAAATTAGGTTATTAAAAAAATCTCTATAATTAAAGACAAAAAAGCACATAAGCATATATATTGCAAGAAAATAGAGAGGATTTTTTTTATTCTATTTTTTGAAATATGACACCGAACTGATTAGGGTCTATTGGAACATACACGATTCAAATATCTACTCTCATAACTAGGAAATAGCATTGTGAGACTCGAACTTCAATTCCCACCACTAATGTGGAAAGGCGGGTGAACTATAACATATACGAAGAGGTGATATGAGTAAACGTTTCTTGTTAATCCATAGAGAATTAGCTCATAACAAGATAATAAATTAACGTTCTATATATGTATGGCTCTATATAGTCAGGGTCGGCTCATGGGGTAGCAAATCCAGCATTTTGCTGGGGCCCTCACCTGACCCAATTTACTTATTCTTTTTTGGAGCCTCAGAACCCAATATATTTATGTTTAAACATGGCCCAATTCCAAACCCTTTTATTTATATATTGAGTGTCGATATTTGCACTCTTGAAAAACTATATGTGCACCCCTTTTTGTACACACACTCCATTAAAAAATTTAAAATGTTTTAACTTGTAAGCACACCCCACATATTACCAAATATGCCATTTTTCTTCATTTTTAAAAAATATTATTAATTAATGAGTTATAAAATAGTTAAATAAAATTTTTTTAAAAAATTTACTACTCGTATGGAGATACAAGGAGCCACACCTAAAGCCTCCTCCTAGAATCAAAAACCTGGAGATGGAGCTTTTTTATTTTTATTTTTTTCCTCATATTTTTTTTTTTCCTCTTTAGAAGAACTGTTCTACAATATATATATATATATATATTCTTATTCTAACTATACAATTTCAGTTGATACAAAAGAATTAGTCCATCAATAGCATTAATTGAATCTGTTTATACGTTTAAATTTATAGTCATTTTTTTATATTAGTTTAGTTTATTAATTAACTTCAATTATTTTCTCTTCTTAATTTATTTTTTATTTTATAATATTTGTAATTTAATCACTATTTAAATCTTAATTAATAACAAAAACAGAAGTATAGTCAAAAAGATAATTTTTTTACTTGTGTAACTAATTATAAAATTTGTTAAAATATTATAAATAATAAATAATTTATTAATATGATGAGAAAGTTATATTTATATTAATCATTTTAAGGGTAATGTTGGAATTTTAAAAATATATTGATTTGGGGTGTACATACGAATTTTGAGGGGTGCAAATATCGCTACTCTTATATATTTTCCTTTTCAGCCCAATGAACTAATTCAATTAAACAAAAAAAACTTAAGGCCCAATAAACTTATCATTGTGATTATGAGACTACATCACTACACTATTTAAAACAAAATCAAATAGTAAATTAATTAAAAACAACAACCTTGACCTAGAACTAAAGTGCTAAACGAATCAAAGGCCTGTCTTTACTGGATTTGGTTTACTTCGCGTTGCTTCCTGCTCTGTTTTGCTTTTTTAGATACAATAAATCTTTTTTGTTTTAATTTACGTGGATTACATTTTATTTGGTAAATGAAGAATTATTTATTTAATTTTTTTTTTTAATGTTAATGATAATAATTTTATATAGGGCCTCGATTTTTGTTAATATCATAAAATTGCCCGGGCCCTAAAATATCTGGAGACGGCCCTGTATATTGTGAAGGGTCAAGATTAATTGCTGTGACCCAACTCATAAGATTCGAGCCAGGCAAAACTTTCTGGTTACAAAAAGACGACTCCTTTTAACAGAATCTAGTAAGGATTTGATTTGCAAATATCTAAGAGGAATGAAAGGTACAAATGAGATGAAAATAGAAAAAAGGTAGAATTAATTCCATCAGCCGCTGCCAACAGGGGTGTAGCTTAGCGGATAGATGGATAAGCTTGGGGTTTGAGTAAATGATTCCCAGGTCAGCGGCTCGTATCTTACCAATAGTGAAAGCTTTCAAAAAAAAAAACCTGGTCCCGAATTAATAGATTTTGTCAAAAAAATAAAAAATAAAAAATTCCATCAGCCCACTCACTATCACAATATATATATATATATATCATTTTCTAGCACCAATCCAGCCCAGAGTTGCGTCTACGTTCACTGCCAACAACAATATTGTAGCTTTATGCGTCTCCCTAGCTCACATATTTCTCTTCTATATTCAACAAATCAAGACACTATATGCAATTAAATCCAGGAACACTATAAATAGAGAGGCTGGAGAGCCATTGCTTATACCAATTAAGCAAAGCAAATAAAGCAAATATAATCAGGTGCCTTCTAGAGTTCCCTTGAACACTTCAATGGGGACTCTAGCTCTAATGAGCTTGTTTTCCTAGTGAAGTGTTTGGGGGAACTCCTGGAGTCATTTGATATTACACAGGATCGAGGTTGCTGGTGAACTCTTACATGGTATATCTACATGTTTTTAACTATCACTTACTTTACTTTTGGTTTCATAAATTTGTACCAAGCTCTGCATGCATTGAGTTAATTAATTTCTAGTTGTGCCATTGCAAACACACCAAAAGATCGAGCTAGCTAGGTCCGTACAACATATCATTCAGTCTCCTTTAATTTGATTGATCCACCAAAAAAAAAAAAAAAAACCATTTGCTTAATTAAATATCTATATATATATATAGGCTACAAATTAAAAGTTATCTGTGCGGTTTCATGCGAAATATATATATATATGAACAAATTACACCCACCTCCCCTGAGGTTTGCTAAAATACACACGAAAACGACTTTTTCATTAAATAACACTCATCTCCCCTCCCGTTAGTCAACGTCCGTTACATTTAACCTTTGACTGAATCAAGAAGGGTAATCTTGTCTTTCAACTTATTAACCCACTAAAAGACAAATTTTTTTTTATAAAAAAACGAAAAAAATAAAAATAAAAAAGGCTCCTTTTATTTGATTTGTTTTGATTATTATTGTAATTTAAAAAATTAATAAAAAAGAAAAACATTCCTTTTGTTTCTTCTCTGTAAATGAATTCTTAATCAAATCAAACACAAACTCATCTCTTCAATGTCAAACACAAATACATCAGCAACAACTCAAATAGGTAAAAAAAATTGACAAAAAAAGTCCCTAGATTGTTTTCTTATGTAAATCAATTCTTCATCAAATTCAAACACAAATACATCTTCAATGACAAATAAAAAATTTGAACATCTGGAATTCTCCAGATTTTTCGAACACCCACACCAACACCCATAACCGCCATCTGTTCTTTCACCAACACAGTCACACCCACGAACATCACCGAACCAAGCCATCCTCGTCGTCGATCGATAATCACCCAACAACCAAACATCCACAACACCACACCAACACCACAATCGGACCAACACCACCTCCGAAATACACCAACTACTACCTCTACGAGCGTCGATCTTCTCCCAGCCAAATAGATCTCGACTGCCACATCTCTCTCTTTCTTCCCACCTCACGCTCTCTCTCTCCAACTTTCTCTCATGTTCCCTCTTCTATTTCCCATTTTTCGGTGAGGTCTACAGTGTTGATGTTCGATTTTGTTAGATCTGGTTCGATTTTGGGAGATCTGGTAGTTGGTTCGATTTTGGTGATAATGAAATCTGACGGTCGATGGTGAGTGAGAGAAAGAGATTCGGTGTGAATTTGGGAGAGAAAGGGTGTGGATGATGAGATTGGTAGCTAGGGTTTGATAAAGAAAATGATGAGATTGGTGGCTAGGGTTTGGTAAAGAAAATGATGAGATGGGTGGCTAGGTTTGGTGAAGAAGATGAAGAAGATGATGAGATTGTGAGAGTGGCTAGGGTTTTATTATTTCATTTTATTTTTGTTTAATTTTTTTGACATTAGGTTTTATTATTTAATTTCATTTATTAATTTTAACCATGCTTTGTATAATAAATTTCTCATAACAAATTAATTTGATTTTATTATTTTTATTTTTTATTATATTATAAATTTAATTAGTTTTATTTTTAAATTTAATTAGTTTCAAAGTCTGGATTATTTTTTTTGTCTTTTTTAAAATATTGTTTTATTTAATTAAATAAATTTCTTTTGAATTGGTGGATTCTTTTGGGATTATTAATTTGTGGATTTATTTTTTTGGGATTATTAATTTGTGGATTGGAGAACAAAGTAGAAGATATGAATTATTGAATTTGACTTATGGATTTTGTTTTTGAGATATGAATTATTGAAAGATATATATTTTTCTTTTTTTATAAATAGATTTTGGGTTTTAGATATATTTGTTAATAATTTCGTTTTTAAATTTTTTAATTTCTGTTTTTGTTTTCTTATTATTTGTAATATTAATTATTTTAATAAGTTTTTTTAGTATGCATCATTTTTTTAATTAGTCTTATATTTTTTATTACATAATTATTATTTTAATTAGTTTTGTTTGGTTTTTTTAATTTAAAAAAAGTTTAGTTTTTGTCTTTTTCTGGGGGTATAAAAGTAAATAGACATACTTAGGGGTATTTTGGACTTTTATACGGTCTGACAAGGTCAAAGGTTAAATGCAACGGACGTTGACTGACAGTGGGGGAGGTGAGTGTTATTTAATGATAAAGGCGTTTTCATTTGTATTTTAGCAAACCTCAGGGGAGGTGGGTGTAATTTGTTCTATATATATATAATTCGCAGTCCACTAGGAAGCACTTCTATTCTTAAATATGCATCATAGTTTCTACTCGTTCATCATCAAACAGCTGTTGAGCTAGGAATACAAATGGGAATCTCATTGCGGCAAATAGGGCTGAATCGGCAGCCACCATTTGATGCGATTTTCATGAAAAACATGCAGACAATTGGAGAAATTAGTTCGTAATGCATCATAGTGATTGCGAGGCATCCTGAACATCCCACACTAATCTCCACCAACAACTTCAATTAATGTATCGATCAACATGTATCTCTGGAGTGATAAACAAAAAACAATAGTGAAGTTTAATTCACTCATGCATGCTTACGATTTCTTCTTCATCAACTCCAGAAGATCGAGAGATAACTCATCGACCAACCAATTGCAATTGTCTAACCTAACCAAAACGGCAGGTATCGTATATTTAAAAGTAGAGGGAGATTATTATATCAATTAGGCCAAAATTTATAAACAGCGTGCTCTATTATTTTGCAAATTCTAGCAAACCCAATAGTTTTTTTTTTTTTTTTTTTTTTTTTACCAAGAAAATTATTTATGGATAAAAATTCCCTTAAGCACTTAATATTACTACAAGAAAATTGACCTACAATGACAAAAAATATTTGTCACTATAAGTGAAGAAATTGTCACAAAATCAATATTGTGACAAAAAAAGTATTACTAACAATTCGTTACTTTTGCCCCGTCACTAAAAGTATTTGTGATAGTTTTTTGGTACTTGTCACAAATTATAACTTTTAATGACACATTATCACTTGACTTTAATTAGTGACAAAATAAAAATTGTATCACTATATTAGTATTTAGTGACAATTAACTGTTTAAAGATTTTATCACTGTACATATTCTTAGTGACAATTTATTATATTATTATTTAAAAAGTGCCACTATTCACAAATCTAATGATAAATAATCATCTTAAAATTATGTCACTACAGACAAACTTAGTGACAATTAAGTTAACCATATAATGATTATCACTATAACGCAGACTTAGTGACAATTAACAATATGAATATTAAGTCATTGTATAGAAACATAGTAACAATTTAATCAATTGTCAAAATTTAATATAAATTTAAATTGTATAAAAAAAATAAAAAATATAAAAATATAACCAAATAAAACATGTCACTCATTGAATGACATTGAGTTCCATAAATAATCATTCCATTAAAAACATCCAAAAATTAACATAATATCGAATTGATACAAAAGTAATCCAACATCTTTCAAAATCTACTACTAAATAACACATGTAAGCCGGCTAGTCTAAGTTAACATAAGTGTTAGGTCACACACAATAACTTCCAACTGCATAACCAAAAACTTGAAACTTTTGATTGTGAAATATTAGAAGTCAATGATTCACTGTCAGTTGTCAGGTAGCTAAATAATCTTTCAGTTTTGCAAGAGAAACTTATATACAAGAAGACATGAAGAAAAAATCAATAATGAGAACAAATTAAAGTCACCAAAATAAAACCAATGAAAAATGCAAAAATACTGACAAAACTTAGTACAAGTATAAATAAATTCTAGCTATAAGTTTGATATCCAAGTATAAAACTTATTGGAACTGTTAATCTATTCATCTTCGTATAAAATCCTCCATAATGTCAATCTATTCATCCAACCAAATATCAAATATCTTATTGAGTGTTTGAACTCTTTTATCAAATAATTGGTATACATATAAAAATTGGTTGATCTATAAGAATCATTTTATCAAATAGTTAATATGCATATAAACTAAATTGACATATATTATGAAAATTTAAGAACAAAAAACTATAAATCATGAAATAATAATAATGATTCCTTAAAAAATTTGAAAACAAAAAGTTAAAAAACATCCCTAAACGTATATATAATCCTACATACAAAAAAAAAAAAAAAAAAAAAAAAACCATACCTTATTCGAAGACACTTTCAATATATGAAACTCGAATTTGAGATTCTGACCTTGAAAAAAAAAGTACCAAAAAAAAAAAAAAACCCTAAAAAAATGAAATCAAGAAAAAGAGAAACTTAAGAGTTTTCTTTCAATGCTGCATCAAACAATTGATAAGAATCATTTTATCAACAATTAATAAGAACATAAATTAATATTGACATATACCGTGGAAATCTAAGAATAAACAACTATAAATCATGAAATAATAATAATGGGTTCCTTAAAAAAATTGAAAACAGATTAAAGTTAAAAAAAACATCTTTATACAATTCTACATTAAAATAAAAAAATAAAAAAATCATACCTTATTCCAAGACACTTTCAATATATGAAACTCGAATTTGAGATTCCGATATTGAAAAACAAGTATAAGAAAACAAACCCTAAAAAAAATCAAGATAAGCTTACATTTTTATCCGGGCAAAAGTTTCTGTATAATCTCGGTACTTCTTATGATGAAACATTGTTTCAAACCTAAAAAGTGTTTTTAAGGTAAAGAACAAAAGGGGGAAAAAACACAGCATGATTGTGACTTTTTTTTTTTTTTTTTTATTTTTTTTAAAAGGAAATATTAATTGATTTTTTTTAATGTAAATGTTAATTGATTCTGATGCCTTTTAAAAACCTAATTAGTTATAAAATAAAATCTTTCCTTTAAAAAGGTAATTTTGTGACTAATTATATTATTTGTCACAAATTATCAAGTTTTGTAACTAATTGTGACAATTATTTTTAAAAAGTTTCAATTGAACAAAACATAATGACAAATAGTAAATTTGTCACAAAATAATGCCAATAATGATACAATCAAAATTTGTCACAAAGAAATATGTCACTATAGGTCACTTTTTTTTTTTAGTAAATCCCCACATATTGAGAGAAAAAAAGTTAACAGTTAGAGAGAAACTGTTAGATTTGTTACTTAGTTTCAATTCCTATGAATTGAATTTACATTGGTGTGTAAAGTTTGTTTCAATACTTGCATGTATATATAAAAGTTTCATTTTATAATTGATATGCAAAATATGATGCAAAGTTCCATTTTATAATTATAACTAGAGTGTAAAGTTTCATTTTATAAAGTGTAGCATGTAAAGTTCAGTGTATATATAAAGTTTCATTTTATAATTGACATGCAATATATGATGCAAAGTTCCATTTTATAATTGTAACTAGAGTGCAAAGTTTTATTTTATAAAGTATAGCGTGTAAAGTTCAATGTATATATAAAGTTTCATTTTATAAAGTGTAGCGTGTAAAATTTCATTTTATAGTTGGTGTGCAAAGTTTTATTTATAACTAGATTGTAAAGAATTATTTTATAATTGCAACTAGAGTGAAAGTTTCAATTTATAACTAGCTTGTAAAGTTTAGCGTGTAAAGTTATTTAAACTCAAAATTGAGTTTCTTTCTTTCCCATTACACAATTTACTCACTCCACAAACACTAGATTGACATACTAGAGTAAAACTAAAACAATTAATTTCTGGCATTTCAAATGATTGAGTGAGAAAATAGAGAAAAATGCTGATAGAGGATTTGGAAGGAGAGAAATAAGAGAAACCTAGTGGGGGAGAAGGTATTTTGGTCACACTAGCGACTAAAACTGACAAGAAAAGAAAAGTACTGATTGGGGTAGATGAATTTAAATGTTTTCAAATTTAAAATGCTAATTAATCCAAGAATATCCTTTATCAATTAGGTTCCATTTGATGCACGAGATCGGTTGAACTATTTTATAAGATTGGATTGGACTGTGATTAACACTATATATAAATTGTTTGGTGTAATATAAGACAAGACTAAAATAGTTCAATCTTATGTTTTGAATGGTTTAGAATTGGATTAAAAATAATGTGATAGAATGTTTATTATATGCTTAAACTATAGTTAAATATTTAAAATAAAATAAATTTAAGTTTTCTTAAAAATAAAAGAAAATTAATTTATATAATTGTAAAATAAGATTAATTTAAAATTCAGTAAGGCTTGAGAATGACTGAACAAAGACACCTATGAGGAGGCCATTGAGAGAGACAGTACGTGATTATGAATAAAAGAAAGAGTTATTGACGAGAGAGATTATTGATCCACGGTAGGTTTATTATATCCAGTTTGCAAGTTGCAATGGGACTAATTTGTGTTTAGAATTACTAATTTGATCCACGGTAGGTTTATTATATATGGTAATTTTTGGTATATCAACAGAAAACCTACCTGACGTTTTATAAATGTTGCACGAACATCCCCTTCTGTTAGTTAAGATCTGTTAACTTTAACAGTCAATGGTCAAATGTACATAAAGTCTAAAATACCCTCATTTTTATTTTTAAGAAATATTTTTGAACTGTTATTTATTTTCAAGAATTAAAAATATAAAATAAAATATTTAATAAATTTGAATGTAGGTAAATCTTCCATTAACAAGTGAACACCAGTAAATCTGAAGAAAAAAACATTAATCACTCTCATCTTCATCCATCTCATCATCTTTTATCAAAATTATTCATCAATCACATCATCTTCATCCAAATTTATGTAGTGAAATCTGGAAAACTCTTCTTCTTCAAAATAAAACAAAATCCGGAAAACTCCATCTCATCTTCTTCATCAAAATTCTCACCAAACTTTATTCAACAACAAATTTCATCCACAAAAACAAAACAAAATTAAATCCAACACTATACAAACACTCAATAAACACACATATTCCAAGAATAAACGCAAAAGATTCCAATCATTATTTATTCCACCAAAAAAAAAAAACATGGCACAATCGATTCAACTAATTCCAAGCTCTCATTCTTAAGGATCCATTCAAAGCAAAAAAAAAAAGCTCTCTTTTTATAAACCATCCAACCCAGTCTTTCGAAACTCAAGTCCAAGTGAGTCTTGAGTCAACTCGGCATAGTCACATGGACTTCTCCACTTTATCACTGGGTGGCGTCTCCCGAGGTCTCCACTTCGTCAACATCAGAGTCGTCAGCATCGATTGGTGGAGAGAGATGAGGTTGAGAGGAGTGTGTTGAGATCTTATCGGAGATAGAGCAGATAACCATCTCCGAATCTCCGATGGGATTGATTTTTCCATCTCTCATTTTTAGTTTTTTTTCCTCTCTTTTTCTTAAAAAAAATAATTAAAATTTAAACTTATATTTATTTTTCATTTTTTTTATTTGGTCAAAAAGACCAAATTGCTCCTAACAGTTAGAAGTTAACGGTCTAAATTTAACGGAAGGGGATGTCCATGCAACATTTATGAAACGTCAGGTAGGTTTTTTGTTGATATACTCAAAACTGCCATAAATGTGTAATATTGTCAAACCTCAGGGGATTTTTGTGCAATTACCCCTATTTTTTATTTATATAGTTCTGGATACTGTCTAAAAAATAAACATTGGATTAAACTAGTTATTTCAACCAATAATCGTACGGCATGTGGCCGTATAATTTTACATATACTGTATATCTTTACACACTGTGGAAGAGTATTTACTTTAACATTGGATAATTACACAAGAAACCACTCTTTTTGTGGTCACAGCAC
Organism: Acer campestre; assembly: GCA_954870605.1. NCBI lineage: Eukaryota > Viridiplantae > Streptophyta > Magnoliopsida > Sapindales > Sapindaceae > Acer > Acer campestre. Next base: position 27,916,807 of record OX940806.1, on the reverse strand, counting down.
GCAAATTTGTTCAAACCAGATTTTGGAATTTGGGTGGTATCTGGACCAAATTAAAAGCTGAAAACTAAAGGGCTGGTCAGAAAGAGAAGTAGACCTAGCTTGTACAAGATAATATTCTCTACCTCACTTTGCCCGCAAATGAGACTAGGTTCATATCCCACCCATGATTTTTTATCATATTTTTTTGCCTGTATGGTATAATTCGATACCAATAAAGATACACCATATAAGATACCTTAGTTGATAAATAAGATCTTTTTTTTTTTTTTTTTTCTTTACAAAAAAATAACATTTTATTTATATATTAAAAAAATGTTAGAAATGACATTGTAAAGTATTGAATCGTGACCCATAACTATCAACTTATTATAGTTTGTACTTATATTAATTAATTAGAAGCTATATAAAAATAATGTTAGATATGATTTTTAATGCACATTACCTCTAAACACAGATGGTAGTGTATGTGTGAAGAGTTTTCTCCTAAATTGTGGGAGTTGATAAATAAGATCTATTATAATTGTGTATAATAGGTTTAGAATTGAATGCCTCTTCACATAAAAGTTTAGAGGTTTGGTTTACAAAATTATTTAGGGCATAATCTATGTGAGGTAGTTAGAGACTCAGAAACGTACCTTTTCAAGGGCTATGGTGGGCTCAAACCATTTTTTTTTCTTTTTGTTTCCCACGTTGTCATATGCATATGGCTATCTTCTTTTCAGGGATGGAAAAATTATCCATGGCTATGGATATCTATCCGTAAGAATCTGTTCCATTTAAAATAAGGATGTATACTATTATTTATAGGACGAAGCGAGGATGAATGTCATCCTAATATCCATTTTATTTTTGGGGATGAGGATGGATATCGTCTATAGATATCCATCCCCATCTAAATCCATTATAGATTTTAATATTTTAAAAATGTAACAAATTACCATGTAATTATGAATTCTAATTATATAAGTTATTATTATTTTTTTATTTGAACTTTATTGGATGTATTTGTTTCTCCTTTTGAATAGGATAAAATATAATATTACACGTGTTAATTACCTTTTTCTCTTGTAAAAATTTACATTTTTTCATTGGATATAGGTATAGATTGAGCGAGGATGGATATCTCTACCTCAATTCAAGGATTATCCAAATCCGCCCCCTTACGTAGAAATGGGGTGGAGATATATATCTCAAACAGATACTGGGATGGATATTGGGGTATCCATCCCCGTTTCGATCTATTGCCATCCCTACTTCTTGAAAATGCTTGAACAAACTTCTAATAGGAAGAAAGAAGAAAAAGAAAGAAGAGAAATAATAGAGAGAGAAATGGATCTGAAATTTTATTCATTTTGCTTGAATGATCCTTCAATTACAGAGACAGCTTTTATAACTGGAATTCTAATTTGTAATAGAGTCCCACGCAATCTGTTACTTTTTGTAGAGAATGACATCAGCTTTGCTAACTAGATATAACTGACTCAGTATTCTGTTAGGAATGGAGTGATGATGTTGAAGACACCTGATCATTATCAATTCACAGGCTTTACACTCCCCCTCAAATTGAGCTGGTTTATATTAGTCAATTTGAGCTTGGTCTTAGAGAATTGATCTGTTTCAGCTGCATCATCACTCCCCCTCAAGCGAAACTAATCTTTAGTAGTGACCAGCTTGGAAGCAAGAAGTTGAAATCTGGATATGGAGAGAGACTTGGTGAAGATATCAGCTATTTGAACTTCTGTAGGAATGTAGCGAATATCAAGTCTTCTAGATGATGTCAAATCTCTTAGAAAATGTATGTCAATTTCTATATGTTTGGTTCTTGAATGAAATACAAGATTAAGGGCCAAAAACTTTGCACCAAGGTTATCACACCAAAGAATTGGCGTGCCAACGAGAGGGAGTTGAAGTTTTGAAAACAAAGATTGAACCCATATTATATCAGTGGCTGCTGAAGCAAGAGACCTATATTCCGCCTCTGTACTGGAACGCGCCACAACCCTTTGCTTTTTCGAAGACCAATTGATCAAGTTACCACCCAAGTATAGGCAGTAACCCCCAATCGATTTTCTATCATCAATATTACCAGCCCAATCAGCATCAGCAAAACACTCCAAAGAGAGCTAATCAGATGCCTGGAAATTAATACCATAATCCAACGTGCCTTTGATGTATCTCAAAACTCTATTAACTGATAACCAATGAACTTGAGATGGTGAAGATAGAAATTGGCTCAACTTGTTAACATCAAAAGAAATGTCAGGACGAGTGAGAATGAGATATTATAGAGCCCACACTGTACTGCGATATAATGTAGGATCTGAGAAGGCTTCACCATCATGAGAAGAGAGCTTGCAGGAAGGAGCAAGGGGTGTGGGACAAGGCTTTGCATTAGTCATTTTGGTTCTAATAAGCAGGTCAGCTGCATACTTGGACTGAGTCAATAACATACCAGTAGGTCTCCTATAAGCTTCAAAACCAAGAAAATACTGGAGATACCCAAGTGACTTTAGAGCAAAGCTGCTATTGAGGTCTTTGATAACCTTTGATATAGCTTTAACATCATTTCCAATGATCAATATATCATCCACATACACAAGTAGCAGCAGAAAAATCGATGATGTCTTGTAGAAGAACATAGATGAATCATATTTGGAATTCGTAAAACCCCAAGTAACTAAGGCAGATCTTAACTTAGCATACCAAGCTCAGGGAGCTTGTTTGAGGCCGTAGAGGGACTTGTGAAGTTTACAAACATGAGAAGGATATTCAGAGCTGATGAAACCTTCTGGCTGACTCATGTACACAGATTCTTGAAGCTCACCATTGAGGAATGCATTGTTAACATCCAACTGTTGAATATCCCATTGGTTTTGAACAGCAAGATAGATGAAGACTCTGATAGTGGCACTCTTCACTACTGGACTGTAAGTCTCAGAAAAATCTAGCCTAGGTGTTTGAGTGAACCCTTTGGCCACTAATCTTGCTTTGTACCTATCCACTGACCCATCAGCCTTGAATTTGATCCTAAAGATCCACTTGGAACCAACCACATTTAAACCATCAGAAGCAAGCACAAGACTCCAAGTTTTAGACCTTTGCAAGGCTTCGAATTCAGCTAGCATAGCTGCTTTCTAGGCTGGAGATTGTAGGGCCTCTGAAACACTAGTAGGTACAATTTCTGATGCAATAGAAGTAACATGATACACCTTAGATTTCACGGTTCCACTCTTGGCCCGAGTGGTCATAGTGTGAATATTAGTAGGTGAAATATTGGTGGTAGGTATGTTGAGGTCTATATGAAAAGGCACAGCAGGTTGGTCAATAATAGTGGGTGAGGTGTGAGTAGAGGATTGTTGCAGATGAGTCTTAAAAGATGAGTTAACACTTTTGGCTTTGTGTAGACCCGAGACACTTTTAGATATTATAGATAAAGGCATGCTATTAGTAGATATAGGTGGACTAGACTTGGAAGGAAACAAAATTGGATAAAGAAATTCTTGCTCATTGAAACAGACATTATGAGACACATACACTCTGCCATTTTGACTGAGACACTTGAAACCTTTTGTGTTTTCACAATAGCCAATAAAAATGCACTTGGAAGAGTGCATTTGAAACTTGTGAGCATTGTAGGGTCGAAGAAGAGGAAAACACGAGCAACCAAACACGTTGAGATCAGTATAAGAGGGAACTTTGTTGAACAAACGAGTGTAAGGTGCAAAGAATTGAATTACAGCAGAGGGTAACCTATTGATTATATTTATGGTTGTGTGAAAAAACTCCCACCAAAAGGACAAAGGAAGTTGAGCTTGAGCAAGAAGAGACAAACCAACTTCAACAATATTTCTATGTTTCCTTTCAGCAATACCATTTTGTTGAGGAGTGTGAGGACATGATTTCCTATGAACAATCCCATTATCATTTAGATATGTGGTGAGAGCAATGAACTCACCACCATTATCAGTTTGTAGACAATTCAATTTGGCAGAGAATTGTCTTTCAACATATCTATGAAAGTTGATAAAAGTGTTTTTGACCTGAGACTTGAGAACTAGTGGAAAAATCCAACAGAACCTAGAATAGACATCAACAAAGCTAACATAGTACCTAAATCCTTAAGTAGAGGGAAAAGGGGAATGACCCCATACATCTACACATACCATTTCTAATGGTTTATGATACCTAGATGTAGAGTCAGTATATGGTAGTTGTTGAGCTTTAGCTAACTTATAGGCATCACAAAAAGCATTCATGTGAGAAGGGGAAACATATATATTCAATTTCTTTAATACCAGAGACAAAATTCTAGAACCAGGATGTCCCAGTTTGTTGTGCCAAGTCTGAATAAGCACATTCTTAGGAGAATCTAGAAGACCTGATGTGAGAGCAAACGTATTACATTCAGGTGCTCTTACATCAATTATCCCAGAGAAATCACAAGGAGATTTACAGGGTTGTTTTATTGAATTCAAAATAGACACAAACATAGCAGACAACACATTTGAATTGGCAGTTCTTGGCATTCTACTCCAATCAGCTTTTGAAAAGATAATTTGGTATAAGCCATCTTTAAGAACCCCTTGAAGTATGACTCTCTTCATTGCCTTGGCCTTAACAAAGCAGAAATGAGAGTTAAATTCAACAAGGATGTCATTATCCTTTGTTAACTGAGAGATGCTTAAGAGGTTCTTAGTTATCTCAGGCACAAATAATATATTATCGAGCATGAGTAGATGAGAAGGCTTAGAGTTGGAATGTAAATGCAACCGGACAATATGAGAAATAAGAAGTGTTTGGCCATTACCAACTGCCAAACGATTATTACCTCTGTACTTATTACTGACGAAGAGGTTGTTGAAATCAGAAGTTATGTGATGTGTAGCTCCACTATCAATGTACCAGCTGGGATCTACTATTGAAGATGAAGAGGCCACTGCAGTGTTGAGGCTACTATTATGAACTTGATACTGACCATCATGAGCATGAGAATACTCAACCTGATGTGTAACATTTCCCTGCGGTGTAGGTTGTTTAGTTGTATTTGCACCATAAGACTGATCGAATCTGTGGTAGCAAATGTTTGCTGTATGACCAATCTTCCCACAGACCTAGCAAGTAGGCCGAGAATTATTATACCTTCCACCACCTCTATAGCGACCACCTCTGCTTCTTGCACGGCCACGATATTAACCACCTCTTTGGTTATTTTGATCACCTCTTTAAGTCTTGATCAGAATATTTGCAGCAGCATTTTGCAATTCAACTAAAGCATTTGCAAATTGCTCCAATCGTGACTCAAAGCTCATTAGTAAGAACTGAGCATCTTGTATGGTGATTTCTCCTTTCTTGACTGTGATTGTAACTACAACTGGATCAAATTCCTGTCCTACACCTTCTAACACATGAGAAATCAACTCATATTCAGTAATATTTTGTCCTGCAGTTGCCAATAAATCTGCAATCCCTTTCATCTTTATCACATAGTCATTAATAGACATAGCTCATTCCTTGAGAGTATGTAGTTGATTCTTGAGATGCATCGTTCTAGCCATAGAATGTTGTGCAAATAAATTGACAATACAATTCCATACCTCATATGAAGTTAAGCATTGAGTAACCTGACCTAAAATAGATTCACTAAATTTGAGAAAATCCAACCAACAAGCAATTGATAGATTTTCTTCCAAGCTAGGTACTCATCACTGATACTTTGAATCGTTTTACCAGTATCCTCGTCTTCAATCTCAACGTATTTTTGTGGACTCTTTACAGGTCCAAACAAAAACTCTTCCAGATCGAAAGCTCTGACTATCGGCAAGATTTGAGCCTTCCAATATATAAAGTTGTTTTGATTCAACTTTATAGGTAGATTGAAATTGAGATTTTTGGCGATGAGAGATGACCGAGCTTCTCTTTGTTTTTTTGTCAAAGTCACCTCTCCTTTCTTTGATCTAAAGTGAGTTTGTCGAATCAGGCTTGGTACATCTTCTTCATCTGATGAAGAGGAACTCATGGCTACTGGATCGTTAAGGCTCTTGCTGAGTGTAAAAATGTGTCAAATGAGGCTTCTCAGAGCTTCCTTTGGCCACCCGCCCGCCCAGCCATTCGGAATTAGTTCCGTCCCCCTGTTTTGTTGTAAAAGAGGTTATTTATAGAGTTTATATGTGTTTTGCACGTATGTGCGGTGTACGCTTCATTGGGTGTTATGTTATTTGTGTGTATATATTCTACTGATTATGTCTCCTGAATGTTACACATTAGGGTCCAACAGCTCTGATACCATGAAAATGCTTGAACAAACTTCTAATAGGAAGAAAGAAGAAAAAGAAAGAAGAAAAAGAATAGAGAGAGAAATGGATTTGAAATTTTATTCATTTTGCTTGAATGATCCTTCAATTACAGAGATAGCTTTTATAGCTGAAATTCTGATTTGTAACAGAGTCCCACGCAATCTGTTACTTTTTGTAGAGAATGACATCAGCTTTGCTGACTAGATATAACTGACTCAGTATTCTGTTAGGAATGGAGTGATGATGTTGAAGACGCCTGATCATTATCAATTCACAGGCTTTACACTTCTTTCCTAAAATCCTTTGACACTAGTTTAAATCTTTTGAGTATTGAGATTAATTTGTCACTATATATGTTTATTAAATCAGTATATTACCATTTATTTCACAATACATCTAGAAAAATTGATTCTAAAAATAACTAATAATATTTTACAATTTGAAAAGGAAATGCGTAACAGCATAAGCTATATATACATGTCTAACAAAAAATGTACAAATATCATATATAATAAAAAGGATGATTGTCTTGATTGTGTGTTTGAGCGACTAAATGTAGCTTCCTCCTTGATACATTTTTTGTTATTCGATTTCTTTACTAGAAGATCTTCACTTCATTCCAATTTATCACTAATCATTTAATTTCATTATTTGTTTCTTATGATTATGATCTATTTAACATTTATTTCTTCGTCTTGATATTAAATAAACTTTTGCTGATCACAGTTGTCTTTATCGCTGTGGGCAGCCTGTGTGCACAGGGGTCAAAGCTAGAATTTTGGCTTTAGAGGGTTCAAGACAGAAACTAATATCAAAGGTCAATATACAAGAAAAATATATTAGTATATCAAAATGTAATACCGTTAAGTCTTTAAAGTAATGATACAAAATCCCTCGAAAAAAAAAAGTAATGATACAAAATAATAATAATATATATTGACACTAATTTTGAGAATCAAAATGAAAATTGACTCTATTTTGTATCTCAAAAGTCATTTATAATCAAATTTATTTAAATTTATTTGAGATTTCCATTTCAATATGCACAATCAAAGAATTTAGGAGAAAATGATCTTTCATCTTGTTGCACAAATGTAATATCTCTTTCAATAGTTCATAATTAATAAATATATAATTCATATAAAATATTTAAAACAAGATGGATATTGCATAATAAAATAGTAAATAAAGTCTTAATTTGTTCTAGTGAATACCTAATAAAAATAAAAATACATACATATATAAATGGTTTTAGCATTATACAATTCATGTATAGTTTTTATTTATTTATTTATTTTAAAAAACAGTAAAGTTTAATTAAAAAGCCACAAAAGGCACCAAGCAACACAAACAATCCAAAATTCAAAACAACCATGGCAACCAAGGCAGGGAAGCAAGGACACAAAAACATCACAAGGCAACCAAACGGCCAAAGCATCTACTAAAAGAAAAACACAAAGCAACTAATAACCAACAAAAGCTTCCCCAAAAACAACCGACAAAAACCAACCTAAACCATCGTATACACCCCAAACCTCACCTGCACAAACAAAAAGAAAAGAAAATCGACCCAAGAGACCAGGTATGGACCAAAACAGAAGCAGCGCCCCTTAACAACACAACAGATCGACCACGCGAAGTAGAGAATAAATTTGAACACCATAAGAAACCCAGAGCATCATAAATCACCCCATTCCAACCTATCACCAACTCTACTCGATCCAAGCTTAGCTAAATTATTTGCAAGGGAATTCACATTTCTACCTCTAAAAACAACAGACACCCAAGCAAACTTGCGAAGGCAAGCTCGAACATCATAAATCAGATGAACGAGCTTAAAATTTCCGAAACCCTCTCCATTTATCTAAGACACCGTTAATTTAGAGTCATTAATAATCGATATAGTGCGATCTACTAGCTACGTATTAGAAGAGATCAAAAGACAAGCTTTTTGAATAGCATATACCTCAGTAGATATGGCATCAAAAATTCCAAAAAAAGCAGAGAACAAACGAAGAATTCGTCCTTCAGCATTCCTAAGAACACCCCTCATTCCAGCCATCCCAGGACAACCCAACGCAGAGCCATCAACATTGAAATACAAATCAGCACCAAAGGGAGGAGACCAAGCAATCTTCGCAAGCACCTTGACATCCTTCAAATCCACACATCTTTCTGAAATGTCCAGTAGCAACATCGTTAAGGATTCATTCGAACCACAACCATGATATTTAAACCAATAAGCTACCCTAAACTTGACTGAATCCATCACCACATCAAAGTTAACAACTTTCTCCTTGAAAACCAACTCATTACGAACCTCCCAAATTGTCCAAACTATAGCAAAAAATAGCGTGTTTCATGCTCTTCTACAAACCACCCTAGGACAAAGCCCATTCCAACCAAGCATCTAGTCCCTAACAGAACTGTCGTGGCAAGAAACCACACCCCCTATTGCATACAACCTGTCCACAATCGCTAGGCCCACTGACACTGTAAAAAGAGATGGTCCATTGATTCAACCAATTTCTCACATAACAGACATGACAAAGATGCCAGTTGAGTGAACCCTAATCTCTGGACCACATCACGCATCATAACTCTACCTTTCATTACTTGCCAAACAAACACCTCGACCTTCGGAGGACAAATATCTTGCCACACCCAACCAAAAAAAATCCACATCATTGCCAACCACATCCTTCAAACATCTTATGAACGAACTAACTGAGAACAAACCATTTGAGCAATAAGACCACCCTAAGGCATCAGGAAACTCCTAGCGTACCTAAATATTATCTAAAAACAACGAAAATCATCTCTATTGATCGAGCTCCCAATCAAAGAGGGGTCTTCTCAAAAGCACCTCCCACGACCACTTAGACCCAACCTAACTGCCCAAATTTTTAACCTTGCCCAACTTATTAACAGCAAGCACAAAAATACGTGGGAAAACCCTTCTCAATGCGACACAATCACTGTCAACATCCTCCCACAACCTTATCCTCTCACCATTACCCAAAACCAACCGAAAGCCCTCCTTAATAATCTTACAGGTTCGGCTACCCTCTTTAAACAGGCTACTAATATACAACTCTCACAAATTGGGAAGCGGCCTTTGGAACTTGCCATTCCCACCACAACAAAGTCTTGTCTACCCCATATTTCGCGCAAATGACAAATTTCCATAAGGAATCCTCCTCCCTCCCAAATCTCCATACCAATTTTGCTAACAATCTAGTCACTTAGGTGGGTGGGGTGGAACTGAGTAAAGATGTCGGTGTTGATGCTGTTGGGTCTGCAGGGGGGTTGTTGACATTATGGAATGAGGATCTTGTTATGATTGATGATTGTATTTCGAATAGGTGGTGTTTAATTCTAATCGGAAGATTGAGTGGGGTTAATAAAGAGGTTGTTTTGTGCAACGTGTATGCTCCGAATTCGGAGAAGGAAAGAAAAGAGTCGTGGGGCTTTTTATTGCAGGTGCAGAAGTCTTTCTCGATGCCTTGGTGCTTGGGGGGGGGGGGGGGAATTTAATAAATGGTCGGCGTTAGCTTTCAATAATTTTATCCTTCAAGCGAAAGTTATTGATATTCCGTTGAGGGGAGGAGATTTTACATGGTCCAATAACAGAGTCGGGGGGTGTTGGGCGAGACTTGATAGCTTTTTGGTCTCACCAATAATTCTTTCTTGGTTTAATAATCTGGAGTAGTTTTGGTTTCCAAGAACTTTATCGGACCACTCGGCCATTGGTTTGGGTGTTAGGAAGTTGGATTGAGGTCCGAGACCTTTTCGTTTTAACAATATTTGGTTAGAAGAGAAGGTCCTAATGGATGGTATTAAGAAGGATTGGGTAAGGAAAAAATGGAAAGGCTCCAGGAGTGGCATTTTGAAGGCAAAATTAAGAGCTACAAAATTTAGAATTAAAAAATGGGCTAAGGAAAAGGGTAAGGAGCAATTCAATACGAAGGAATTAGAAGGTAAGCTTACTCTAGTAGATGGTGCAGCAGCGAGTTTAGGATGGACAGAAGAAAGGAGAAAGGAAAGGATGGCTGTTATTTCGAAGCTTTGGAAGTCTCTCAGAAGAGAGGAACAACGGTGGAAACAAAATTTGAGAGTGAAATGGTTGCTGAAAGGTGATAGGAATACAAGGTTCTTCCACTGTGTGACGAGTGGGTGGCATAGGAGGAATTTTATCGAGAACATTGCTTTTGTTGCTTTTGATGGTGTTGTTAGATCAAATCCAGTGGAAGTATCTAAGGGGGTGATGGATTTTTTTGAGAAGCAATTTCAGAATGTGAAGTGGAAGAGGCCAAGAGTGCACGATCTCCCGCTCAAGAAGTTGACTATGGCGGATAGTGAATTTTTGGAACAAAAGTTCAGTATTGAGGAGGTGAAGGCGGCTCTGGATAGTTGTGAAGGAAATAAAGCGCTAGGACCGGATGGTTTCAACATTAGTTTCATCAAGGCGAATTGGTCGGTGATCAGCGAGGACTTTATGGAGTTCATGGAGGAGTTTCATAGGGATGTGAAGATAGTGAAAGAGATTAATCAGTCATTTATAGCGTTGATTCTAAAATGCGTTAAACCCAACACTATGAAAGAATTCAGACCAATTAGCTTAGTGGGTTCGGTCTATAAATAGCCATTCGCATGAGGAGGGTCATAGGTTCGGCTGTGGGTGAAACTCAAATGGCCTTTGTTAAAGGCTGTCAGATTCTGGACGGTTTTATTATAGCGGAAGAAATCATTCATCATTGGAAGGAGAGTAAGGTGGGGTGTAGTGGTGAAATTAGATTTTGAAAAAGCATATGATAGTGTAGATCATATGTTTTTGGATGGCATTTTGAGTGATATGGGATTTGGCAGAAAATGGAGAAATTGGGTGAATAACTGTATTTCCTCCCCGGCTCTTTCGGTTTTGGTTAATGGCAGCCCGTCTAGGCAGTTCGAGTTGGAGAAGGGGCTGCGTCAAGGGGACCCCCTATCCCCATTTCTCTTTAATATAGTGGTGGAGGCTTTAAGCTCTTTGTTTAGCGAGGCTGAGAGGTTGGATTTGATGAAAGGGGTTTCTTTTGGTGACAATGAAGTGAATGTGTCTCACTTACAATTTGCTGATGACACAATGTTATTTCTTCAACCTAGGGAGGGGTACCTCGTTAATGTTAAAAGGATTTTGAGATGTTTTGAAGTGGCGTCGGGCCTCTATATTAACTTTAATAAGTCGTGTGTGGTAAGGGTTGGAAAGGGTGTGAGTAGGGAGTCTAAGTGGGTTGTTGTGTTTAAAGGTTCTCAAGGTTGCCTCCCTATTTCGTATTTGGGGCTGCCCCTAGGGGGTCGACCTGGATCGAAACTGTTTTGGAAAGATGTGGTTCATCGTATTGAGAATCGGTTAGCCCCTTAGAAAAAGTTGTTCTTAAATAACGGGGGGAGGTTAGTGCTCATCAAAGCAATAATGTCAAGTATCCCGATTTATTACATGTCAGTTTTCAAAATTCCGGTGGGTGTGGCAAGGAGTTTAGAAAGGCTTCAGAGGAGTTTCTTTTGGGGAGATGGGAAGGAAAAAAGGAAAATGCATGCAGTTAAGTGGGAAGTTTTATGTAAAAGTAAAGATAATGGGGGTCTTGGAATTGGTAGTGTGATTGATAAAAATATAGGGTTATTGGCTAAGTGGATTTGGAGGTTTGGGAGGGAAGAGTCGTCGCTTTGGAGGAGAGTTATTTGTGCTAAGTATGGTGTGCCGTTTTGGGCTCTAAAGTGGAATTGGGATGGAGGTCCGAAGAAGTCATATTTTGTGAAGGCTGTTGGAGATCTTTTACAGCAAGGCACGAGAACGGCTAAGATTATGGAGGAGGGGCTGCAGGTTTCGATTGGTAGGGGTGATAGAGCAAGTTTTTGGGAAGACATTAGGGTGGAAGGTGTGCCTTTGAAAGGTGTTTTCCCGAGGATCTTCTCGCTTGCTAGTAATAAAAGTGGGTGTGTGAGGGATTTTGGTAGTTTTTTAGGTGATAAATGGTATTGGAGAATCAATCTCAGACGTCCGTGCTTTGATTGGGAGTTGGAACAATGGACAGCTTTTTTGAATTTTCTGGACAGTATTGTTGTGAAGGAGGCTGTCTCTGACACTGTGGGCTGGGCGTTTCGAAAGGATGGTATTTTTTCTATAAATACTGTCTGGAAGAGGCTGGAGTAGAATTTTTCAAGGGATCCGAAGGTTTTTTCTAGGATATGGAAGAACATTTGCCCTCCGGAGATTGAGTTATTCGTGTGGAACCTTCTCTATGGCAAGGTTCTGGTTAGAGAGGTGTTGTGGTGGCGTGGTTTGGTGTCAGGTGACAATGTGGAGTGTCCGTTATGTGGTGAGATGGTGGAGTCCATAGATCATCTGTTCTTGAATTGTAGATGGGCGTGGTCTCTGTGGACTGGGTGTATGAATTGGTGGAAAATCAGCAGCTGTGCTACTGTTTCTGTTCGGGTTTGGTGGGATAACTGGTGTGGTCTATGTCCAAATAAAAGTTCTGAAAGGGCTTGAAATGCCTTATTTTTTGCTGCTTCTTGGACAATCTGGGAGTCAAGAAATGAGAAGGTGTTTAAAGAGGTGGCTGTCTCGGTGGATTAGGCGATGGATATGGTGAAAATGAGGGTTGCTTGTGGTTCAAATATATTGGAAAGGGCTCAAAGGATCCCATAACCTTATTATTTTTGAATGTGGCTGAGAGATGCACTGATCCCCCAAAAGTAAAGGTTCCAAGGCCTAAAGAGTGGATCCCTCCTCTGCTGGACTCTTTGAAGTTCAATGTGGATGGGTCTGTAAGGGGTTTGCTGGGCAAGGCTGGAATAGGTGGAGTGCTTAGGGATAGTAGGGGGGAGTTACGGTGTAAGTTCTCTGAGTACGTAGGGATCCAGGACATTGTTATGGTTGAGCTTCTTGCGATTGCAAGAGCAGTCTCTCTTTGTTTGTCAAGACCAAAGCTGGAAAAGAATAGGATTGCTGTGGTAAGTGACTGTCAACAGGTGGTGGCATGGGTTAATAACTTGATCCTGGATATAAGAAATATGTTGGGGAAAAGAGGTTTGTGGTCTATTGAGTTTAATTACAGAGAGACTAACTTTACTGCTGATGAATTGGCGAAAATAGGTGCTGGTGGCGATGGTGACCTGCTGGAATGGAATCTGCTGTAGTCGTTGCTGGTGTTGTTTTTGGGTGGTTTTCTTTTGGTTTTGTGTCTGGTTGGGTTTTGTTTCATTTCCTGTTGTGCTGTTGGTTCCTTTGGCAGCCCTTTTCAAAGGTCTGCGACAGGGGTGGTGTTGTCTCTCTGTCGCAGACCTTTGATCTTGGGGGTTTGCTGGCTGTTTCTTGTGTTGTTTCGCCAGGTTTCTGGACTTTCTAATATACTTACTTTGATTGTCAAAAAAAAAAAAAAAAAAAAAAAAACAATCTAGTCACTTTATCTGCAATTCTACCAATCTCAAGCCCTCCATCCCTTTTACTTTTACACACCGAACTCCAATCCATTGAGAGTATTTTCTTCTTAGCAATCCCAACATTTAAAAAAAAAATCCCTTCGAAACTTTTCAATTTTTTTAACGACACCAATTGAAATCCTAAAAACAGTCATGAAATAAGTCGGCAAACTCGAAAAAATAGACTTAATCAACACCAATCGCCCACCTTTAGACATAAAACTTCTTTTCCACAGGGCAAGCCTAAATTGAATCTTATTAATAACTGGATTCCATAACGCTTCTCTATTGAAGTTACCACCAAGAGGCAACCCAAGATAAAAAATGGGAAGCTTAGCCTGAATACACCTAAAAGCCTCAGCCCACTCTTCCTTCATCGGCCATTTCCTCTCCACTTTAATCAAACACGATTTATGGAAATTGATTAGTTCATGTATAGTTGCGGGGTAATTACGGGAGGATGTTATTTCCATTTAGTTTTAATTTCTTTTATATTTTCAAATCTTTGATTTTTTATAGATCTTTAATTGAAATCCAATGATTGAAAATTAACCTAGTACTGTAGTAGGTTAGTAGCTGAACCCATATATAGACTAGATTAGGAAATAATGTATGGAATCAAAAAAATGAAAATACAAAAAGAGGTTGATTTTGTCTTGAACAAAAATGAGTGGAAGAAATTTATATTATTAATAAAATGGAGGACTAGTTTACAATTACACGTATAAGAAAATTTTCTAAAACTTTCATTGGCCGGATGGCCATGGCTTCTATGTGCCCCCCTTGTATTCGCCTGTGTGTGTGCACATGAGAATTAATATGAAAAATACTATGGTAGGAGGGAGAAGACCAGATGTATATATCCTCCATTTTGGAGAATGGGAGGGGATTTGGATCGATCTCCTCCAAAAGTGTGCAATAAGTTTTTCTTTTATAAAAAAATATATATATCATTTTTACAATAATTAATCATTCCATATTTAAATAATTGATTATATTTTTTTTTTATCCTTAATGTTTACCTTTCAACCGTTGGTTGTTTCTACCTTTGTCGCGGTTCTTTGATCAGTTGTTTGATATGCTTTGGCTCTCGACCTCTTAATAAAGTAGCTCTTCAAAAAAAAAAAAAAAAAAACCCGTTAGTTGTAATGATAGATAAGGCAATTTCGGATATGTTTATGTAATTAATGAAAAAAATTCAATATTCATCGTATGGTATGGTCAAATGTCGAGGTGTGTTATTAGCTTATTATAGTTTGTACTTATATTAATTAATTAGAAGCTATATAAAAATAATGTTAAATATGATTTTTAATGCACATCACCTTTTAACGTAACATAGATGGTAGTGCAAGTGTGAAGAGTTTTCTCCTAAACTGTGGGAGTAGATATCCAAACCGTACATACATTATAATTGAAAGTGATTGTATATAACGATTCAAAATATAAAGCAATTGTCATATATAACGATTATCAAATACATTTTTTTTTTACACATTTTGAGAAGCTGGATGCAGAGGTATTGACTGAAGATGTGCATCCTCTTTTCCGTAAAGCATTTTATGCCGGTCTACTACGTCCAACCATCAACTAGGTCTGAAGTGGAATGGCTAAATTTTTTACACATTTTTTTTTTTTTTTACCTTATTTCTTAAATGTAAATTATGTAAACAGATAGTAAGGAATGAATGCACGTTGAGCTGCAAAGTTTAATTATCAAAATCTTTTATGGACAGTTGATTTTTAATGTGTTTAGACATAAAATGAGATTAAGGGGGTGTATTGAATTAGGATTCTGAACGACATTTAAAGACTTTATAAATTCTGGTGTATTCAATTCAGACATTTAAAGACTTTTAAAAAATCTATATTAATCTAATGGTATTCCAAAAAAAAAAAAAAACATTTTTTTTTTTAATTTTTGAAAATTTTGGCAGGGTCATGGCCCCTATTCTCAATCCTTACCCTTGAGGAAGTAATGTATACATAAACAACTTGTACTGCCGGAGAGCTTAAACTTGCAATGCAATGCATAATTAATACGAGTACACTATGTGGCATCGATGGTAAAGAGCAGTAATTCAGCCTGATAATTTCACAATGTTCGAGTTGCCGCCGAACCGTAAGTTGTATATAAGAAAAAAATACAAGTACATTATTGATACTATTTTTTTATTAATTTCCTAAATAGTATCAATAAATTTTTTTTTTTTTCTGTTCAAAAAAAAAAAATTATTGATACTATTTAGGAAATTAATATGCAATAAGCCTAGAAGACAAAACAACTAATCTACTCTTCCAAATCAACAAGTTGGAGGACAAAGCACAACTCAAAAGCAACACTATATAATTAAGCACATCAAACATATATATTATCTGTACCAAGGGAGCTGCCATGGGAGTCTCTCAAATGCTAACTTTGAATTCCATGCATGCCATTTAAATAAATAATATTATGATAAAGACTCAAATAATTAGCTAAAATATCTGCCATATGATTACCTTCCTGAAAAAGCAGATGGAATATATACACAGCCATCATCGAATCATATTCAATCAAAAGGTAATTACTCTTTTGTGAATTTCATAAGCAATGTTCAATGCTGCATAATATAAGCTGTTTGACAAGTATAATGACTAACTGCAGAACAGCCAACAAAATAGCTAACAATTCCTTGAGGTATTTCCTTAAACTTGAAGACAACATTTAGAGTTAATCCAAAGAACATAAAACAAAATGTCCTCATGTAAGAATATTTAAAACCAAGTCACCATAATTTCAAAGCTGTATTGTCACTTTGCAAGGAATTTGGAGGCATATAGAATGTATGTATATATGTATATATGTATATATGTACCATGTACGTACATAGCAAGAACTTGAAAACAATCCAACATCAGATGCTATCCAGAGTTCCCCCAAACACTTCAGTAGAGTACATATACAAAGGGTTACCCTTGAATAAGGATCTTAAAAGAACCCCAATGAAGTGCTCAGAGGAACTCCAGAGAACAGCTGAAACTCCATTCTTGTTGATCTGGTGGTTTTATTGATAACAGCAAGCCTACTATTTATACCTTTATACAGCTCAAAGAGTACTGGCCACTTGGTTGAATATTTGCATTCTCTTATAAGTTCATTGAATTGAACCTGGTCATGATTGTGGTCAAAATGAAGTAGGAGATGAATGTGTCAAAGGGTGTGGTCATGAAATTCTCTTGATCATCTTTTTGTACTTTTTCATCTCTTATAGTAAGGCCTACCTTTTTTCAACTTTGTACGATGAGGAAGAAAAGGCTTCAGGCTTATCATCAGAAGTAATTAACCTCTACTGACAATTGCATTGATTGTTATTTGAGAAGATAATGCATTAATTGGTGTCTTAGTCTACTTCTTTAGCTAATTAATCAAGAGTTACATATGCTCTTTTTTATGGTTGTGCACTTTCCCATGATAGAAGTTCGTGTCACATATTATATTTACCTACCGAATCAAGATACTTAATTGAGGTTAATTATGCTGAGAGATTCGATATGGATAGATAGAGATATAGATACGCCACGTGTGTCAGTTGCGTATCACATTCGTGTTTTCTAGTATACCATGACCTGATCTTTTGTGATCACAGTTGGGCATATGTACTAGGAGAATTATGCTGGTTTGGATTGTATCTCTGAGAATGAGAGGCTTGATAAAGATGAGAACGAAAAAGGTTGAATTGCAAATGACCACGCACTCTCTTGCCGTCATTTTCTACCTCCCATTTAGGCCAGAGTTGCGTCCATGTTCATCAGCAACAGCTTTATGCCCTCGGAATTGTCTTTCGTGGAAGAAACCTCACCATTACATATGCAATATGCAGTTATAGGCCTGAATTCTCTCTATAAATAGTGGGGGGATATGGAGGCATTTTTCATACCAATTAGCAAAGCAAATAGAAGGTGTGATTTCACATCAGATGTCCCCTAGAGTTCCTCTGAGCACTTCACTGGGGTATTATTAACTTCCCTACTGAAGTGTTTGGGGGAACTCCTGGAGTCATTTGATATTACTCAAGAGGCCGGCTTAATTAATTGGATGCCCAGTTCTAGTCAGCTGGAGGTTTGCTAGCTCTTCCACACAACACACCAGAATTAAGGTACGGATTAATCTACCTAAATATAGAAAGAAAATACATACACATCTGCTTATACGGATCTAATTAAAGGCTACAAATAGTTAGTTATAACAGATTAATTACTATCCTACATCAAAAAAATAAAAATTAATTAATTACTATATATCCATCAATACAATTGTTGTTATAATACAATTTCATGAGGTGCTTCCTGTAATATAGGTAATCTTCGTACTAGGTTATGTCGAGCTACAGAACTATATGTGTGCAAGTCTGGTCATGAGTACTTGAATGCTTGAAGTCTTTAGTTCATCACACAATTCACACTAAAAACAGGATTAGCTTTTGTTTTGTTTAATCTTTTAAATTTATTTTATTTAATTAGATTGTTCTAAGCCTATTTAAATTAGATGCAATCTAAGACCAAACGGTTAAAACTTAAAAGGTGTGCATTTAATTTTGTGTATTTTGAGAGATGGTTGGATATTTATGGTGGAAGTCGGGAAAAAAAAAAAAAGTCACAAATTTAAATTAGTTTAGTTTCACCCAATAATTTTTTATATCTGTCTGCTCATAGTACACTAGTACATGTCATTCCAATGAGATCTGGGTCAACTTATTTTTATGGGATCGAATTTCATTTGATAGAACTGAACTGGAATAAATTTAGTACGGTCTAGCACTCTAGCTATTAGACACATTTACTAATTAGAATTCCTAATGAAAGTAGAGGAGAGATTAATTCCTAATTAGGATAATTACCCCGGTGGCCATCGAATTGATGACATACTATCAAAATGGCCACTGAATTGGAAAGTTGTTTCAAAATGACCATTTTTAGCGAATTTTATGACACTAATTGTCATTCTATCCAGTTTCATCCAGTTTCATCCAATTTCATCCAATTTCATCCAATTCCATTAAATGAGTAGCATTTTAGTAAATAAGAGGATGCCATTAATTTATTTTAGATGTTTTTTGGAGATCAATTTTTTCAATGAGTGACATTTTGGTAAATAAGTGGATGACATTAATTTATTTTAGATGTTTTTTGGAAATCAATTTTTTCTTTTTTTGAAAAGAATAATTATATTCAGTGTGTATAAATGTTTATATATATATATATATATATTTATACACACTAAATATAATTATTCTTTAAAAAAAACAAAAGAATATATATATATATATTTGAGATATGTTATACATATATACACACTAAATATAATTATTTGTTTCAAAAAACAAAAGAAAAAATTGATTTTCAAAAACAAATCTAAAATAAATCTAAAAAATCTAAAATAAATCCTCATTTCAGTTTTCAACTTTATTGACAAAGTCACAAAACACAACAAAGAGAAGTAATTATAAAAATTCCTACATCAATCAAGTTCATATAAATATGTGGCGCTCTAAAATGAAGATGACATAATTGGGTGGCTCTAAAATGAAGATTAAGCTATCTTTATGTTATGCATATGATCTTCTGTGTTGCTTTTTCCCCTTAGGTCAGTCCAATTTAAAATAAAAAAATAAAAAATAAATAAATAAAAAACACAAAATTCAATAGAAAAAAAGATTGAGCTATCTTTAATTTGGCTCGTACTAGAGTTGATGATGTGTATGTGAATAAGACTTAAAGATGAACAAGAATTAAAAAAAAAAAAAAAAAAAAAATTGATACTTAAAACAAAATTAAGGTTTAAATGTTGGTGTCATTGATGGGGAAAGTATTTTGATTTATTTAATTTTAATCAAGTTATTTATTCTTTTAATCATTTTATTTAAGGTTATTTTATTAATAATTTATTTTAATAAAATATAAATATATAAATCATATCTTTGGGTGGCAATAGTTACCCTTAAATAAATATATCTCGATTAAATTGATAAGAATAGTCAATGAGATAGAAGATTAAACAAAATATATATTAAAGTATTTTTTTTTGTTCAAAAAAAAAAAATACAAGTTAGCTAGAAAGAAGAATAATTTAGGCCAAAATGTTATCTTAATATAATTCTAATCTCTTCCGTCTAAATTTAAACAAAATATCTTATATATACACACTAAATATAATTATTCATTTCAAAACACAGAAGAAAAAAATTGATTTCAAAAAAAAAATCTGAAATAAATTAAATTACATCTTCTTATTTAACAAAATGCCACTCATTGGATGTAATTGGATGGAATGGTCATTAGTGTCACAAAGTTCGTCAAAAATGGCCATTTTGAAACAACTTTCCAATCCAGTGACTATTTTGATAGTGTGTCATCAATTTAATGACCACCGGGGTAATTATCCCTTCCTAATTTGTGATTATAAAAGAGTTTACTAATACGTTTGACTTTGAATTCCATGCATGTCATTTCAACCAATAATTATGATAAAGACTCAAATAATTAGCTAAAATATCTGCCATATAATTACCTTCCTGATAAACATGATATATGAAGACATATATACTTATCGGTGAAAGCAGATCGAATACACAGCCATCATCGAATCATATTCAATCCAAAGGTAATTACTCTTGTGAATTTCATAAACAATGTTCAATGCTGCATAATATAAGCTGTTTGACAAGCCTGATGACAACCAAAACAGAGCGAACACGGCAACAACGCAGCAGAAAAACAACAGGGAAAGAAAAACAAGCACCACACCCGACAAACAATGTTCAATGCTGCATAATATAAGCTGTTTGACAAGCCTGATGACTAACTGCAAAACAGCCAACGAAATAGTTAACTTCCTTGAGGTATTCCCTTAAAAGTGAAAACAACATATATATATATATATATATAGAGTTAATCGAAGAACATGCATAAAACAAAATGTCCTCATGTAAGAATATTTAATACCAAGAAAGGAATTTTACCATAATTTCAAAGCTGTATTGCCACTTTGCAAGGAATTTTGAGGCTTGGAATGTATATGTATATGTAGCAAGAACTTGAAAACAATCAAACAGCATCAGCTGCTATCCAGAGTTCCTCCAAACACTTCAGTAGAGTACATATACATATATATATATATATATAGGGTTACCCTTAAATAAGGATCTTAAAAGAACCCCAACGAAGTGCTCAGAGGAACTCCAGAGAACAGCTGAAACTCCATTAACTTGTTGATCTGGTGGTTTTGTTGATAACAGCAAGCCTACTATTGGTTTTGCTTGGTGGTTGCTTTGAGCTTGTTTGCTCTTAGGTCCCAGGCCTGTGTTTGCTTTCGTGTTTGGTTGTTTTTGTTTCTGGTCTTTTGACCATTGGTGGGTGGGGCTCTGGCCCCTGCTCTGTTTCTCGGCCTTTCCGTTTGGATTGGTCTTTTGAATCATACTTGCTAATTTCAAAAAAAAAAAAAAAAAAAAAAAAAAAAGCCTACTATTTATACCTTTATATTACTGGCCACTTGGTTGAGAGGACCATAAAGTTTTGCATTCTCTTGTAAGTTCATTGCATTGAACCTGGTCATGATTGTGTACAAAATGAAAGGCAGAAGAAGAATGTTTTAAAGGGCGTGGTCATGAAAATCTATTGATCATCTTTTTTTTTTACTTTTTCATCTCTAATAATAAGGCCTACCTTTTTTCAACTTTGTATGATGAAGAAGAAAAGGCTTCAGGAGGCTTACCATTGGAAGTAATTAACATGTACTTACAATTGCACCGGTTGTTATTTGAGAGGATAATGCATTAATTGGTGTCTACTTCAATTTAATCCAAATGAGATATTGACTTTAATTAAACTAATGTATGTGGATATACATTAATTATAATATCATCACACTTGTTACATATTACATTTTTTTTTTCTTTGAAAGGAACTTGTTACATATTACTTGAAATTTAAATAAATTGACACATAATTTGGAATATAAAATTTTTTTTAAAAAAAAAAATACTCCAGATGATCAGTACAATGTGTCTATATAATCTATATAAGAGTTTCCTAATATTTCTTTTTATCTAATTTTTAAATTTTTTTAAATTTTTTTGTCTTTTTGATGTATGCCATGAATTGAGCTTGATGAGTAGTCAAGAGTGTTGTTATTAATCATCTACTGTTTTTCTATCTAAAATCAAATTGTGTTGTTATTCTCTATTTAATTATTTATAAAAATTCCTTTCGATTCGTTTTTAAAATTGTTTTTTTTTTTTTTTTTTTTTTTCATATATATAAAATAATAATAATGATAATAGCTGTTTTTTAGGTTTTCAAACATAAATCCTACTTTAAGAAAGATTTAAAGTAAAAATTATTTCAGGAAACATAAAGTCATAAACAAATTCCTGAAAGACGAAGGAAAATTAATAAATTGATAGTCTGATTTTATCATTTTGTGATCAGAGACGCACATCTTCAAGGGTTTCAAGGGTTATGTTGGACTGAAACCCTTTCTTTCTTTTTGTTTTTGTTTCCCACGTTACCTTATACATGGCTCTCTTCTTTCCTAAAATCCTTTGACTATATATATATATATATATTTTAAATATTACACTATTACATAAATTCGAGATTTCAGTTTAAAATCTGAAGTATTGAAATTGGTTACTATGTTATGTTAAAACTTAAATCTACCGTTAGTCATTACGGTAGCTAAGTATGTTAATGTAATTTATAATGAAAAATAATTCAATATTCATGTGATATTGTCAAATGTAGGGTGTGTTATTATAGTTTGTGCTAATATTAATTAGAAGCTATTAATAATGTTAAATATGATTTTCAATATTGGATTGGATTAGGATCCTCTCCTCACCTGCTTCTCTCCTCAACTGTCCTCAACTTTTGTAGATCTGATGCCACATGTATATTATGGTATTTGACGGTCTAGATTATTTCTTTTGTTTTTATCTTCCTTTTTATACCCTCAGGCCTCGACGCATTAAATGAAAACTCTCTGTTTTATCGGACCTAAAACTCTAGAAGTGTGTAGCTCTTTTATCTTCTCCATCGCCAACTCGCCGTGAACAACTTCAAGCCAGAGGCCTCATACCCTCCAATCCCTCAAGTGCGAACAATTAATATTTCATTTGCATTGTAAAACATTTTTCAACTCTTTAAGCAACCTAAATGACACCATTCACTCTCTGGTTCTTTTAAACTCATCTCAGAAATTTGACACAAATTCGATTGATTGAAAACAAGAAAACTCAGGTATGGAAAAGTAAATTCCACCCAAAGCAAAACCACACGTAATTGCCAATTGGTGTCAATATCATCCCTGGAAAAGTAAGTTGTAATTCATCTCGTCACAAGTGATTTTTTCTGCCTCACAAAACCCACTTTCCCAATCACTCCGAAAACATTATCCCATCAAAAATCACCACCACAATTTCAACATTCAAATCTTGAACACAATAATTATATGATTTATGTGTGATTTCTTTTCATATGTAGATGAAAAAGGGTGAGATTTAGTAGACTAACAAAAGAAAAATAAACATATATTTGGTAGCAAAAGGTTTAGCAGGCTCCATTTTTTTTTTCTTTGATGGTCACGGGGCTTCATGGTTTGATGACTCTAAACATAGATCTGGTATTGTAAATCTGTAATTTGTGAGCTAACTGGGTTCAAGCAAAAGAAGAACTGAAGTTTGAAGAAAAGTGAAGTTTAGCCTCAAGGGTAGTTAGAGAAACAACTGATGTGTTCGATATTGAAGTGAGAAAAAAAAAATCAAAGGAAACAATCTTGAAGCTTGAAGTCGTCGACGCCGATGGAGAAGAGAAGAGTGAGTCAAACGGAGAAGATAGAATTTTGCAGTGAAACACATTTTAGGTCTGATAAAATTATGTTTTTTCTTTTAATACGTTGTCGTTTCAGTTATAAAAAGGAAAATAAAAATAATGGAAATAATCCTGTTCGTTAAGTGCCATAACATACACGTGGCATCAGATCTTAAAAAGCTAAGGACAGTTGAGGAGAGAAATAGCTGAGGAGAGGATCCTAGTCCATTTTGAGAGATGGTTGGATATTGATGGTTGAAGTCAAAAAAAAAAAAAAAAAAAAAAAATGAAATCACAGATTTAAATTAGTTTAGTTTGACCCTATAATTATTCATATCTGTCATTCCAATGAGATCGAATTGCATTTGATAGAATTGAATTAGAATAAATTTAGTACGGTCTATTAGACACATTTACTAATTAGCTAGAATTCCTAATGAGGGTAGAGGAGAGGTTAATTCCTAATTTGTAATTATAAAAGAGTTTACTAAAATGCTACAAGGGGAACTTGATTTCCATTTCAACGAAAATTTATTTCTCTTTGAATTTCATTCCTGCTGTTAAAAGCGTTAAAGTTAAAAATTAATTTGTGATTGGACTTAGGAAATATATATATATATAATGATAAAATAAAGAAAATAGAAATTACTGCACTAACTGAGCACTTGAACAAGAGAAAATTGTATCTTCAAGAGTACAAGTCTGATATATATATAAATAGCAGATGTAATATATATGGGAGTAATACAGATTAAAAGATCTTTTCTCAAAAAAAAAAAAAAAAAAAAACTGCTGAGTTGCGAATTTATAAATACCTGGACGGACCACCACATAAAATTTTTTTGGCATGGATTTGATTCTTCATACTCGAAAGACTTTAAAAAAACAACTTGAAACAAAACCTGGTGACTGGTGTTGATGCTTTTGCTATTGGCCTATTGCTATTTATCCTGAAGACATGTACTGCATACAGTTCCCAATAATGAATCTAGTCCTAATTTTAGGTAAAATTAATATGGAATTTTATTTTTATTTAGTTACAGAAAATCTTCCAAGAGTTTCTATTAAAAATTAGTTGTTCATTTTCGCACTCCATCAGCCTAATCACTAATTATATATTAACAGCTAGCAGATAGCTAGACAGGTGTGAGATATGATGTTAATGGACGGTCAAGATTTTTGACATGTATAGCTTCCATAATGGCGCTGATCAACTATATAACAACACATGAAATGAGATACATGTATCATGCTTAAAAAAAATAATGTTTATGTCATCTTGTGGGTGCTTTATGATAAAGCAAGAGTCGTCGTAAAAAAACCTAACGATCTTAGTTTTGTAATGTTATAAAGCTACTTTTGTTAGTTTTGTAATATTAAATTGTTAATTTTATGATGTTATATAGCTAATTTGTTGATTTTGTAATGTTACATTGTTAATTTTATAATATTACAGAACTAATCCTGGAACATTACAATATAAAAGTTCTAATAATGTAGTTAACCCTAAAAAGATAATTCAATAATAATAATAATAATAATAATAATAATGACATTGAATTAGATATGCTAAAATACTGAAAGAATCAAATGATCATCATCCAATGTGGTTTATTGTAGGTTTTTGTCGCAATCGGTAGGCATCTCATAGCGACAAAGTGGGCAAAAATGGCTCTGTTTCAACCACTTCGTTATGCATTCCGTATGAAACACATGTGAGCAAGGCATCGCCAATCCGTACGACTCAAGCCAAAGTTCCTCCAAACATATGCTGCAATTCAACATCTGCCTCTCACTCTCACTCTCACTCACACTCACACGGCTTCTCTTTGTTTCTTGCTTTTCATCATCACCTGCCACGGCCGCCTCCTCCACTCTAACCCTTTTCAGTAGGGTCTTTACGGAGGACTCGCTCGTCGGCACCCTACCGTAGTTCCTTCTTTCGAATTCTTCCATGGATTCCCTAACCACCCTATGCATCAAATACCTATCGTAGTGCTCGATGACATATTGCATTCTTGTTATTTTAGCGTACAGAGGATTGACTTTCTTGCCCGTGTTTGATTCTCCATTACTGTCAATATTTTTTCGACCATCTGAGATAATGGATTTGATTAAACGATCGATGAGCCCTTCATCGACTACCAAAGTCTTTAAATTCTCATAAAGAGTTGTGTAGTAAGTCTGTACTTGTTTAGAAAATTTACAAAGATCAAAGGTGCATGATCTTTCTTGACTTGACTTCAAAAGATTGCTAGTTGTTCTTTCCCTACCATCGTGTGAACATTCAATAGATGTTTCGTAGAATTTGAAGATGATCTTCAGTTCAACTTTAACATCTGATGATGATGATGTTGCTTCTTCTGAATTGAGATTGTCTACATTATCTTTGTGATCAAATTGCCCAATTCGAATGAAGAAACGATCACGGCCTAAACGAGAACTCATGATGATGATCTTCAACACTAAATAAAAATATGAGAAAATAATTAATCTACTAGCTATGAGCCTATGATATATACTATTGGTTTTAGGGTTGGTTAATTTACAAGGATTCTGTGTGAGAGGTTGATTCTAATAATCTAATTAAAGAAGAATCCTAATTTAGGTTCGGAGTATAATGTAAATTAGTATCACCGAAACTTAATTATCCTTTTTTTTTTCTTTTCAGTTATTATTTTGCTTAGTACAATCATGATTTGCAAAATAAATTTCTCGATTATGATTGAAATTTGTATGCTTCTTTTACATGTATTTAAAATATATATATATATATATAATTAACACCTATCCTTAATCAAATTTGGTCAAAGTTAATAATGGCCTCACAAAAAAAAAAAAAAAATTAAGTTATTTTTCCTGATTCCAATCAAAAGTGAATTCTCTTTAACTCTAATTTTTATTTTTTTTTATTTTTTATGATTTATGTTGAAATTTAGGTTGGGCTTTTATTGTTGATGTTTTTTTTTTTGAAAGGCAAAGGGACTTTATTAAGGGGACAAAGCCCAAAGGAAACAACAAGCCAAGCACCAACAGCAGAAACCGCCAACCAACACAAGGACACAAAACAAAACAGAAACAACCCCAAGAAATTGGAGTTTGATGTGTTGGATTGTTGTTTGGGAGTGATTTTTGGTTTTGAATTGTTAATGGGAATGTTTTTTACTTGTGAAACAAGTTTTTTGTTTCATCTTAGCGAGTCTCGAATGAGAAACAAGTCTTGCTTGATGAAATAGATGGGGTGGTGAAAAAAAAAAAAACACGAGAAACACCCGTGGGAACTTTCCTCTTCCTATTTGGCAATCCGTTATGGCTAATCATTTTAAAAATTGTTTTATGATAATTTCCTCTTATGTTTACGTTATTATTTGCAAATTTATGATCTTATTCGTTTTTAAAAGCATTTAATATATCAATCTGAAAATTCATGGTAATTAATTAATTCGTTTATATTAAAAAGGAAGAAGGCGTTGAATTGGAAGTATAAATAACTCATTGACATTAACTTAACATCTATGATCTATTTCCGTCCCATCATTGTCTAGTAACAAAATTTATTTTTCCTCATTACAAGTGTTTTCTAGCGACAAATATTTGATTGTTATTAAAGATATTGTCTCTGTTACATTTTTTTTCTTGTAGTGCCTGTTATGAGAAGTAGCAGTACTGATCAGAATTGCAATATATGTTTGGGGGAAGTGGAGGCTGGATCGTACGGCTCGAACATTCCTTGTTCACATGTGTTTCATGAAGAGTGCATCGTCAAGCGGTTGAAACAGAGTCATTATTGTTCTGTTTGCCGCTATGAGATGCTTATTAGTACTGCTAATTAGATATGGTTTTGGGTTTTTTTTTTCCTTGAAAACATTCTCTGTAATAATTAGATATCATTGATTAGAACACATTCTCACATTCTCACACTAGGTGTTTGTGCCCACAATATTGTTTCTGTCTTTAAACATACACTCTAAAGACAAATAAAATTCGTGACTTAAGGTTTTAATAATAATTTTAAAAGTAACACTACAACAAAATTGAGATATAGGGATGAGAAAAATTTGTTATTCGTCCCTAAAAAATGCAAACCTAACGAGACTTTTAGGGATGATCAAAATTGTCCCAATAAGATTTCTATTGGGACGAAATAAATTTTTCATTCCTAAAAAGTGCACAAGGTTTTTAGGGACGAAAAATATGTGTCCCAATAGGATGTCTATTGGGAGTTTTGGAAGAAATAAATTACGTGTCCCTAAAGTGCAAAACTACAAGACATTTAGGGATGAAAAAGAATGTTCCTATAGGATGTCTATTGGGATGAAATAAAATATTCGTTCCTAATCTTTTATTTTCTTTTCTAATTTATAGCTTTAAGAATTAATTAATTTTATTAAAATTATTAATAAATCCTTTTTTTAGTTTTTCCTACTAAGAGACGTTAATAATTCAATTACCATATAAATTAAAAATCTGAGTTTTACATTTGCTCATTAAATCGCAAGTTGTAGATAAGCATCTCCACTATAGTCAGAGTTGCATTTTGAATCATGGTTATTATAATTGATGTCACTAGTCTCCGATAGACCCCTAACTTGATTATATTTGATTAGATTTAAAAAATTTAATTTTATTAAATGTTCCAATAAACGTTTTTTAATATATGTCTATCGTAGAAATTAAAATTTTGATTAATGGAATGAATTTAAATTTATCTAATGATTTTTTTTAAAAAAATTTGGCCATTAAAATTTTGATTTAAAATAATCAATAAAAAATCATTTTGTAATTATTAACAAATTAAATCTTGTAGATAGGCGATAAAGGCTTACCACTTTGACGATGAGGTTGCAAATTCAATTCCTCTTAATGACAATTGCGGAAGTTATCATGTGTATGGTGTTGTGCACGATAGGGATAGACTAGGTAGTGATAGGATTAATTTTTGAAGTTCGAGCATTGTTTTGGTGACAATAAATGTCGTTGTTATAATATATTTTGCATTGCTAAACATATTGTTTTGGTATCATGGGAGGTTCTCTAGTCAATTGTTAAAAAAATAAAAATGAGCCTCACATGTGAACATGTGGCTGTGGGAGGAGATCCTGAAATAAATATTTCATGGTAACCTGACTAGAGAACCACCATATATATTGTTGTTAGAACATATTTCTAGTGACGATATGCAGGACCTGACCAAGGAGTAGGCAACTGTAGATATCATTGTGAATAAAATTTAAAATTTATTGTAGAGTTTTCTCATATCTATTTATCTTTTTCATTGTCTGGATAAAATATCCCACAGATTCTTGAAAATAATAATAATAATAATATATCAATAAAAAGATATTCTATATGTTGAAAATGTTAAGTTATTATATCAATATGATAGATTGACCACATTTATAATGGTAAAGGGCCCTCAAATTTCAAAATTTCAAAATTTCAATTTGAAAAAATAAATAAAAACGCATTGTGATTTCCTGAAGAGTGATGATATTTGTATCTCAGCAAAATCGTATGTACACCCCTTTTTGTATGTACACCCTATTAATTTTTTTAAAATATTATAAATTGTAAGGGCACCCACATATTAACTTATTATTATCAATATCAGCTTTGTTTTTTTACTTTACTTTCTAAAAACTCAACTGTAGATATCATTGTGAATAAAATTTAAAATTTATTGTAGAGTTTTCTCATATCTATTTATCTTTTTCATCGTCCAGATAAAATATCCGTGGATGATTGAAAATAATAATAATAATATATCAATCAAAAGATATTCTATATGTTGAAAATGTTAAATTATTATATCAATATGATAGATTGACCACATTTATAATTCTTTTAATTGTTTTATTTAAGGGCAATATTGGAAATTTAATTTTTTTTTTGTTGCTAATTTGGGGTGCACATACAGTTTTATATGGGTGTAAATATCGTCACTCTTTCATAAATATAAGATCAGAGGCCTATATACGTTTGTTAAACAAAAACAATCCACAATTATAATTAAAGGCTCATCATTATATGACTTAAAGGTCCACCATTTACATATGTTTCTTTTTTATTTTTAAGGCCAACTGGAAATGCAATTATAATTATTTCAACGCCACAACAGACAACAACACATCAAATCTCTTTATAGACATTCAAAAAACAAATTGAAATCAAATTTAGGGTTATTGAGAACTCTCTTAATAAGAAAATTCTAACACGAAATCTCAAAAATTACATAATTCGCTTGTAGAAGAGTTGAATTCGTTGTCGCTTCAAAGGTAATTGAATCTAACATCTCTTTTCTTTTTTTTCTTTTCTTTTTTCTCCAAAAACCTCTTTTTGTTTTTCGTTTCTAGTTTGTTAAAAATTTTACATTTTAGAGTTCAAATTTTGAAACAGAGTTTGAATTTCGTGTCTAAATTTATAGCATGTGTTTTTTTTTTTCCTTCCAAATTGAATGGAAAGACCGAAAGAGTTGAAATAAAATTTTTATTTTGGTGACTTCTTATTTACAATTTTTTGTATTATAGTCTTGATTTTGAGTTATTATATTGATTTTTATAAGTATTTACTAGAGAAAAAAAAAATCAAGTAAATATGTGTAGAGGGTTGAGAGCCTCATTTTTTACATTTCGCCTAGGGCGCCCAAAATCTCAGGACCAGCACGTATCTCTTGTCACCGCCAATAATTCGTGCTTAGACATAGTCGTTGTCCGTCATCCTAATGCGACGAACATAGCGACGAAATTATTTTGCTGTTAAAAATCTTTTACGACGAATTGAAGTCTTTGATGACACCTGTTGGTTTTTTGTAAAAAAACAAAAAAATTATAAAGAGGGTGTAGAAAATTCGAAAGCATATATAAAACATTTATAGAGACATAAAGAAGAAGAGAAGAAACATGTGAAGAACAATTTTAATAAAACATAAATTTACATCACAAGCCATATGTATGTCGATGGCTTCTCTTCTTTTTCATTGCCCAAATGGGCTATATATAAACACAAACACAACAAGAACCTTACACACCCATACTTGGGCCATATTGGCCATACTTGGAATCATGCTTTTCATCACATCATTCATGACTATATACTTAACCATGGTTAATCTTAACCAAAAATATAAACCATGGGTTAAGCCATGTCAATGCATTGTTATGAGCCATGTCATACATTATGAGCCACATCATCAAACAAGAAAAGTTTCATATTCCAACAACTTTGGTTCGTTGCTATTGGACATTTTTCTTGTAGTGACACCTTCTCTTCCTCTCCGATTTTTTATTTCTGTCGTCAGACTTCTCCTCCTCTGCATCATTGTCCGCCGTCACTCTAACCCTCTTCAGCATATCCAAAGGTAATTACTCTGGTGAATTTCATAATTCAATGGTAATGCTGCATAATATAAGCTGTTTTACAAGCCTCACTCACTGCAAAACAGACAACAAAATAGCTAACTTCCTTGAGCTGGTATTCCCTTAAAAGTGAAATTAAACAACATATAGAATTAATCGAAGAACATATATAAAACAAAATGTCCTCATGTAAGAATATTTAATACCAAGAAAGGAATTTCACCATAATTTCAAAGCTGTATTGCCACTTTGCAAGGAATTTTGAGGCATGGAATGTATGTATGTATAAGTAGTAAGAACTTGAAAACAATCCAACATCATCAGATGCTATCCAGAGTTCCCCCAAACACTTCAGTAGAGTACATATACATAGGGTTACCCTTAAATAAGGATCTTAAAAGAACCCCAATGAAGTGCTCAGAGGAACTCCAGAGAACAGCTGAAACTCCATTAACCTGTTGATCTGGTGGTTTTGTTGATAACAGCAAGCCTACTATTTATACCTTTATACAGCTCAAAGAGTACTGGCCACTTGGTTGAGAGGACCATAAAGTTTTGCATTCTCTTATAAGTTCGTTGAATTGAACCTGGTCATGATTGTGGACAAAATGAAGTAGGAGAAGAATGTGTTAAAGGGTGTGGTCATGAAAATCTCTTGATCATCTTTTTGTATTTTTTTCATCTCTTATAATAAGGCCTACCTTTTTACAACTTTGTATGATGAGGAAGAAAAGGCTTCAGGCTTATCATCAGAAGTAATTAACCTGTACTTACAATTGCATTGATTGTTATTTGAGAAGATAATGCACAAATTGGTGCCAAGAGTTTACTTCTTTAGCTAATTAATTAAGAGTTACATTGTTTAGCTAATTAATTAAGAGTTACATATGCTCTTTTTTATGGTTGTGTATTTTCCCTTTCACTTTTATGATAGAAGTTCGTGTCACATATTATATTTACCTACCAAATCAAGATACTTAATTGAGGTTAATTATGCTAAGAGATTCGATATGGATAGATAGAGATATATGTGCACCACGTGTGTCGGTTGTTTATCACATTCGTGCTTTCTAGTATACCATGACTTGATCTTTTGTGATCAAAGTAAGGCATATGTACTAGGAGAATTGCATATGACCACGCACTCTCTTGCCGTCATTTTCTACCTCCAATTTAGGCCAGAGCTGCGTCCATGTTCATCAGCAACAGCTTTATGCCCTTGGTATTGTCTTTCGTGGAAGAAACCTCACCATTACATATGCAATATGCAGTAATAGGCCTGAATTCTCTCTATAAATAGTGGGGGGATATGGAGGCATTTTACATACCAATTAGCAAAGCAAATAGAAGGTGTGATTTCACATCAGATGTCCCCTAGAGTTCCTCTGAGCACTTCACTGGGGTATTATTAACTTCCCTACTGAAGTGTTTGGGGGAACTCCTGGAGTCATTTGATATTACTCAAGAGGCTTAATTAATTGGAGGCCCAGTTCTAGTCAGCTAGCTCTTCCACACAACACACCAGAATTAAGGTACAGATTAATCTACCTAATATAGAAAGAAAATACATACACATCTGCTTATATGGATCTAATTAAAGGCTACAAATAGTTAGTTATAACAGATTAATTACTATCCATCAATGTAATTGTTGTTATAATACAATTTCATGAGGTGCTTCCTGTAATATAAGTAATCTTTGTCCTAGGTTATGTCAAAGTACAGAACAATATGTGTGCAAGCCTGGTCATGATTAGTACTTGAATGCTTGAAGTCTTTTGTTCATCACACAATTCACACTAAAAACAGGATTAGCTTTTGTTTTGTTTAATCTTTTTTTAAAAAAAAAAAAAACTGCTGAGTTGCGAATTTATAAATACCTGGACGGACCACCACATAAAAAAATTGGCATGGATTTGATTCTTCATTACACTCGAACGACTTCAAAAAAACAACTTGAAACAAAACCTGGTGACTGGTGTTGATGCTTTTGCCATTGGCCTATTGCTATTTATCCTGAAGACATGTACTGCATACAGTTCCCAATAATGGATCTGGTCCTAATTTTGGGTAAAATTAATAATATGGAATTTTATTTTTATTTTGTTACAGAAAATCTTCCAAGAGTTATTATTAAAAATTAGGTGTTCATTTTCGCACTCCATCATCACTAATTATATATTAACAGCTAGCAGATAGCTAGACAGGTGTGAGATATGATGTTAATGGACGGTCAAGATTTTTGCCATGTATAACTTCCATAATGTGCTGATCAACTATATATCAACACGTGAAATGAGAGATATATATCTTGCTTAAAAAAAAAAAAAAAATGTTCATGTCATCTTGTGGGTGCTTTTATGATAAAGCAAGAGTCATTAAAAAATTTAACGATCTTAGGTTTGTAATGTTATAAAGCTAATTTTGTTAATTTTATAACATTAAATTGTTAATTTTATAACGTTATATAGCTAATTTGTTAATTTTGTAATGTTACATTGTTAATTTTATAACGTTACATAGCTAATTAGTTAATTTTGTAATGTTACACCGTTAATTTTATAATATTACATAACTAATCCTGGAACATTACAATATAAAAGTTCTCATAATGTAGTTAACCCTAAAAAGATAATTCAATAATAATAATAATAGGAAGAACTTTAAAACTAGCCAAAAAATTAATAAGTTTATTGTTTTTATTCAAGATTATCATTTTTATCTAAGATTATCATTTTTATTATTTTTATTGTTTTTATCAAAATATCTACTTTTTGGATAAGGTTACCCTTCTCTATAAAAAATTTCTTTTTCTTCTTCTTCTTCTTCCCTGACCTTCATCTTCTTCTTCTTCCCGGATGTGTTTAATTGTGTTTCTTGGTGTGTTTAATTTGGTCTTATGATGTAGGACAGTTGGCGTTAGATTTTGAAGAAGAGATTGACAGAAAACTGTCCAAAAGGGGTGCTCTGAAGAAACGGGCATAACTTTTAGCTCGGTTGTCAGATTTCCTATTATAATATGTTTTCGGAAAGGGTTTTTAGAGCTCCATAGCAGGGCAACCGGGGTTCCCCCGGTTGACGTCATTTGCATCCTCAACGGAGCTGTTTAAGTTAGGTTGTCGGGCAGCCGAAGTTTTTAGTGTTTTTATTTGTTTTCCGTTTTGGTTTAGTTTGAGGATATTTTAGTCTTTTTGCTTATTTTAGGATTTCCCGAGTCTATTTAAGGCTCTTTGTTATCAGTTTCGAGGCATTGAATAATATTATTATTTTGGTTTCAATTGAATTTGCTGGTGGATTCCAGATTGTGAGAATTTAGGGTTTACGCTGGTAAATCTTTTACTTCCGTTCTGCGTCATCTTGCCCTGGTATGATTAATTGATTTTTCATGGTGTGTTTAATTGAATTAACCTGGTGTGTTTAATTGGTCTGCTCCAATGTGTTTAATTGAGTTGTTGTGGTGTGTTTAATTGGGTTGTCCTGGTATGTTTAATTGATTAACACCTATTGTGTTTAATTGAGTTACTCTAATGTGTTTAATTGATTTACACATGTTGTGTTTTATTGAGTTGTCATGGTGTGTTTAATTGGGTTGTCATGAAAATCTCTTGATCATCTTTTTTTTACTTTTTCATCCTACCTTTTTTCAACTTTGTATGATGAGGAAGAAAAGGCTTCAGGAGGCTTACCATCAGAAGTAATTAACATGTACTTACAATTGCATCTATTGTTATTTGAGAAGATAATGCATTAATTGGTGTCTACTTCAATTTAATCCAAATGAGATATGACTTTAATTAAACTAATGTATGTGGATGTACATTAATTATAATATCATCACACTTGTTACATATTACATTTTTTTTTTCTTTGAAAGGAACTTGTTACATATTACTTGAAATTTAAATAAATTGACACATAATTTGGAATATAAAATTTTTTAAAAAAAAAAAAATACTCCAGATGATCAGTACAATGTGTCTATATAATCTATATAAGAGTTTCCTAATATTTCTTTTTATCTAATTTTTAAATTTTTTTGTCTTTTTGATGTATGCCATGAATTGAGCTTGATGAGTAGTCAAGAGTGTTGTTATTAATCATCTACTGTTTTTCTATCTAAAATCAAATTGTGTTGTTATTCTCTATTTAATTATTTATAAAAATTCCTTTCGATTCGTTTTTAAAATTGTTTTTTTTTTTTTTTGTTTTTTTTTTTCGTATATATATAATAATAATAATGATAATAGCTGTTTTTTAGGTTTTCAAACATAAATCCTACTTTAAGAAAGATTTAAAGTAAAAATTATTTCAGGAAACATAAAGTCAAACAAATTCCTGAAAGACGAAGGAAAATTAATAAATTGATAGTCTGATTTTATCATTTTGTGATCAGAGACGCACATCTTCAAGGGTTATGTTGGACTGAAATCCTTTCTTTCTTTTTGTTTTTGTTTCCCACGTTACCATATACATGGCTCTCTTCTTTCCTAAAATCCTTTGACTATATATATATATATATTACATAAATTCGAGATTTCAGATTAAAATCTTAAGTATTGAAATTGGTCACTATGTTTATTAAATCATTATATTAATTATCATTTATGTATTTCAGTATTTCACATTCAACGTTTCTTCACCACTAAAAAAATTGATTCTAAAAAATAACTAATAATATTTTACAATTGAAAAAGAAAATCTTTGAAGGAAATGTATAAGCTATATATATATATATGATGACTCCACATTTCATATCTAAAAAACATGTACAAATATCATAATAAGAAGGACGGGCGATTGTCTTTAAGTAGTGTGTTTGACCGACTAAATAATGTAGCTCCTTCTTGTTACATTTCTTGTCATTCGATTTCCTTACTAGGAGATCTCCATTTCATTCCAATCTCACTCATCAATTAATTTCATTATTTGTTTCTTATGATTATGATCTATTTAATTAACATTTATTTCTTCATCTTGATATCAAATGCACTTTTACTGGTCACGGTTGTCTTCATGGCTATGGCCTGTGTGCATATGAGAATTAATATGAAAAATACCATGGTAGCAGGGAGAAGACCATATATATATCCTCCATTTTGGAGAATTAGAGGAGATTTTAGATCGATCTCCTCCAAAAGTGTGCAATAAGCTTTTCTTTTATAAACAAAAATATATTATTTTTACAATAAATTTATCATTTTATATTTAAATAATTGATATTTTTTTTTAATCCTTACTTGATGTAAAGAGACATTTTTGTCTTTCAAATAATGTTAAAATTTAAATCTACCGTTAGTCATTACGGTAGCTAAGTATGTTAATGTAATTTATAATGAAAAATAATTCAATATTCATGTGATATTGTCAAATGTAGGGTGTGTTATTATAGTTTGTGCTAATATTAATTAGAAGCTATTAATAATGTTAAATATGATTTTCAATATTAGGTTGTCACAAATTTCAAAAATATTCCTTAGTAGTAACAATATTCAACATTCATTACAATATCTAATTAGAAACCGAAAGACACAAAATATACATTATAATTAAAATAACAATAATTTTACTTTGTTTAAATTTGACGCCCAAATGATATAGCATCCTTGATTTCTTAATTTGTATTAGAATTGAATGATTAAAATGATTGGATTTAGAGATACTATATCATTTGGTTCTAAATTTAGACAAAATAGCATTATTCTTAAAATAATAGTGTGTATATATATATATAAATAACGATTCAAAATAGAAAGCAACTAGTAAAATGGCCCGCGCTTTGCTGCGGGAGTATTATACCATTTTATATATTATTTTCAATTTTAATAAATTTATTTATCTAAATTATGAAACAAACAAAATTAAAATATAAAAAATATATTGATCAAAAATAAAATGATAACCAAGGAAAGTAATAATTTTATATCAAATAAAAATATCAGTTATATTGATATGTATACGTGTAAATACGAAAACAATATATTCATAATGCATTGAATATTAATATGAGAAATAAAAGTCTATACATTAAATATTAATGTGAAACCAAAGTATCATGCATTACAAAATTTTGTCTATTAAAGAGTATTTATTTAATTAAATAAGTAAGTGTAGTGAACATTAAATGTATTTAATATTAAACTTATGATATCTCTTAAAAGCTAAGCAAACTAAATGATTGAAAGGAAATAAGTTGAATCTTATTTTTTATTTTTGGATGCATAAATTTGTAGTCAAGACAAATTGGATCTCGAAACTTGAGATTTATTTTATAGTAATTATTTTTTCAATATTTGTGATTTGAAATTCGGTTGCACTATAAAGAAAGTTTTGTTCATCAACCAAATTTAAGGAGCAAGTCTAGCATTTTTTGACTCCTTTATTGAAGTTTGAATTATTATTTTGAAATGAATCTGTCATACCATGCTAGTAGTTTTTTAGCTAGCATAGCAATTGAAGAAAGATAGGTAATATTTGTTTGATGAACAAACTTAGTTCCTTAAATTGCAATTGAATTTCAAATCAGAAATATTGAAGGAATTTTGATTATAAATTTTCCTGCAATTTAGGGATCAAACCCAAATTTTAAGATCCAATTTAACTACAAATGCGTGCATTCAAAAACTTATCAATTAAATTCAACTAATTATTTTCATTTATTCAATCCGATTAGATTTTAACAGATGTCCTAAGTCTAATCCAACAAACTAAGATAATCAAGTAAAACAATAATTCTATACCAAATAAAAATATTAGTTATATATATATATATATATATGCAAATAACAATATATGCATAGTATTGAATATTGATATGTGAAATAAAAGTAGCATGCAATACACATATTTTGTATGTAGATAAACAATTAATGCAATTGTTATAACCATATTATAATTGGTAATCAAAAAAAAAAACCACATCAAAAACATATAAAAAGCATAAATAAATTAATACTGAGATTTACAATGAAATCAAAAATAGTGAATAATTTGCCAAATAAGCAATTGCACAATAACCGCAAAGAGTTTGCACCAGAAATATGAAAACCACAAAAAGTACACACAAAATCTAAACACCACAAAAAATTGTAAGTAGTTTTTATGATATAAATTTATAAATACCATGAAAACTATATTATTTAAGCAACAAAAAAATGTACAGATCACAAAATACCTAAATAAGCATAATTAAATAAAATCAGAAAGGAATAAAAGAAAATCCAACAATGAATACATATAAACAAATAATCATTATATTTTCTAAAAGTAAAACTAATTACTTAGAAAAACAATAAAAACATTAACTAACTTACCAAGAGAGCAATTGCACAATAACTGCTAAGAGTTTACACCAGCAATATAAAAACCTAAATACCATAAAAAAAACCATCAAAGATGCATTAAAAATCTGCACAACAAATATAAAAGACATAAGAATATTTAAAACTCACAAAATTTTCAAAAAAAAATATCAAAAAGAAAAAAAAAAGTATATTTTGTTGATTAGATTTTATACACACATTTTCTGGTATCAACAATTTACAATACAAAATAATAAGCAAACAAACCAACCATAAACTCAATATTGAACTTGATGATATTGAAATTCTAAGTTTATAACATCTTAAATAAACTCATTTTGTTAGTTAAAAAAATAAAAATAAAAATTACTAAATAAATCCCCTAAACAAAATTTTAAAAACATCATAAATGCATAAATCACCCAAACAATACTGTAAATAATGAAAACAAATGAAAAGCAAAAGAAAATTTTATTTTAATATAAATAATTCAACAACAAAATCATAGAACATTAAGAATACATAATTATAAATACATATATAAATAAAATACTAATTATTAAATTTTTAGAAATCATAATAGTTGCAATAAAATAAAGATAATCACTAAAAAAAACTATTAAACATATGAGCTCTAAAGAACAATCAAAAGTCAAAACCCAAAAAAAGAGAACAACATTATATGTAAATATGATTACAAAATGTAAATAACCAGAAAAAAAATAAAATATTCTAATGAAAAACTCACATGAGTGCAAACAAAATGTAAAAAATAGAAAATGTATTCAATAAGCATTGAAACTCTAGAAGTCATA
The DNA here is from genome assembly GCA_954870605.1 of Acer campestre. Classification (NCBI taxonomy): domain Eukaryota; kingdom Viridiplantae; phylum Streptophyta; class Magnoliopsida; order Sapindales; family Sapindaceae; genus Acer; species Acer campestre. Next base: position 27,877,733 of record OX940806.1, on the reverse strand, counting down.
CAAAAGTATATGAAAAATGTATTAGAAAACAAACAGATCAGTAAATTAAATAAACACAATGAAATGAAATGAGAAGAAGAAAATTTATAAAACCTATGAAAATGTTGAACTCCAGAGACAACCAAACCCTAAGAGAGAAAGAACACCAAACATATATATACATGGTTAGAAATGTCAATAGATAGAAAAAAAGTAACATATGTAAATTAATTATAATAAAAAATAAAATCATGCTATCAGTACAAAAAACCTATACCTAAAACAAAAAATCTAGTAAATCAATTATAAATAAAAGAAACTCATACTGCCAGTAAAAAAAAACCATACATCATTCACTGTTTTAAAATCATGACTTATCTCTTACAAAATACAAAGTTATCACATCATCCATATTTTAATAACACTATCCATACTTTCAATACAAAAATAGAGTAAAATACAACAAAATAAGAAGGAGAATCTACCTACCACATATATTTTCAAATGCAAATCCATCGTCCTCTATCTCTTTTTCAACTCTTGGCCATCCAATATCTCTCAACAATCAACTCATCTCTCATCTAAATCATCTTTTTTATCTCTGTTTTTTTTTTCTCTTTCAAACATATATATAGTGTGTCTTGACCGATTGAGTGAGAGAATTAGAGAAAGAGAGAGAGTTTTTAGGGTTTGAAAGAAAAAGATGGAGAGAGAGATTGAGAAAAAAAGAGAAGGACGATCGATAGAGAGAAATAGAGAGAGAGGTGATGATAGTGGTTGAAGAGAATTAGAGAAAGGGAGAAAGTTTTTAGGGTTTGAAAGAAAAAGATGGAGAGAGATATTGAGAGAAAGAGAGAAGGACAGTGGGTAGAGAGAGAGAGAGAGAGGTGTGGTGATAGTGTGTCTAGCATGTATAATCGTATATATGTCATTTTTTTTTTTTTTCTCATCTTTTACAACTCATTAATGCATTTTTGTAGATAAATAGAAATCCATTCAATTTCACTGTTCATATTAACAGTTTAATTTTAAGAACAGTTTTAGTATATATATAATTGTCATAAAACCATATTTTTGAAAAATCACTAAATTTACAAATTTGGTTGTTTTTTTTATTATTATTACATTTTGATAGTTTAATACTTTTTTTTTTTTAACGGTATGAGGTTGGTATGAGGTTGGTCCAGTGGACTCGAGGTTTTTTAGGGAGGAAAGAGGACTCGAGCCTGCAACTTCATGGTGCAAGTGTGAGGGATTTACCGACCACCTGACCAACCTCACCTCGTCATTTTGGTAGCTTAATACTAGTACTTATGTAACATAAACACAATTTGGAATTAATTAATAACATCACAAAACTTTTGTCATGTGTTATAGTATTGTATTTAACTGTATATGTTAACAAAAAAAAAAGTCGTAATCAATTCAATAGAAACTACATAGATTTTGCCTTTTAATAAACAGTTTGATTATTTCTTTCCATATACGCTTTGATCAATGAGAGCTTGAAAAATGTCAATAAATTTTAAACAGTACTATTTGTTTTCATTTTGTTACACTTATACTATTATTTGAATTATATTGTACTAAGATATTAACAAATACATTTAAAATAAAAAATAAAATAAAAAATCAGCAGGGCCATGGCCCCTATTCTCTAAGTCTTACCCTTGGAGGAAGTAATGTATATATACAAAGAACTTAAACATGCAATGCTATGCTTAATTAATACACTTACTCTATGTGGTAGGAAGTAAAGAGTGTTCATTCAATCGGATAATTTTTCAGGTTCGAGATAAAAAAACAAATTCAAGTACATATTATTGAATTATCTAGGAAATTAATAAGCAATAAGCCTATAAAGACAAAACAACTTCTTCCAAATCAACTAGTAGGAGGACAAAGCAACACTAAATAATTAAGCACATCAAACATACATATATATATATATATATATAATCTGTTCCAAGCTAGGGAGCTGCCACGGGGGTCTCTCAAATGCTAACTTTGAATTCCATGGATGCTGGCCATTTCAAGCAATAATTATGATAAAGACTCAAAGAATTAGCTAAAATATCTGCCATATAATTACCTTCCTGATAAACATGATAAATGAAGACATGCCTATCGGTGAAAGCAGATCGAATACACAGCCATCATCGAATTACATTCAATATCCAAAGGCAATTACTCTGGTGAATTTCATAATTCAATGGTAATGCTGCATGATATAAGCTGTTTGACAAGCCTGACTCACTGCAAAACAGCCAACAAAATAGCTAACTTCCTTGAGCTGGTATTCCCTTAAAAGTGAAATTAAACAACATATAGAGTTAATCGAAGAACATATATAAAACAAAATGTCCTCATGTAAGAATATTTAATACCAAGAAAGGAATTTCACCATAATTTCAAAGTTGTATTGCCACTTTGCAAGGAATTTTGAGGCATGGAATGTATGTATGTATATGTAGTAAGAACTTGAAAACAATCCAACATCATCAGATGCTATCCAGAGTTCCCCCAAACACTTCAGTAGAGTACATATACATAGGGTTACCCTTAAAGAAGGATCTTAAAAGAACCCCAATGAAGTGCTCGGAGGAACTCCAGAGAACAGCTGAAACTCCATTAACTTGTTTATCTGGTGGTTTTGTTGATGACAGCAAGCATACTATTTATACCTTTATACAGCTCAAAAAGTAATGGCCACTTGGTTGAGAGGACCATAAAGTTTTGCATTCTCTTATAAGTTCATTAAATTGAACCTGGTCATGATTGTCGACAAAATGAAAGGCAGAAGAAGAATGTTTTAAAGGGTGTGATCATGAAAATCTCATGATTGTGTACTTTTTTCATCTCTAATAATAAGGCCTATCTTTTTTCAACTTTGTATGATGAAGAAGAAAAGGCTTCAGGCTTATCATCAGAAGTTAACATATACTTACAATTGCATTGATTGTTATTTGAGAAGATAATGCATTAATTGGTGTCTTAGTCTACTTCTTTAGCTAATTAATCAAGAGTTACATATGTTCTTTTTTATGGTTGTGCACTTTCCCATGATAGAAGTTCGTGTCACATATTATATTTACCTACCGAACCAAGATACTTAATTGAGGTTAATTATGCTGAGAGATTCGATATGGATAGATAGAGATATAAACACGCCACGTGTGTCAGTTGCGTATCACATTCGTGCTTTCTAGTATACCATGACCTGATCTTTTGTCATCACAGTTGGCATATGTCTAGGAGAATTATGAGGATTTGGATTGTATCTCTGAGAATGAGAGGCCTGATAAAGATGAGAACGAAAAAGGATGAATTGCAAATGACCACACACACTCTCTTGCCGTCATTTTCTACCTCCAATTTATGCCAGAGTTGCGTCTATGTTCATCAGCAACAGCTTTATGCCCTCGGAATTGTCTTTCGTGGAAGAAACCTCACCATTACATATGCAATATGCAGTTATAGGCCTGAATTCTCTCTATAAATAGTGGGGGGAGGTGGAGGCATTTTGCATACCAATTAGAAAAGCAAATAGAAGGTGTGATTTCACATCAGATGTCCCCTAGAGTTCCTCTGAGCACTTCACTGGGGTACTATTAACTTCCCTACTGAAGTGTTTGGGGGAACTCCTAGAGTCATTTGATATTACTCAAAAGGCTTAATTAATTGGATGCCCAGTTCTAGTCAGCTAGCTCTTCCACACAACACACCAGAATTAAGGTACAGATTAATCTACCTAATATAGAAAGAAAATACATACACATCTGCTTATACGGGTCTAATTACAGATTAATTACTATATATCCATCAATGTAATTGTTGTTATAATACAATTTCATGAGGTGCTTCCTGTAATATATGTAATCTTTGTCCTAGGTTATGTCAAAGTACAGAACAATATGTGTGCAAGCCTGGTCATGATCATTACTTGAATGCTTGAAGTCTTTTGTTCATCACACAATTAATTTGTTTTGTATTTTGAGAGATGGTTGGATTTTGATGGTTGAAGTTAATAAAAAAAAAAATGAAGTCAGAAATTTAAATTAGTTTAGTTTGACCCTATAATTATTTATATCTGTCTGTACGTAGTATACTAGTACATGTCATTCCAATGAGATCGAATTGAATTTGATAGAATTGAAATGGAATAAATTGACTAATTAGCTAGTTCCTAATTTGTGATTATAAAAGAGTTTACTAAAATGCTAGAAGGGGAACTTGACTCCTCCTCCACCTCCCTTTCCTGATTTCCATTCCAACGAAAATTTATTCCTCTTTGAATTTCATTCCTGCTATTAAAAGCGTTAAAGTTAAAAATTAATGTTTGATTGGACTTAGGATATATATATATATATATTATGATGAAATCAAGAAAAGAAAAATTACTGCACTGACTGAGCACTTGAGCAAGAGAAAATTGTGTCTTCAAGAGTACAAGTCTGATATATATATATAAATTGCAGATGTAATATAAATGGGAGTAATACAGATTAAAAGATCTTTTCTCAGTAAAAAAAAAAACTGCTGAGTTGCGAATTTATAAATACCTGGACGGACCACCACACAAAAAAATTGGCATGGATTTGATTCTTCATTACACTCAAACGACTTCAGAAAAACAACTTGAAACAAAACCTGGTATTGATGCTTTTGCTATTTATCCTGAAGACATGTACTACATACAGTTCCCAATAATGAATCTGGTCCTAATTTTGGGTAAAATTAATAATATGAAATTTTATTTTTATTTTGTTACAGAAAATCTTCCAAGAGTTTTTTTTTTTTATTTTTATTTTTATTTTTATTTATTATTATTATTAAAAATTAGGTGTTCATTTTCGCACTCCGTCATCACTAATTATATATTAACAGCTAGCAGATAGCTAGACAGGTGTGAGATATGATGTTAATGGACGGTCAAGATTTTTGCCTTGTATAGCTTCCATAATGTGCTGATCAACTATATATCAACACGTGAAACGAGAGATATATATCATGCTTAAAAAAAAAAAAAAAAAAATGTTCTTGTCATCTGGGTGCTTTTATGATAAAGCAAGAGTCATAAAAAAATCAAACGATGTTAATATTGTAATGTTATAAAACTAATTTTGTTAGTTTTGTAACATTAAATTGTTACTTTTTTCTAATGTTACATAGCTAATTTGTTAATTTTGTAATGTTACATTGTTAATTTTGTAATATTACATAACTAATCCTGGAACATTACAATATAAAAGTTCTCATAATGTAGTTAACCCTAAAAGGTTAATTCAATAATAATAATAATAATAATAGGAAGAACTTTAAAACTAGCCAAAAAATTAATGGGTTTATTGTTTTTATACAAGATTATCATTTTTATTGTTTTTATCGAAATATTCACTTTTTGGACAAGATTGCCCTTCTTTATAAAAAAAAAAAAAAATTTCTTTTTCTTTTTCTTCCTTTTTCTTCTTCTTCTTCTTCCCAAAAAAAAAAAAAAAACAATTTTTTTCTCTATTTTTTTTTCGTTTTCTTCTTCTTCTTCCCAGACCTTCATCATCATCTTCTTCTTCCCGGATGTGTTTAATTGTGTTTCTTGGTGTGTTTAATTTGGTCTTGCCCTGGTGTAATTAATTGATTTTCCATGTGTGTTTAATTAAGTTGTCATGGTGTGTTTAATTGGTATGTCTTAGTGTGTTTAATTGGGTATGTTTAATTGGGTTGCTCTATTGTGTTTAATTGATTTACACATGTTGTGTTTAATTGGGTTGTCAGGGTGTATTTAATTGGGTTGTCGTGGTATGTTTAATTGATTTACACATTGTGTGTTTAATTGGGTTGCCTTGGTGTGTTTAATTGATTTACACCAGACGTGTTTAATTGTGTTGTCGTGGTGTGTTTAATTGATGGTCCGGTGTGTTTAATTGGTGGCCTGGTGTGTTTAAACAAAATGAAATCTGGAAATTTTGTTTGAAAAAAATCAATTCTGAAATTTTTTTAATAAAACTCAAACACAACTCCCACCATTTATAAAAACAACCACCACTGTCAAATTTAGAAATTGAACAAAACGAAATTTGAAAAAAAAAATAAACAAAATGAAATCTGGAGATTTTGTTTGTAAAAAAAAAACAAATTTGAAATTTTTTTAAAAAGCTGGAAATTTTTAAAGCTAAATTTTTTTTGAAAATTTGAAAATTAAACAAAATCTGAAAAAAAAAAAAATTAAACAAAATAAAATCTGGAAATTTTGTTTGAACAAAACCAAATCTAGAAATTTTGTTTGAAAAAAACGAGATCTGAAAAAAAAAAAAATTTAATCTGAAAATTAAACACAACAACAACTACAACCACAACCACAACCACCCTTAAACAAAACCACAACAGCTAATAGAGAAGAGATGAGAGAAAGAAAAGATAAAGAGAAGAGAGGAGAGAGAGAAGAAGAAAGAGAGAAGACGTGAGAGAGAATAGAGGAGAGAAAGAGAGAAAACGGAGGAGAGAGGGAGGAGAGAAAGAGAGAAGAAAGAGAGAAGACGTGAGAGAGAAAGAACAAAAAAAAATGTTTTGTAGAAAATGAGAGAGAAAAGGAGAGAAAAGAGGTTTAAAAAAAAATTACGAACATTTAGGTCTTCATAGCCAAAGAAATGAAGAATAGATAGAAACAATAAAAATGATAATGTTGGCTAAAAACAATAATGCCTCTTAATTTTTGACTAAAAAAACCTATTTCCTCTTAATAATAATAATAATAATAATAATAATAATGACATTGAATTAGATATACTAAAATACGGAAAGAATCAAATGATCACCATCCAATGTGGTTTATTGTAGGTTCTTGTCGCAATCGGTAGGCATCTCATAGTGATAAAGTGGGCAAAAAATGGCTCTGTTTCAACCACTTCATTATGCATTCCGCATGAAACACATGCGAGCAAGGAATCGCCAATCCGTATGACTCAAGCCAAAGTTCTTCCAAACATATGCTGCAATTCATCATCTTCCTCTCACTCACACTCACACGGCTTCTCTTTGTTTCTTGCTTTTCATTATCACCTGCCACGGCCGCCTCCTCCACTCTAACCCTTTTCAGTAGGGTCTTCACAGAGGACTCGCTCGCCGGCACCCTACCATAGTTCCTTCTTTCGAATTCTTCCATGGATTCCCTAACTGCCCTATGCGTCAAATACCTATCGTAATGCTCGATGACATATTGCACTCTTGTTATTTTAGCGAACAAAGGAATGACTTTCTTGTCCGTGTTTGATTCTTCATTACTGTCAATATTTTTTCTACCATCTGAGATAATGGATTCGATTAAACGATCAATGAGCCCTTCATCGACTACCAAAGTCTTTAGATTCTCAGAAAGAGTTGTGTAGTAAGTTTGTACTTGTTTAGTAAATTTACAAAGATCAAAGGTGCATGATCTTTCTTGACTTGACTTCAAAAGATTGCCAGTTGTTCTTTCCCTACCATCGTGTGAACATTCAATAGATATTTCGTAGAATTTGAAGATGATCTTCAGTTCAACTTTAACATCTGATGATGATAATGATGATGCTTCTTATGAATTGAGATTGTCTACCTTATCTTTGTGATCAAATTGCCCAACTCGAATGAAGAAACGATCACGGCCTAAACGAGAACTCATGATGATGATCTCCAACACTAAATAAAAATATGAGAAAATAATTAATCTACTAGCTATGAGCCTATGATATATACTATTGGTTTTAGGGTTGGTTAATTTACAAGGATTCCTTGTGAGAGGTTGATTCTAATAATCTAATTAAAGAAGAATCCTAATTTGGGTTGTGGGTTTCTTTTTTTGGTTTCCTTGTGTTGCTGCCCTGTCAAAGCTCAGCGACAGTGGTTGTTCTGCCTCTATCGCGGTTTTTTGATTCTGTGGGGTTTGTGCTTTTGTTTTTTTTGCGCTTGGCCTTGGCCTCTTGAATAAAGTTTGCTTTCCAAAAAAAAAAAAAAAAAATCATAATTTGGGATTGGAGTACAATGTAAATTAGTACCACCGAAACTTAATTATCCTTTTTTTTTCTTTTGAGTTATTATTTCGCTTAGTACAATCATGATTCGCAAAATAAATTTCTCAATTATGATTGAAATTTGTATGAAATATATTGAATCTTGATTTTATTTTTTGTATGGATAGTTAAAACATTGAAATACATTTATGGAAAAAAATTTAAAAAAAATTCGGGTGCAATAACTAGTTTTTCTGATTTTTTTTGAAGATAAAACATTTAAAAATAGGAAAATATAAGAAAAAATAGTTCTTAAATCCAAAAAAATTTCAAATTTTTACCAAATGTGCATTTTAATTTTCTTAAGATGCATACAAAAAATCTCATCAAAAAACATTTGATTACCTGCAATTTCATCAAAAGGGTGTCTAAAGTATGCATCGTAAAAGTTCTCATTATAAAATTATTCTATATATATATATATATATATTTCATGTACCTGGTTTTGTCCTACAATTGATATCATGTACAGATGTACCTGATTTTGTCCTAAGTTGTACCATTGATATTAGTTATATGTGAGAATTGTAAAAATTGACCATATTTTAAATTAATTTGTTTTTAACTAAATATTTTTGTTTAACGTTTAATAATCATGTTTCAAATTTTATTTTCAATCTATAACCAGAATTAAGAAAATATTTCAGTAACTTTGTTTTATTTTATTTTTGTGAAAAATGTAGAACGTACCCTTAGATAAAAACATAAAATCTTGAAGAAAAATATGAAACTTGAAAGAAAAACATTCAACTTTTTTTAAAATAAAATAAAAAAAAAAAAGTACTAAATTCCCCTCCAAAAACTTTATTTTTAATTTTTGTTTACAGGAGATTACCGAAACATTCCCTCTAGAATGTAATTTCATGTGTGAGGTTAATTTTTTTTTTTTTTTTCCTCCTTCATCTCCAAACAAACAGGGCTGCCGGGAAGGGCCACCCCGTCCGCGTTTAGCATAATAAAGAATGACTTTTCGGCCCGTGTTTGATTCTACATTATAACTATCAAGAATTTGTAGACCAAGGGAGATTATGGTTTCGATTAATTCCGCTCATCGATTTCCAAAGTCTTTAGATTACAAGAAGTTTGTACTTAGTTTAGAAAAATTACAAAGATCGAAAGTGCAAGATCTTTCTTGTCTTGACTTCAAAAGACTGCCACTGATCCTAGTCCTATATCATCGTATGAACATTCGATAGAAGTTTCGTAGAATTTGAAGATAATCTTGAGTTCAACTTAAAACATCTGATGATGCTTTTACTGAATAAAGATGGCCTACATTAGCTTTGATGGATTTCCCAATTCGAAGGAATTAAGAGACGATTAGAGCCATAAATGACTTTGTATTAGCATCAAAGAGCACATAATTACATATAGAGAGATTAATGTTTTCAAGTAAAACAAAACAAAACAAAACCATCTAATTAGTAGTCGGCATTTCATATCGACAAACAGGACAATAATGGCTTTGTTTCAGCCATTTAACAATGCACCCACCATGAAACATATGCGAGCAAGGCATGCTCGTCCCGTACGATCCAGCCTCCATTTCCTCTAAACATATACTGCAATTCTCACTACTACTACTACTACTAATTTCAACACGCCTTCTCTTCCTCTCTGACTCCTCCTCCGCATCGATATCAGCCGCCGCCACTCTAACCCTTTTCAGCATATTCTTCAATGACGACGCGCCGGCCGGAACCATGCCGTAGTTCCTCCTTTCGAATTCCACCATGGACTCCCTCAACGCCCTGTGCATCAAATACCTCTCGTAGTTTGCCCAGAAGGTCTGCACTCTTGTTATATCGACGTGAATAGTAGTGACTGATGATGATCTCCGACGACCCACGTTTGAATCTTTTTGACCGCCGAGAATTCTGCGGCCATGGACGAATATGCAATCGATCAAGCCATGAACAACCTTTCGTTGGATTCCAAAAGAAGACAGGTTATCCGCAAGAGTAGCGTATGATGTATTCGATTCCTTCATAAAGCCGCAAAGATCCAAGATGCATGACCTCTGTTGCCTCGACGGGGGACCTTCGCCCAAATATGTGGTGCTGCCGTCATGTAAACAGTCGATGAATTGGCGACAGTGTTCGTAGGAAATCTTGAACACCACTTGAACATGATGTGGTAATAACGGTTGTGATCGGGATGAATTTGCGTCGACGTTGTGGACAGCAGATGGCTGACTAACTAGACTGTAAAAAAGATCGGGACATGTATGGAAACTCATGATCTTTGAGAATTGAGCGAAAATTAAACTCTCTGAAGATTGAAGAAGAAGAAGAATCAATCGATGAGTTGATGTATACATAAGACATGAAGTAATCCTATTCAAAGTCGGTTTACTTAATTTAGTGGGATTCCTGGTGATTGAAGGATTTGGAAACAAATCCATTCTTGGTTTCCAAGATTAAAACAATTAATAGTTTCCTAATTTGTGAAGGTGTAGTAATCTACCACTTTCCTAATTTTTTACTACTTAAAAGTTTCTATTTTCTTTCTTTTTAAAAATAATTTCTAATTTTGTTTTTAATTAATTAAATAGAAGTTTCTACTTCAAAATCTGATTTCTATGCTTATATTTTACCACAAAATTTATCATAAAAACATTCCTAGATAAAGTCAATAGTAATTAATGTTTTTTTTTTTCAAACACAAATCCTACTTTAAGAAAGATTTAAGTAAAAACTAGTTCAGAAAACATAAAGTCATAAACAAAATCCTAAAAGACCAAAGAAAATTAATAAATTTGTAGTCTCAATTTGAAATCTTTCATGTACCTGGTTTTGTCCTACAATTAACATTTATCACTTTGGGCCGGAGTTACCGATCTACAGGCTTGTCTAAGCTCAATCCTATATTTAATATTGCCAACTGGGGCGTAGCTCAGCTGGTAAATGGACGAGTTTGAGATTTGGGTAAATGACTCCCAGGTTAACGGCTTGAATCCTACCAATGACGAAGGCTTTCATAAAAAAAAATACCTGGTCCCGAATTAATAGATATTGTCAACAAAAAAAAAAATCCTATATTTAATATTCCTTGTTTTACTTCTTTAGTTCTTTTACTTATTTTGTGGATGAGATAAAGCTGCTGTCGTAATTTTTTTTAGGGATAATTACCCCGGTGGCCATCGAATTGATGACACACTATTAAAATGGCCACTGGATTGGAAAGTTATTCCAAAATGGCCATTTTTTACGAACTTTGTGACACTAATGGTCATTCTATCCAATTCCATCCAATGAGTGGCATTTTGGTAAATAAGGGGATGCCATTAATTTATTTTAGATTTTTTTTGGAAATCAATTTTTTCTTTTGTTTTTGAAACGAATAATTATATTTAGTGTATATATGTATAACATATCTCATATATATATATATATATACACATGTTTTAATAAGTTCAAATGTTATATATATATATATATATATATATCTCAAAAAAAACACACACACACACATATGTGTATATATATATATATATATTTCTTTTCAAAGAAGATTAAGGCTAAAAAATCTAAAAAACAAATAAGAGACATGTGTAATGATCTAAACCATTTCTTTTTTTCTTTTTTTCTTTTTTTTTAAAAAAGAATAATTATATTTAGTGTATGTAAATATATATATATATATAAATATTTACGTACACTAAATATAATTATTCTTTTTAAAAAAAGAAAAAATTGATTTCCAAAAAAAAAAATCTAAAATAAATTAATGTCATCCCCTTATTTACCAAACTGCCACTCATTGGATGAAATTGGATGGAAGTAGAAGGAATTGGATGGAATGGCCATTAGTGTCACAAAGTTCACCAAAAATAGCCGTTGTGGAACAACTTTCCAATCCATTGGCCATTTTGATAGTGTGTCATCAATTTGATGGCCACCGGGGTAATTATCCCTTTTTTTTATATAAAGATAAAAAAATTATATTATATAATATTAATCAATATTTATCATTTCGATGGTTAATCTTGACCGTACAATAAATTTTTTATCAATTAAAATAAAAAATACACGTAGTCAGGGAATGTAAAGAAGTTTACCCTCAAATACTTGTTTTTTTATATAATTTTATAATAAAAAAACACACACAGGAAAAGAAACCAAAATATACATGTAATGCAAACACAATAATATCCAACTTAATTCTTAACTTGCAAAGCTTCAAAAAAGCAAAAATATATATTAGAATCCGAATTGATTGTCTCAACAAGTTAAAAAAACAATGCAAATTGCTACATGGAGTGAAGAAGTAAGTTTGTCTTGGGTTTCAAAATTCCTAAAAAAAATTATTTATTTTTTAAGAATTTCCTATATTTTTGTTAGAAGTAGGTTTGATGAGGAAAGTATAAATAGACTATTACGAAATTTTCGTTTCAAGTTTAATGGGTCTTTTTAAGTTTAAATGATCTAATATTTTGGACTAAAGTCCGAAGAAGATTTGGGTTATTCCATTATAGGCTCAACTTATTGTAGTCAATCGGATCTATAATTAATTGAATAGTCGAGGTGGGCACTGGCAACCTGTAAAACAAAAGAAACAGGGCATGGGTCGAGCTACAAGGGTGGTTTTCCTTTTGGGGGACTCTCTGACGCTCAAGTCAGAAATCGTTCGATAAGTAAAATGAAAGAAATTATAGAGAATAACAAACCATTTTGCTCGATATATTGAGTCGAGCTTTGGGTCGAAACAGCTTGATGGACGTTAGGTATCGATGTCAATATGTCAGTACCTTGGGGTTTTTTTGGATCGTTGCATTGAAGGTTGAGTCAACACCGGGTTTCGATGAGTTAGGTGAATCGATGCCCAGGTTGTTTTTTTTACTTGACGTGGGTCGATCAAGGATTGGGTCGATCGACTCCGGAGGTCGACTGGATCGACCCCTACTTGAATAGTAAGCAATAAATGAAATGAGTGAATTGTGGAGACTAGTTTGAGAGAGCTTTCGCGTGAGTAAAGTGGAAAAAATTATAACCCTTTCTCTAAGAAAGGGTTTGGCTTTTATAGTGAGGCTTTGGAGCCTTCAACATTCGGGCTCATTATGGGGACGCAGATCACAGGTCTTTAATTCGTTCGTTTTGATGTATTTGAATCTGACAATTAAGGTCTTGTCAGATGTTGGGGATTTACGCAACATCTAACATGATTAAAATTCAAATCACCTTTGACCATGTATTTAATTTGGTCGAATTCTCCAATGGATCATGCCCAGTTTTGGATCTATGTTGGTCTAACTGGTTGGGTTTCTTTGGGCCTTTTAAAGCTATTTTCATGCGTCTAACCTATTTTTATTGACTATTGTATTGTAGGTCTATTTGGTTGGGCTATGAATATATTTTGGCCACTACATATATAAAAAAAAAAAATTAAAAAAATAAATAAATAATTTCAAAATTCTTGACTAAGCTACAGTCAAGGATACACATTTGACAACAGCATCCCTTGGAGTTGGAGGATACAAATTTCGCTTTTGCTGTCTCCCTTGATCACTTTATAGTTTATAGGCCACCCAAACCGGGAAAAAACCTACCCACACAATAAATACACAATTGACAACAACATCCCTTGGAGCAACAAAATAAACACTGAAGTCTATTTCAAATGATAAATAAACACTCAAGCTAATTTTTTATAGCTTTAAAAAAAAAAAAAAAAAAAAATCCACCGTCACTATTCCATCAGTCTGCCAGTCCCCCATCAAATCCCCATTGTAAATAGGGAATGGTTAATCAAATGACTACTAAAGAACACTTTAAAAAATATGATTAAGAGTACTACTTCCTAACAATTAATAAAGAACACCGGACATTATTCCAAAAGTTAGAAATTTGATCAAACAAAACTCACAGCATCCACCAAAATTATTTGAGAGAATTTGCAGTTGTACACAAATTAAAGCTTCTATATATACACATGAACCAATTATTGGCAGTCACATAAGTCTACTGCTACCGTCACATGCTTGAATCAGTGTGCTGCGCGAGTAGTTGCTGTCTTCTTGAAGTCAATTTTGTCAACCTTTACTTCACCATCAATTAGTTCGTATACATAAACCACAACACGCAAACCATCGATGTCCATGAGTACAAAGCTTGGGTTTACATCATAGGTAATACTACTGTAGGCACCAGTTGCAGAGCCTGGATTTATAACGACACCACCCTCATGTTTGTAGGCTTTGAACTGATGAGTATGACCAGTTACAAGGATGTCCACATCCAACTGCCTTTGTAGCATCGCCAATGAATCCAAGTCCCCCCATGGAATAACCTTCAGATGATTGTACACAAAAAGAGAATTAATGAAACTGATATCTAAGCAAACTAAAAGTTTCTCATTGCAATCGGAATCAAAGCAATATCTTCCTAAGATCACAGCTGTAATGTACATATGTCAGAAGGAGACCTAACCTAAGTTTTGACAGGAATTTACCCACTTACTACCTTGAGTGTGATTGCATGAAATTGATTTGTAGGCCATTCCACATCTAGTAATTCCCGTAAATACCCGCATCCAACATTTCCTAGAGCTAAGTAGACACCATATCTTTTATCTATTTCAAAAGCATGATGGAACACAAAGGGCAATATTATCCTAAGGATCCATAAAGCTTTATCACATTGTAAGTGAACCCTTCACCTACAGAACCATGCTTGCAATCCAAAGTGGCATAAGAGAGGTATGGGCATATACAGTGAATTTTATTGTATTGATTCATGTCTTAAACACAGACCTCACAATAAACAAAGATCCAGAAGTTGTGTCATAATTTTAACTTCAAACATATATCAACACACAGAAACACCTAGTCTTTGCATCAAAAAATACCACAGTTAGACAATTTCAACATTTTACTTCTTTTTCTTTTTTTTTTCTTTTTTTTTTTCACCCTAACAATACAATAAAAGTGCCAAGAAATTAAATAGAAATTTAGTTTCATATAAATTATTAAAAAAAATAATAATAAATAAATCGTAGTAATTCAACTCCTTGTGCATGGAGAAATATAGGAAAAATCCCTTTTACTATGCTACAACTCATTCAACAGCAACCTATAAGCACAATATGCATGAAAGGTAGAAGCATATATCTTCATTAGAAAACATGATTAAGTAAATATTCAACTGCAAAGAGTCAAAGACAAAGAGAAACCAAACCTGATGACCATGGCATATTCCAAGCTTGAATTGACCAATGGTGAGTGTCTTGGTTTCTGGGTACCGTGAATCTTCATCACATTCACCTCGAGTAACATGCAAATCAGGACAAAGACTCTTCAAATAATCATGGACTTCCTGCTCATCAAATGCATTTATAAGAGTAAATCTAACATGACATTTTTGCATTAAATATGTCAGAGTAATTGAAGGAAATAGGCATCTCAACCATTCCTATAGTACATTTATCGCGGAGCTGACAAAGAGCACGGTGATTATCAACACTTGAAGATGTAGTCTCTAGGCTTGTGGTCATCACAAAAACGATAACCTCATAAACATACTAGAAAATGATACCTAAGCTCAGCCTAATTAATACCAACTGAGTTCATAACAGACAGTTTGGTAGAAGAATTAATCACATAATCACTAACAGAATTAGTTCAAATGCATAATCACAAATTTCGATGCCCCTGCAGACTGCAAATCTATACCGACATTTTCAAAATAGCAATGACCAAAAGTTAAATGTGAATACTTTATTTTGAATTTAAGAGGGGTGACTTAAGGTTTGAACCATAATATTTATCTAATTTGTTCCATCAACAGGCCATCTAGTAATAAGATTATTACACTATTTCACCATTAACATAACACCTTCCAGATAAACCTCCAGTCTTGAGGGCAAACCCAAGGCACCATACTCAGTTGAAACTATCTATTGATGCAACACACACATACATAAATATGAAAATGGTACTCACATAGCAAGAAATCGATTTGTTAGCACTATATGAGCTCTAGTAAAATTTGTCTCAACATCATTCACAATAAAGAGAATGAGTAATATTATCAATTTATCATGAATAAAATTCTAATTATAATCATACTTTTTGTCATTTTTCAAGATAAATTCAAATAGCAAATCTAAAGCAACCTAAAATTTTTACTAAACACTACAAAGAGAACCTAATCAGTATTATCACATTCAAAAACGAAGCTGAAAAAGACAATAGCAAGGGAAAGAACAATTAAAGAGAAACAAAGTCATATCCAAAAGAAAAGATTGGTATTAAAAGAGATATAATTACTTTGATAGCGAGATTTCCAGTGCAAATGATGTGCTGAATCTTGCCAGGAACAAGCATGGATTTGAACTTTGGTGGCAGGTCAGCTGCCCTGTGAGGAATGTGAAGGTCTCCTATAGCTAAAACTAACACCATCTTCAACAAAATACACACACACACACACACAAACACTATCTATCTCTTAACAAGCCATCATCATCACAATCTGCATGAACCCAGATCAAATTTTAGAATTTTATTGGAAACCCAAGACTGCCCATATGAAAATCAACCATGTATATGTAAAATTATAGATGAAAATTACTCGGTGAACCCTAAAACGAAGCCCAAATAGAAATTATACAAGCTACGAGATTGAGATTGAAATTGAAATTGAGAGATCCCGTACCTGTTTTTGACTGATCAAGTGACGACACCGCCAGGCTTCTTGTTAAGTTCGCAGCGCCAAAGTTGAACTATTACCGAAACCGATTTTGTAATTAACTAATTACTAGTTACTGGATTTTCGGTGGGTGTTTGGGTCACGAGACATCCTTGTGCTGACTTAGGATAGATTACTACTCTCTTTATTTTTATTTTTATTTTAAATATACTCCCTATATTTTTAATTTTTTATTACTCTATTAATTGGACAAGCTGCTTTTTTTTTCTTTTTTTTTTTAATTACAACAACTGCCGGGAACTAACGAGAGAGGGTTACTCCCAATAGAACCGAGAGAAATCACCCACACTTAGGAGTTAATAACCAAGGTAAGATTATACTAAGACAAGGTTTGAACCTTAGTGGTGGAGCATCCCTAACCACCAAGGCAAATGGCTATTAATTGGACAAGCATTTGTCTTCTCTTTTTTAGTCTATTTTCTTCATTCATTGGGTGAATGATTCTCTTTGTAGTCTTCTTTAACCCTTACATTAACAATGACCGAATTATTAGAGGTCAAAATCGGTCAAAATCAACGATAAATTTGGCCAGGTCAAGGATTTACCGAGACCTATTATAAGATGTCAAAATCAATGATAAATTATTACATATGCAACTTGATCCGAATATCTACTTTCATAACGAAGGATATCTATTTCTACAATATCAAGAAAAAAAAAAAAAAAAAAACTCATCACAATGACTTGTAAAATTCGTATGATGGGATTCGAACTCCCACCACTAATGTGAAAGAGGTTTGCACTATTATCTTTGCTCAGAAATGCGGCAACTTACATCTTACTCTTCTTTTCTTTTTGAATAATACATCTTACTCTTTTGTGAGTACACAACACAAAATTATGTCTTCTTAGACCATCTCCAACCAGTCTTCAATTTTTTCTTTAATTTGAAGATTGAAAATGGAATATTCTAGGAAAATTTCATCTTCATAATTTTACTACTCCAACCATTCCTCATTTTACAATCTCTAAACAATAAAATATTATTATTTTACTTTATAAATCATATTTCAAACTTTCTTAAATAAAATTGTTTTCTCTACATTATCTTATTAGATAATAATTTACTCACTTTTATTACATCTAAAATTTTCTAATCTTTTTTATAATTTGTCACACCTAATTATTTTTACATGTAACGATTTTGACAAACAAATTTTAACATTTATAATTTTTATCTAATTTTCCACACCTAAATTTAGATTGTATAATTTTTATCTAACTTTTTTTCACAACTAATATTTTTACCTATAATTTCCAAATACAAAGATCATATGTTAACACTATCCATGGCAATTTTAATAGTTCCGGGCAATTTCAAGGTGGGTCGTCTAGTGGGTCGTTGGGTAATTTTAGTAGTTTTGATTGGTTTTCAAATTACTATTGAGATGACTTATCGTAATACTAGTGTTAACTTTTAAGTTTTAATGTTATTTTTATTGGTTTTATTTTCATTTTCAATGTACTTTTTTTCAATTGTAATATTTTAATTTAAGATTGTTAATGTTATTATTTTGTTTTACTAAATTATTTTGAGTTAATTATTATGATATATGTTAATTACTTATAAAAATTGATGATTTGAAAATATTTGTTTTGAATTAAAATACCTATTAGTTCATTAATAAAAAATTTAAAATTAAAAAATAATTAAAATATAGTCAATATTATACTCGGTTGAAAGATCTCAACAAAATATTTTTAATGCTATAATTTGTATATTAATTACATTTATAAATAAAAAATTATATATGAGTAATTGAGTTTAATTAAAAAAGTGAAAAAAAAAAAAAAAAAAAAAAGAAAAAAGAGATGGAAAGAGAAAATAATATTATTTTAATCAAATAATGAAATGGGATCCAATTTTGGATCTTCAATTTTGAAGAACCAAAATTCATTTTCATTTTGTTATCTTCATTTTGAAGAATGGTTGGAGTTAATATTTTCTTCATTTTGAAGAAAAGGAAGACGGCGGAGAAGGCCTAAGGGCTTGAAAAGTTAAGAATTGATTTTGTCCATTTGATCACAAGTTTCCAAATGCTGTTTTGTACGAGGCTGTGATTACGTGGAAGTTTCATTCATCAACTTATTCCAATTTCCAACTGTCAAATACGACAAGGAGATAAGCTCCCGTCCTAGTATGATAAAAGTTCATTGGACGGTGAAGATCACTCTATCAACTTACATATGAAACGAAAAAAGAAAAACAAAACACAAAATTTCCCGCTTTGATTGAGAACTTAGTGGACGTCAATGGTGTACAAAGATTTCACATAGTTGACATCACCAAAACATCTTCAACAATGTCTATGGATAGATATCTTTTATCTTGTTTGTAATTCTATTAATTCAGATACACTATTCAACAGACTTCCTTTGAAATTTGATTCAGGACCTCAATGAATTTACACCCTCTTTGATGGGAAATTGTTGTCTAAAGAACAGGGCTCACGACCCCAATCAACCAGTTCATGATGACAACAAAGCTCAACCTCCTCCACCAGCTGGTTTGTCTTCATTGCATTCCAAATTCAAATGTTAACATGTTACAGGCATGTACAGGAGTTTTTATTTTCTGGGCTGAAATTTGTTTGATGGTTTTTACATTCCTTTGGTGCAGAAAATCCTTGTCAAGATTATAGATTTACTTATCATCCCCAGGAGTGGATCACCTTCGTTTCTTCGGGTGTGGATTATTTTGATATGAATATCTATAGTTTCCTTCCTAATGCAACTATCTGTTAATTATGTGTTGTCTGTGCAGAAAATCGAAGTAGTAAGCACAGAAAAAAGAAAGGTTTGCCAACCACCGCAAAAGATTTTTCAATTGTTCAAGTAAACAAGAATGAAATCCATCATGCCTACAAGCTCTACAGCTTTTGCCATAGTGTTTTGGTGACTGCCACCAACAAATTTAGCAACAAGAATTTTATCGGCCAGGGTGGTTTTGGTGATGTTTACGTAGGATATATCAATTTCTGTACGATGAAAGCAGCGAAACCAAATGCCGGTTTAGCCATTGCTGTCAAGAAGCTCAGAAAGAGAGGATCTCAAGGCCATGCTGAATGGCTGGTATAAGTTTCATTCTCACTGTCTGTCTGTCTCTCTCTGTGTCTTTTTTAAGCATCTGATTCTTTCTTTTTCTCCCATCATCACATATTTCCTGCAGAATGAAACGAGAATTTTGGGCAGATTAAATCATCCACACTTGGTCAAGCTCATAGGGTATTGCAGTAAGGATCAGCATAGAATGCTGGTTTATGAATACATGACTAAAGGAAGTTTAGAGGCTCATCTCTTCAAAGGTAAGGCACAAAACTGTAAACATCATGTAACTTGCATCAAATTTCGGCATATGTTGCAGCGACAGAACTAATAGAGGTAAATATATATATCGGCATAACAGAAACTAATACAGAGCTAAACTGGAGTCAAAGAATCAAAATAGCTTTAGGGGCAGCAAGGGGATTAGAGTACCTTCATACTTATGGGAGGCCTATCATTCATCGCGATGTAAAATCTGCCAATGTCCTGCTCGACAATGTGAGTTTCTTGTCTTCGTTGCTCTTCACAATGCTCGTGAAAGATCTGTGAATTTCACTTTGAGCTATACACCATAGGCAACATGATCCGTTGTATTGCAGGACTTCAATGCCAAAATTTCAGACTTCGGACTGGCAAAGTTTGGACCCATCGACAAGTCCCACCTATCCACTAGGATACTCGGCACCAGAGGCTATATCGCCCCTGAATACATTACAACAGGTACGATTCTCAAATCAAATCACACATAATAACAAGGAAGGATACTATGGGGACTGATATTTGTCTATTTTACAGGACATTTGACGCTGAAAACTGATGTATACAGCTTCGGAGTAGTACTCTTAGAGATCCTCTCCGGAATACATGCAGTCAAGTCATATGGGGTGGCAGGGATGTGGGCAAAGCAATATCTTGGCGACAAACAGGAACTGCATCATCTGATTGACAAGAAACTGAGAAAGAGCATTCGGATGGAAGAAGCTCAAGAGTTCGCAGAGATCGTCCTCAAATGCCTTAGTGTGAATCCTAAGAGTCGACCAACAATGTGCGAAATAGTAGCTAATCTAGAGCAACTACGGTTAAACATGTGCAGCGGCAATCGCAACTCACGCAAGAGATAAGACTACCTATCTACATATACACAACAAGGACTTCCCTCTTCTAAGCTAACTTCTAATTCACCTTATAGACATTGCACATGTTCTTCTTTTGATCATGTTAGATTAAAAAGAAAGAAAAAAATATATATACAGTGTCTGATATCACATTGTATTTGTATCATATGCTTCGAAGATCAAGACATAATTGCACACCAAAATGTGTGATTCCAAGCAAACAAATCAGTTTACAATGAAAAAAAATTTAAAAAAAAATTACATCCAAATTGATGAAATAGACTATAGCAAGCAAAGAAAAAAATCATATACTATAAATACCTGGACTATAAATACAGATACAAGGAAACATACATATCATCAGGAATAAAGGTTATGATAATTTTTCTAGTACAGTTGGATTCAAAATTGCATCAAAATACACAGCCATATCACCTTTAATATAAACAAGAAATATGGGAGCATCTAAAAAATTTACAAATGAGATGATTCTTGGTTCAGCGTAGCCGTGGAGATTGCCGGTGCTGTGGCAATGGGGATGCATTGGGTGTCAGATTCAGCGGAGAACGGTGTTGGTGTTGATGTTGGTGTTGTCTCATTGGAGACTTACGGACTGGAATTGGGACCCTCTGCTGTTCAGATGGGGAGAGTTTGGCTGCATTTTTTGGAGCTTCAAGATGCTCCAATATTGTCAAAACCTCTGACATGCGAGGCCTAAGTTTAGCTTCGGTATTTAGGCACTGTAAGGCAAGGGTAGCAGCTGTGTATGCTGCTTTCTGGGGATACTGGCCCCCCAACTTGGTGTCCATAATCCGAAATAATTTACGTTTGTCAGACAAATATGGTTTTGCCCAGTCTACCAAACTCTGCTCAATACCAGCTTTTGTTTTATCTACCGCAGAACGCCCAGACAATAATTCAAGTAATACAACCCCAAAGCTATAAACATCACTTTTTGCTGTAAGTCGACCTGTTCAACAATGGAAGTTTAATCATATATTTAACTTTGATAACACAAGATACATGCAGCAAGTACACACCATTTCTTTGAAAAGATTGAATATCTACTGTTGTCTGATTCATCATTTCATGCAGACAAAAGCATAATTCACTAGGTTGCACCATGATTCAAGTTTAATTCATTTTACGAAAACACAAAATAGATAACATTTTAACATGGGCATTTGACAGACCTGTGGCGACATATTCAGGTGCTGCGTAGCCATGAGTACCCATAACTTGGGTCGAAACATGAGTCCTGTCACCAGTAGGCCCTGCCTTGGCCAAACCAAAATCAGAAAGTTTTGCATTGAATTCCTGCATGCCCAATGAATTATTATTGCCAGTAATGTGCAAAAAGCTAATGACATTGCATTATTTTTATGAAATGTATTGATAATGCAGTGAGATATTGTCCTTTTAATCAGCTTACCGCATCTAGTAAAATGTTAGAAGCCTTGAAATCACGATATATGACTTGCGATTTTGCATCATGAAGGAAAGAAAGGCCTCTGGCAGCACCTATGGCCACTTTCATCCTTACTGCCCAAGAAAGCGGATGAAGTCCTCCTGCAAAGAAAAGATAGCATCAAAGATCAGCCAATACATTAAAAAGCTTCAAAATATCTGAGAATTCCATTCACAACTTTTTAAAGAACTCATCGACAGTACATCCTTAACCAAATGGTGTTTCTGATTCTGTGGACCTACAGGAAACTAAGTAAAGCGATGTACTCACTTATTATTTTATTACCCATGACTCCATGAGTATCCACTGCCATCTGCAATTTGCTTTAATACTCAAAGGAAAATATGTGTATTTGACAACAGGGAATCAAATCTTAAAGCAAATTACATGAGCATCAAAATTGAAATCTAGGAAGAATAAAGATGGAATTGTATGGAACATAGTACAATAATGCTTCCTAATAATTTCTTTGAATGCAAAACTTACTTCTAAACAAGTGATTCTCTAAGCTCCCTTTGGGCATGAACTCATAGACCAAAAGCCGATTCTCACCCTCCAAGCAATACCCGATTAGTTTAACTAGATTTATATGATGAAGCTGGCCAAGGTAATTAACTTCTGTCTGAAGCAAATTAGCTATTAGTAGATAAACCAAGCACAAAGCTATAAAGAAGAATAGAAAATGTTAAAGAGAAAAAAATTATAAAAGAAAATAAAAAATACATACCAACCACTCCTTGTGGCCTTGAAAACCTTCAGGTTTAAGCTTCTTTACAGCAACAACCATTCCTGATCCGGGTTTAGCAGGGGTAAGTGACTGTTCATCAATCCATCCTTTGAAAACATAACCAAATCCACCTTCACCTAGAAGACTGTCGGGACGGAAGTTTCTGGTGGCATTCTTGAGCTCATTGAATAAGAAGGCTTTCAAATTTGGCGACAATAATATTTCACCCTCAGACCTCGGCGTAGGAAGACCGGAACTGCTCTTCTCAGTAGAAGATGGAAGGGGGAGACTGGAAGGACCATAAGAACGGCTGGATTTACTGGAAACTCTTGAGGCTGCTGAATTCAGAATGAAAACAAAGTAAGTTCCAGATTTCCAATAATTGCACCAACACAAAAGTAAGCAGTTTCTAACATGAAAGTACTCCAAATTCAAAGTCATAACCAACATACGGTCTATCCTAGAGTCTCTCGAGATCAAGTTCCTTCTCAATCTCTTGTTGATGACCACGGTATGAACCATATAGTTTGACGGAAAATTATCAAGTGCGGGATCACCGATTACAAATAGTTTGATTATAGATTTTATACAACACTCTAAGCCACCCATTTTTTAGTAGGGAAAGGAGAGTTAACTAAAGGGGTACTAAAATAATGTAGCTCATTATCACTGTTGATCAGAATAGTGATAATCTGTTTCCTTTAAAGCAGATCCTATGTGCCTCTCTGTCTTTCTCAGTTTCTCCTAGTCTTTACTAATAATGTAGACACCAAACAATTCAGCTGATTCATCTTTACTTAATTATCATATTCTCCACGCAGACAAATTCCAGATTGTTAATTGAAACCGAACACCAAAAGCAAACATAAAAACTTTATGTGACCAATCAAAATAATAATTTTAAAGTATAAGCATCAATTCCCATTCCACAATAAAGCGCATTAGAAAATTAGCATTCAAAACATATAGATCTATCTATAAACCAATTCAACGTTCAAGTTCATAGAATGTAAATACAGTTCCAAATATTTTAATTTGAATCTCTGGAAACTGTAAAGAACTGAAATACACAGTGAATTCCATCTTCTGGATATGATTAGAGAGAGATAGAGAGAGAGAGAGAGATAAACGAACTATTGAATCAAAACAATGATTCTCAAAGAACAGACTAAAACAGAAACAAAAAAATATATATCTTCATGATTGGCTTCACCAGAATTTGATCTACCACCATGAATCAAACCACAGAAATAAGTAGAAACAAACCAACAAAAAGAAAACAAAACCAGAACAGAATTCACAAAATCAATAATTCTCAAAACTTGAAAATTCAGCTCTAAGCCATAACATCATACACCCATTAAAAACAAAATCAATCAGAAAATGAAAATAATAAAAAAGAAAAAGAAAAATATCAAAATTAAGCAATAACAAGAGTATTTACCAGAAGTTGCATGTGGACTCTGGGTAGATTCTACTCTAGCAGAAGAAGAACGTAAACAGTTCCCCATATCTCACCAGTAAAAAAAGAAAAACACAGAGAGATAGATACTACTTTTCAAGTAGACTATTTTGTTTTTGTTTTTGTTTCCTTGTTATGTGATAAATAATCAATGAACAAGTCAGCTCAATAACTATAAAAAAAAATAAAAAAATAAAAAACAAGTGAGAAAAGGGGAGGAAAGTGAAGGTGATTGAGGTTTCTCGACGTGTCGTTTGGTTAACAAGGGCAAAAAGGGAAGTGGAAAAAAGAGAGAAAAAGTGGGTGTGTTGTTGTGGAAAAGAAGCAACAGAGAATGTTGTTGATGAGGAACAGCAATGGAATATGAGGAAGAAGAAGCAGAAATGAAAACGCAAAGTTTGTTTGTATGCTTTTGATATTTTTGTTTTTGGGTCACTCCACCACCGCGTTAGAAGACTTTGGGATTGGGCCCCGCTGATGACGTGTCCAACACCAGACACCACCTGTCGTTTATTTTGCCTTGTTTAGTATTGACCAATTCATTATTTTCCCTTGGATATGGATTTTGGATGATGCTATTGCTTGCCTCCTTAAGTACATTGACCATTCTACCCTCCTACAACGATTATTTAAGTTCTAATTAAATTATTTTTTATATTTATTTTCTTAAAAGAAATATATTACTAAAAACCAAGTTGCCGATAAAATAAGGTTAATCTCATGGTGAAACCCCTTACACCTATATTACGAGGTTGTGGGTTCGAATCTCTCCCTTCCCTCATAAAACCTTAAATTATTGTAATATTTCAAAAAAAAAAAAAAAAAGTTGTACCATTCTAGTGTGAACCAAATTTAAATCCACAACATAAATGGAGGGGAATCAAATTTAGTTACAGAATTATTGTAATATTTTTATCGTATTTAAGAATTTTGAAGAATTGAAAATGGAATCAAATTTGTATAAAGTTGATTACAATCAATATATATATATATATATGGCCATGCAAGAAGCTAGTTTACGGTAGTTCACAATTTTTTTATTTTTTTATTTTTTATATATCTACTTAATAAATTCAAGGCATTCACAATTCATTTTTATTTATTATATATATAACATAATTTCATATGAGATATGAATGAAAAAAAAATATACATAGTTGTTGTTTTATTATTATGTAGGGCTATTTTAGTAAAAATATATCAATGTATCTTGTAATCATGAAAGGGAACTTGATTTCTAGGGTGAGTGAGAAAATCAAGTTCTCTTTCTTTTAGGAACTTAATTCCTGATTTGTATATGAGATTCAGAGAACTTAATTCTCCAAAACATTAGTAAACACTATAATTCCAAATTAAGAACTTAATTCTCTTTTTCTGGATAAGATTCCTTATTAGTAAACACGTTATGAATATACATCATAATAAATTAAAAACGTGTGTTCATTTTTAACATGTACAAATCATAACAAAATAGCCGGCGTTTGAAAAGGAATCATTTGCTTTACTTCCAATTCACCCCGACTTTTGTGGATTGAAAATTGTTCACATTACTACTTGTCCACCAAGTGATTGAATGTGAATATAACCACACGTGCTTTCAAATTTCAATTATATATATTTTCATCAAATCGTTATAGCTTTTTTTTTTTTTTTTTTTTTTTTTTGAAGGAAAATCGTTATAGCTTGAGTTGCCACCAACACTACACTTCCATTTATATATGACATTGGTACATTAATATTTTTCCAATTTTAGAACAATATCTATAACAATAAGTTGTCTTTATTTTCAATGAATTTTAATTAATAAAAAAAAAAATAGAATCATTTCTGACTTACCCTCTTTCATCAAATTAATTTAAATAATATCTTACTATTTCTTAAGTTTGTTTTATTGAATTAGAGGTTACAACTTTTGAATTGCAAACTTTTAATAGTAAAAAAAAAAAGAAAAAAAAAAGTGTAGTAATTACAATATTACAATATAATAACAAATACTGAAAACTCTTTTAAACTTGTTTACACAATTAAATAATTTTCTTTAATCAAAGCTATATTGATACTAAGTTGATGTTTAATTATATATATATATATAAAAGTAAGTCTTTCATAAGGGGGTCCCTTATTTTAATTTCAGTAAGGATCTTGATGAAAGTTTATTGAAATCTACCTTTGAAATTTTTTTGAGATTTTTTTTTTTTTTTTTTGTTTACACCATCCGGTTTCCGGGTGGGACGGATCCACTATACGATGCAATCAGCCCAGACCACACCCCGACTAATCCGGACTCGCACCGGGTCAACCCATTAAGGGGTAAAGTGCTCCCAATATGTGTAGCTCCGTTCATAAGAGGAGTTGAACCCACGACCTTGCTTAAGGGATGAGAGCGCCGAACCACTCACACCAACGCAAGATTGGTAAGATTTTTTGAAGCACTAGAACTATTTTTCCTGATTTTGTTAAATATGAAGGTATCAGAAAATGGGTGAAATATCGGAAATTCAAGAAAAATTAGTTCTATTGCTTGAAAAAATCTCAAAAAAATTTCGTAGGTAAATTTAAATGAACTTATCATGCACAAAAAATTTCATATCAAAATTCACAAAACTCGATATGATTTTGTCAAAATTCTCACCGAAATTAAAATAAAAGATCATTTATAAGAGACTCACTATATATATATATATATATATTTATTTATTTATATGATTATATCACTTGCATTGCGGCTAAGATTTTGACTATGAAGCCGCATTAGATTTTGACTACAACCTGCATTAAACGTTGGTAAGTTTTTGCTTAATTAAACAACAATTAACATGTTTAGAAAGGTTGTCTTTTCTTTTTTGGTAAGAATTTACGGTCACTAATTGTTAATTAATATTTAATGAGGACTTTATTTTTATTTTATTTTTTATGAAAAATTAATAAGGATTTGAGGAATGCTAAAAACACAGTTAATTTTCGCCACTTTTCAAATGGATATTTGTACATGTTGATAACTAAATATAAAATAGTGGAATTTTATAAAGATAATTTTATAATGTAATTGCACATCATCTCTTAGAGGGTTGGTACTGTACCTCATTTCTACGTAAGTGGTGAGGAGTTTAAATTATAACATACGTATTTTACAAGCACGTGTGGGAAGTTTTTTTCCCGGGTTGTGGGAGTAGTTATCTCCTTAATCTCGTAGATCCCGACAATCCTATTTAATAATTCTTTGGGTTAATATTAAAAATCTCCCCTTACCTTTGAACCATTATTGAATGTATAGTTACAAATGTTTTTATTTTATAAACCTCACTGGTAAACTAACACCGTTAGCATTCTGTTTGTATTAACTGAGTTTGACTATTAAAAAGTCTAAAATATCCATATTTAAGCTTCAATTGTATGAATTGACCATTATACCCTCATACTTTTACCAAATAAGTTAATAAAATAATACAACTAAAGCTTAAATTAATAATACCCTCATTTCGTAATTTTGTTGTTTTTAGGGATAAAATTGTTCACAAAATAAATTTTCCTTTGCAAGTTAACATTCTCACATTTTGTATCAGTTTATTAATTTATTTGATAAAAGCATGAGTGTATAATGGTTAATTTATACAATTGAAGTTTAAATAAAGATTTTTTTTGGACTTTTTAACAGTCAAACTCAGTCAACACAAACGAAATGTTAACGGTGTTAATCCATAGGAGAGGCTTCTAAAATAAAAGCATTTATAACTATACATTCAATAATAGTTCAAAGGTGATGGGAAATTTATAATATTAACCCTAATACTTTTGTGCTTCAAAAAAAAATTGATAATATAATTTAAAATAATAGCACGTCATTGCGTGAATGGGTCTCTCGTTATTGACTCTAGCTGTCTAGCAAACTCCATAAAAAATTAGCGACACTAATGATAGAGACTATATACAGGGATAATTTGGGAATGAAAAAATGCAAACGTCATGATTGGGTAAGCAACACAAAGTCCTCGATTGGGGAAATTGGAAGTTGTTATATGAGATTTGAGAATCTAACATAAAGTTAAATTTATTTAATTATTTAAATACTACATTGACCGGATTTCATTCCATGCGAAATCCGTTTTCACATTGGAGCTACCTTTAATTTTATTATAAAGTCCAAAGCTTCCGGGTCCAAACATGTTCTACAAAGAATCATATAATAATAATTAATTAATTAACTATAATATCTTCCATCTTTAAATGTCAAAAAAATTCTGTCAAGTGCTTTCGAAGATTGACAATCCCGTGACTGTGAGCCCACTGGACCGAATCTAAAAGTGAATAATTTCTAACCTCTTTTTAGAGTAGTGAATTGAATCTTGAACTTATTTATTTAGAGTGACGATATTTACACTCCTTAAAAACTTTATGTACATCCCAAAGTAGTATTTTATTGAAAATCCAATATTACCCTTGGGCAAAATTATCTAAAGGATTAAATAGTTTGTAAGTACATTCACTAATAATTATTAATTGGTTTTATATTAACCCTTTTTAAATAAGAAAAATAAAAAGGAAGTTTCCATTTGATATTCACATATATAATAAAAACCATTCTATTTTTTCAAACCCTAACTTCTATTTAAACACTAATTTCAATTTCTTCCAAGGAATACAAATTAATCGGAAAGTATAGAGAATGAATCAAAATAATTAGACGAAGTTGGTTGTGAAAAAGTAATATATATATATATAGACATATTGAAAGTCTAATATATATCAATCATAGTTGGTTAGATTTAACAAAAGAAAATGAAGGATGTCATGGAAGAGAGTAGGAGACGGAATTTAGAATTTGGTAATTAGAACTTGGAGGAGGAAGGATGAGAGTAGCAGTCTGTAGCACCCTATAAAGATATGTTGGGATGATTGGGTTTGACAAACAAGCTTGAATTAGTGTGCTGGCTATTTTCTTTTCTTGTGGTTGTGCCTCTGATTTTTCTGGCTAGTTGGGTCGTTGCCCTTCCTTTAATAAAATTTCGCAGTTCCAAAAATAAAATAAAAAATATGATGTCGATTGCATCCTTATCGTTCAAATTTCGAAGAACACTCATACTTGACTACCGTTAATTAGGAAATCATTCTCTACCAAAATTTTATTAAGTAAAAAATTAATTACTTTGTGCTTTCACTTTTCAAGAAAACTTTACAAAAAAACTAAAAGTTGCTTACTAGGATAGTTGCAATGAAAATAAATTTTGTTCATAAAATTTTAAAGTGATCTCATATGTTTTTTCAGGAGATGGAAAATTTTATACTTTTTTTAACGATAGATTATTTATTTGAATAAAAAAATAAAATAAGCTTTCAAAAAAAAATATATTAATTAATAATAAAAGTGTTTAGATAACAAAATAGTGGGGTGTACTTACAAAAATATAAAAGAATAAAATTAAAGAAAGGGTATTTTTGGTATTAAATGGGGTTTCTTTATGAACTAAAGATTTAAAAAATATCTTAGGTGAAAGGGGTATATAAACAATTTTTGAGGGATGCCAATATTATCACTTATTTATTTATTTTTTAATTATTAAAATAAATTCAAGGTCCGGAGTAAAAAACACAAATCAAACTCATAATCCCATAGCTTAACTGTGATAGATATACTATAAAGCCAGCCTATTCTTGTCGATTATTTTATTTTTGAAATTAATATTTAATATTATTTGATATCATCCGTGTTTTGATAAAACTATTTAGTCAATTATTTACTCATTAATTTGTTATACGTAGGACATTAACATGGTGTGCTACTTTTTATTTGGATTGAGTCTAAAAAGAAGATAAGTAGGATGACTAGAATCCAAATATTATATACACTCAATTTTTCATTTATTTGAATTCGTAAAGTTGAGGTAATTTAGTGGTAAATTTCGTATCAAATCAATAAAATTATAGATTTAAGTCGTATATTTATATGGACAATATTTGGGTGCTGATCGTTCAGTACCCAAGGTGCTGACCAACCAATGGTTGATTGCCACGTAACTCAAAATAAGGAGAATTTGTAAAAAGTGAAAGAGTTTTGACCATATGACAACACCCCATTAGGTGGTCAATATGTTTGGGTACCGACTAGTAAGTACCCAAACATTTTCCTATTTACATTTCCAAAAATACAAAAAAAATCGTGGTTGGGGAATGGCCTTAAAAAAAAGTTATTTGTTTTACATTATTTTTAGGGTGAAATCCATTTTAGTCCCTCTAGTTTGACCTAATAGCCAAAGTGGTCCCCCGGTTTTCAGTATTATCCCGTTAAGTCCTTCTGTTAAAAATTCCGTTAAAAAAGTGTTTTCTGACAAGTCAGAGGGTCAAATGACCCTACTGCCCCTGATTAAAAATAAAACAATAAAAATTAAATTCAAACATACATCAGAAATTAAAAATTAAATTAATGATATATTAATAATTAAAAACTAAATTATTAATAATGGCCAGTGTAATAGAGATTGTGCTACATCATACCCATACAGAGGCATCAGTGGAGATTGCACTGGCCAAACTCCTTATTTTTCTTGTATTTGCGAGTGGGATTATTAATGATGGACTCATGTCCTCTCTTATTTAATCTTAATAAAATTTTATATTATTAAAAAAAAAACTAAATTAAAAAATTAAAAAATTAAAAAATTGATTTAATAACATATGGATCTCTATTCTCTACTCAATCAAACCCAGATCTTTAATATTCCATCATCATCAACAAGAACTCAAAATAAAAAACTCAAACACCACCAATATTAATTCCCATTTTAGCTTTGAAAAAACCTATAAATTAATTATTACAAGCTAGACCAATTATCTTTTTTAGCTCTGATTCCATTTCCAATACCAATTTAACATCAATACCAAATGCATCCTCATAGTGTTTTTACATTTGTTAAAAAAAATTATAAAATTAAAAACCTAGCAACCGATCAACATGCACCAAAACCCTTCAAATCAAAACTTATATATATATATATAAATACATATATCATTTCAGGATCAGAAAAGAGAGAATCTGAATCTAAAATCAAACAAAATAAGGATTCTACCAACAAAAAAAAAACCCACTAAAAATTAATCTCTTGTTACCAAAAATGGATCTAAAACACCCAAAGAACAAATCCCTTCAAATCAAAACTCAAAACTTCGTCAAATTTTATATCAATTTGTGAGAAGATCCGTGAAGAAGAAGAAGAAGAGGAAGAAGATCCATGAGAAGAAGAAGAAGAATGGTGTGGGTGTGGAGATTGTGGGAGAGAGAGGAAGAAGAAGAAGAAGAAGAAGAAGAAGAAAGGTGTGGGTAAGAGAGAGAGGAAGAAGAAGAATGGTGTGGATGTGGAGATAGTGAGAGAGAAAGAAGAGAGATTGTGGGAAAGAGAGAGAGGAGAGAGAGATAAGATTTTTTTATTTTTTATTTTATTTTTAATGTTTATTTTTTAATTAAAATAATTAATAATGACTTTTTAATCAGAATTTTATATTTGTTATGTAAGTTACCATTTTACCCTCAAGTCTTGGACGGAATCTTTCCAAACCCTAACGGAATTGGACGGCAGGGACCAAAATACAGGTTTTTGGAAACTAGAGGGACCTGTCAAGAGAAAGCTGAAAACCGGGGGACCACTTTGGCTATTAGGTCAAACTAGAGGGATTAAAATGAATTTCACCCTTATTTTTATAGATAAAAGATAATTTATAAAAATACCTCGAAGAAGGAATCAAGATACATTGTATAGTTGTATGTAAGTGCTTATTAAGTTATTATAATCTTATTGTTCTCAACAGAAGATATAAGAAAGTGACATAGTGGAGACCCTGGAGACCCGAGAAGCCGAGACTCTACTATGTCCACGTGGACTTAATTTTTTTTAATTAGTAAAACTATACAATTCAAAAATTTAATCAAAAATTCAATATAAATAATGTGTCAAATAAGTTCTCGTTATCGACGATAACAACATGGTGATGATAAATTTCTTGACACATCATTTGGACGGGTTTTGGGTAACTTTTCTTGTTTAGCATCAGTGTTTTTATATATATAAACTTATTATATAAATATTTACAGTCTTTCAGAATGTGGACCATAGATTATGGAAAAGTTTTGACAAGTGCATACACTTTAAATCACAGTATGTAAATCTAGTGGTCCACATTTTTCGTCTTGATATATTTTATATCAAGAGGAATTGACAATATAAGAACTATTTATATAATTCAAGTGTGGTCCTATTATCAAATTTAACTCTTTCGGGCTCACGGACCTCAAAAGTGAAATCCGGCTCAGTTGACCATATTCATAGGACACTTGAACACGGACCTGTAGACAAAATGTGATTGGTTTGCCTGATGGGTCAAGATAACTTGGCCCAAAAGAGCCGTTGTATATGGGCCCCGTGACAGTGAATGATTTTTGCTTTCTGGAAATTCTTGACGTGTTCCACATGTGATTACGATGGTGCTACTTATTAGAAGGCCCCTGAGTGGTTGTCTGGTCCCTTTCTGAGGTGACGAGTTGACCCAAACAGGGCTCTTACTTTGCTTTTTCCACCTTAAAAACGCTCAACACATCATTTATTATATCAGTAGCCATGTACACCCATAATTAGTAAATTGAATTAGTCAATTTTTCAAAATTCCAACATTAGCACATCTAACGTAATTATACAATAATTAATATTTGGGATTTTGAAGGTTTAGAATATATATATATATTGTTTTTAAAGATAAAAATAATATTAAACAAAAACTAGAGGATCGACAATCAACCACCAGCAAAGGTGAAATACAAGGAAGAATTTGCTCAATCCAAACAATAAAGTAAAATTTCCTCCATCCAAACAATGAACAGACTAAAATTGGGCTAAGCTATGAGCCACTTCAATGGCATCAGGAGGAGCAATATTATTTCCAATCGCAAGCGGTGTAAATGTGCAATATTTATTGCAATGCTTTACTTGTATGAGCAAGTAAAATAAAGTAGAACCGGCGCAAGACCTAGAATTTAAAATGTCAAGCTCTCAACTTCTCAAGTCGCGCTTCAAGTGGCTACTGGTTAGTTCATTTTATTTTTTATTTTGTGCACATACATTTTTTCGGGGTTCAAATATCTTCCCTCTTATTATATATATTAGCACCCTATCAATTTTATATTGACACTCCGTTTATAATTACTTTCACTCACCATTAAACAATTTTTAAAACAAATAAAAAGATGTCAAGATAATTGTTGAGGGTAAAAGCTCTGCACTTTCGGAGGAATGAGACCTTCAGAGGTTTATGCTTGGGTAGCTCAACTTGGATATACGAACAAAGACACAGAAAACGGTTAGGTGGCAGTGAGGGTTCATTGGCAATCACCCTCTGATGCTAAAGTTAGTGTTCCCTCTTTACAACTCCCAACTTGATTGTTGGTAGTAAGTGTCACTCCGAGGTCTCTCCCCGGATGAGTCCTTTGCTTCTTCTCGGAGTCATCTGTCCCCACCGAAGCCTCTCTCAAAGTGACCTCCCCTCGTCTGCAAGCACCTATCAGAGGGAGCACACCTACCAGTTGCATATCGGAAACTATGGCTAGTGGGCCGACAACAGCTGTTAAAACAGAAGGACATGTCAGGACACCACCAGTGATAAAGCGACTCGATAGCCCCCCTTGTCAGGAGGAAAACCTATATAAAGCCCACTTTTCACCCTTTACAAAGGAGGATCTTAGAGTAAGAGAGTAACAGAGACATTGCCCAATATAGAACTATCCAACATATATCGAACTGTAACCTTGTCGGAATTATAACTCTGTGCTCTGTAATTTACCTCCCTATGTAATCTCTTTCAAGAAGTTTAATAAGATATTCTCATTATAATCACTTCATAATCTTTTGACTAGAGACCTCCGGGATAAGTCTATCAGAGGAACATTTTTACACTAAACAATGATTATACGCTAGATACCGATTGAATGCATTTACTTTTACTAAGTGCAAGTGATTTTTTCTTTCCTTTTTACCTTGTTGAGTTGGGGATTATTATATAGATGGTTCTCTAATGTTGAGGGCAAAAATGAGTCTTCGGAGTAAATGTCCTCTGATTTGGTATATATGAAATAAAGTGAATTTATAGCAGCGGATTTACCAAAGATATACAGTAATTCTTGAGAGTTAAAAGTAAAAATTTTCAAAAGTCCATTACAAGGTGAAAATGAGGTATTTTATAGCCTTGGGTCTGATAGCTCGGAACACGAGTCAAGATCATACTTGCTGACACCGACAGCTGCCCAAATGTGCTCAGCGAGTGTCAGGTCTGACATTATGTACCTCCGAATATATATCGGTACTATGGTGACGATGGGTAGTGTCACAGACGGAGTGTAGAGTGACGGACGACAACTCCGCAAGTTTATTGGAGGACAAGTGACATGCGGAGTGTGATAATATCGGTGGTTTATAAACTATGCAAATATGCCCAACATCTAACATGCTTGTTTCGTTGTCGATTACTGAGTGGTTGAAGTTTGACACTTGTCGTATCTCGTATGTGAGGTGGCACTACTGTGGCAGATGTCATTCCGCATGCAAAACACTATCGGTGGTTGGGAGAGAAGAGACTGTGTTACTTGAAAAATGGGTCTCTTCCAATTATCATCATCTTCTGATTATGTCCATTTAAGGCCACACAATTATCGTCAACAATAATATTAGTTGAGGGCACATGAGCTTAGTACAAAATCAGTGTATTTTACTAAAAGATAGCTCAATTGGTTGGTGTTATTAAGTGGAAGTAAAAGATCTAGACATAGTATATGGGAATAAGTGAGGTAATTAAGATTTAATTTAATTTGTAATGCTTGACCAAAATTGAAAACTTAACAAATTGATAGATATAAATATATAATCACTGTCCAATGTGATTAAATGGTAAGAAGATCATTTAACTTACAATGTCATGTTTAAATCAATGTCACTGTTGGATATATTTACATAGTCTCATAACTACCGACAATGTTGTATTCCGTTTACCGCGTATCATCCGATAATGTTACGGAGTGTTACACAAACAGATCGATACTCCGTACTTGACTCTCACCACCACTACCGTAGTACCGACATACATTCGGAATCATCGATTGACAGGTCTGACCCCTTTCTGAACACATCAGGACAGCTGCCAGCACCAGCAAGTGTGATCCCGACACGTGTCCCAGATTGTCAGACCAATGGCTATAAAACACCTCATTTTCACCTCTTGAGGGATTTTTGGGCAACATTTTTACTTTTACCTCTCAAATTATTGTATTCCTTCGGTAAATATACCATTGTATTCTCGTTTATTCGTACATATATAAAATGGGGGAACATTTATTCAGAAGGTTCATTTTTACCCTCAACAGTTGGCGCTAGAGGGAGGGGAAGAAAATCAACACCTTCGCGGAAACGATGGATCAACAGCCCGATAACACGCATCCGAACGTCAATCTCGAATTGAGACCCCCCGGAACCAATGATTATGCTCAGAACCAGCAACAACACCCTTTTCCGGGACCCGTCAACATGGGGATCCCGGAAGGACAGCAGCCGGCACCCCCGAATTACGGCTATTACCCATACCCCGGACAATTCCCAATGCCAACCCCGATGTTCGGCTACCAGGGACTTCCACAGTCTTACCCGCAAATCCCGACAGGCCAATTTTATGCCCCAATACCGCAGCAAACTTATTATCCACAAGGGTACCCACCGATGTATGCACCACGGCAACCACAACCAGCTCTCCCACAAGTAAACGATCCAATCATTCAGGGAATTGCCAGCAGACTAGATACATTAGCTCAGAATGTAACTAGGGTGATTAATGTTGTCGATGGGGGCGGACATCAAGGGGATTCGGATGAGGTAAATTCACGAGCTGAAGGAGGTCTCCTTGAAGCACCGGCCACTGAACGAAGGAGGAGACCTCACCGAGCCGCTCAGTTTGTAGAGCCGAACCAAGGAGAACATGCGGACCGTCAAGCACCGCAAAGGATCGCGGGAGTGACACGTAGCCGAGAGGATCGGGATGGGAATATCCAAGAAGAAATGCCGAGAAATACGAGACACCGGAGAAGCCTCCCAGGAGGATCCCGTAATCTGGAAAGAGATACTGAGAGGAATACCTTCGCAGATCCTGATGCTTTCCGGGATCTGCAAGATCAGCTCGCAGATATTCAAGATCAGATTCACTTTGGCCGTCACCGCTCCTCCAGCCACAGGGAGAGCCCCTTCACCGAAGAAATCACAGCGGCACAGATACCGGACAACTTCAGAATGCCCCGAAAAGATATGTGTGGATTCGGAGGAACAGGGGATCCAGATGATCACCTTGACTCGTACCTCGATTGGATGAATATGCAAGGAGCGTCCGATGCTGTGAAATGCAGGGTTTTTCCTTTGACCCTTTCCGGGGACGCACGGACATGGTACGGAGGCCTCAAGAGGCAGAGCATATCTTCATTCAGCGAATTATCAAAAGAATTCCGAAGCGGATTCGCGACGAGCAGAAGGAGAAGGAGGCACATGGTTCATTTGACATCCATTAAGCAGCACGATTCGGAGACAATCAGATATTACATGAAGAGGTTTACAGAGGCAGCTAGACAAATTCAAGATTTTAGTGAAGTTGGGGCTGTGATGGCCTTCACCCAAGGGCTTCAGCAAGGTCGGTTGAGCTGGTCATTGTCAAAGAGAGGACTGACAACCTACCGAGAATTAATGGAAAGGGCAGAGAAGTATGCTACAGCCGAAGATGTCAGTGACAGTAAGAGTCACGCAACTTCCGCGGAACCTAGCGAACCACCAAGGAGATGGGGAAGGCAGACCAAAGATAGGGGGAAGGAGCCCCAAACTTCGAGACAGGTTAATACCGGAATGTCATTTCGGAATCTAAGACCCCCACACAGAGATAAATTCGAACAATACACCCCCTTAAAACTCCCACTTGACAGAATGCTGGAAATTGCCAACAGGGAAAAGTTATTGCGGCAACCAGACCCACTACATACACCTCCGGACCGTAGGGACCGGAGAGTACATTGCAAGTTCCACAATGACCACGGCCATGAAACAAGGAAGTGTCGGGATTTGAGAGATCAGATAGAAGATATTGTTCGAGGAGGAAAGCTCCGAGAACACGTCAAGATGCAAGACACGAGTGAAAAAACACCCAAGGTGGTTCAACCAAATAACCGATCCAGTGCACCCGCTCAAGATTCGGACGATGAAGAGCTGATCAATTACATCGATGCCATACCTGCCTTAGGAGATTTCGGATCCACGTCCTCCGGGAAGGCACCTGCAGCAATATGTTTGACAACAGCCCCGGAAGAGGCTTCAGGGGACTGGGGACCGATCTCCTTCTCTACCGCGGATACAATCGGGGTAAGATACCCCCATTGCGATGCATTAATCATCTCCGTGAAGATAGGAACCCGCACAGTGAAGAGGACCCTCGTTGATCACGGGAGTTCTTTAGATATCATTCATTGGGATCCGTTACAAAAGTTAGGGTACACTTTGCAGCAGCTACAGGCATCTAGATACTACATCAGAGGTATCGGTGGGCATCGAACAAGGCCAGTGGGGCAGATAGATCTACCGGTGAGATTCTGGACCAGACCTCAGATACGCACTGTTTGGGTCTGCTTCCAAGTGGTCGATATCCTTTTCCCTTTCAACATCCTAATTGGAAGGCCGACTCTGTACGCCCTCCGGGCGGTCACCAGCATTTATTCATTGAAAATGAAGTTTCCAACCGAGGCAGGCACAGGGGAGGTAAGTGCCGACCAAGAGGAATATAAGAGGTGTATCTAGATCGGATCGAACCCGGTCCTTACCATTGGCAACTATAATACCGTCCGTGTGCCGAGAGGAAGAATACCGATACTTAGAAGACCGAAAAGAAAGCAGATTGGTGAGGTAGCCGAAGCTGAGTCCTCCGATCCCACTCCGCTTGATGAGATTCATGTCACAAGTCTTGACCCTCGAGAGGTGGGTTCACAGCCGGTAGGGGAGCCCACCGAAAAATTATTAAACATTATCCTCCGTGATAGCGAACCAGAGAAAACCGTTCTCATCGGAGCCAATTTAAACCCGAATGTCAAGAGGGAAATGGTGGAACTTTTGAAAGAATTCTCGGACATATTCGCATGGAACCATACGGACATGCCCGGAATAGATCCTTCCGTGATTTGGCACTCCCTTAATGTGGACCCGATGTCCAGGCCGGTATCCCAAAGAAGAAGGTCCTTCAATAGTGAGCGATATGAAGCAATAGCCACCGAGATAAACAAGCTCCTCGAAGCAGGATTCATCCGAAACTTGGACTACAACGAATGGCTGTCCAACGTAGTCTTAGTAAAGAAGAAGGATGGGAGGTGGAGAATGTGTGTTGACTTTACTGACTTGAATAAAGCATGCCCGAAAGACAGCTTCCCTTTGCCAAGGATAGATCAAATGGTAGATGCCACATCAGGTCATGAGTTGCTCAGCTTTATGGACGCTTATTCCGGATATAACCAAATTCGGATGGACGAAATAGATGAAGCCAAGACTGCTTTTATCACCGATCGAGGGGTATATTGCTACCGGGTGATGCCATTTGGTCTTAAGAATGCAGGAGCAACTTATCAAAGACTCGTCAACCGCATATTCCACAATGAAATCGGAAGAACTATGGAAGTCTGCGTTGACGATATGTTGACCAAATCGGTTACCGCCGAGCAGCATGTCCCGAACCTTCGAAAAACCTTCCAGTTATTGAGACAATACCAGATGCGACTGAATCCCACAAAGTGTGCGTTCGGAGTTTCATCCAGAAAATTCCTTGGGTTCATGGTACATCAAAGGGGAATTGAGGCAAACCCCGACAAAATCAGAGCCATGAGAGGACTCCTACCACCGGCAAGAGCCAAAGATGTACAAAAACTTAATGGCATGGTTGTGGCACTATCCAGATTCATCTCAAAATTGACCGATAGATGCCTACCGTTTTTTAAGGTTTTAAAGCATAAAGGTGACTTTTGCTGGACACCTGAATGTCACACTGCATTCGAAGATCTGAAGACCTACCTCCAAAAACCTCCGATGCTGGTCAAACCGGAGGTTGGAGAGACGTTATTCCTCTACTTAGCAGTGTCGGAGGTAGCAGTAAGTTCTGTGCTTGTCAAGGAGGAAGGATCTGTTCAGAGGGCAGTATACTATGTAAGCAAAAGCATGACCGGCCCAGAAACACGGTATCCCGCACTCGAGAAATTGACTCTAAGTCTCATAGTTGCACCCAGAAAGCTCCCACCGTATTTTCAGTCACACCCCATCATTGTGTTGACCAACCAGCCACTCCGACAGGTTCTACAGAAATCGGAGTTAGCCGGGAGACTCACTAAGTGGGCTATGGAGCTCAGCGAGTTCGATCTCCACTTTAGACCAAGAACCTCTATGAAGGGACAGGCGGTAGCAGATTTCATCGCGGAATTTTCAAACCCCGATGTTATGACCCTATCAACCGAAACCGTCGCGCAATGGGAAATGTATGTCGACGGGTCCTCCAACCGACATGGATGCGAAGCCGGGATAATTATCAAGACCCCTGATGGCATCATAACCAAAACTGCACTCAGGTTTGATTTCAGGGCAACAAACAATGTCGCTGAATATGAAGCACTAGCTACCGGGCTTAGAATAATGTTGAGCATGGGAGCCGAGCTTCTCACCGTGTACAGCGACTCCCAGCTTATAGTCAATCAGGTGAATCAGAACTACCAGGCCCGAGATTCCGAAATGATGAGATACCTCGCGAAGGTAAAAACATTGATGGCTAAGTTTGCTCAGTGCACGGTCATCCGAGTGTCTAGAGACCACAACTCCCAGGCTGACGCCCTGGCAAAATTAGCCTCCACCACCGATATGAAGCTCCCAAGAACAGTTACAGTGTTTCATCTTCCGGAATCCAGCATACATGAAGAACAGGAAACCGCTGTGCTGATCCCAGAACCCGACATCGGCTCTTGGATGACTCCCATAATGAACTACCTCCGCGATGGAACCCTGCCTCCTGAAAGGGATCTTGCTCAGAAGATCAGAAGGCAAGCACCCCGGTACCTGATAATTAATGGATTCCTCTTCCGACGTGGCTTCTCTTTACCTTATCTCCGATGTGTCAGTCCTCCTCAAACCGACCAAATACTTCAGGAAGTCCACGGTGGTACCTGCGGTAGTCATTCCGGCGGAAGAAACCTTGGCCATCGGATAGTCAGGCAGGGATATTTTTGGCCTACACTTTTCAAAGAATCGAAGGCATATGCCGAATCCTGTGACCGGTGTCAGAGAACCGGTCCCATTCCACGCCTACCTGTCGAAGCACTAACTCCTATGTCCGCACCTTGGCCTTTCTCAAGATTCGGAATTGATATCATCGGACCTCTCCCCAGGGGAACATCAGATAAGAAATTCGTTGTGGTAGCAGTTGATTATTTCACCAAGTGGGTGGAAGCGGAAGCTCTAAAACACATAACCGAGGCAAACACGACAAATTTCATCAAGCACTCCATTATATACAGATTTGGAATTCCCGACACCTTGATAGCTGATCACGGAACCCAGTTCGACAACAACAAGTTGCGAAAGGTATGCTCGGACTTCCGCATAAACCTGAAGTTCTCTTCTCCCGCCCATCCTCAGAGTAACGGCCAAGTAGAGGCCGTAAATAAAACAATCAAAACGCTCCTCAAAAGAAAGCTGCAATCTCGAAAGGGGGGTTGGGTGGAAAAGCTACCAGAGGTTCTATGGGCCATACGGACCACACCACATTCTGCCACAGGGGAAACACCATATTCTCTAGCTTTCAGAACCGAGGCGGTTATACCAACCGAAACTTCCATCCCCACGAGAAGAATCTTTGCATACAATCCGGGGGACAGTGAGGAAGAACTCCGAGCCTGCCTAGAAGAATTGGAAGAAAAAAGAGACATGGTGAGAATCAGAACCGCT
The DNA here is from genome assembly GCA_954870605.1 of Acer campestre. Taxonomy (NCBI): domain Eukaryota; kingdom Viridiplantae; phylum Streptophyta; class Magnoliopsida; order Sapindales; family Sapindaceae; genus Acer; species Acer campestre. The sequence goes on along the minus strand of OX940806.1, from coordinate 27,836,169 downwards.
CACCACCAACAAAAGATAACCAAATACTATGATAATAGGGTCCGAATGCGAAAATTTAACCCGGGGGATCTTGTCCTGAAAAAGGTGCTACCCTCTTCCGGTGGCCTGGGGGACAGATGGGAGGGCCCGTACATTGTGGATTCGGTGTCAATGAAAGGAGCTTACAAACTAAAAACCGAGGATGGTACACCCCTGAAGAACCCATGGAATGCAGACCACCTGAAGAAGTATTTTCAATGAACCCCGCAACTCGTAGGAACACCACATGGGAACACCACATGGCTTTAGAAGTATATGTATTTCGGTATGTTGATCACAAATTACCAGTAATGTTTTCACCTTTTTACTTCTATATATCTCTTATCGGAACACAATTATCTCCAGAGGGTTTAAACCCCGAGAAATGCACCTTGAGTGCCAAAGACTCTCTAAGGGGAGCATCAAAGCCTCCCACCTCGGAGCACAATTATCTCCAGAGGGTTTAAACTCCGAGAAATGCACCTTGAGTGCCAAAGACTCTCTAAGGGGAGCATCAAAGCCTCCCACCTCGGAGCACAATTATCTCCAGAGGGTTTAAACCCCGAGAAATTCACCTTGAGTGCCAAAGACTCTCTAAGGGGAGCATTAAAGCCTCCACAATCGGAGTACACTAACGTCCGAAATTTATAAAACGTTTTCTATAACTTAAGTATTCCACGCGAAAAAATAAGTTCTTTTATTCGGATGATATTGCGCAAGCTAAAACCAAAGATATGCATTCCGAATTAATAATACTCGCAAATCTAACAAGATAAAATCAAAGCAGAAAATTAAATATCGAAAGCTCATGGTACCGATGAATGTCAAAAGAACGAATATATTAATTAATTAAAAGAGTACAAAATTCGGAATAACATCAATCTCCGATATTGATAAGTTGCAAAATTACAAATAAAAAGGGGGGTAAAACATATAGGATGCAAAGAAGAGTTTTGGGATTCATTCTTTTCTGCCGGGAAGCTCGAAGGGGCGATCAGGAGCGAACCTCTCATCATCATCGGACACCGCATCAGGCTCGTTCTCGGATAAAGGCTCCTCATGGAAAGTCTCAGATAAGTCAGCCACCGGAACCACTTCCGCCCTCTTCCGACTATCGGTAGCCTTCTTCACTTCTGCATCGAAGGCCGAGAAATCAAAATCGGGGTACGAACGAAGCAGGAGCTTCTGCATGTCCTGAACCGCCTTGTCAAAAATATCTTCCTGCATCTCCGCAAAATCTTCGGATGCAAGAAACATCTCGACAGCGTTGTCACCGAGATCGGCCTTCATAGCTCTAATAGAGCTGTTCGCTTCCTTCAAACGACCCCGATACTCGCAGAGGCGCTTGTGCTTCTCCCGACAAGAGGCCTTAGCCTTTCGGTATGAGCCAGATATGTCGTTAATTATCGACCTCTGGAGCCCCACCATAGCCTCCGACTCCTTGAGCTTGTTCTCAACTTTCCCTTTCTCCTTTTGCATCCTATCAAACCTTCGTTTGGCATCCCCATATTTGTCCTCCATGTGAAGGAGACTGCCGAAAGCCTAACACCCCAAAAAATATGCACACGTAACATATTATTGTCCACCGAAACAATTAACTTGAAAACAAAAAACCATTCAAAAATGTTTTGACACATTACCTGCCATAGGTGCGCCTGCCCATGCCGGATCCGGTCGACATTAGACATCTTCCCGTATCCGAAGATCTCTTCACTCCGAATGAGATCCTTCCCATAGGCGCACAGGTACTGCACCCCTGTCTCGGGATTTATTGGATTTGAATGGGAGCTGGATCCCAGAATGGGGGGACTCCGAAAATAGTTCGGGGATATTCCCGTGTCTTGCTCAAGCACATCCCGGGCAGTACCCTCCGGCACATTATCTCCCGAATCTGCTATCTCCACGTCGTCTCGCAAGACTCCGGGAGTTTTCTCTGTAGCCACCCCCGAAGGAATGGCCCCTGGGGTTTGGGAGGTGCTCCCAGGAACGGCAACTAACACGGAGGGCGGGATGACCCGCGTCCTCTTCAGAGCAGGCACCGCCTCCAGAACTTCCTCCTCGTCTATGAGGCTTGGAGGGGGCCTGATCACCCTCTTCTTCTTTTTCTCTCCGGTCCTCCCTTTATCGGCCATCCGCTCCCGTGCAGTCTCGGTGATCTTCTCTGAAGACAAGATAAGACGACCGATAAAGAACTGAATTCAGACAAATGTATTTGTAGACTTAAAGATAAAAAAAAACAGGTTTCAGGGGCTTACTCTTCTTAGAAAGAGTCTTTTCCACCTTCCGTCTCCTAGCCTCCGTGAGGTCCACAAGAAAACCGAGCTCGTGTAGCCTCCGGTCGTCTAAAAGAAAATCCACGTGCCTCCTCTCCCGAGAGACTAGCCAAGCTTCTGAAATGTGCTTCCTCTCCTCCCTAGTCAGATCCTCCGAAGGTACGCGCTCCCAAGCAGCTGCCGAAAAAACATACTTAGCAGATAAACAAAGTAATAAATTCAACATAATAAAATATAATACCGATAAAACCAGAAGGGCCGCCAAACACCTGGGATATTGAACACTGAGCGAACTCTCTGTGGTTTACCACCGAGCCGCAAGTCTTTTCCCCAGTTGCCCCCAGCAACAAACCAGGTCTTCTTCCACTCTTTGTTCGAAGACGGCAGCCCGGTGATCAGAGGTTCGCCGTCTTGCTTGTCCCGAGAAGCAAGAGCCCCACCAGCCATCACCCCCCGATTTATGGGAGTAGAGGCTGTAGCAGTGTCCAATCTTCGCAAAGGTAGGAGGCGGGAACTTCATGCCCTTCCACAGAGAATACATCCCGATTAAAACCCGCCATGCATTCGGGTTCAGTTGAGCGGGTGCAACTCCGATTTCCCTCAACACCCTCCTGAGGTATGGTTGCAGAGGCAACCTCGCCCCAATCTCTAAAAAAGCGGGGTGAAACGCCACCGATGCACCCTATGGGTTACTAGCTCGCTCCCCCTCTTTGGGGAGTCTTAGGCCTACAGACCTCGGTATCGAGAACTCCGTGGCCATCCTATGCAATTTTGCCATATCTATCCTATTCTCCCCTAAGTGGTTTATGGCGAATCTAGTGTGATCTATCTGATCCCTTACGGAATCCTCGGAATTGTACCCCGCAATACACCCACGACCACCAGGTCCAGAAGTACCAGCCTGCGTATTCGGGGGGATCTGCTGAACTTCCGGACTTCCTGCGTCCGAGTCATCCCTACCTCCGAATACGCTTCTGGTACTACTACCTACAGATACTCTACCGGATGTAGACTCCGAAGAGTCGGACCCCGAGCTAGACGCCACTTCCGGGCTTGGAATCCCAGCCTTCCTCACCATCGGATTATATCAGGATTTTCTAAATACTGCGTACAGATATGAAATGTATTTATATTCGGATGATAACCTGTTTTCTGTGCTTTTTTGCTTCCTTATCAAGAACTCCGAACACGCTCTGATTAATTTGCAAGGAACAAGTAAGGAGTTCAAAAGCCCAGCGTCGCTATTTATAGACAATAAAAAGCGCGGGAATACAGAACGCTAGAATCGAGGCCACCGTGAGGCGACACCTGTTCACCGCCTCCCATAGGTTGCCATGTGCCGTCCGCCCATTGCCTGTGACGCGAACCAATCTAAGCGTAATGGGCCGAATAATTCCGTCGAGCCCATTCCCAAAGGCCGAACTGTCAAGCCCCACAACCGATCACTCTCCGCAAACCTCCAGCTGAGGGACTTGAGGGGGAAATGTTGGATATATTTACATAGTCTCATAACTACCGACAATGTTGTATTCCGTTTACCGCGTATCATCCGATAATGTTACGGAGTGTTATACACACAGATCGATACTCCGTACTTGACTCTCACCACCGCTACCGTAGTACCGACATACATTCGGAATCATCGATTGACAGGTCTGACCCCTTTCTGAACACATCAGGACAGCTGCCAGCACCAGCAAGTGTGATCCCGACACGTGTCCCAGATTGTCAGACCAATGGCTATAAAACACCTCATTTTCACCTCTTGAGGGATTTTTGGGCAACATTTTTACTTTTACCTCTCAAATTACTGTATTCCTTCGGTAAATATACCATTGTATTCTCGTTTATTCGTACATATATAAAGTGGGGGGACATTTATTCAGAAGGTTCATTTTTACCCTCAACAGTCACCATATGCGATAAAAAAAAAAAAAAAAAAGTTAGACCTAATAGCGGCGGTCGAGAGAAAAATTTACATTGGACGGTCTCATTGTGTCCAATGAAAGTGTACCATATGGTACTTTCAAGGAAGCACGGATACTCCATTTGGTGGAGGTAACCCGTATCAAACTCGTATCCGGTTTGGATACTCGCCCGATACACTAGGATACGTATCGGATACGCCAAATGGCGTATCCGTTGACTTTTTCAAAAGTTTGACCAACGGATACTTGGAGGATACGGCAGGATACGGCTAGGATACGGCTAGGATACGGCAGGATACGGCATGGATACGCAATGGATACGTTTGGGGCAAAAGCATAAATATTTTAGTACAAAACGGGGTCAAATTATAATTTTAAAAATGTATGGGTCAAAATGAAATTTTAAAGAAATATATCAGATTGGGTCCATTAGATTTAGGGCTCATTTCATTCGATCTCAGTAACCTAAAAAGCAGAAAGAAGAAAAGAAGAAGAAGAAGAGAAGAGGAAGAAGAAGAACGAGAGCAAACAAGCACCAGCAGAAAACAATAGCTTAAGGTCTGTTGTTAATTTGTTAATTTACTTTTAGCTCAATTTCCTTTTTTATTTTGTGTGTGTAATCTTGGCCAAGATGGGTGCGGATAATAGTGGTGATTTCAGTGATTGGTGTGTGTATTGATGGTTGCTTCTCTGTTTCGTTCGGCTTGCTAGTTGGGGGGGGATTGTTTGCTGTTTTTCCTGTTTCCTGGGTTGCTTCTTGCTTGTTCTTGCTGTATGTTGGTCTTTTGTTTTGTCTCGTTCAGCAGAAAACTAGATAAGGAAAAAAGTTGGGTAAAATTTTGTTGGCTCCACTGGTTGCGTGAAGTTCAGAATTGTACTTTGAAGAACACAAATAATAATTAAAGGAAGTGTAAGAGGATTAACTGCCATTTTTTTTTTGGCTTGTCAAAATTACAATTGTTTTTTGCTGAGTGGTTAAATTTCTTTGCTGACCTTCACTTTTGACAAAATAGTGATAGTTAGTTTACAAGTAACTTTAAAAGAATGCAGACCTTCAGTTAACTTATTGGAAATAATCAATTCAAATGTATACATCAAACTAGCATCTGTGTGCTCATATCTCCTATTTTGACACAATTTCTAGACCTTGGATCAAAGCATATTTAAGTTTGAAATTATATTTGACATGCATAAATAATGCATATCGGAAATAACACAGGTTAGATGCATATCGGAACCCACCACCATTGGTTCTTCTAGTGGTTCCGTTAGTAACTATTTCCAAATGGATTTACCATCTTCTGAGACAAAGAAGAGGAAGGGAAAGAATGGACCTATTGAGAAGGCCTTCAACATTGGTGCTAGAGAACAGTTGGATGGGGAAATTGCAAGAATGTTTTACACGGGTGGGTTGTCATTTCACTTTGCAAGAAATCCCCACTATGTGCGTGCCTTCAAAACTGCTTGTAGTAATACAATTCCGGGTTATCTCCCTCCGGGTTACAACGCATTAAGAACTACACTTCTTCAAAAAGAGAGGAGTAACGTTGAGCAGTTGTTAGAGCCAATCAAGATTTCTTGGAAAAAAAAAAGGTGTAAGTGTATGTAGTGATGGATGGTCGGATTCTCAAAGAAGACCCATTATTAACATTTTGGCTACTTGTGAGAGTGGACCAATGTTCTTGAAGGCTATAAATTGTGAAGGAGAGTACAAAGACAAGTATTTCATTTCCAATTTGCTTATTGAGGCCATTCGAGAAATTGGTCCACAAAATGTGGTGCAAGTAATAACTGATAATGCACCAGTTTGTAAGGCAGCTGGGCTTCTTATTGAGTCACAATTTAAACACATCTTTTGGACACCATGTGTGGTCCATACCCTCAATCTTGCTTTGAAGAGCATTTGTTCACCATCGGCACATCCAAGGTATGATGATATTATGGATGAATGTGGTTGGATTGCAAAGATTTCTAGTGATGTTTCGTTCATAAAAATATTTATTGTGAACCATAATATGAGATTGGCCATGTTTAATGATCATTCCAAATTGAAGCTACTATCGGTTGCCGACACACGTTTTGCTTCTACAATTGTGATGCTTAAGAGATTTAAGCAAATTAAGCAAGGCTTACAGCAGATGGTGATTAGTGAAAGATGGGATGTGTATAAAGAAGATGATATTCAAAAGGCAAGGGCTGTGAAGGAAAAAATATTAGATGAAGACTTTTGGGGTGACATTGATTACATACTTGACTTTACAGCTCCCATATATGAGATGCTTCGGTTGGCCGACACGGACACACCTTGTCTTCACTTGGTTTATGAGTGGTGGGATTCAATGATAGAAAAAGTGAAGATTGCAATATTTAAAAAAGAACAGAGACCACTTCACGAAGAATCAAGTTCAAGATTCTTTGATGTGGTGCATGGAATTTTGGTGGAGCGATGGACCAAAAGTAGCACACCACTCCATTGCTTGGCATATTCCTTAAATCCTAGGTAACATTCTTTAAAGTATCTATTGTTTAAACTTTAGTAAATTTTTTATATTTTGCTTTTATTATTATATTTTTATGATTTGTTTTTACTATACTTCTAGGTATTATAGCGATCAATGGCTTGAAGAGTATCCTGGTCGTATTGCTCCACACCAAGACCTTGAGATTACAAGGGAAAGAAAAAAATGTTTTGAGAGATATTGTTCTAATGAGAATGACCGAAGAAAGGTCAATGAGGAGTATGCCGCCTTTGCATCGTGCTATGGAGATTTTTCAGGTATTGATTCCATGAGTGATATTCTGATAGAGCTTTTATGGTTTTTCATGAGTATTGATATTTCATGATTATTAATATTACTTATTGATACTACTTGGCTAGTAATACTGCACACAAAATTGTTATGCTTTGCTCTCTGCTCTCTTTTCATTATTGTTGATTATTTAAAGTAATTGTTTACTTGAATAGTTGAATGAGAGAAATACTTTGGTTGGATTTTCAGGTATTGATTCAATGAGTGATAGAGCTTTTATGGCTCCAGTGATGTGGTGGGTTAATCATGGAGTTTCCACACCTACTCTCCAATCCATAGCTTTGAAGTTACTCGGGCAACCTTGTTCATCCTCATGTTGTGAAAGAAATTGGAGCACTTACAATTTCATACACTCCATGAGGAGGAACAAGATAACACCACAAAGAGCTAAAGATTTGGTATATGTGCATAATAATCTTCGTCTTTTATCAAGGAGAAACCCAACTTACAGTAAAGGTGCATCTCAATTGTGGGATGTTGGAGGAGATGGTTTTGATTCCATGGACATGGAGAATGCCGGGATACTTGAAATTGCAAACCTTTCTCTTGATGAACCGGAGTTAGAGGCCGAATTGTTTAGTCAATTTAACAACGTGAATGATGATAATGAAGTTAATTAGGAATTTAGTATCTATTTTATGAGTTTATTTTATGTATTATTTGGATTTTGTAATATACTATAACTTATGTAACGTATGTTTTATTTAGATTTTCAATTTTGTAATATGTTAGGACTTAATTTGAATAACGTAATATGTTACATTGTTATGATTTAGTCATTTAGGTTGTTATGTGACATGTTTTATTTAGATGATTGTATATGAATATGTTTTGATTTTTGAATGAATTATCAAATATCCTTTTATATATTCTTATTTTTAAAAAATATAAATATATATTATTTTAATTGACGTATCCCTGCCGTATCCGTATCCTAATTTTTGGAGATTTGCCGTATCCCCGTATCGAGCCGTATCCGTATCCCGTATCCGTATCCGTATCCGTATCCCGTATCCGTATCCGTATCCGTATCCGTATCCGTGCTTCCTTGGGTACTTTAAAATATAGTTTTATATTCCCAATATAAATGACTTCCTTTCATTGGATGGTCTCACCCCCCATGCAAGTTTTTCTCGGTAGCGGGTGGCTTTATCGGAGCTTGGAGGAGGCGTTGAATAGTCGTTAAGTCATTGCCTGTGGAATTTCTTTTTTTATTTATATTTATTTCTCGAGAGGAGGTGTCCGCGTCTCTTGCAGCCAATCAGAAATGCCATATGAAGTCATTCGACCCAATAGAAAACCTCCACGTGGAAAATCCACGTAACTTCGCGCTCCTTCTTCTCTTAATAACCCACCCATTTTTTTTCTCCCTTGCAAGAAAGAAACGCAGTTTGGCCGTTAACAAATTTAACGTCGTTCCCAATTGTTCATCATTTGATCTCTCTCTCTCTCTCTCTCTCTCTCTCTCTCTCTCATATTCTTCTGATCTTCTCAAAGATCCAGGCGTAAATTGTAGGCTCTGGTTTTTTTCTGGCGACGTGAAATGGAAGCTCACGGTAGTGGTTTCCGGCGAGTGTTGGTGTTGGCATTTTGCGTCGCCGGTATTTGGTCCGCCTATATCTATCAAGGCGTTCTTCAAGAAACTCTGTAAGTAATTATTATTATTATTATCATTTTCTACAAAAATTAGTGTAATTGAATTTCAGCTTGATCTATTTGTACGAGCACCGTTGTTTAATATATGTTAGTCGTGGATTGGCTGCATTTAGAGATCTATTTTTCATGATTGTTTTGTTACGAGTAGAGATTTGAATAATTGAATTTGCAAAGAACAGATTTGGGTTTATCTATTAGGATTTAATAGTAACTAAACCCTGACATAGAAGAACAACTACATTGTTATTGTTATTGGACATGATAGTTGATATGATACCCGCAAGAGTGGAAAATGTAGCATTGATTCTCATGTGATCCATTATTTTTTTATGCTTTAGGTCCACCAAGCGATTTGGTCCAGATGGGAAGAGGTTTGAGCACCTTGCATTCCTGAACTTGGCTCAGAATGTAATTTGTTTGATTTGGTCTTATATAAGTGAGTTTTTTTTCGCTCTTTTTTGTACCTAATTGAGTGTCGCTTGCATATCACCTAGGATTACTATAAAAATGATTACACTTAACTTTTACATTTTGTTGTCACGAATCAATAAACAGTGATAAAGATGTGGTCGACCAGTGCTGGTGGTGCTCCTTGGTGGACATACTGGAGTGCTGGCATTACTAATACAATTGGCCCGGCGATGGGTATTGAAGCTCTAAAGTATATCAGCTACCCTGCTCAGGCAAGTTCAACTATCTTTGTGCTTGGAAATTTTACTCATTTTTCATTTCCGGTATTGTTCTTATATGCTGGGAAATAAATATCTAAGCAGCATGTAATTCTGAGTTGCTTGATTTATTGGTTCTGTTTTTTATTGGAACTGGTGGGTTCATGTTGCTGTATTATTGAAGATGCAGAAGTGGTTTAAATGATTTAACTTAACTATACTTCTTTCGTACATTTATTTTTGTGAGGGAAACACCTCAATCTAGGGTATGACATTTCTGGGGTCTGTTGATGTCTTGAAACTTGTTTTATCTAAGTACTTTCAAGGTGATGGCAAGGATATGTTCTGTGTTTATTGATTGTCAGTTCATCAGTCACAGCTTAGAGATATATTAGCTTTTGGTTTTAAATATTAATGTTATTCTTATTATGGGCAGGTTCTGGCAAAATCCTCGAAAATGATTCCAGGTGAGATATACATCAGTTGTCTTATCATTTTTAGTTTTTTACATTCTTCTCTACAACAAGCATGCTTCCTGCAAGCTGTATTTGATTGTAAATATAGGTTATGTATGGGTTTCAGCTCATGTAATATGCATAACTGTTAGAAAGATAGATGGACTCATTCTTTTCATTGAATGATCCCTGTTTACCGGTAACTCATCTGATGTAATTTGTTGGATAAAGGGAGACGGTTGCAGATCTTAGCTATCATTAACCTAATTTAGGTCTTGCAAAGCATGCCAGCATTACTTTTTTTTTAAAACCTTGCTTTATGTACTGTGGTGTTGAGTATTGTGAATTTTCATGCTTTATTTAGAATAAGGTGCTATCCTTCTTAGTAAATTTGGTCACCTTAATTTACACAATACTTTACCTTATTTTTCCATTCCTTTTCAAACATACTAATTCATGTTAGAGAAAAATTAGGAAACAGCTTTTGATTGGTAATAGCATCTTTAAGGAATGTGATACATCTAAGAGCAAGTCATTACTGTTAGCGGCATATGAAACTCAATAGCATTGTCCTTTTATAACAAAGCTAGGCAAACTACAATTTTATTGTCCTTTTTTCTCCTTGCTTACTTGGAATGAGTCAAATGACCTCAGTTGGACTAGCTTGGGGTGATATCAGTTCGGTTAGCCATAGTACTTTTTTAAATCATTAGGCCTATGGGATAATTATGGTTTATAAGGTGGATGCTTTCATGTTTGTGACATTTTTAGTAATTGTTCATTCTGTGTTGTGTTGTTCCTTTGACAGTTGATTTTTCTGCTCTTTTGGTTCTATGGTTTTCAGAATGAATGATGAGTACTTTACCTTTATGCAGTAATGCTTATGGGTGCCTTAGTTTATGATATACGATACACTCTTCCTGAGTATCTTTGTACTTTCCTTGTTGCTGGTGGAGTATCTATGTTTGCACTGATGAAGGTAAGGAATATATTTTGTTCAGACTCTATTTCTAAGATTTATTATTCTTGGTATGCACAGCTTAATTATGCTTATGGGAATCTTTATGTTTCTCCTATTTTTTCATGCATGGATTGTAGACTAGCTCGAAGACTATTAGCAAGCTGGCACATCCAAATGCACCCCTTGGGTATGGGCTTTGTTTCCTGAACCTTGCGTTTGATGGATTTACAAATGCAACTCAGGATTCAATAACTGTACGGTATGTATACAAAAAGTTCTTTCCTATATCTGATTGTGTAATGTATTGAATTATTATCATGCAAACTTTTCTTTTTCTTGTTTCACCGTTGTAGTCTCAAAATTAAATAAAAATGCTCGTTCATGGTTCATGTTGTCATTTAGCTGATAAGCATATTAGTTTTCTTTTAGGAATTTTTTATAGCAACAACTCTACTGTGCCAAGGAAGTGATGTTGCCAAGATAAAAAAAAAAACATTTGACACCTAGGTCATCCTTTTGCTTTTATGTGCTAAATGCTTTAGGAAATCCAGATGTTAGTTTGTTACTTCTTTCCCCAACGATGGCTTCACTTTTGTTGACCCAGTCATCTAGATAGGAATAGAATTTATTTGAGATCAAGGACATTTTGTGTCCTCTGATGGAGAGAGTATAAGAACAACAATACAAACCAATGTTCGGCGATGTTTAATAATATATAATTATTATTAGAATTTTTCATTTGATGCTTTTCTAACCATCTGTATCTGCATTTCTCAATTGCATTGGTTGGTGTTGCTTAGGTTTCCAAAGACAAGTGCTTGGGATATAATGTTGGGAATGAATTTGTGGGGTACCATATACAACATGGTCTACATGTTTGGCTGGCCACAAGGTAGCGGCTTCGGGGCCATCCAGTTCTGCAAGGAGCATCCAGAGGCAGCCTGGGACATTTTTTACTACTGCCTCTGTGGTGCAGTTGGGCAGAATTTCATCTTTCTAACTATAAGCCGATTTGGCTCGCTCGCTAACACCACCATCACCACCACCCGCAAATTCGTGAGTATTGTGGTGTCTTCTCTGCTGAGTGGCAATCCCCTGTCAACAAAGCAGTGGGGGTGTGTAATTATGGTCTTCTCCGGATTGTCATACCAGATCTACTTGAAGTGGAGGAAGTTGCAGAGACTGCAGAAGAAAAGAAAGACCACTTGATCGACTAACAATTTTGAACTCTGTATTTTTCTGTTTCCTTGCTTTATTATCCATCTCTTTTGTTATATTGTCATTGTAACCATAAGGTTCAATGGTTCCAAATCTAGATAAAACAGAGAAAATTACTGATTGTATTTTAAATTAGAAGTTAATGATATTTAGATTTTAAGCTGTTAGCTGAATGCTAGATTGATGACATCCATTATCCACATGATCTCACAGTCACAACTGACTACTTTTCTTTTTCTTTTTCTTTTTTATTGTTGACAATATCTATTAATTCGGGATCAGATATTTTTTTGAAAGCTTTTGCTATTGGTAGGATTCGAACCGTTGACCTAGGAGTCATTTGCCTAAGCCCCAAGCTCGTCCATCTACCAGTTGAGCTACGCCTTTGTAGGCAACTTACTACTTTTAAAAGCCAACATTATTGTACATGACCTTATGGCTTATGTGGCAGTACACCTTCACTTAAATATTAGTGATGGAGGATTTCAGTCTTACCATATGTATTTTATAAGGGGAGAGTTTTCTTCCAGTGTTGTAGTAATAGATATGTAGAAATCTTGTGACGTGGAAGAGTAAGAAGCAAAGAGTTGTCGCACGGTCGAATGCAGAAGCAGAGTATAGAGCAATGGCTTGTGAGTTTATTTGGCTGAAAACCTTACAAAGTGAGCTTGGAGTTGAGGTCTCTCATCCTATGAGAATATCTGAACTGTGTACTATTTGATCTCGACAGGTTCAATGTTAGAATTTATCATAAAGCTAGCATTGTTAGTGCGAAGGGCAAGTTATCCACATCTGGTCAGGTGGTTGATTGGCTTTTTATATATCAGACAGATTGAATTTAAAAAGTGTCCAGGAGGAACATATATGTACTTGATAAGTTCAAATGACAGCCAATTATTCGGATTAAAAATTCAAATTCTAACCTGGGGGTCAGGATTCACTTCAATTAGGTTGAAGTGTGGGGTGGGGGTGTGTGGATGGCAACTGGAAAGGGGGTTAGGATTCACTTCAATTAGGTTGAAGTTGGTGCTTTGAATGATTGAGCATCTGCCACCTGTCCCCCTAATCATCTTAATTCTTAAGTGGGGTAATCAACTAAGACTAATAAGCTTTAGTTGGTGTTCTTGCATGGGGATGTGACTGTGAGGGTCAGAATAGTAAAAACAGTAGCTTCCCTCGAGAAAAGTTGTATCCGATAATAATTGGCAATGCTCTACTTTATTTTGTATGAGGTTCCCTCCCCTTCTTTTTACCACTTGCTCTTTTTGCTTTGATCATAATTCATAATTATACATGTCCTCCATCACCATCCTAAAATAGCAGAGTTCAATTGTCCTCTGTTGAACAACCTGGAGAGACTGCAGACACAAGTGTTGTGCTTTCGAATCCTCTGTAAGTAAAACTTGTTTCTTCTCGTCTCTTCTATTTCTTTGTTTGAACGAATGAAATCTTCAGTTTATATGCTTCTGTTTCTCAGCTGTTTTCTGCCATTTTCTTCTCCATTTTCCAGGAACCACAAGGATTTTCAGTTCATGCTTCTGTAAATGTGGTATGAAACTGTCACTGTTTCTTTTCTTTTCTTTTCTTTTGTCAGATTTTATAATGCATCGACTCAAAGAAAGGTAGTGTAGATATGGAGACATGTATGTGCACACCAAAGCCAAAACACATTTCCACTCCAATAACATTCAAGTTTGATTACATTAGAAATTAGAAAAAAGAAGAAAAATATATATAAGGTAGAAAACTTATTCTATACCCTTTTTCACACCAAAAAAAACAACAAATGGGAATCCAATCAACTGGTTAATCCTTTTTTTTTCTTCTGTTTCTTTAATCATATATAGGCGAGATGCCGATGTATACTTACACTCTGACTAGGGGGGTTTATATAGCAGGTTATGTACAAATCAAGGCCAAAAACTGGATGGATTGGAAGAAGGTATGCCCGAAACCAATCGCATCAGAAGACAAACAAAAGAATGACACACATTAAGAAACACACTGGAGTTTAGTAGTGAGTATCAGGTAGTACTCTCCTAGTACTTAAAAGAAGTTAAAAACTCAGAACATGTTGTTAGATGTTTCTGAGATTCTAGAATGCAGACCAACAACATTCTAGAGATGTGGTCTGGGAAAGCAGATCGATCTTGTATTTTGCCTTTTGTAAAATTTCAGGCAAGATGGCTGCAATCCCGTTTAAACGAAGAGAAGACGAAAGCTCAATATATGTTTCACTCCCCCATGGAATGAAAGGTGAGATATTATGATGGGTTTCGGGCTATTTAATAGGTTTCTGCAAGTGAGATGGATTAGAAAAGTTGGTTATAGACTATGGAGAAGGGCTCTTTTGCAGGGAGGTGGTTGTGACGGATTGAGGCTTGGATGGGGAGATGGAGACTCAATTCCAAGTGTTCTCAGTAGGAAATTCCGCTCCTGAAAATGACAAAGAACAAAATGGTTAGTCTTATATCAAAATATACACATAAAAGTATATGGAGAGTATACTTATATCTGAAACATTGTTACAAGAAATATCTATTAGGAATTTTAATTGCGATCTGGTTTTAGCTTTCCATTCCCACATCTTGAATGCAAAGAAAATGAAAAATGAAATGAGAAGAAGGGTAATGACAGAAAGTTTTGAATGAACAGAAGTGTCAAAGAGTGCATCCGGAAGTGGAGCATCATCAGCTAAGTTTGCAATATCTGTTTAATTTCGTTAACTATCATTTGATTTATGTTATTTAGAATGAGATAGAAAAAAGAACCTACAGTCAATCCCAACCAATCACCCTATGTTTTAGTTTCACATCATTGAGAAGAAGTCTGATTGAAGTTAGATTTCGGCGAATTCTAGACCGCCCGGATAGTTGTGATGACACTTCAGCACTAACACTTAAGACAGCTTGGCAGTCATTCAACTGTAAATACTTGTCTAATAGTTGCATAACCTTTCTATCTGTGATGTTTTAGCTCTTAAAAGCAATACTTTGCACCTATGCCATGCAGGATGAGTAGTTGCTTCAAGTATTGTTAGCAACAACAAAGTTGGATTTAACACCAAATAAATTTGAATTATAGCTATGAGTGGACCCCAAATCATAGAAAGTTCCTGAGAAAAAACAATATATGCAACTTAGGTTTGCAATTGGGAGAAAGAACAAATATAAGAAATCCCGTATCGATTGGTTATAGAAGTTAAAACGGTTAGTTAATCTCTGTGTGTGTGTGTGTGTGTGAGCATGTGTTCTATGTGGTTTTGATAGACAGAAAAGAAGAAAATCCTTGCTTGTTTTCAATCTATTGTTTGTTTCTTTCATTAGTATTCTTCTCCTATCTGAAAGCCAAGATTTAAATTCGACTCTAGTATAAAAAAAAAAAATTAAAAAAAAAAAAAAGACTGTCTAGGTATGATCTCAGATCTATGGAACGTTTGGAGTTGGAAATAAATTTAGTTCATGGAAGTTTTAGACTCTGACTTCAGTTTGGAATTACCACAAATACTAATGGTTTGTCAACAAGTGACTCAAAATCCTTACGCCTTTAAACATAATCCTTGAATCCCACTTGCAGTTCAATCAATAGCTCTGAATAATGTTCAAATTGAAAATGCTAAATAGTTGCAGTGTGGCACTAAAAGATTTATGTGAAGTGGAATCAATGGTTTAAGATAACTTACACTTTCTGAGAATTTTGGGCTGGGAATTCCTGCTGCTAAGGATCTGAACAGTGGTGTAACCCGGAGAGGGGAACTGAACTCTGTACTTGATGAGGTAGCGACAACAGGATCGTTGTTCGTGTCCTCAGCACCAGATGGGAAAAACTCTGCTGCAGTAAAATAATTTTTTCATCAGCAAATGTCATTTAGTGTAGGATTTTATCTTCCATAATAGGAGAACATATCTTTAGCCTTTTTATCCGATATAATTTATCACCTTGATTTGTGTTTGCACTCCTTTTATCGGGTTCCCCCGAGCAATGTGATTCTCCAATGTGAACTGATTGTAGTTCAGCTCCAATATCTTGATGCAGAGCACCTATTTCAGCTTGAATTTGATCTGTTTTATCACCGGCTAGATGAGGGATAATAGTTGATCCAGTGCTATATTCAGAGCTGGCTGGAGACTCATACAGATCGGGTTGCCTGCAATATGTCAATTATCGATTATACACTCTATGGTAAGTAAAACCTGCTTCGATCTAGATGTCTGTAAAGTTCAGTTTGATTGATTACCTCCAAGATGGTCGACTTCCCTCGTTACTACTCCTTAAGTCCTCTATCAAGTCTTTAAGATCTTCAAGTTGAAAATCAAAATCAGAGATTTCATATCTTAGGATATCGTTTTCTTTGCTTCGGTTCAGGAAATCTCGAAGAACCTGAATATCAATATTTAGTAATATTAGAAGCCATGCAAAAATCTTTTTGCATTACTAAAATTGTTCCACTCTGAAGAAGAATCTAAGGTACTCTAGTACCAATGGTGGTATGAAGTGACATACTTATATGCTGCATGTGAAGATCAACAGAACTAGTTCAGCCTTTTTGCTTCGGCATATGCTTACAGTTGGGCGGACAGGTAATCGAGATATCACTAAGCTAAATCAGTTTACAGAAATTGCTCTATCTATTCTCTAATTAGGCATTAAACGAACTATCAGTAGACTATGTATAGACTATAGACAAGGACAATGGATGATAGCTGAAAAAGCTAAAGCAACTACAAAATTTCTGCTCACCTTCCACGCATTTTCCAAACTTTGTTCTGTGTTCTCCGTACTAACTTTCTGTGCAAGAGAGCTGAGAAGTTCTGCTTGTTGCATCAAGGCAGTTATCTTGGGATCATCCTTTTTCAGAAACGTGCCTTGTATCTTACAGTTCTGAGCTGCTAACAAATCAGCAAGTGAGTAATCTTAAATGAAAAGATCAATAACCTTAACACCGACTAAATTGTTCAAATGAAAAGATTGACAAATTTTCCTAATGTGTCTTTCGAGTTTTGCTTTAGTGGTTTACCATCACTGGAGATCTCCTTGGCATCACGATGCTGCATTGACAAGTTGTTGACACTGGAGAAGTTTTGACCCAATACTGTAAAGGGAGGTCTTGGCTGCTGACTCATGGTTGTTCCAGATTGCTTATGTGATCTATTTCCATAGTTGCTATTTTCTGTGATATCAGGAATGTGTGATCTCCTGCATGTATCAGAACAAAGAAAGAATTGTTCAGAAAATTCTTATTGGCATTTATTTGTTGGCATTCAATTTCAATTCCTTTACCTAGCTCTCTTAACAGATGCTGTACTCTCTGGCGTTCCATCTACATTGAACCCATTTTGGAATAAAACTCTCTTGTTGTTTGAGTTTATGTATGCATTGTCGTTTTCTTTCGCCAAGGCTTCGTATTTAGCTCTCTTCTTGCACAACGTGGAGAATCGGTTCTTGACAGCATTATCGGTCCTGCATTCATATGAGCATAAATTAATCCTACCATTACAATTATACATCCAGAAAAGTTTTAACAGAACATTTTAGTTTGTATTTAAAAGATAAACTTGTATACCTCCCAGAAACCACCTTTGCTATTTCTGTCCATCTGTTACCAAATATTTTTTGAGCCTGCAGGTAGATCACCTTAAATTATCAGATTACAACATTAATGGTAAGATTAACACTTATCTAAACTTAAATGGAGTGGGGTGACTTTGAGAGACAGGAATCTTAGCAACAAGTTACAAGTCTGGCCTACTTTAATAAATGTTCTGTTTCAAAAACTCAACAGCTACTGCTATTAACAAAACATTTTTATAGTTAAAAAAAGCATAGAAATATAAGAAAATAAAACTTTTCTCCAAATAAAAGCACCAAAAGATTAATTTGTTTTTATTTTTTATTTTTTTATTGAAAAGTTTTGCAATCACTATTGAACCTATACCTTATCCTTGGATATTCAAAGTGCTAATAAGAGAATATCAATTACCTCACACAAGAGCATGTCTTCTTCTGGTGACCATCCTCCTTTTTTGAAATCTGAATTCAAGTATGTGTACCATCTGTGCAATTTCAGTTTTACATACACACATCAGATTAAACTAATGATCAACTCAAACAAAATAAAAAAATAAAAAAATAAAAAAATAAAAAAATAAAAAAATAAAAAAATTTCAAAAAAATAGTAGAGGACAAAACAGAGGATCATTGCAATATCAATATTATGATTTCACCTACCTTCTTCTACACTGTCTGGTTGTTTTATCTTTGAATTTTGATGCAATAATGGACCAACTGCATACAAATATGAAATATCAAACAATCAAAATCCCTTAATAATAATAAAATAAAATAAATTAACAAACAAACACATAAAATATAAATCATGTATTGATTTGATTTGATTTGATCCATACTTGTCAGTTCCATGAATACTAATCTGTTCTCTGAGTATATCATCTTCCTGCAAACCCAAAAGACAAAACAAAAAAACCCAGATAAGAAAATCTTTTATATAAATAAATAAACAAATGAAGAAGAGATAAGAAATAGAACCTGTTGAGTCCAAGTGACGATGTGTCTTTCCTTCTTCTTAGAATCTTCATGAACAACAACAATCTTCTTCTTATTGTCTTGCATTGTTTATTCTTAATGACTCAGCTGCCTTTTCTTGCTTTGCTTGACGCTCCTCGTTCCCTTTATAAAAACCAGAACACGCATGCTCTATAGCCACAAAAAAACCCCCTCCTTCTCCTTATAAAATAAAATAAAAAAAGTTTTATATTTTATTTGTGTGTGGAGGGGTCTTTACAGGTTACTGTTTGGTTCAAACGGAATCGTAAGAAGCTCTCAAGAGCTCTATGCGCCTACACTGCCTCGGATCCTAACACTTTTTGATCTCCATGAAAGACCCAAAATACGGTTCTCACCTATAAATGGCAATGGCTTTCGCTTTGCTCTCGATCTCGATAGTCGAGTCACATCTCATATACTCTCCCTCTCCTTCTACTATTTCTATGTATTACTACTGTAGAAAAAACCGATATATCATCAACTAAAAATAAGAAGTGTAGATCTAAAAATAAACAGAGTATAAAACTATAGATATGGAAACTCTCACACACAAAAAAAAAAAAAAAAAGTTGCAGAGAGAGAGGAAGAAAGGGATTGGAACTTTGATAGATGTTGATGTCTGAATAATGAATGAATGAATGATGTTGTGTTGTGTAGTGTCTGATTATTTTTGTTTTGTTGGGTTCTTCTCTCTCTCTCTCTCTCCCCCTATCTCTTGTCTTCTCGACTACCTTTTTTGAAATACAGAGTAGAGACTCCCTCTCTCTCTTGAATATTATTTATTTATTTATTTATTTGGGTTTTATTGTTAAAAAAAAAAAATGGAAAAAAATAATAATTTAAATCAACGGATTCTTGCTTTAGTGCGCGGGTATGAAGGGTAGTTTGAAAAAAAAAAAACGCTGAATTCCATGAGCTGCGTTTTTAATGAATGCTCCTGTGGACTATCACAACTTCTTCCACTATACTTTTTTAAACAACTAAATATTTTATTAATATATTCCTTCTATTTTATTTTTTATTTTTAGTTTTTGGGTGGATTCTACAATCTACATAAAATAAAACCAAGTGTGCATGTATTTATATTTTATTTTAATAATTATTTGTCATGACTGAAAATTTTAAATTTTGTTCAAAATTGTTATCCTAAGAACAGGGAAATTATCAATAATTTTATAATATTTCTTATAGTAGATATTTGTTACTGTATAATTATAATCGATATCTGTCATGATAAAACGAAGTTGAGTGAAAACTATACACCTCACACAATATTTTAAGTGTATGAATTCTAGTAATGTCTCCCGGATCAAGATTATCTTCTTGACTTTTCATAATCCAATGATACCTAAACAAAATACAAAATATATAGTTAAGATTGGTTCACTTTTTTCTCTCTCATTCAACCTGATATTTGAATTACACTTAAAGAATGTCAATGAAAAATAAGGACCAATGAAAGGATCCCACTCATGTCTCCCTCACCGAAACCTTGAATTTATTGTAATATTTTTTTTAAAAAATTATAATTGAAATCGGCCAAGTAATGAATATTGAATAATATATATATTTTTAGAATATTTGATTTGATTTGATTTTTGAATGTTTTTTTTTTTTTTTTTTTTTTTTAAGGAGATTTTTGAATGTTACTGTAATAAAAGAGGTCATGAGAAACTTCGTGACCTAACATTCACAAATTAAATATAATTTCAAAATTCAATTGAATGCTGGTTTTGGTTATTTTTTTTAAAAATTTTTTCAATTTCTCATCCTCATCAATCATGCCAATTCGAGCAGCTTCATTATGGGGGAGGTGAAGTACCCACGCGCCTTCTACTAAAACGCGCGTTTTCATTGGACGGGATGTCTGTTGGGTCCAGAGATGTAATTGATTTGATTGGAGAGTGTAACGGAAATGGGCTGTCAGAGAATGGGGGTGGTTTGAGTTTCACGCTCCGAACCATATTCATTTTTCTGACAAGTAATTGGTTCAGTTTCTTAGTGCGTGGAAATGTAAATGCGAGAGCGACATCGTTTTTGAAATATTGGAGTGTTTGTGTTTGTTTTGGCATCATTTTTGGTTTTTTGTTGCTCTCTTCTTTAACTATTTGGCTTCATTGCTATTATGATTAAGAGTTTACAAATTTTAAATGAAAATTAAAAGTAAAAGAACGCAAGTACATTGAAAAGTGAATGGGAATGAGAATTTAATTTCTTAAGTGAGCGGAGGGTCAACGAGATAACGTTGGTCCAGTGTTAAAACACTTCACACCTGTATTATGAAGTTACAGATTCAAGTCTTTCGAGTCCTCCCTCCCTAAAAAGCTCTTATTTATGTAATAGTGTAATATTTTTATTTTTATTTTTTATAAAAAAAAAAAAAGTGAAGGGAATTAATTTGTTTTTTAGTAGGAAATTTATTTTTGATTTATGTGTGTGGTAATGTGATTCTTACAATATTGTCAATAGAGATTATATAACATAAACGTTATGTCCATTAATTGGTTAACAAAACATATGTTATCAAAAAAAAAAAAAAAAAATCGAAAGGAAAAAAATAAATTGATAATGGAAATATTTTTCTCCAATATGAATTTAGAAAATTCCATATTTGATTCTGAAAATAAAATCATCGTTGGGTGTAGTTACCATCTTGCCAAAATAAGAATTTCATTTGAATTTATAATTTATTAAGAAAAATTGTATAAATGTACTCTAACGGGATAGAATATATCCACAAGTCTATCTAAAAAGATAATAATGATTTGCATATAGAAAGTTTGACTCTGTTACTCTTATAGTCTTATGAACGATGATGATATATATGAGATATGTCAATTTACGCTTATCAAAAAATGACAATGATCTCTTGTGTCATTGGTGTTTGATAATTAAGTTCACGGTTGTGTTCGTTTGTATTTTTTTTTTTTTTTTTTAAAGTTTAAATAGTTTTGAATTTTACTGAAAACCGATTGAGGATTGAAACCTTAAATTGAATAACATGTTTGGTTTTTTTATTTTATCACCTCTGAATATGGTTTAACTTGTTTGTTTATAAAAGATAAAATAGTTTGAAAATATGTAATTTAACATTTACACCCTTATTACTATTAAGTATTAACTGTTATATATTTTCATTATAAATGATACAAACTACTAAGTAAAAATAATTCAACAAATCCTAAACCATTTTTATATAATATTAATAAGATATTATTCATGAATAACATATAATAAATAATTGTTTTAAAAAAAGCTATGATAAATAATGATTTAATACTTGTTTTGATTATAGAATTGAATGTTTAATAATGGTGTTGAAAGTAACGACATGATTAATGTTTTTTTTTTTTTTTTTTTTCAAGATGTTTATTATAAGTAATAGATTAAAAGAAAGAAAATAGTAAAATATAAAATTATGATAAAATTGGAAATATATTATCTTTCGGAGGATAATCTTGAAAGAAAATATATTAAATGCAATCCAGTGATTTTGAATTAAGTTAAAAGTTTGGATTTTTTTTATTTTTTATTTAAAGTTGTTTGACCACTTAATTAAAAAAAAAAAATTAATAATTTCAATTCGTACCCATTAAGTTTTAATGAAAAAAAACAAACAGCTGTGTTGTAAAGGTAAAAGGATGGAAACAATCCACTAATTAAAAAATAACAAAAATAAAATAAAATAAAAACTAAGGATATCGATTAAAAAATAAAACAATTTTGGATCTTTACCGTCCATCTCTGAAAATTGATTGGATCACCACCCCAAATAGGATCTCTAGTGGCGAGGAAGTCCCTCACTGCCAACAAGGGAGCCGCTAGTCCATGGATATATATCCAATTTGAGACGTAGATCCAAATTGGATCTCCACCCTATTTATGTTAATTTTTTGTTTTTTGTTTTGTTAATGGATCTCCACCGCCCAATTCATTTTCGATATCCGTCCCACCCAAAGATGAACAATGGAGATCCACTATTTTGTTTTTAATTACTAGTTTTTTTAATAGGATCTCCATCGTCTATCTTAGAGACGGACAGTGGAGATCCAATTTTTTTTTTCTTTTTAAGTTTGTTTAATAAAATATTTAAAATATGATGAAAATACTCTTCTGACTGTTAACTTTGATCAAGTTTAACTAACAATAGAAGGGATCGTTGCTAATTTTTGATAAAGTTAATTCCGAGTGTAGACTTGCACACCTAATTTAGGTATATATATACCCAACAATTTGTTATATTTTTATTATACTTATATATTTTTAACAGAATAGATTACTTATATATCAAATATAATATGAAGTTTATAAGTCTTTTGTACATCTACTCTTTGAGAACGATATATACACCTTATCTTTCATATTTGTGGTGAAAGACAAGTCATGCCATGCATATTTATCAATATAGTGTAGGTAGCTAGATTTATTATGGCTTTTGTGGAGTAGATATCTCTTAATGGAATGAGTAAATAATAATATTCGGACCCGTCCATGTACTAAGCATATAATTCTTATAATTTCAAGTTTTCAACTGATCCCGACAGATCCCAACTCGATTAGGGGCAGATTTTATATTTTATTTTATAAAAAAAATCCCTTAATATAATTTTTATCGGTCAAACTCACAATTATTCTAACAACCTAATTGAACTAGTTAACAATCATTGGACGATCCAATAATTCAAAGAATTAAATTTTTTAAGCATATCAAGAAAATGAAAATATTAGTCAAAATAAAGAATGGACTCTTCATCAAAACAAGAACCCTACAACTATAATATAATGTAAAATAGAAAAATCCAAAAACAATATTGTCTTTTTAAAACCAGTTATGTCTCCTAAGTATATATACCAATATGATAATATGAAATCTAACAGCCTTTTTTTTCTTCAAAATTAAATTTCGACATTTAAAAAGGTTTATATATTCGGCTAGTATAAATTCAAAGTCTGGTTGTTTTTAAAAAGTCAAATTTTCAAGCCAAGACAGAGAAGTATAGCCTTTAAATTTGTCAAAATCCCCAATTTATTGTGATATATCTGAAAATCTATGAAGAATAATTAAAAGAAAGTTCCACAAAACACTCAAGGAAGTGACACAAACCTAACACTATTGATCAAGACTTTATATTAAAAAATTTAAAACTTTAAATTAAAATTGTTATAATTTGAAATTCCTCATGTGGGTCTCAACCTAGCCGACCGATAATAATATCATAATCGAAGAAATAGATAAATCAAACATTCAAGGTTTATACTAATGGAAAGCTAATCTTAGTTTTAACAATTGTTATTGGATAATTAGCCTGCCAAACCCTAAGCTTCTACTAGGTTTCCAAGCCTATATATCTTGATCAAGATTCAAGATAGCTAGTATAAATATATACTTGATTACACTATTGTATTCACTTAATTATATCATTGACTAATTAAAACGGTTTTACCAATCAGTTTTCCAACACGTACTGTTTGTCTCTCATCTTTTTTTTGTCAACATGAACAGCAAAAGTAATCGAGTATTTTTTTTACTCATTGTTTGTGTAAGATACCAACTTTTCTAACGGAAAAGTAACATGACTCATGAGGAGGAAAATGGGGATTACTAAAATCTAGGGTTAGATCGATGTATTTTCAAACCTCCCTGTATCTTGATCAAGATAGGTAGTATAATACTTGATTTTACAATATTGTCTTCACTCATTTCATTGGCCAATTAAAACGGTTTTACCTACCGGTTTTCCAATGCCACTTGGACGGAAATCGAAACCTCGAGAAAATCTTTGGCACCGCCACTAGTGTCACCGAAAATGTGACATGATAATAAATATATATATTGTCAGTTAAATGTCATATGTCATATTTTCAGTGAGCGAATACATTACTCAACATTGCACTAAAGATTTTATCTGGAAATCTCATGCCAAGTGGGGTACTGAACTTTGAATGAGCAATCTTGTCTAGCTTTTTAAAAATCTTGAAAAATGGTGGAGGTGGAGCCTTGCCAACACCATAAAACTACAAATAACCATCTCATTGGTCTCTTTCTTGACAAAGAAATATCCCGCCAAAAGGGAGAGGCATTTCAATCCCTTCAAGTAACAAGACCCCATGTAATATTAAATCATCTACTCAAAATACCATGTAAATACACAGAGTATAAATATATCTCACAAAATTTATCAGAAACCTCCTTTGATCATCATAACAAAATTATGTACTCCACGCAAATATAAACTATCGATATCATATACTATACCCTCGTGTCAATGAAAATTGACCTTTTTATCGTAACGTTTGCAATAAGTAATGATGCATAGAGCTGAAGAAAAAATTGCTTTAGGTGAAGGAATCTTGAAAATGTACATAAAAGTGGAAATGGTGGAAATGGTAGACACCGGAGAGGGTCGGTGATATTTGTCCCACAAGCAGCCATCAAAGAGCAAGAAGACCCAGAAAAGACCGACCCTGTGGAACCCTATGCAAAAGCTTAATAGCTATGAGCTATACAGTACTCTTTTCTTTTTTTTTCTCCTTTTCTTTTTAAATTAAACTTTTAAAAAAGCTTTTTTTAAAAAAAAATAAAAATAAAAATAATCCAAAAAGGGGATATACCCCTCCCTTCATGATCATGTATATCACCATTAACCACCTTATTTTTCAAAAAGAAAATCCCTCCCATTATGCCTTAATTTTGTCATTTTTTGATCTTGATTGAGAGTGAACAATAATCTTTTGCCTTTGGACTGTGATCAACTTATCTCTTGTCCTGACTCGACCCCTATAATACATCCTTAACTGCCTTACTTGATCATTCTGTAGTGGGAGTTGTATTCCAGATCGTATTTGTAGAAACTAATCTCATTAGGTTCAGATAGACCCCTGATTCACAAAGATATCAGCTTTCGAACAAATTAAAAAAAAAAAAAATACCTTAAAGAAACTCCGCTGTTTTTAAATAATATGAAACCTATCATTTTCAAGACTTAATTTTTCTTCATTTTAAACATCAACCTGGTCCAAGATATCATTCTAGTTCATAATTAGGAAGCTGTTTATTTATTTATTTATTTATTTTTTTCCATTGATTTGGCCACCGAACGAAATCCTTTCAAATAGGTTAGCTTTGGATATTATAAAATAAATCTGGGGTAGGATGAATTATTAGAAGTTTCAAGATATTAATTTTACAAAAATTAAAGACATTTGGGGTCCCTAAAAAAATAAAAATTAAAGGAGATTGATTGATAAAATTTCCATGCCTTGGCCAGCCCTATATAGACTTTGGTGTAATAATTTGACTGGTCTCTCTATACTCTCTCCCCCACCGCCACCATGAAATCAATGAAAAAAAAAAGGTATGAAGACAGACATTGATATAGGCATATAGCAATACTTCTTTTTTTCATTCTTGCTGTGAATACTTCATATCCCGTTCTCTGATATTTAATGATGTATTCGGATAGTATACAGTCTGATAATATCTTTGATTCAAATCTTCTTACCATAAGTGGCATATAAAAAAGTGAAGAAAAAAGAGAGTAAAAGCAACAGTTAAAACTTATAACTTTACAAGTAGTGTTGTTAACCTGTTATTAGTTTTTACTTGATAAGTACCAAAACCATGCAATGTTATGTGGCAAAAAGAGTGAAAAAACATGCAATAATAACAATTAGGCTCCTCTAAACCAAAATAAAATGCATGATGATGGTGGTGGAGAGGCCCAAGTTCCCAAAGAGATTGATAATTTCCTATTTGATGAGATTGGAGTGGGGCTTTTTTTCTCTTCTTCTTTTGATAAAACACCTCATGATCACAGCCAGAGCGGCCAGTCAATCAATTACAACGCGCCAAGTGGCTCCTCCTCCCTTTTTTTTTCCTGTCAAATTAACAGGGAAAAAACACGTGGGCCTTTTTTGGGTTACCATTAGTCTCTAAACATAAAAGATATGAGATAATGATTAGGTACTAAATATTCAATGAGCTTATCATAACTTGCTTTTGCCTTTAATTGCATTTTAGCTCTAACCTTCAATTACTTCGATGTTGGGCTCTAGGCTATATTCTACTCCAACTCTCTATATACATACATATATATATATATAATCAGACACCAAACAAGTCAAAAATCTATTAGAATTTATCGAGATCAAGCACTATATGTACGATCTAAATATCTACTTTTACAACACTATGAAGAAAACTCTACACGTATACTAATCAAATATGCATGATAGAAACGAACCCAGTGGTAGAAACAAAGGTGCACTACACCACACATAATAAGAGTGAATTTAAATGTTTCAACTTTTTATTACATTTGTTTTATAACATGCATTAGTGACCCCATGACAAAGCTAAGTCTCATTTGGTTCAATGGAGAATGATCATAAAAATTTGGCTTTCAATTCTAACATTTGATTATGATCTTGATCTATCTTCATTCATCATTCACTATCATTATAATATAATAATGATTTCAAAATATAAACTTCAAGATTCAAATTATTTATTACTTTGTGTAAAATATATAAGTTTAGCCAACCTATAAATTGATAAATATCCTAATTATATTTTATTATACCTTATATTATAATTAAGATATTTTTTAATTTAATTATCAAACAAAATTGTAATAGTAATATTTCATTTTTTTTTATTATTATTTGTTTAAGTTTTTTGACATTATTCAATTAAAGATGAAACTTTATACTTTGGAGAGGAAAAAAAAAAGAGAAAAAAGGAGTAAAGTAAAGAAAAATATGTCAAAAAAGGAAAAGAGAAATGGAAAATTGGTATTGGATTGCAATGTATATACAATGTATATAGTGTATGCAATTTTAAATTAAAAATTTGAAATGTGTTTTAACATGTTGTGTTGATGGTTAATTGGTCTCTCACTGTTTTTGGGAAAAAGGAGAGCAATTTGTCTAGGACAACTTTTATCAGCCGAAGTGGCTTTTCAATCGAATACAATGCAAAATTTGTTTAATTTTTTGGCTAAGTACAAATTTAATTTTGTCTTGTTGTTTGTGCACTAGCTCTACTGTCCCATAATCAAGCTAATTAACAAAAAATAATCCTCTTCTTTTCTTTCTAAGGGACCCAATTTGTGGATTTGTTTACCGCTCCCAATTAATCATATCTTTTCAATTAAATCAAAGTTGAATTTATCAAAAAAGAGACCAAGAAGGTCCAAAAAGAAGGCAAGGAAAAGATTTTGTGTTTTACTTTTACCCTACTTATAAAGTTTATATATATATTGAATAATTAATCAACAATTCTAACAAGAAGAGTACAAACTACTTTTTACATTTTTTTTGCTCCAATATTGAAAGCTAAACCCTTCTATTTCCAATATTTAAAATATAAGTGAATCACTACTTACATGAAAATAATTTATACGAGTAAATTAATCGAAGCCCATTTTAATTTTAATGTTTCAAATCCTGGATACAATGCAAAAACATCAAAATCAACTTTAAATATTCATAATCATAAATAAGGTACAACATTGTTCTTTTGTTGATCAATTTTTTTCTTTATTTGCAATGAAATGACAAAATTTTGTAGTTATTCAAGCATTTAGTATTATTATTATGAGTGGGAAAATATTCCTTTGATCACATGTAAAAAAGAAAGAAAATAAAACAAAAGAAAAGAAAAAAGAGGAAGAAAAGGAAAAAAAATAAAAGAGGAAAGGCCCCACGTGTGGAACAAAATTTGGAGCATATATAACACTGTTTTTATCCATATATATAAATAGCTTTTGTAATTGTATTTTGAGTGAGTGTTGTTGGGGTTCACTTTGCTTGGGATTCCTACGTTTGTGTGGGATCCTCCTCATATTTAGATATTAGAGCCACCTTTTCACTTCACTTCAATTCACTCCCTATCTTTTCTACAAAGCACGCTCCATTGTTAAAGATATTGAGGCTTTTAGGAATCCTATGCCCTCTTCTCTTTTATATTCCCATCACTTAGTTTTTATTGCTATCCTATACTTTTTTCTCATGACTAGATTCCCATGTTATCATCACTTCAGTTCTGATGTAGGACATACTTCGGGTGAACCATATCCACGGTCCCGGCCTACTGTAGTTACCGGAGGTTCCCCCATAATGCACCACAATTTTCCCACACAGAAAAAAGCCGTTTTGATCTCCTTTTTCAGCTTTTATGCTTTTAGACAAATTTTAGAAATTTCATTTTTCGGCAATGCTTGTTTTTTTGAATTTGTTTAGGATTGTTCTTTTAGGTTTTTGAAATAACTCGATTTTATTTTAAGTTTTGAGCTTTTTCTTATTTAGTAATCCCGAATCCTAAAGGAGCTGGTTTGTTTTTTCTATTTAAACAAAAATCAAAATAATTTTTGTAACTTTTGATTGATATTAATAAATATGTCATTTGAAATAAAATTTTCTCATGATCTGTAAATCTATCGCATTCGTTTTGTCAACTTATATGTATGTGTTTTTTTTCCTCAGTTTTGCAGATTATTTATACCATCATTATCATTACTTATAAATAAGAAAATCCTAAGTACACCCGGTGTACTAGTTGAGTGGTGTATTGGACCACTTAAAATTTGACACGTGAAAACTTTTATATAAATACAAAATTTTAAAAATTTTCTTTTTCTTTCCACTAACTTTTTTTAAAAATATTTTTTCACTTGAAAGTTGCCACTTGACACCTTTTAAGTGGCTCAGTGTACCAATCAACAGTGATGATTGGTGCAACGGGTGCACTAAAGTTTTTCTCCTCGTACACTAATGCATAGTAATATATAGAGAAATGAAATTTATTATTGTATATACTATGTAGGATTTGATGGGTTCCAAACTTCCAACTAACTCTTTGGTTTTATCTTTGCAGTATTTAAAGGAAATTGATTTGATTAATTGTTTACAGTATTAATTCCTGGTTGAAATGTTAATCAATAAAGGACTACTGAGGACAAAAGATTGATATCAGTTAAAGGTCCCATATAGATTTTATCATAAGATAAGATTGATAGGATTCCCATTTATTTTTTTAATCAAAGAAAGCATGGATTTAAATCATAGCTTGAGATAGGACATTGCTAGCTAGTTGCTTCTCTTTAGGGCTTTTCCCGCCAGTTTGATAGAAATCCCCTGGAACCCGTTTAGCGAACTTGGGTTTAAAACTTGACAGTTCAATAAAAATGGGGTTTTGAGGGATTCGAACTCAAGACTCTCAGTGCCGACGGAATGTTGATGATACTGTTATTACTGTACATTGATATATACTGGTACAAATACCAAAAAGAGACAATTTTACAAAGAGGGAAAAAGAGCGACTTTATAACAGAATCTGCAGAAGGGCAACTGGCAAAGGGAAGTTTTGAGGGATCGATTTACATTCTGTCATTATAAAATGGATCTATGGTTTCTTTAACATCTTTTAATAAAGATGTGGATGTGTGTGTTCATATATGGAAGAGCTCACCTATCTAGATGATCTAGCATAGAGAGAGAGAGAGACCTTGATAGATGTTTTGCTTCCTGTTATGCTTTTTCTGAGGAAACCGAATAAACAAATAACAAGAAGTGACCTACACACTACAGATCATAAACCATGGTCAAAAGTCCTCTATTGAAAATTGGGGCAACCCTAGTTTCAGTTTTCTTTTAATCTATGACTAGAGAGAGAGAGAGAGAGAAAGAGAGAGAGAGAGGGAGGGAGGTTGGTCCAATATTCTTCTGCTTTTCTTTAACTCTCTGCCCCAAGTGTTTGTGTAGCTGATTATAAGTAAAGCATGCATGGGACTCAACACAATGTGTCAGTCAGTTCCTACCATTTCATATCATATCATCAACCAAAACTGATCAAGCTTTAATTAATTAATTCCAATAACCAATCCAACATGATTAAGTTAGTACTTATAAGTAAGTACTTAATTACTTTTGGAAAATTTACCATAAAATGACATATTTGCAATCACTTGATGATCATCATGTAATTAATCATATCATTAAAAAATAAACGCTCTTTGTCACTTTAGTTAAAGTAATTTCAAGCATATTCTTTAGAGAAACTTCTGGGAAGGTCTCTCCAAGCTAGAACAGTTAATGATCAAATTAATTAAGAGTCATGTCCCACTAACCGTACAATATTATGTCAATTGTCACTCGCTCACTCCTCTCGTGAATTTTGATCAAATGATATGTTGTTATTGGTGATTGTAATTTGTAAATAAACACTTTAGAGAATTGATGTGGCTGTTTGTAGTCTTGTACAGGCAGGCAGGCATGATCTAACAAACAAAGCTGGCGTAGGACTCACCAGCCCTGGATCAGAAGATTAACTGTTAACTGTGCTATATCAATATGATTACTTACTTTTTTACAGTGAACTTTTTAAAAGCATTTTTGTCAGAATCTAATGACCAAATTCCATAGTTCCATACATATATGCATCATTGAAGTTGAAGAGAGGTACATAGCTAGCTAAGCTGTTTTGATTGGATTCTTCAAAGTTTTAAACTGAAGTTTATGTCTGTCAATTAAAGCCTCATGCATGGGACATTGGGACCCCTTTTTAGCACTCTATATATGTCACAGGTATACAAATCTGATGCTTGCTTGCTTACTTTTCCTTCACTGTTAAACAGGTTTGCTCTGATGCCATAATCAGAATGTAGCCAGTCAGGTGACATCCAACAGGTGTCACTCACATTTCATCATCATGGTCTCTTGGCTCCATTTCTTTTAAAACAGTAAAAAAAAAAAAAAGCATATTATATCAAGAAAAATACATCAACATAGGGACTTAATTAAATGGCTTTAATTCAATCAAATCTCAACTTGGTAGTTGCTGATTTGGGCTCATCTGCCCAGTCTTATCTGAGTGTAACTTGTGATAAGTCATCGACCCTACTAAACATGAAAGCTTACAATAAAGACATGTATGCACACTGAACATGCAAAATTCAAACTGAGAATTGACAGTAAAACAAACTTTATTTGAAATAAATAAATATAAATATATATAAATATATATATATATATATATATATGGGAATGGCATTAAAGTCATATAGGCCTGATGGTTATGGTGACCCATCAACAACTTTAATTGAGGGATGACAAGTTTTGGGGTCAGTTGCTTCTTCTGGTGCTTGACCTGCAACACATGGTCTACTGAGATTGACATTTATTAATTTTCTTGATTTTATTTTCACTGTTAAGGATTGGATTAGAACAACTTTGAAACAGTGAAAGGAAGAAGATTCATTTCATTTATCTTTATTTATTTTTTGAAGATTAAATTAAGATGATCTTTTGTTGACCATTCTCCTGAATTGAGGAATAAAATGTGTTACCTTATACTTTGGCTTTTTAACATTAATTTTAGTGGAATCTGATTAGTGACTCGTATATAGAAGTATTGAAGCTGCATATATGATCGAAGATACTAAGCTGCATATATGACAAGTTTTTAGAACATCCATAACTAATTACGTCAACAAGATTCGAACCAAGTCCGTACGCATGTATGTTACTGTTGCACATTTTAGCTCGTGAAGACTGGTCAAGAGATCATTAATTAAATGGTTTAAAATTTTAGGGTTGACATCTTGTATTCAATTGTTGTAGACTTGTAGCTACAAATTGTCGGCAACGGCTCTAACTATATCTTTTAATGAAGAAGAATGACACAGGTGGTTGAACAATATCTGTGGAAGCTAAGTAACATATGGTATTGCTTAAAAGTCCCATGCATGCTTTTTGGAGTCAGTCCTGAGATTTTGGGGGTCCGAGGCGGACTATAAAAATGAGGCCCTCGATCCTCTATGTATATTTACTTTTATTTTTTTCTCTCTCTAGTAAATAGTAAATACTTATAAAAATCAATATAACAACTAAAAATCAAAACGGCAACACAACAAAATAGCAAATAAAAAGTTACTGAAATAAAAAATTTATAATTACATCAAATAATGCACCACTTAAACATTACCTGTCTCACATTTTTAAAAGTAAAAATACTAATTAATTATTATAATTGTGTTTCTTTCAAGAACTCTAGAATTGATTTCAATTTTTTTTATTTTTTTTTCTGAATGTCTGATATATTGATGCACTATTTGATCCACTGTGGATGTAGTTAAGTATTATAATTGTATTTCTTTGGTGGGCCTTTAAAAAATCACACACACACACAAATATATATATATATATATAAGGTAGGCCTCAAGACTTTTATGTGGTTAGGTATATATTGGTTGTTCTTTTGTAATAAATTTTTTTTTTTTAAAAAAACAAAATAAAAAAACGGTACTTAAACCTCCAAACTTATATTTGGTTAAGTGATATATACAATTTTTCTCACATAAGCACACAACTTCGAGCATACTAATAAATATCACCTCAATTTTGCCTTGTTAGCAATATAACATCACTCATAAAAATACACATGGCAAAATTGTAGTGATGTGTATTAGTATGTTCAATATATGCTTAAAGTTGTGTGCTCATGAGAGAAAATTAATTTGATGATATATGGGCTAATATATATATATATATATATAGTTTTTCTATTATCAGTTCGAACTGATACAAAACCTTGCATGTGTGTCATTGGATTTAAATGCTTTTGACTTAACTGTATGCACTTGTCAAAACATCTTTTAAATTCAATAGTCAATATGTAAGGAACTGATATATTTTATATCAATTCGAACTGATAATAGAAAAATTATATATATATATATATATGTAGTGATGATATTTAAACTAAATCATTTTCAAAAATTAAATAACTAACTAAATCAAATTAATAATAATAAAGAAAAAGAAAAACTCAAATCAAAAATGGAAAACTCAGTACCATTACCCTGTCCGGTACTGTTTTCCATGAGTGTTTTTGTTTTTATTTTTCAAATCCAATTTCGAATACGCGTTCGTTAACGTTTTTCATTTTGTTTTCCATTTTATTTTCCAAAACAAAAACAAAAACAAAAACAACTACAGTGTTAAAAGTGAAAAATTTCCAAAACAACTTTTTGATGTTTTTCATTTTGTTTTTCGTTTTGTTTTTCAATTAAAAAAAAAAAAAACTCAAATTTTATTTTCTTTTTTTCTTCATTTCACTGATATTCTTCTCCTTCTTCCTCCTCCTCCTTCTCCTTCTTCCTCCTCCTCCTTCTTCTTCCTTCTTCTCCGGCGGATCCTTCTTCTTCTTCCTTCTTCTCCGGCGGATCCTTCTTCTCCGGCGGCTTCTTCTTCTTCTTCCTTCTTCTCCGGCGGATCTAGCTTCCTTCTTCTCCTTCTTCTCCTTCTTCTTCCTTCTTCTCCGGCGGCTTCTTCTTCTTCTCCGGCGGATCTAGCTTCCTTCTTCTCCTTCTTCTTCCTTCTTCTCCGGCAGATCCAGCTTCCTTCTTCTCCCTTCGTCCGCCGTTCTTCTTCTTCTTCTTCGCCTTCTGTCAGATCGAGCTTCTTCTTCCCGTCCGTCAGACCGACGCCGTCGGTCAGATGGCGCCGCCGTCGGTCGCCGTCCCAGATCTGGCCGCCGTCCGTCAGATCTGGCCTCCCAGTCCCTTCCCGCCGTTCTTCTCTTCCTCTACTGGGCATTGCCCATATCAGACCAAAAAAAATAAAATAATAAAATTCAACTAATTAATTTGGTCTGGAAAATGATACCAGACGCGTTTTTTACGTTTTCATATTCGGAATCCAGCTTTCAGGAAATGTTACCAGACGCGTATTTGGATTTCGAAACTGAAACCAAAAACACTGTTTTCATTTTCATTTTTATTTTCGAAAAACAAAAACAAAAACGGCCTTTCAAAAACGTTACAGGACGGGCCCTTACATTCTCTCAGGAAAAAATTGGAAGAGACTACCTAGAAAAGACGGAAGACTCCTCCACAATGCAGAAACTAAAAAATAAAAAAACACATAGTATCTAGAAATAATAATCAACAATAAAAGCTACTCAAAAAAATTATTAACAATTAAAGTGAAGGGAAATAAGAAAGAAGGAGAAAGATGAAGACCAATCAGATATGTATATATATATATATAGAGAGAGAGAGAGAGTCTCATAAGAGATTCTTTATTTTAATTTCGGTAAGAACCATGATGAAAACACATCGATTTTAATGAATTTAATCTTTTTTTTTTCTTTTTTTGTGGATGATGAGTTCAATGAAATCTTTGTATGAATTTTTTTTTGAGAATTTTCCGAACACTATAACTATTTATCCAAATTTTGTTAAATATGAAGACATCTAAAAATAGGCGAAATATAGGAAAATTCAAGAAAAGTAGTTATAGTATTCGAAAAATTCTCAAATTTTATTTATAGATATATTTCAATGAACTCATCATTCACAAAAACATTTAGATTAAAATTCATTAAAATTGATGTGTTTTCATCATGGTTCTTACCGAAATTAAAATAAGGAATCCCTTATGAGAGACTCACTAATATATATATATATATGCATTTTTTTCATTTTTCCTTTTAATTTTGTTTCATGTAAAATAAGGAAAAAAAAAAAAAGAAGCTATTTAATGTCAACTCTTGCACTTTAATAAAAATTAAAAGAAATGGCATATTTGTAATATGTGGGGTGTGCTTACAAGATTTCATATATATATATTTTTTTAATGGGGTTTACATATAAAAAGGGATACACATACAGTTTTACAGGAATACAAATATGGTTTTTTTTTTTTTTTTACAAATGAAAGATATATTAAGAGCAACCTAAACGGTTGGCCTAAGTAAAACAATCGAATCCAGACAAGGAGGAAAATCCTCCAACCAAACAAAATTCCCTGCCAACCTTATAGCAAATTTAGCCAAGTATGAGCAGCATTATTAGCAGCCCTGGGACAAATGAAATAGGCACATTAAATTGCCTAGAAATAGCTAAGATGTCACTAATAATACAGCTAATATCAGCACTAGAAACATCATCAGCATTAACAAGGTCTACAATCCATAGGAGTACAAATATGGTTACTCATATATATATATATATAACTAATATGTGGGCTACAAGACTAATTTAAAAACTAAATACACAAAGTTTATTTTCAACCAAAAATTTGGAACCCTTGAAAAATGGGGCCCGAGGCGGTCGCCTCGTGGACCTATATGCCCAGGGCTGGCCCTAGCATACATGCGACGTGTTGTTGATTCTTGAAGCAAGTTCATGTTCAAAAACACTAAATATAACAGACATGGATGATGGATGGGTCTTTTTTCTGATCCATTTCGTTGGTTTAGGTCGTAAGTCAAATTAAACCCCAGTTAAAAGTTTTAAAAAAACAAACAAATATATATATTTTTTTTTAAAAGAAGAAAAAAAAAAAGATTATCAAGTCCCTTCCCGAGTTAACTCGTGACTCGGCTCAAGCAGCTGTTGTTTTAATAGGCCCAATAACTTGAATTTGTTTGGGCTCGGCTGCAAAACTGAACTTGGGCTAGGTTGAAAATGGGTCCCATTTCCAAAACACACAAATTAATTTTCTGATAATGTACTTCAGTCAACTGAACTATCTGGATACTGGATAGGGCACACACAGACACTAAAACTTAACTACACTTAAAAATTTCAGACCGATGAAATGAGACTCTAAGCAGAAATTGTTGCTTGTTCTTTTGTTCAATATATGTGTCAAACGCAATTGAAACTTTCAATATTGGTCAAGTTAGGGAACATCTCTGTTTTCTCTTTCAATTCGACCCATATTCGAGGCATTCATGATTCATCAGTATCCAAAAATCACTAAGAACAATTTATATATATATATATATATAGAGAGAGAGAGAACAAATTCATTGCAAAATTTAATCTAATCAACATCCCAGTAACAATACACAAATTGAAACATCTATCTTTGCATTCACAACTATATAAGATTTGATTCCAACACATATCACCAAATTAAATGTGCCAATAAAACAAAAATTAAAGAGAAACTCTCAAAAACCCTTATTACCAGTTTCTTTCGAAACGGCAGGCTTCTCAGCCATGGAGAGACAATATTTAGCAATCTCTCGAAATCTAGGTACACTCCTGAGATCAACCTTTGTACCATCCTTCAATGTAATCACAATATCACCCCATTCACCGATAAATCTCGGCACCACTTGCACGTCTTTGATCACATTGTAAGAGAAATCACTCCTATCCTGACCTGTCAGTCCAGAAATCACCGTCACCCGCAGGTTGGTGAACCTGTATCTCAACGAGAAAGCTCTTGAAACCGCAGCTAGAGTCAATGGTAACCAGAGAAGAGTGAAACCCAGAACCAGGTTGGCTATTAGGTCACCGTAGTGAGCTCCTCCATCGAAAAAGATGGTTTCTTCTTTGGGTTTTTTGGTGCCGGATGTGTTGGTGTTGGTAGTGGTGAGGGGTGGTTTGTTGGGTGGGGAGGACACGTGGAGCTTGGTAGTTGGTCTGTTGTGGGTGAAAGTAGGGAAGATGGTGAAGGGGAGTTTTGAAGAGAGGTAAAGTGATTGGTGGGTGATGGAGGAGGCGGAGGCGGTGGCGGTTGCTGTGGCGGTGGTGTGTGAGAGAATTTTGGTGGAGGCCATGGAGGTTTATCCGTTACGAAGAGTATACAGTTTTGGGTACTTGATTAGTGGAAGAGAGAGTGCATGAGTCTCTGATGGTCGTGCTTTTGACACGTGGCACAATGAAAATCCTATTATTTTTGGGCTTGAAAAGCCCTACATAGACCACACCACACTTTCTTTTTGGATTTTTCTTTGCATTAAGTTTCAATCCAACCCCAAATTTTGAACTTGTTAGACCATTTCCGATGTATATGCTAATGCTAATGTTAAATTTAGCACAAAAAAGAATAAAATGCTATATTTTGTACATCAATTTAACATTATGCTCCAATGTATAATTCTATTTAAAATGTTATTTTTATTATTTTATTAATTAAAATTATAAAATAAAACACTTACTATTAATGGATTCATTATTTATTTTAAAGTTCCAATGTAAAGTTCCATTAATACATTTATTATTTCATTTAAAAAATATATATAATAGCATTTTTATAATTAAAATGGAGCATTTATTGTTGTGCCAATTTTAGCATATGCTATATTGTGTGTATAGCATATGTCAAATTTGACACATCATTTGACACTGCATTGGAGGATAGTTTTTACACCATATGCTAAATTTTAGCATTGGCACAATCATTTAGCACAGTATTGGAGATGCTCTTACTTGTGGGATTTTCATGTCAACAGAGTTAGGTCAAACTTGGGGTTGCCATTCAAAATTTTGAGTTGTATCGTCAAGTTGGAAAATTGATCATAAAGAGTTACAAGTCACATTAATGGTGGGGGTTGAGTTTCATCATGCATATTTTATATTCTTCTGATGTTGTGGGTGGAGATATCTTATGATTATGAGAGTAAATATCTGAACCGTACATGTAGTTGATGATATGAAAACATCGAGGCCCAATATCTAACTCTCTTAGGATGGGTTGCAAAGCTCAGAACTCACAATGTGTGAACAACTAAGTACAGTCACACTCCCTGCTTGGCCAAAACAAGACAAACACACACATAGATTCATTCAATAATGCATCACATTACTCATCAGTATCAACCTCCGGCTTATTAGATAAAAAAAATGCTTATTTTATAGAGTGGTGTTATTGACTCACCCCTACTACTGAACTATTTATGCCACACTTTTTAAAAATTTGATTTAATTATATAAAATTAAATGATTTTATTAATTTTTTGATTTATTTTCATAATTACCTTTTTACATATTTTCAAACTTAATACGCCCAATATCTTTTTCAAAAAAATAATAATAAAAATAAATAGACTTCATCTCTAATCTTTATATACAGTTTTCTTACATTCATTCGCATGACTTGTTTTTCCTTCTTATTTCATGGTGAAACCATCCTTATTAGATGCGGGTTTTTTTATATAATCGATTGGATTGTTGGCGGTAGGTTGTGAGTGTGATATTGATCATCTCATGATTTTTTTTGAGCGATTGAGTTAGGGTTTTTGTGTGGTTTGGTTTTGGCAGAGATTAGGTTTTCTTAATTGCAATTCTTGGTGAGATTTTTTTATTTTTTTTTTTGTAAATAACATTAAACTAACTTTGTAAGTTCTGGAATAAAATCTACAAAAAGAATTTATACAAATCATAGAATGCATAGAAGATCTAAAAGAAAAAAAACTAAGAGAAAAAAAAAACAACAAACATGGATCTGGAATTTGAAAAAAAAAAACATGTGAAACAATAAAATAAAAAAACATTAAACATAGAAAACATGAGATCGAGATCTGAAAGAAAATATAATTAAACATTCAATGATTTGAAATAATCAATGTTATTAGGGTTTTGAAATAAGAAAAGTGGGGGTTTTATTAGTTTTATTTTGTACAATATTTTTTTTAATAAAAATTGTACGTTTTTTAAAGTAATTTGATAAAGGAAAAAAAAAATAGAATACTAAATAGTTTAAAAAGTGGGTATAAATTGTACAGCATTGGGTGTGTCAATAGCACCACTCATTTTATATGGATGAATCATGGGCTAGTAAGATTATATACCTTTTTCAAATATATTTGTTTCAAGGGTACTCATCTGAATCTCCCAAACTTTAACTGCTTTATATATTATATTGCATTACTTAGCCGTTGACGCCACACCCAGATTGATCATCATCATGTTGCATTAACATGATAATAATGTAAAAAAAAAAAAAAAAAAAAATCCAAACAAAACATTTTTGTTATTGCCAGTCACATGTACACTTCATTTTTATCACTAGTAATGATCTCAAACCAGTTCTATTTATTCCATTTTAATCCCACAAATGGTTGCTTAAGGGAATTAAACCACCATGCATGCACGTGGCCACTTAACATTATCTTATCAACCACAAATTTTTAATACTTAATTCCACTAACACATTTTATAATTATGTTGGTTGGCACTCAAACTAACTACCATAAAATGCCAAATTTTCTAGCAATATTGTTGCCAAATATGATCTCAAAACCCACATTACATGATTCCATAATTAAAATAATAATATGTGTTACGGCTGCTGGCGGCTCTCCCAAATTTAATTTTACGTGCTTGATCATCTCATCTTTTTCCTTTAATTATTTATTTGGCGTCAACTTTAATATATATATACACATTAAGATTTCCAGATTCTGTCACATGCTTGTTTGTATATAAATTGGGTTATTAGGTGTATCAGAATCTAGTTATCTGTTATATGACAGTTGTTGCAAATTAACAAACTTTTAATATGAACTCTCCCAAGTAACAACTGATGATCAACACAAGCCCTTTATATTATATATACGCTGAGATAAACTAGGTTTGCTGTATAGTAAGAACTTCTTGACCCACAATTTATATTTGTACATTTTGATTCTGGAAAGTGGAAAATTATTGATTTATCTGTATATTGGTATATATTATTCTGGTTTTAAAACAAATTATTAAAGGTTTGTTTCTCTATCATGCATGTGTGGTGACTAAGTGGATATGATGAAATCACATATAACCAACCATATATATATATGGATCTTTATCTTGATTCAGATATATGAAATCATGACAGTTGTTTTATATATCCAGTTGACCTAATTAAACACTTGTAGTTCTTGTCGATCTAAGTCATAAACTAGTGTTAACCGCCAAAAATGGCTCAAGAAATTAAAAGAGCACTTTCCCCGGTACATCGTAGGGAAACCGGAACCGGAGTGAAAATCCCCTAGTTCATCAAGAGATATCCCGGTCCTGAGGTAACCGGATCCACCACACCTCCTCATCCTCTACCTTTGGAACCCCTAAAAAAATTCACGGTTCCCGATACAACTGGAACCGGATCCGAGGCCAAGAAAGCAGGAGCGAGAGCAACCTCGCTCCAACCACCGCCCCAAACCCAGAAGACCATCGAGACTCACCAGCGCCTCCAAGATGAGCCACTTAGGCGGGGCACCCAGTCCACCCAGTTAGATCAGCACAAGGACCATCCAGGCCCCATCGACTTTCCCTCCACGATGAAGTTGGCCTAAGCCCGCCAGAACCATCTAGAACCACCACTGAGGTCAACAAATGAACCCGTGAAGGGCTGATGCAAGCCCTTACAGAGCAATCAGCCTAAACAGGGAAGAAGCCCAGCAGGAGTCGCGGGGTAGGCGGGCATTAATTTTGCCTAGTTGACAATCAAAGGGAAAGATGGAAGATCAAGGGCTCCAATCAATCCCCAACCAACTAACTTCAATGGTCTGATTGCGGTCCAACTTAACCCTACAAAGAGTCAACTATAATCATTACCAAAGAGGGAACATAAGTTCCAGTAGACATGGAGGATTCGAAAAGCACCTAGGCAAAAACAGGAAATCATGGGACAAAGCGCCTGATAGTGGCAGTGTGACAGGCATTGCCATTGTCCCATAACAGTCATAATATGTGAAATCGACCTGTCTGTTCAGCTCAGATGCCCTCAGCTAACTAGATCCATAAAAAAACACCACTTAACTGCCTACGAAGTGCCTACACGGACACCAGGGCTTAGGTGGTACCACCCCGGCCGTCCGTGGCATGTGTACCCCCCAAGCCCAACAAGAACCAACGGTGGAAATCCCTTAGCGATTGATCCGCCTAGAGAAGGGTCTCCCACCTACCAACCGAACCTTCATATCAGCCCTAAAGCCTAACTGGAGAAATCTCAACCCTCCCAAGCGAGTGTTGTGGTGGGCTCGGACTAAAAAAGCGGTGAGGATCACACCAAGGCTTTCCTCACCTACTAAATCCTTGACACTCTATAAATACCCTCATTCGAAATAAGAGAAGGAGGTTGAACAAAAAAGAAATAGAGAGAGCTTTCTATTATAGAATGCCTAGTCTCTGGTTAGAGACTAAGAAGTTTTCCCTCATTATGCAACTATAGAACGAGTAGTCTCCATTGAGAGACCCAAAAGAGAGAAAGTGCGTAGCATTGTACTTCATACCCTCTATTATCCGAAAGTTGTAATCATATCATGAATAATGAGAAATGTCAATTCTTTTCCCTTCATATGAGAACCCATTTGTCGTCTATTTAGTGTCTTGTGAGTAGCGTCAAACCCCGGTTGAAACTAGTGCCAGTATTCCTGGGAACTGGTCCCGGCTAGCCTATGGGGCAGCCAGGTCCGCTTAAACAGCTACAACCCCCCGGTTGTCCTTACTTGATCGCTTTTACCCTAGCACCTACTTTACCGCAGTAAAAGAGGGACCAGGCCACCCCAAACCAGGCCTGGGGCCCTTTGACTGCGGAACATCGCTTCGTCCATTCAAAGCGTTGTCCGGAGAACGACGACCGATTTTTTGGATAACAACTAGTCACTAGTGTCTGGTGGCTCCTACTATAAAAGCTATATACGGTTCATTTTTTTTTTATTCTTTTAATGTTTTTGCAAATGGTCAAAAACTACATGATGTTGCATTGAAGATAAACAATGGCTCTCATTCTGTAATTGAAGAAACAATTAATTTCAGAGTCCCTATCCACCTCCGAACCAGACCGCGAAATTACCAGTCCCATATCGGATGGGGGAACTCGGGGGTCTGATATCCACAGACAAGGTTCTGGAGTACCCCTCTAGTGGGCAGAGGCACGTGTCAAACCACGGCCTATCGCGAACTGCTACGATACCCTCCTTGTCAGAAGCAGAACCTATTTAAACCCCACTTTTCACCATTTGACAGGATCTCTGATTTTACACAATGAAGGACCGAAGCGCTCCAGAATATACAACTAAGTAATTATCATTTGTAACCTAAGTATTGCCACTCCCTCCGGGGATACATATCGGAGACACATCTCCTTGTAACCATTAATTGTAATGCCTTTAATCACTCCCTCCGGGGATACATATTGGAGACACATCTCCCTGTAATTACTCTTTGTAACCCCTTAACCACTCCCTCCTTGGGGAAATATATCGGAGGCACATTTTTACCTCCAACATATATATTAACAAGCCAAAATCAATCATGATGTGAGTATTGAATTATTATTAATTGTTGTGATCAAATATATGAAGAAGATATATATCTAGCTAGCTAGGATTGTATGAGAAGGAGAGAGTAGTCGATCAATATTCAATTAATTAGCACATAATAAAGAGAAGGAAAAGGACTGATCGAATTTGTTAGCAGAGGGAAAGATGATGTTTCATGGATTTTGGACATTACAATAGGTTAGTTTTAACTAGTACGTATATGCAGCTCTCTGACCAACCTAGCTATACCTACTTGAGCTATAAGACTTTCATTCAATTGAATCCTTATATTTCCATTATCAAAACCTAAGAAGTGGAAAAAAAAAATGTTTTTACTTCACTAATCATTATATGTATCAAATTGTGATTTTATTATATGCATATATAGCTAATATGTTGCATTAGCTACACTGTTGACTGTTTTCATGTGACATGTAAATAAGAATAATTAATTATCCATTTCTAGCATGAAATTTGCGCTCAAATATCGTGTAAATAATGATAAAAAAAAATTAACATAAAACGTAAAGAAGTTTAATTGTCACCGCAAAGCAACCATATATAAAGAAGTACATTGTGTGTGGAAAAGATGAGAAGGGGAGTTGTACGTGAAAAGGAGATGTTGGATGCTAGGTAGTGGGTGACAGTGGGTCACATGTATATTTAAGACTTTGAAAAAGAAAAGGAGAGAGAGTGGTGTGTGATGGATGCCAAAAGCTGGGTACCGGTAGAATTGAATAAGGCTTTTGATGTCTGATTTCTGATATCTGATGACTGAATTCTACTGGTGATAATGATGATGATGCCCATTTTACATATCTTTCCTTGTTGTCAGTATAACATTGCCAACGTCCCCTTCACGAGAACGACCATTTCCAACTCTCCTTGTTTTCTTCTCATCTCTTCCAATCTGTTTGTCTTCTTCTTCTCTTGGAATGTGTGTTTGATACTCTAGATTTACTACATACTATTTAACTTCTACTAGATTTTGTTCACTCTTGGGTTATTTCAATCATGATATCAGCCAAAACAAATCATTTTAGTACTATATAGCTAGCTACCTGCAGCAAAACCATTTCTCTTCAATAATACTACTAATTTGGATGTTTTACTTTTCTTTTTTGGGTTTCAAATAATCTCCAACCTAGCAAATATGGTATATGTATATATAACTCAAAAGACACAAATATACCCCTTTTATTCCTTGATAAAGATCGATCTTCAATATCTCTCATGAAATTTGAACTCATCAACTTGATATTTATATATAAATATAAATATATATATATATATATATTCTAGTACTTTATATATGCCACTTAAAACATTCATGGACTACTAGCTAGCTAGAAGAAACTCATAGAATATATATGATATTGGTGGTGGTGATAAGTGATCATAATCAAATTTTGCCCTCTTGTTGTTTTTTTTAAAAAACATTAATGCCAAACTGCATGCGAAATGGGTATATTACAAATCGATCTTCTGATCTGATCATCACCATGATCATGAATTTGATTCTCTCTGATCTCAGCTGAAATGTTGTTGCTCCAACCATGGCCAAAATCCAGACTGATCATCCATGCCACAAAACATACTGCTAAGGCTTTCTTCTTTGGTGGTAGTAGTAGTAGTACAAGTACCCATCTGATGATGATGTTGATGTTGTTGTTGTTGTTGTTGTTGATGATGATGAATCATCTTCTGGCATTGAAGGTCTGGCCTTGACGATGTTGTTGAGTTGTTGTGGAAAAGTTGAGTGGTGACAGTCGTTGGCCTTATCACAGAGGATGATGATGATGGTGGAAATAGATTTCTGCTTATAATCGGATGGCTGTCGATAGCTGCTGGTGTCCTTGATATATCCAACTTTATATCACAACTATTCTCACTTCTATTACTGCAAGACCCTTCTGTTTCTTTATTCAAGTTTATTGACTCGTTAACTTCTCTGTTTTTCAGTGCCATTATCTACAAAACATTAATCAAATTAACCAATCAAAATCTGACTCATTAACTTCTCTGTTTTTCAGTGCCATTATCTACAAAACATTAATCAAATTAACCAATCAAAATCAACTTCATTATATATATATATATGTGCAACTGAGATCTTCTATCATATATAGTCAACTATAATTAATCAATCAATCCAACCATCAAAAAGTTAAAGAAATGATGATTAAAAAAAAAAAAAAAGTGTTTGTGAAAAAATCATCATCATCATCATCATCATCATCATCATCATCATACAAGTGACAAAAAAGTCAAAAAAGCTATGAATCATAAAAA
Source organism: Acer campestre (assembly GCA_954870605.1). Taxonomy (NCBI): domain Eukaryota; kingdom Viridiplantae; phylum Streptophyta; class Magnoliopsida; order Sapindales; family Sapindaceae; genus Acer; species Acer campestre. Next base: position 27,791,280 of record OX940806.1, on the reverse strand, counting down.
TAAGAAGAGAACATGATTTTGCTTGCAACTTTATTTATTCTACAGAATCTAACCAAACTAAGCACATGCAATGATTTGAAAAACAATATTGGCTATGACTAATTAATTAATTAACCAACCTCTGCTTGTAGCTTGTGGTTTTGAGCTTGAAGTGCATCATTATCAGCTTTGATAGCTTCATATTGTCTCTTGAGGAGATCATAGTCTTTCTCGAGTTGCTTGGTCTTCCATCTAGCTCTCCTGTTTTGGAACCAGATAGCAATCTGTCTAGGTTGGAGACCAAGAGCCCTAGCTAGTTGCATTTTTCTCTCAGGCTCAAGCTTGTTTCCAAGTTCAAAGTTCTTTTCAAGTGTCTTGACTTGCTCCATGTTAAGCCTTCTCTTCTTCTCTCCTGCTTGTGAACCATCATCAGACAAATCGTCTTCTCCATTTGCTTCTTCTCCAACATCAATCCCTGAAAACGACATTGATCTCTTCCCTAGAAATGATGCTACCCCTGCATATATCATATACATATATATATATATAAATACCCAACAAAATTTGTAAATAATTCAAACCCTTGTAGGAAAACGAGAGAGAGGGAGAGAGAGATTAATTACCATGAAAGTCTTGTGGGGTACATGAAGGTAGAATTGGATTGAGAGTAGAGGTGGGGGGTTGATGATGGTGATCATCATCATGAGGTGTTTGTAGCATGAAATTTGTTGGGAAGAAAGCCATTCCATTGCAGCTCATGATCTTATTATATATAGACTTGTTTTGTGCCACCAATAATAATCTTGACCACAGGTGATGATGATGATAAGCAGCTCACTGTCATGGAGATGGTGGCTGATCAGACTGATGAGCTGGGGTTGTAGATGTAGTATAGGAACAACAGGATCATGGAGAGGCTTCTAATTGTTGAACCATTTAAAGTAAAAGAAAAGAAAAATTAGGATTCTTTCTTCAATTCAATGGAATAAAAGAAGAAGATGCACCAGATCGGTGTGGTGGATAGTTTATATACCTTATCAGCTCCTAGGAAGAGATTAACATTACTATATTTGTATATATATATATATATATATCAAAATATAAATATATTTTGAGAGAGAGAGAGAGAGAGAGAGAGAGAGAAGTGTATGATAATTCTCTATAGTTCTACTTCTCTTTATATGAGAAAGATGTCTCCTTCTGTTTTCTTTTGGTTTTTTATTTTACTTTTTATTTTTGTGTCTCTTTGCTATTAGACCAAATATATATATATATATATAGAGATATACTACTTGAAATCTTTAGACCTAAATTAAAAAGTGTACAAAATCATATAAAAAAAATTACCACTGGCTATGCAATAATATTTCTAGATAAAAAGTATTAAAAAAATGGTAAATTGGAAATTTGAATGAAATAAAAACGTGCCGGTAATTCTAAATTTAATTTCACTAAAGAAATTGAAGGCAAGATAGAAAAATTGAAGTTAATTTCTCAGTATTATTTGTTTGTTTTTTATTTTTTTGTGGCCCCTTCTCTCTTGAGAGACAAGTAGTGGTGTTATCTCAATAAAGACAGTTGTCTTTTAACATAAAGAAATTTTAGAATAAGAAATAATAATATATAAGCACTTGATTGATTCCATTGTTAAAGGAAAGAAAATTGGGGTTACATTTTTAAATGCCACTTTTATGTGAAGTTGGTGCATGACTTCAACATTAATATATGCACAAACTAAGCTTATGATTAAGCATTGATGAGCTCATAATGCAAGATACTTTCTTTATTTTAGTTTCATAGAAAATGAAGACTTATACAAAAATAAATAAATAAAGTAATCCAGTGTGATATTTTTATGTTGTTCTTAGTTTTGTCAAGAAAGAGGTTACTTGAGAAAAAAGAGAAATGAGTTGGTTTGTATCTTTAGGTCTAAACAGGATTGAATTGAGAGAGAGAGAGAGAGGAGAAGGGCTTCAATATGATCAAGGTGTACGCATACCTTCAATCCACTTGTATTGTGTCATGTGATTGGTTATTCATGTAACATCATGATTCGATTGGATATTGGTCACATATACATGCCTAGTGCACCGGATGTATATGCTCAACCCACTTATTTTGTGTCACGTTGTATATATACATATTTCATGTGTGATTAATTGGTTATTCATATAATCCATCGGATATAATGATTCGATTGAATATTGAATGTATAAGTCAGATGCACCGAAACATTTCTCAAGAGGAGGAGAGGCAGGAATCTAGGGATGGGTCCAATGAGAGGGGCAGGGGTTGCTACCTAACCCACCAACAGCTATCGTGCATTAAGACGAACCTCTTTCCAATCCTCTATCCTTTCATCAGTCACACACACATACACACTCTCTCTCTGTGCAGTGCAATGGACAATGGTGTATGAGAGGGATAGGGAGAGATGAGGGGTTTTGAAAAGCCCAAGCAAAATCCCTGTTCTTGTTACCCTACAAGAGCTGGTCTTTTTTGTCTCTGTACCCTCCACATTTTTTCCATCTCTCTCTCTCTCTCTCTCTCTCTCTCTTTCTTCTGCCACAACCCACCTCCATATGCTCCTCGTCATGTCCAATCTTCACTTTCTCACACTAAATTTTTATACACCACAACAACATTAATATATATATATATAAGTATGACATCGTAGATATATATAGTTTATTTATTTATTTTATTTTATTTATTTATTTATTTATTTATTTTTATTAACTCACGATAAAAGTAATTATTTATTATTAAGATGCATATATGCTCACATCATGCATGTTATTTCAGGCTGCAGTGCCATCCCTTGAAGAATCTTGAAACTGTGGATTTCACTTCTGGTTTCAAAAATTTGATACACACAACGTTTTCTCATCTTTATTGATTATGAGCTTTACAGTTTACACTAAGCTAGAAAAGTCAAAAATATGTTGTTTTCAATCAACAGTACTCACAAACATTTCCCTGCTCACAATCTATCTATCTACCAATCTAAATTCCATAGAGTGATCTTCTGGGCGATTTTCATTTCTCTGAACCTGTAATAACAACTGTGGACTACGTTAGAATAAAATAAAAATAGACTGAAGACTGATAGTGCAATAGTGTACGGTGTATATATATATATATAATATATGACCTTTTATGGTCTCTCAACTACTCTTCATTTTCCCTTTTCTTTTTTTCTTTTTCTTTTTTTTTTTAAAAAAAAAAAAAAAAAAACTACTCTTCTTTTTAATAACCGAATTATCTCCCATTATGGGGTTTTCTTTAGCTTCTCAATTATCATATTTAGAGTCTGGCTATGATACTCACAGAAAATACATAGTATGATATCATTCTTTTTTTAAGAACCACCTTTTCATCAATTTGAACATTAAATTGGTTTTTAAAAATTAAAGTGGTTTCCAAATTATAGGTCGACTAGTTTCCAATTTTTTCAAAATTTTGTTGCTATGATACTGATGTGGATATCATAGCCAAGCCCTCATGTCCAAGGGCGGACCACTATAGAGGCTAACAGGTGGCCCCTGCAATGATTTAAAAAAAAAAAAAAAATTACAAGTCATTATTTTTATTATTAAGAAATCCAATTGTACTTGGTCAGATAGGATCTTCTTATTGATCTTGTTTTTTCTTATTTTTTTTAAGTGTAAATGAAACATCTACTTATATAAAAAAAAAAAAAAAACTGATATATTTTCATTAATGTTTAGGCGTCAACATCCAGTATAAAACTAAGGAATAAGAAGGACATGAGAGAATCATGATCCAGTGTATGTATAGATACACGTTTCATTATGCATTATGATTTATACTTCTGTTACTTCTGAAGGGTTTTTTTTTTTTTTTTTTTTTTTTTTTTTTTTTTTTTTTTTTAACTTGGCCTATGTATGCTTCACTACTCACTATGCATTCTGATCTGCAGGTTTTTTATAATAAAAAATTATAAATAGTATTAAATATTAATAAAAGTTTTTTTTTTTTTTATAGTTGTCTTGCTAATTTTTTTTTTTTTTTTTTAAATGTACCTTCTTGTTCACACAATTTCTAATTTTCATATATAATCGATTTTTCAACAAACTTAACAAACAAAAATTTTTTGTTGAACATCAGACCCAATCTCCACTAGATCACTACCAGCCAATCTTATGACGATTTCCAAATTGGTACGCTTTTACTTTTTTTAGTTTAATACTTTAATCTACATGCTAATTTGATTGTTTGTATTATCATCGTGCATATCTTAAAAAATTCGTTAAATACACTTTGGTCTCCCAACTTCAGCCTTCTAGTTCCACCCTTGCTCATGTCTATGCTTTTGTGGTAAAGAAATGAAAATGGGTTTGATATATAGGTTTACAAGCAATTAAGATGATGGTCAAACAATATGAATATATGATGTATGATGTGAGTTGAAGGATAAGAAGCTTATTTAAACATATAATTATTTAATAACCAAGGTTTTGGTCATAAAGAGAAGAGGAGATCGAGTATGTGTATGTGAATCATCATCATTTTAGAATTATTAAACTATGTACTATTATATATATCTTGTTGCTTATTATTCATTTTGTCTATAGGTTTTCACTTGGAGATCATTATAATAGAATCAGGAAATTTCAAGAATTGTAAGGGAGTATTTGATAATTTGTATGGGGTGAACTTAAAATCAAATTAAATATACCGATAGATTATTTATATGGTATATGATCACAAATCTACAATTTTTATCTTTTTAATTAGTGATTCCTAGCTAGAGTGTAGAAATATTGACTTTAAATATTAAGAGTTAGTTTTATATATATATATATATATTAACAATTACTAAAATACAAAAATCTATAAATCGAAACGTCCATGTCTAAATATTACTATATACATGTAAACTTTACTGATATCATTGCTATGTATGAATTGTGCATCTTACTAGCCTAATTACATCCTTAATCTTATTAGAGCGAAACGATCATTAATAAGAACAACGTACCACAAACCTAATTAGCTTAAAATAGTATCTCATCTACCAAATATAATCGGTAGCTAATTAGTGTGGACAAAGGCAGTACCTATAGCTATACACACACATATATATATATGTGTGTGAGAGAGAGAGAGACTAGCAGCTAGCTAGGGCATGGTCTTCATGGCCTAAATTTAAAAGGATCTACAAATTAATCACCGAAAAGATTTGTACAAAGTTACCTTTGTAGAATATATTGTAGCTTTTCTCTTTCCACACACATAAATGTATTGACACATTGATACAATAAATCAGAAATAGTGCAGAGGAAGGGTGACCAAGAAGTACCCCCAAAATTCACTATTATTTTCCCACAGAGATCGAGTCCCTTTATTGATTTTGTCATATAGCATGGGAAAGAAAACAGACACATAGGTCCCATGAAAAGAATTAAGTATCCAACATATGGCCCCAAAATAAGCTAATTTTGCAGAAACATACAAACCCTCCAAATTCGTATGTGATGTAACTGGATATATTGCAATTTTCTTTTCTTTTTTTTTTTCTTCCAATTTATATCAATCTTTCTCAACTGATTGAAAATGTTAGAATTGAAAGTAAGATTTTGACATGGAAGAAAGCGAATGCCACCATTCATCTTCTTAGCCTTTTCTTCTTCTGTTAGACAAATTGCCCCACTTGAAAAGTTGAAATACAAAAAAAAACACTCCTTCTCCTTAAAACCCTAATATCAGTATGATAATAAAGATAATAATTTCTTTTTTTGTGTGTATATATATATGTACATGCTGCATAAGCACAAGCTCTCTCCAGGTTAGTGATAGATTTTGGTGAAGATGATGATTAAAGTTTGAAGCAGTAGAGCATGCATGGAAGTGATCGATAGAAGAGTTTTGATGGAGTTTAATTTCTGAATTATTATTTTTTTTTGTTATTTTTGTTTGATGAAAGTGTAAAGTGGGGGTTGAATGTTGTGTTGTGATATGGAAAATCATTAGCTGCCCTTATTCTACAGCGGGGATGTATCTAAAAAGAAAGGTAGGGCCCAAGATCAATCTGCAATATATATTGGTGATGAATGATGATGGATGGAGATTATATATATATATATATATATATAGGTCCCACAAAATAGTGGTTTAAAAATGGGCAAAGAAGACAAGCAACTCTCTCACACCATCACATGACTTTATTAGTTGGAACCTCTCTACTTGTGTTGTGTGTACCCCATTGGAATTGGGTGGATCCATGTTCTATAGTCTGTTAAATATGTATATAAGATCAAGCAAGTTTACCAAAATTAATATATATATATATATAAATAAAGAAATATCAACTAGCTGGATTGGATTTGCTCTCTCCACATGCATGCCCTCATATGCTTCTGCTCTGTTCATCAACTTACACTTAAATATATTCCATGTGCCTTTCTTTTGCTTCTCATTTCTTTTTTATTTTTTCTTTTTTTCTGGGGCCATTGAATATATATATATATATGCATTTTTTTGATGGTGATTTGTCAACTGCTGGACCAGTTATGTTTTTAGTATTTTATTCTTTCCTCGTGGCCATGCTTAGCTTTTATCGAGGGAGATGGCCCCATTGTTGAAATTCATCACGACCCTCCATTTTTTTTTTTTTTTTTTTTTTTTTTATGTACTTTGGATTCTCATCACAATAACTGATCAACAAGTGTACTACGTACTAACATGTATAGAAAAAAAAAATATAAACGAGTTCTCGAGTGTGAAATGGAAAATAACATGTTGATTTAGCTGCCCTAACCACCACCTCTGTGTGTGTGTGTTTTTTTTTTTTGAATCCTTGATTGCCGTCACAAAAAATAGCTTTATTTTTTGATAGATCGCGCGCTTAACTTCTAGAATAAGAAGGCATTTTGGTCAATTTTTTATTAGAAGGTTTCTTTAATTTGCTTTATCGATCTTTCTTTTTTTTTACGTCTAATATTCTATCTTCAACCTTTTGCATGCTGGGGACTGCAGTGGCCATTTCAATTTTCAAAAGCAAAACTTTTGTGGGGTTTGACAATCAAAACAAGCTAGAGCAATTCAAGTGAGCATAAATCTCATCTATCTGTGATTGCTAAATCTCCTTTCTAAAGTAACAAATCAAGTTTATAGTATATGCGCACTGTTGCTCTAAATATATACTAGAAGTTTCTATCGGTAATTAATAGTTATGAACATGGTAAAAACTAAAAACAACATGGTGTTATCATTTTGGTCCCTATGTTTATTTGATTTACCACTTTTTTTTATCTATGTTTGTATTTTTGGATCGCACGGTCCCTAAATTAATAAAGATATATCATTTAAGTCCATCTATTAATCAAATTTAATGATTTCAGTGATATTTTTGTCCAAAACAATAATTATGCCAAGTGTCAACTTAAAAAATATAATTATATATATAAACGTACATCACATCTTAATAGAGTTGGTAATGCCGCACCTCCATTCTAATTTGGTGGTGGTGAGGGGTTTGAGTTCCACCATACGTATTTTACAAGCATGTGTGTGTGGAGTTTTCTTTTGGTTTATAGGAGTAGTACCCAGGCCGTACATGTATTGATGTGTGTGTGGAGTTTTCTCTCGGTTTATAGAAATAGTATCCGGACCGTACATGTATTGTTTAATCTTGGTAAGTCCCAACAATTCTATTAATGTAATAGTTATAATTCTTAAAAAATAATAATAAGCATATAAAAAAATTAAAACTTAAAATAATAAAAAATATATATTTGTTTTTCTTAAAAGAAAACATGGTAAAGGCAAACAGCCTCCAATAGGACCAATAGTCCAATACCATTCCAGGGGCGGAGGGAGGGGTGCCTATAGGTTATAGGGATATAGGGGCCATGGCCCCACTTCCCTCAAAAAATATTTTAATTTTTTTTTATACAAAAAGTTAATGTAATTATGAAATTATCGTTATATTTTAAAAGTTTTTTTACTTTGGTCTCTCTAAGTTTTTTTATTGGTCAATTACCAATTAGGTATTGAACTTTATTTTTTATTTTTAATTCCAAATTGTTTGTAACTTATACAAAAGTGACAAAATTAATCCTTACATTTTTTTCAAATGCCAAATTAGTTCCCTTAACTAAATTCCGTCAGTCAACTTTAACTATGTATAGATAAAATTATACTTTACTCTTAAACAATATAAATGTTAGGGGTAGGGGTGAGCACCCAAACCACCAAACCGATCGACCCGCCCAAACCAAACCAATTTAAGCAGGTTGCTTTGGTTTTGTTAAAGGAAAAAAACTGATTGGGTTATTTTTTTGTAACCCAATTGGTTTGGGTTGGTTTGTGGGTTGTGTTTTATCAAGGGTTGTGTTTTATCAACCCACATAACCCAATCCAAACTATTACATACTTAAATATATATATATATATATATCATATAAAAAATTAAAGTTAACCTAATTTTATATTATATTTATTTCCAAGGTTACCGGTCTCTATTTATTTTTAAAGTTATTCCATTTCATCCAAAGCTGTTGGCACTAAATAAATTTATTGAGGATAAGTAACTATTTTTTTATTATTATTTCGTACAAAAATACATTAACCAATACAGTTTAGTTTTTTTTTTTTTTTTAATAAGTTTTATGTGTTCTACACTTGAGGATTTTTTTTAACTATTATTATTATGCACTTTGGTTAAATTTAGTATTATTGATAATGAGTTTAACTGCTTGTATTGATATTATTATATTTGTTCAAATAAAAAAATCAAATAATTATTTTTTTAAACCGTCAAACCAAACCGAACCAAACCAATTTTTATTGGTTTGGTTTGGTTTGGTTTAACATTATAATTTGTGTGGTTTGGGTTGTAAAAAAATAACCCGATTAAACAATGGTTTAGATTGGGTATCATCAAACCCAACCCAAACCAACCCATGCCCACCCCTACTACTTAGGGGTGGGCATGGGTTGGTTTGAGTTGGGTTTGACTATACCCAAACCAAACCATTATAAAATCGGTTTAATTTTTTACAACCCAAACTAAACCATTTATAAGATAAACCAAACCAAACCAAACCAAACCGATAAAAATCGGTTTGGTTCGGTTTTGTTTAACGGTTTAAAAAAAATAATTACATTATTTTTTATTTGAATAAATTTAATAATATCAAATTATCAATAAGATAAACAATAATACTAATTTATAATACTAAATTTAACTCAAGTTCAGAACGATAATCGTTTAAAAAAAAAAAAAAAACCTCAAGTGTAGAATGCCTAAAACTTATAAAATAAAACTAAATTGTTTAAGTTTCTAAATTAATAATATCTACCACCGTTGAAGCAGCTACTTTGAAGTTTCGAAGTTCACTTCTTGTTGCATTGGGTTAACTTTAGTTTTTATTTGTTTTCTCCGATAATTTAATTAATAATATATATATATATTTAAGTATGTAATGGTTTGGGTTGGGTTATACGGTTTGATAAAACACAACCCACAAACCAACCCAATCAGTTTATTTTATTTAACAAAACCAAACCAACCCGCTTAAATTGGTTTGGTTTGGGCGGTTGGTTTGGTTTGGGCGGGTTGATCGGCTTGGCGGTTTGGGTGCCCACCCATAAATACAATAATGACACGTGCACATGTATATATATATATTTTTAACACATGTATATTTTTATTTATTTTATTTGTGGGTTTTGATTTTTGAATAATTTTGACAATAGTGCTTATATAATATTTATAAAAAAACAATTATATATAAAAATTGTAAAAGACTAAACTGTAAATGAATGGTAACTTTGTTTATAAAATAAGGGTATAATTGACATTGTCTAATTAAAATATTTTTAGATTGAGTTCTCCTTACAATCCATAAATTATCTATTCACACTCCAATTTTTTTTTTTTTATTATTATTATTAATGACAATTTTAACCGGATTGTCAAAAGAAGCTCTCTTTTAGATTTTTTTAGAAAATTTTAATTAAAAAAAAATGTACAAATGGTGTTTCATTAATAATATTTTTGGATTTTGTTGTAATTATAATAGTGAATTTAATGCACAAAAGTTTAAACAATTTTACTCTAATATGACAAATAAAAAGCATTTACGTACTTTAACTAAAATTGTTAAAATCAACAATTATATTTAATACTGTTAAACTGTTAGAGAGACCAATTTGATCACTTCTAAAAAGAGATGGACTAATTTGGCACTTAAAAAAATATATAAAGACCAATTTGATCACTTTTATAAAAGTGGCAAACAACTTAGAATTAAAAATAATAATAATAAATAAAATAAAATAAAAAAAATAAAAAAATAAAAAAAAAATTGGTATTTCATTTCCCCACTATCTAGTAGCTGCTAACTCGGATGCTACCTCCACCTAAAAAGTGAGAAAGGGGGCTGGCAAGCTCATCCCTAATTTTTTCAGGAGAAGGTGTCTCCTCTCTACAGTTTAAAGGGAAGAGGGCATGCCTCCTCCCCACTCCTTTATAATTTCTGACATATGTTGTTGATGGTGATTTTATTATTATTATTATTACTTTATATATATATATATGTAAATTTCTTTTAATAATTTAATCTTTTAATAGGTTTTGTTAATTTTTAAACTTTTGTATTCCTTAAAAATAATTTATTGTAATTCCTTTTTCATATTAAGATTTATAAACTTTTTTATACTTTGATATTTATTTTTAGGGTTTGACCAAGTTGTTAATAACAATGTTATTAAAGTAGTTATCAAAAGCAAAAATTTTATTTAGTTTTTGATTTTTTTTTTTTTAAATCTTTAAATTTATAGACCTTTGGATTAAAATCTAATGTCTATAACTAACCAAGTAACATCGTTGTTAACAGCAACTTAACCAAACCCTTAATTTTTATGTTATTTTGATATTTTTGTCATTTAAAGATTTTTTTCAAAAATATTTAGAAGTTACCTTTATCGTTTTTTTTTTTTTTCAAATTGTTAAAGATCGGAGGACAAAAGTGTCTTCCTCCTTCAATAAATTAATATAAAGAACAAAATAATCAATTTACATTTTCTCGGTTACACTTTCTAAATTTCGGCCAAAGGGAGACGAAATTGCCGAAATTGATGTATTTTATATAATTTAAGAACCATGCATTCTAAAAATGCAAAAATCATCGTCGAAAAAAATGTAAGGACCAAAATGGATAATCGTCCAAAATGATATTTGTATTTTAAATTTGAACCATGGACATGGTAAGCGTGTTGGCAGGAAAGAGTGTTTGAAATGATGATAAGACGAGGCAACCCAGTTTTAAAAATGTGATGGGCTGGCTGGTCAGGCCATGGAACATGGGTCCGACATCCCAGGTTTCCACAGGAAAGCCGAAAGCACAAAGCTAACATTCATGTAGATTTGCTTTAATCTAATTCAAGAAATTGGCATCACAAGGGCCATCATCGCATTACCCTTCATAACTCAATAATGCCTTGTACGGTTGTACCGCAGTCTCTTCCGTTGTATACTCTGATGAAAAATATAGGATCAAAGCAAAAAGCTAAATGCAAGAAGCCATGTGCCACTTTTCTTGAAAGCCTGCCCAGTCTATATATAGCATCGTTTTTTTGATCAATTACAAGACAATCATGTTAAAAGTCCTAACTCCTTAGGCCAAAAGAAGCCAAAAGAATTGATGCCAATAAGATCGAACAGAAACCACGTTTTCTCGGCGAGTCCTAACAATGTTCATTGAACGTATAGATCTCAAACTTGGCCTCACCTTATTATGTGCATTTTGCAATCCAGTAGGAGAGATCAGCATTCTTACTAAACAAGAGTTCCATTGGACAACAAATCGAGATTGTCAATGGCATATCACTTGAATAAAGTCACACAACATAAAGGGCTGAAGCATGCAAACCAAATAAAGTAGACAAATGTATAATGAACCTATGATCGACCTAAAATTGACCCAAGCTAATGCCCCACATAAGTAAATATGACAAAAATGATATTAATATAATCTGATATTTTACCACAGATTATATGGCATTATACTCTCTTATCATGCTATGATGTGTGTGCTTTTTTCGATATGAATCTTGATTTACACTCTACATAAGGTACAGATCCCACAAAGGGGAAGAAAAATGAATGAATTTGAATATGTAACTCTCGTCTTTCTTTTTATCTGAAAATTATACATACATGCATTGGTGGAGCCACCGGTTTTGGAGAAGTGCCGAATCAGAAAAGAAGTATGTTGCTCATCCCTTAAGAGATGGTTAAAGGGCCTCTGAAAGAAAATAATTGGGCAGTGCTATTGTTTTTCTGATAATTGTATACCGATCTGTTATCACCTTGAATGAAGTCAGTGTGGTTAGCCAAAATGAAAACCAGATGACTGGAAGGAATTGCTTGCAAGATTTGGCAGCTTCCGCACTGCAATAACACCAGCTGCAAGAGCACACCCAGTAGCCAAAACAAAGGCAGGTATATTTCCTCCACCAAACAAAGCATCCCAGGGACCGGCACCAAGGGATATAATCATCTAACAGAAGAACAAAGTAAGATATCAGTTTCTACTGAATTACAAAACACCAAAGATGTAATAGAAACATGAGCAGGAAGAACCTATCACGAGCATATCAAGAAAAAATAATAATTACCATTGTATCAAAAAGATATGATCAACATTTATAAGAATCATCTAATACAGACACGTGTTGATTTCAGCCCCCAGTTTAAAAGTGAATGATAAAAAAAAATCTCATCACTTTTAATGTATCCGTTCTCGTTATAACTTAAAGTGTGAATAGAATATAGGTATTGCAGAAAATTGATAACTAACTAAGCAATTACTAGATAACAAAATGATTACCGGATCATTGTTCTAACAGAAATAAATTCATTCTTATATGGAAAAAGGTAAATTTACAACCATAAAATCAGAAAGGAAAATGATATAAAACAGAGAATGCAGTCATCAACCTGTGGAACAACAATGGCGAGATTCAGCACTCCTATTGCCAATCCTGCAGAATCATATAAGTTCGTCAGGATCGGTTAGCCAAATTTTGTAACCATATAAATTTTCATGATGATCTAGAAGCTAGACAGAAAATAAAGCCACTCAAACCTTGGCCACCGCCCGAATCAGCAGTCAACTCTGCTGTGACAGAAAAGGGAACACTGTAGGTAATCTGCAAGCACAATTAATTATGCATTGAAGAAAGAACAAACAAAGACATAAATATTTATTAATCAAAGAAGACTGATACATACGGCAAGTGGAAAGCCAAGAAGAGCGAATAAAACCAGGGAAGCCATCCTGATTGCTCCTTTTCCTCCAATTACATGTTCAATCCCTTCGGAGTATTCTCTGACTGATATCAAACTAATGACAGCTGTGCCTGCCATACATGCAAACACGATGAAATTGCTCATTGCCCATACGATCCTCGCACCCAGCCGCCGACACATTGGTTCGATAAGGAAAGAACTAATTCCAAGAACAACCTATGGCCGACAAAAGAACAGCAAATCAACAATTATTGGAAAGAGGAAAGAAAAAAAAAAAGTTTAGAATATTGAAATATATTCAGCCATAAAACAAATTGATAATATCCTTCAATTCTAATTAAATATCCACAGTATTTAAGAAAATTCAAACATCTGATTCTCAATTTTGAGTTCTTACTGAATTCAATAGCAAACCAAATGCACCTTCTCTAACACCTTGATCATATAACTCTACTTCTTTTGGATTCCCTTTTGGATTCCCATGATAAACTTCTCTCCCCATCCAATCAGTGTCAAAAAGAAAGAAAGGGAACCAGGACAACTGCAAGAACAAGACAAAATGAGAAAAAGGTCTTGGGACAAGCAACCGTCACATTGGACATTACAATTATAGTAATTATCTGTTAACTAATTGCTAGACTTAACAGTTTAAAATATCAAATATGGACCTAAATACAAGCAAAAAAAATTCAAACAACAGATAAAAAAGAACGTGGTTCTTTGTCCAGCCACTCTTGGTTAGACTGGCTTCCAGACCAACTTTGTTTGGGATTAGTTATAATTTCTTTTCTGGCAAATTTCTGCAAACCAGTTTTTTGGGCAGTACACTTTTGTAATTCATAATGTTTTGGCTTTTAGGGAGAGTTTTTGGTCTTTCACCTCCTTTTGAGTTTATGGACCCTCATTTCACCTCTTTTCTTTTTGTAACTATTTTCTTTTTATCAATAAATCTCGTGTTTCCTATTAAAAAAAAAGATCCCCTGTTATCATAATAAGTAATTGCTTGACCCATAAAACTTTGGCTATCAAGTGCGGGCCAAAAACATTAAGCTCCCTAACCTATCAATGACCATATAATTGACCTATGGTTGAAGCAAGATCACTGAAGCACCTACCCAGCTGAGCGCCATAACAATAAGCACTGAATGCATTGCAGGGGGTAAATGCCTTAAACTGGTTAACAAATTGACTAATACAGCTCCAGGCCCATCATTGAAACTTTCATTTTGATTCTCCTCAACCTGTGTGTTCACATGCTTCGGATTTACATCCCGTTGATAGTCACTCTCAGCATTGTTGCCACTGGCACTAGCAACAACTGGCATATCATGACTTGAATTGGAATGGACATGGCCATTTTGTTGAGGATCATCCAATAAAGGAGAAGAATCTGATAAATGTTTTGGCTGATTTACAGTTAGTGGAACCTCATCAGCAAAATATAAGGTCACAAGAGTACATAAAGTCAGGAAGACCTGCAAATGTGCCAAAAAGAAAAATTAGACTGATAAAAGATTGCATGAAATGAAATGAAAGATAAATATGAATGAATGCAAACTAATATCATTTCTCATAGGAAGAAACAAACATTCCCTACCACAGTAGTGGCAGAAAGTAGAATTTCTCCTTCAACGAAGAAATGATCAAAAAAAAAAAAAAAAACAACTCAAATGTAACAAATGGATGGTCATATGGAAAAAAATTAAAAATTCAGAAGCATGGTGTATATGTTTGAACTATTCCTTCATCAACCAGAAGCTGAACATGTTTCGGCATCAGCATATATAGAGCATGAACCATATCAGATATCAATGCTAAGACTGAAAATATGGGGCCAAGCTATTTACTATTCTACGTTACTAAGAGACTAGGCAGGATAAAAATCGTGCAAGTACCCAACTGTCAATGTTAAACAAAAGGCCTAAGGATTAAAGCATTTTATATTATATAATATCTAAAGAACTACATTATAGTAACCATACTCGTCTACAAAATGATATATATCTTATACAGCATTAAATAGGTCAGAAATACAAATTTCATAACACAAGCCGCGTGATTGGCACACTAAATGCATTGAAATAGTAGATAGTGAAGACTAAAATTAATAAAGCAAAATGTCAAAGATCAATGTGTACTACAACTCACCACTGCCACAAGAAATGCAGCTTTCAGATTTCCACAAGCTGCGCAACAAGCTGTACTTGTTAGGAAAGGAAACCATCTGCTCAGATACAGTTGTTGCATAGATTAGTCATCCGGAGCTCAAGGTGCATAAGTGTGTATATAAATATATAATACATTTAGAGAAAATAGAGACAGGAGCATTTAGATCATGCACAGATTGCACAAGATAAAGTCTAAGCGAATAAAATGAACTTCGAAATAATTTGATCACATAAAGATATGTGATGTAGGATATAAAATGCTTTACATCCCATTACATAGAATATAAAATGAAACTAGAGGAAAGAGACAGAAAAGAAAAGGTTTAGATAGGAATGGAGAAGATGAATAGAGAGGAAACAGATATAAAAGAAGTGAAAAGAGAGAAAGAAAGAGCATAGAGAAGAATGGAATGGGGGAGAGGAAACAAAAAGAAAAAAAAGAGGGAAGAAAGAGAAATTAGGGTTTCTCAATTTAATTCTTTTTTTTTTTCATTCACTGTCTACCACAAAACCAGAGGAAGGAGACAGAAAAGAAAAAGTTTAGATGGGAATGGAGAAGATGAATAGAGAGGAAACAGATATAAAAGAAGTAAAAAGTATAGAAAGAGTATAGAGAAGAATGGAACAGGGGAGAGGAAAAAAAAAAAAAAAAAAAAAAAAAGAGGGAAGAAAGAGAAATTAGGGTTTCTCAATTTAATTCATTTTTTTTTTTTCATTTCACTGTCTACAAAAAACCATTGGAGCCCTGAGCCTCTTCATAGACTGAAAAAAAGATGCTAACTCAGTAAGACCATCTCCAATGCATATGCCAATGCCAATGCCAAATTTGGCACAAAAAAGTGTAAAATGCTATATTTGGCACATTAATTTGGCATTGTGCTCCAATGCACAATTCTATTTAAAATGTTATTTTTATTATTTTATTAATTAAAATTGTAAAAGTAAACACTTACCATTAATACATTCATTATTTCTTTTAATACTCCAATGTAAAGTTCCATTAATGCATTTATTATTTCATTTAAAAAATACATATAATGGCATTTTTGTAATTAAAAAATGAGCATTTATTGCTATGCCAAATTTGGCATATGCAATAATATTGTATGCCAAATTTGGCACATCATTTGGCATTGCATTAGAGAATGATTTTTGCACTTTGTGTTAAATTTTAGCATTGGCACAAGAATTTAGCATAGCATTGAAGATGCTCTAAGAACATAAAATCCTAAACAAACAGGTAATTCTAAAAATTTCTAAAATGATTCTCTAAATCCTCCATCAATATGTACGCATGCCCACCCACAAAGATATTACAACCACAAAACTGAAACCAAATTTTAACCTGTGCCAATTTCCACTAGCACCAGCGGAAAATCCTAGGATGTTTCCAACAGCCATCCACGAGCAGAACACAGCATTTGATGAGTTGCGTTGATCAGGACCTAAGGCATGATCATAGCACATCATGATTTGTATCAAAAAATGTAGGTAGTACTACAAACTCATAAATAAAGGTCATAAACATTCAGATGCCACTTAGTAATACTTCTATTAGGGTCTAAATGGCTAAATATTTTGATAGGAACCTAAATGGTCAGATATAAAACAAAGAAAAGAGAATTCACCTGATAGATCAGCCAAAAGAGCACGAGCTGGTCCCTACAAAAAAAGAGTGAGGTGTTAATGTTCCACTGTTTGTTCAGAAATATAAAATGACACCTAAAGCGCTAATTTTCTTGCAGCATTGATGGAAAGGCACAAACAATTACCATAACAATGTTACCTGCACTGTATTGTTAGCAAGATCCAGCATCCAGAAGCCGATAACAAATACAAACGCTGCCCTTGTTCGAGTGCCTTTGAATGTTCTGCATTTGTATAATGAGTCTATCACTACTCAAATTATACTTACATGTGTAGAATAGACACAAGAATAAGAAATGGGAAAAGAACCTGCAGGACTCCTTCGTATCGCCTATTAGATAACCAATGTCTGCAGAAAACCCGATTATTATCACCTAAATTGCAAGACTTGGTTCAGCTGAGATATGGCACAGTATGAACAGATTTAGAACACAAACTTGAAAGGTATCAATACTTACAGCAACTGCAATCATGAGAGATCCTGCAAGAATAAATGGACGCCTTCTTCCATACTTTGAAGTGCATTTATCACTCCAGATACCAACACAAGGTTGAACCTAAAATTATTAAGGACAACAGGGAACACACTACATTAAGAACAAAATTTCCATTTATTTAGCTACAACAATTTAGCACATCACATCTATAGGTGCCATATATTGAACAGGATCTGAAAAACCATACTTCAAATGCCAAGGTAATTGAAATACAAAAGGAGCCTCTAAGTGGCTGAATGCAATCTGGTATGAAGTATCTCCCCATCAGAGATAAATTTAAAGGTAAAAAAACATGATAATAGAAATGAAAATAAACTACCATATCATAACTCTCCAAATAACTGTCAAAACAAACACATTTAACAAAGTAAACCAATCTCATTCTAAAGAAGAGGTATTTGTGGGTGAGCAGGGCGGGAGAGCTGCCACTTATAATCAATAAGACCAGTAATGGACTGCAAAAACACAAAAAAGCTGAAACTGGCCAGACCTATATAAATATAGAATAAGCAACAAGACGTAGTCATAGCAGTGGTGGACAGCCTGAGACAAGGTGTAGCTCAGCCCTAACCAACTTGAAAGATGAGTAAAATCAGTTTAAGCATGCGCCACAGTAGCTATAATAAAGAATTTTATTTATTCTAACTAGCATATATGATCAAATCATATTCACAAGCCATAAAAATTAAAATAACATGATAAGTAGATGATAGGTTTCGAAGTGACAAAAAATCCAGTACCAAATGTAAATAGTAGACTCATCCAGCAGATTGAGTTATATGAAGTGTCAAATTCTAGAAATTTCATCAAATAAGTGGGAGGAAAACAAGGGGCGCAAGGGGAAAAAGGATTGCCATCACCTACCACAAGGCCTGTAATGGGGCCACAAAGCCAAATGAATGAAGAAAAGGCATGCTCTATTCCAAGTGTCTGCAACAATCAGCCATAAAGATCATAGTTTAGCAAAACAAAAGCAGTACATGCTAAACAAAACTCTAGAGAGTATCATAACAGATTAAAAAGAGCCAGAATGAAACAACAATAACCGAAGTAGAACTATAGCATGAAGTTAAATGTTGAAATTTCATATCTATAATTGCCATTATGGTTATCACTAAAAAACCTTATACACACCAGTAAATACCCTCCCTTCCTCTTCCACTCTCTCTTATACTGACGACTTTTCCTAATAAAAATTATAGATGAAAGGGCATCAAGCCATGAACAATAAAAGCACAGAACCCACATACTGCAGTAAACAGTTTTACATTATAGTAGAGAACATGGCTATATAATATAATCCACATAACACAAGTACTGGCTATGTTGATTATAATAAAGATGACTAGCCAAGTTCTGCCTTCTAGGCTGCTACTAAACTTTCAATTTTGGATAGGGCTCTTGAGAAGCAAGACAAATCAGAAATCACACATCACATTTGTGATGCTTCAACGGAAAGGTAGGCAAGTTTTGTGGTAAGGGAATGTAAAGGACAGTTTCTCCCATGTCCTCACTGCTAATTCTCTCAATCACTAGTATTTATACTACGTACTACTACCATTATGATATTACTGCATACACTTTTTTCCATTTTAAATACTGGAACTCCTTAAAAATCCAGGTTTCTCACATCTCAACCTTCAAAGGAAGCTACATTTGGTTAGGGAACCCAATTTCCAATGAAACACACAGTTAAAAATCTTTCACCAGCAAGAGTGTATTCAAGATTCAGAACTGGAGAAATCAATTCTTAATTAATTCTTGTGCAATAAAACGACTTCACATTTCCATCCACTATCTCGTTCTAAACAGTAAACACATACATGTAAATATGTAATCACATAGGGCATCAAGGTGAGCAATTTCAATACAAAAGTTAAACACTGCAATATTTAGAACTAATAACAATTAATCACCTCGTTCTACAATCAAATGCAATCACCAAATACGTCAGAATCAAATTTAATCAATTTGCTAAGTAAATCCTAATATCTTAAATTTCAAGCAAAAAATTTAAGACCGATCAACTAAATTAAGAAAACTAAACCAGCGGCAGATCGCGAGAGAGATATAAAAATGCAAACCTGAATATAAGGAGTTAATAGAGAGAGTTGCAAGGCCCAACCGAACTGAACACCGGCGGCGACCGTACAACTGAGGATGAGAGTAATCAGGCTACACTGTTGAGATCTGACAGCAAAATTGGAAGGTCCATTGGAAATCGGCAGCGAAGAAGGTGAAGAAGTTGACGAAGAATTAGAATTAAGGTGGATCCGTTGGTGAAAATCGTCAACACCAACCATTTCCACTTCCGTCTCCCTCTTAAGGTTCCTGTACGGAATCTTAGACGACACCGAGTCCCCCATTCTAACTCGGTCTAACCTGACTCAGTAGTATCTCTGTAAATTATTAGTATGACTATGAAACCAATTGTCTCTGTACATTAAAGTTGAAAATCAAAATTACGGTTACAAAAATTGGTTCAGATCTGATTCTAGGATTAGATTGAGAGAGAGAGAGAGAGAGAGAGAGAGGATCAAAATTGCGCGGGTGAGGAGAAGGAGGAAGAGTTTTCAGTCACGTTGGTACCTTGCAACCGCATCAAAAAGCGTCATGTTGCGGTGTCCGTTTACCATTCAAAGGACATCTGGAGCATTGTGGGTCCAGATATGAGAGATATATATATATACAATTATACATACGTACACACGGTCTTTAAATTGTTAAGACTGGACTAGCGATAAATATATCAAGATGAATACCAAATATTATGGTGAAGTCTCAATGTATGTAAATATAGTGGTTCATATTTTTCGTCTTAATATATTTATTGTCAAGACGAATTGATGATATAAAATTTGTATATATATATATAAGATTTTAAGTAACATCAAAGTAAAATGATTGAATCAGGGTCGTTGATTAGTGTGAAAAAGAAAAGTCTTTTGGAAAAGTGATTTGTGAATCTGTGATTGTCACCGACGAGGGAATGTTGAAGTCCAATTTACGTAGTCTTACTTTTTACACTTTTTCTTTTGGTCGACATTCCTGCTAGGAAATTTTTATGTATCAAGATTTCTTCCTCGTGTGATTTGTTGATAACGTTTATTTCATCACACAACATGTTGTATATCTAAACAAATCGGTTTGAGACTTCAGTGACAATAAATTGCATGAGAAATTTATAATATACATTTACACGGTACATTCTAATTTATGTATACAACTGTTGGAAATACTCATTATGTACCAAATTTAGGGTAATTTAATAAAAACACTAGCCAAATCCTCACTTTTATAAAAGATTATACGTAGGGCAAATTTGGACGAAAATTACATTATGCAAATTTTAGCACCGAGGTTTTCACTATGTCATTGCTGTGAAGGTTTGAAAGGGAGGGGATAAAGATAGTAAAGAGAAAGAATAAAATTAATTAGAAATGGAGAGGTTTATGAACAAAATGGAAATAAGAATTTTTCTAAATACAACCGATTATGCTGGAAACGTTTTTCATAAAAACGTCTTCAAAAAACATTTTGAAAAACGTTTTTTTTAGAAAACATTCCGAAAACCCCTTTATTTTTTTTTATTTTTTTTATATGTTTTGTAAAATGCTTTCTGAAACACGAAATTGCTGATTTGTAACGAACTCCTCATACTGATTCTGTGTTGGAACAAGTTTATACAGAAATATTTTATAACCTACTATTGAGTGATCAAGTTTATACTAGCTATATAGTTTTTAGAGTACAGATATACAGATACAAGAGAAAGTATTCAAGTTTGTCAAATGCCCTTATTGCTTACCAGCACGACTACCCAAATCAGCTGCAGCTTGAGCTGCTTGATTTAGAGCACCGGACAGCCACAGAGCTCCCTTGGAAAAGTAGCTACTATTGACAACAGCTGAGACTGCCGATTTGGTGGTCTCTGAGATGTGATACTTTTCATCCACAGATTTAGCGGCTTCAACACCTGCACCAATCTTATCAATGAGGCCAAATTTCTCATTCAGCTCAGCAACTTTACCAGCGGCAGTTGCTGAAACTTGATGAGACTCGTCAAAAGCTTTGGCCTGGCTTAAAGCATCTTTCCCCAGAACATAACCCCTGGTCAGCATGGTTTTCACAACTTCCTGAGCCATAGCAACTGCTTCTCCAGCATCTTCTACCAATGGCCTTCTTCGTGAGGGTTGCTACAAAATAATTGGTATTGAATTAGAGGATGATGCAGAATAACAGATGGAATTGTCACAAAGGATCAAATTACAACAACTGAAAAAAATAAAGATAACAGAAAATATATTATGCATACACTTGACTCTGTTTCATCTTCATGTCTCTGGGAGGGCCTGTTCCAAAAATCAAATTCATCTTCATAATGTCCCCAGCGTGTTATGCATACACGTTGATCCAATATTGTGGCACCCTGAGACAGATGTTGAAGAACAAAAATGCACAAACTGGATTATGTGTATTACAAAATCATCATAAAAATAATAATAATAATAATAATAATAAATAAAAATTTAAAAAAAAAATAAAAATAAAATAAAAAACAGTCATCCAAAAGCTAAAGTAATCCTTATGAATACAGAATAATTCATATACATCGCTATCCTAATTAGCTCTATGAATTAAATAGATCGAGTCAAGTTCGAAAAAGGTAAGATTGATAATGGGTGAAAACCCATAAGACGAGACTCCATTTTTCAGTGATCAACATTGCTGTTGTTGAATTATCTATAACACTGAAATTTTAATAGTAATTACAGATGGAATGTGTAAGACTCGAGATTAGAACATCAACATGGATTAAGTAGTTCACTTGCAGCTAACGTTATCTTTACCACCATAATATTGGTTGTGAAATCAGGGAGATACGCAAAATCGCACATATGTCAGGTGTAGGAACAAATGAATCAAATCTTCTTCCTACACTTGACATACATATGCATCTCCTTAGGATGTTGTATATTAGGCTCTGATAGCAAGAAGAACTTTGGGGGGGGGGGGGGGGGGGGGGGCGCTTGGGGTGTGGATTTAGAAGGAATTGGAGAGGAAAATTATGCCTATTTCATCAAGTCTGCATAACAAAAATACTGAGGCTCCTATTTATAATGGCCAAAAAGAGAACTAGAGAAGGTATCTACCTTCACAAACTAAAAAGATCTTATTCCACCATGGAAGTTAAAATCAAATAAAAATGGAAACAAAGATGCTAATCAATCAAAATAAAATCTTCTTCCCACCCTTGACATATTTGTGTATCTACTTAAGATATTTCAACATCAGCATGAATTAAATCTACATCATTTTGATAGGAAAACAAAGAAATCAATCATATTTGTATTAACCGTTCTCACTTTCCTGGCAAAGAGTCATCGTATCAATACTCACACTAAGTAGGACAGCTGTTTCTTGAGAATAAGCATCTTTGAATGTCACATATGCCGTACATGCATGATCACCAGATCTGTTTCTTCCAAACATAAGAAAGAACCCATATTAGATATGCAAATATAGTAACATAACCATATGGTTACGGTCCATGTCAATATAAACAAGATAAATGACAATCAGCTAATACTTATATAACATGATCTACTACCACTTTGGGAACAAAATGAAGTTCGCATTACGCTTAAGTTTCTTGATACGAGGCATGATCAATGTTCAACTATGAGTAGACTGTGAGTCAGACACCACAAGGATCAACACTCCCTTCTAGATTCCAATAAAAAAACATAAGTATTTTGTAGCTCACACTCTATGCATACAGCTTCAACCAAGTGGTTGAGCATTATTGCATATCTAATATTAATATGAATATGATAAAAGAACAAATGAACTTAGCATTGACTACTGAGACAACTGAAAAGAGGGTTTATTCAATTAAGTAATGGAAATATGGGTCCAATTTTTTGGAAATTTCTGTGAAAATGTCACCATATCCTCAAAATTCAAGGATATTTTTTGTATCAGTCACTCCAAAATATGGAAAATATCTACACTTACTGGTTTATTCATTTATTCATAATCAAATTTCACATCTTTTCATCGAAAACAAGAAACAAAGTGGACTCATCGTGCAGCCCATCAATAACGTCTGTGAGAGTTCAACAAATTATAAACCAAAGCTAACTATAGACTGGGAAAACAAAAACAAAAACAAAAAACAAAAAACTCGCGTATAAGAATAAGAAAAGCTGAGAAAGCAAAAAAGTACCTGACAATGTCAACATGTTCGATGGCACCAGAGAATGAGAAGAAGTCGTATAAATCTTTCTCCGTTGCCTTTGGGGACAGCCCTGTCACTTCTATCGCATGTCCTCCTTGATTCATCTTATTCAAAATCTTCTGCGATCAATGATCGATTTTCAACCTGGTCAAAACAGAGTGATGATAAAAATCGGAATTTAATTAAGCTTGAATAATTAAATATAAAGAATAACAAAATATGCAATTGATTTTGATTCGAATGTTAGGTACCTGTTTGGACTTTGGAGTCTTTCTTTGCTCATAAATCAAAAGGCTGAAGAGCTAATGAGCCGTGAGCGTTTGGGATCTAATCAAGAAGGACGAAGAAGCACCCATTGCGTGTTTTTTATTTCTCTAAAATAATTTCACAGAGATACCTTGAATTTAACAAATATAGCATAATCTTCAATTGTTTCCAACAATCACACAAACACTCCCTATCGTTAAGTGATCACAGTTAAATTTAATTATTATTTTAAGTTGAAATTTCCCCCAAGGTCTTTTATTGTCAAATAAAATATAATTAAATTAATTTATTAAAAAAAAACATTCAAATGAAAAATAAAGTGAAAACTCCACCGATAACGGAAATCACTAACCATCAAGATTTGATTCCCTCCGCAATGGAAAGAAATTGGTTGATGATAAACTACATATGGAGGTCGTTTTTTAAAAACATTTTGAGTTTAGAGGTAGATTTATAGTTATTATTTATTAAACATTTTATGGAGTCATGACTCAAGTAAGAACTTATATTGGGGAAACATATAATTATAAAACGTTTTAGGGTTAATTTGTAATATATTTTGTTTTGCTTGATAAGCAAACAAACAAAAAAAAAAACAAAAAAAAAAAAAAAACACCAGCTATCATGTCAAAATTAAAGCTTGATTGTGGATAATGAGGTTATCTCATATTCTCATTATCCATGTCTACGTTGATTCGAATCATATCAATCGTCTTCAATTCTAAAAATATTATTATAATAGTTCAAAAAATAATAATAATAGAGGGTGATCATAGGATATTGGGATATTTGGTATCAACCATTATGTTCAATTCAAAGTAAATTCCTACAATTTTTTTAAGAAATTTTAAGATTAATTAGGTTTAGATTTCATTGAAAAACTAAAAACTAAACTATATATGTTTTTCTTTTTTAAGGAAAACTAAATGATGTATTGTTATTATTAGAGAAAAACCAAAACTAACCATTAGAATTATTAAACTTTTGTTAGTAACCACTTTTGAAACTTTAATTGTTAATAATTACTTTTTTAAAAAAAAAATTCAGTGTATTTCCATAAATTACCAGAGTACCCCTGAAAATAGTTTTTTTAAAAACCTTGAAGAAAATTTGAAAGCACGACTAAATTGAAATGTCCAAACTTGAAATTTTGACTAAATTGATATTTTCCCCTTCTTATTCTTCCTCTTTTTCTTCCTCAAATTAGGTTTAGGTTTTTTTATTTATTAAATTTTTTTTTTTGGGGAGATCGATTTCATCGCCCATTGCCATGTCGTCGCCAGCAAAGCAGCAACGCACGAACCAGCGCCATCCCGTCGCATGAACCATCGCCGGACGTGGCCCAGACGCACACCGATGCTCGGCGACCCTCAAACCATGCTGGCAAGAGAGAGATCGGGGAGAGAAAGAGAGAGCAGAGGAGAGAGAAAGAAAAAAAGAGAAAAAGAGAGAGTTGATTTGGGGTTGTTTTTATATGGGGGCATTCAAGTAATTTTACAAAAACATGGTTATTAACAATTAAAATTTCATTTGTGGTTAAAAACTAAATTTTCATATTGTATGTGGTCATTTTTAGTAATTCCCCCTATTATTATAATTATTGAAATCTGAATAATCGTTAAGTTAACACTGCTTCCCAGAATAGCTCAAATGGTAACAACACTCATTTAGTATTGCCAGGTCGTTACAAGCAAATAATCAATTTTGAAAGAGTATCACCAAAATTATTAAATAAATTGATTTTTTTTTAAAAAAAAAAAAATTCTTAAAATTAATACCTAATGGGTCTAGTCTTGGACTCAATATTCGTGATGCCCAAATACACTTTTCTTTGAGATCAGATGTTCAGGTAGACAGTGCCAAATCGTAACTAGAGAACATTCTAAATAAGAGCCTTTGAAGCCCAAAATCCAAGTCCAGCAAGATCTTCGTGAAACCCAACAAAAGGCCACCATTTGTTTTGGTGTCATTGTTGGATTCTCTATAAAAAAAAACTTGGACAAAAAAAAAAACCCACAACTTTCTCTGTAGTCTAGAATCAAGATAGCTACCAAAAATCAAAATTAGTGTTTCCTGCTTCGGAGTTTTCATAAGAAATGTAAACGAAAGGTACACTAATGACCCTAGAGCTGGAAGACCAGTTCAATTTACTAGATCAAATGATATATGTTTGGGTGAAAATATCGGCATCTAAATTTTTTAAAATTTAAGAAGAAAAATCAGAAATATCACCTGTCTCCTTAAGATATCGATATATTTAAAGATACATTTTCATATTAGTTCCTCCTAAAATATAAAAAATATCAACAATAAAAAAACAGTCAAAGTATCGATATTTACACATTATTGAGTAGAAAACCATTCCTACCATATCTCATGATCGACGTATCACAAACATGCATAAGAGATAATAGATAGGTTTGTGATTTTACAAAGTTTTGGATTTTAAAATTAGCATCAAGTTAAATCAACTTAAATTTCTGACTTCAAATTTAGACTTCAACATCTTAACCACTCATGTGCTCTTAATCCAATGGATGAGATTTAAATGTATTAATAATTTTTGGATGAAGAGTACATCTGCGGTTGAGATGTTGAAGTCAAAAATTTAAGTTATTTTAGCCTAACCCTTAAAATTAAAATTATAGAGCTTTTCAAAACAAACAAAAATGAAAATGAAAATAATAGATACATGACATACATCTCATAGATGAGAATTTTATTTATTTTTATTTTATTTTATTTTTTATTTTATCAATTGGTCAGGTTGATTTGTACTTGAACAAGATTCAAACGTCCCAAACTAACTATTGATTATAAAAATGTTGCATGTTAGAGATAAAAAAAATATATATATATATATTAACTTGTCTATAATATTGAATTATTGATACATTAGTATTTAGCATAGACAAATATCATAATGTTTTCAACAATTGCCAATTGTTATTTTCTAAAATTTACTACACCTGTTTGGTCGATCAAAAATTAAATTAAAATACTGAATTATTTCAATTGACAGGAACTATAGGTTTTATATAATGAGTTCAATATGTGGATGAGAATATTTTTTGTATTTATCAAAAGTATTTTATAGTATATTTCTTAGAATTTGATTGCAATATATAGACAAAAATAATTATTTTTTTCTTTAAAAAATGTCATAAAACACTACTAATATATATATATATATATATATTCATTTTGTGAAGGAATACTACCTAATATTTTTCACACAATACATTTGACTCGAAAAGGGTTTACATATTTATTTATTATTTTTAAATAAATCAAAATCACTCTTACCCAAATGTCTATTCATTTAAGTAAAAAAATTGGTTTTATAATTGATTCAAATGAGACCAAATTCTCTGCCGACAAGCACAAAAAAAAAAAAAAAAAAAAAAAATGATTGCCTCCCAAGCATTATATCTCTAACATAAATACATACCATTAATCATTGATTAGTTTCCTGTTTAATGAAGACTTTAACTTACCTATCATGTACGAAGTTGTCTTTCCTCTTTTCTCTCTCTGAGAGTTGAGTGTGAAGGTAGTAGGGTCCAGTAGGAAGTGGGTCTTCTTCCCCAAAAGCAGATTTAGGGTTTAGGGTTTCATTTGCCTTCGTCTTTCTTCTATAGTTAGAAATGAGCGTATCAGAGATAACAAAGTTGTACGAGAGTCTCTCACTGGCGGATGAGGATGGAGCAGTTCTAGAAATGGCAGAGAAAGTTCAGAGAGAAGGGTCTGAAGATATTGATAGGTGCCTAGTGGGGAAAGTCTTAGCAGGGAAAAGGGTTAACAGGGAAGCGTTCAAGGGACTGATTGAACAAATTTGGATCCCGTTTGGGCGAGTTGAGGTGGAAATGGTTGGCGACAATACATTTATGTTCTACTTTGTGAATCGGGAGGACAGAAACAGGGTTTGGCAAAGGGGGCCATGGCATTTTGGCAAGAGCCTCATAGTCCTAGAGAAACCAACGGGAACGGGGGACATCTCAAAATTGCTATTCAATCAAGCTGATTTCTGGATTCAAATTCATGACATCCCAATCCTTTGTATGAATAGGAAAACAGCAAAATGGATGGCAGAGCAAATAGGTGAGGTGGTGGAAATCCCATCTGAATCTAGAGAGTGTTGGGGGAAATTCATGAGAGTTAAAGTCATACTTGATATCACAAAACCTTTGAAACGGTGGCTCCGACTAAAATTGGGGAAAACGGAGGAGGTAACAAGAGTTGTCCTAAGGTACGAAAGACTTCCAGACTTCTGTTTTGCTTGCGGAAGAATTGGTCATGTGATGAAAGAATGTCAGGATGAGGAAGCAAGGAGGGTAGCTCTGGATGGTACACCAACGAGATTTGGATCCTGGCTGAAAGCTCAGTCCTCAGAAATGTTAAAATCCAGAGGAAATTCTCAGTTTCCGGGAAGTTCCTCGGAACGGAGTAGATCCCAGGAGCTGTCTCGAGAGGATGAAGGTGATGGTTCGGTAAGTGTCAAACGTGGATCACTATCCCTTACAGCTAGTTCCGACAGCAGATCTGCGGCGGAGTCCAAACAGGTCGGAAAGGAGAAGCAAAAGGAAAACCTAATTACAAATGGGGGTAGTGGGTCATTACAGGAAGACGAGACAATTGTGGGCAGGCAGGAGAAGGGGCCTTTGGGCCGGCCCAAAGAGAAAGAAAATATTGAAAGTGGGACTAAGGCCTGTATTGAGGATAAGGCTTTGCCAATTGGAAGTGAATTTCCAATGGACACTATAGATGAAATGCAACCTGTAGTTGAGCCTAACATGAAATCTAATAAGACCTCTTTTCAACCCATGAATATAGAAGTCAGTCAGCCTCATAACACTCCAAAGAAGAAATCAGGAAGGAAATGGAAGAGGTCAGCCAGAGAAGGCCATTCACAGCCAGTTCCAGGGAGGGTTGCAAGTCCCCTGAACAGACTTCTAGCGGTAAGCAAAGCAGTCAAGAAGACTCCGAAAGGGTCTCCTCTTTCTTCCCCAACAAACAAAACGAGTGCGGTTTCGAGGAAGGGCAAAAGCCCAATGAAGCAGAAATCAGAATCAGGGCTGTCTCCAAGTGCTCGAAAAAGTGTCCTTTTTTCAGCCTCTGGGGGAGAAGGCCTAATGTGTAAAAGGAAGGTAAACTTTGAGGTTTCAGAGGATGAAATCAGAGAAGCAAAAAAAGGAAGAGTGTCAATTCAATCTTCAGAATCTAAGATATCGGTGGAGCCTGTAGAGCAGGCCCACCGGGAACAAGAGACTGGCACTTGAAGGTTTTTCGGATGCTGATTGGGCCAGCAATTTGGATGACAGGAAATCCACAAGTGGGTGGTGTATGTTTCTTGGAGGCAATCTGGTTTCGTGGAGTTCAAGGAAGCAAAAAGTAGTTGCTCGATCGAGTTGTGAGGCTGAATATCGATCACTTGCTCAGGCTGCTTCAGAGGTTATCTGGTTACAAGCTCTGTTTTCAGAAATTGGCATGCTACCTGACTCCACACCTATGTTGTGGTGTGATAATACAGATGCAGGATCTTTGGCTAAGAATCCTGTGTTTCATTCAAGAACAAAACACATTGAGTTGGATCTTCATTTCATTCGTGATAGGATTGAGAAGCAGGAGCTGGATGTTCGTTACATTCCAACAGGTGATCAAATTGCAGACATCCTCACCAAGCCTCTCGGTATCAGCAGGTTTCATTTGTTGAAGGACAAACTAATCTTGGACAAATCCAAGCTTAGTTTGAGGGGGAATGTTAGATTATAATAAGAAATGCTACTGCACATTAGTTATAGTGAGTCAATCTCACCTGCACATCTCTCATCTTCTAACTAACTTTATATTCTGTTTTCCTGTGAGCCATCTGATGTGCCACATCAGATCTGTTTCTCAACAGAATACATACTCTGTATATAATCACACTTTCTGTGTGAGATTCATTTGATCTATTATCAACAAAGTAATATAGAATTACTCTCTCTCGTTTTCTCCATTAAAGCTTGTCTTCAAGCTCTCTCTGCTTTCTTCTTCTATTTTCTCTTTTTTAGTTTCAGTTTCACATAAGCACACTCATATTTTAATAAAAATTTTAATTATAAAAATATCTCAATAGGAATTTACTAATAAGGACAAATTAGTTTAATTAAAAATAAATCAAATACTATGTACACCCATTAATCACACCCATATTTTCAACTATATCACTTTATTAAAAATAAAAAATAAAAAATATATATAAATATATAAAACTAAACCCTATTTTTCAAACTTAACACACCCCTGATTTATGTATGTTATATTTTTCTCACCTCCTTTACAACCTTTCATGTTTTTTCTTCTTTTTTTTCTCAAAAAAATTAATAACAGTTACCATGAAAAAAACAAAAAACAAAAAACTGCATCCACCGCCATGATGGGCTTGTGATTTTGTGCAATTCAAAAGTATATCATGAACAATGGTTTAATGAAGAAAGGAAATTGTCTCTTCTCTTCGAAACAATTATCGAATGTAGGGATTTATTTTGTGTTCATGAGATGTTTCATATTGGTAATAGTCTTCCAATTAGTTATCAATCCACGATTCCGTTTTCGTATTTGGATTTTTTGTGAACAATAATATTATCAAAACCAAAATGTATAGTTAAATGAACTTAATAATTTATCATTTATAGAAATTGGGTGTGTTAATAACTTATGAGGGTTTTATAAATAAATTATATTAAAATGAAATCATTCATTTAAATAAGGGTACTATTGGCATTAACATGGGTGTTTATAGTAATGTTTTAATTTTAAATTTTAGACATGGGTGTACTTATCATATTTATGGGTGTCAATATCTGCACCCGACTATTATTTGTGGTTGCAGACTGATTTAGGGAAAAATTTATAAATATCCCTTAAATTACGAGTAATTTAAAAAATAGCTCCTTTGGAAAAAAAAAATCTTTTTTTAGTCAAAATTAAAATATTTTGGACCAAAATACCCTTTAGGGTCCTCCAATATTGCTCTTAATAGAGAAAGAAAATTTTATTTTAAAGTTAGAGAGAGAAAACTATGTCAATTAGAAAAAAAAAAAAAAAGAACAGTCGAATCTAAAAAGAGAAAAACATTCAAATTAGCGAGAGAAGTCCACTAAAAACCTATAGAGAAATCCATTGAACGAAAGAAGTTGTGTAGAGAGAATACAACACCGTTGAGTTTTCGCAAGCAAGAAAACGGAGAATCACGAAAAATCATGCATATTTGGTATGTATAAGCATTTTTGTTTATTGGGTTGAAAATTATATAGCACATTTTTGAGAG
The DNA here is from genome assembly GCA_954870605.1 of Acer campestre. Lineage (NCBI taxonomy): Eukaryota > Viridiplantae > Streptophyta > Magnoliopsida > Sapindales > Sapindaceae > Acer > Acer campestre. Next base: position 27,759,884 of record OX940806.1, on the reverse strand, counting down.
TGCATTTTAAGACTATCATTATTTTAATAACTTGAGTTAAAATGGCACATATTATGCTGAACGGACAAAAATGCTCTCCACAATAATCTTCTTCACCATTTTGCTTTTTTTTTTTTTTTCTTTTTCAAAATCCTGCATCAAAGGAGGACAAAATGAGCCTCCAATGGAGGTCGATTAAGAAGAAGATGAAAAAAAAATGGAAACAAAAAATGGAGGTAATTTCCGAGACTTTCTGGACAAAAATAAAAATTTTCAAAAGTTTTCATTTTTACCTGGAAAGAAGTCTCGGAAAATTTCATTTGTACCCGGAAAGTCTCGAAAATTACCAAAAGTCTCGGCAATGCTTGGAAAGTCTCGGAAATGTCCAAAAGTCTCGAAAAATTTCATTTTTACCCAAAAGTCTCGGACATTATCAAAAGTCTCGGAAATGCTTGAAAGTCTAGAAAATTACATGAAAAGTTTCGAAAATACATGAAAAGTCTCGGAATAATATGAAAAGTACATGAAAATACTCGGAAAAATATGAAAAGTTTCGAAAAAAATAAAAAGTCTCAGAAAGTACATGAAAAGTCTAAGAATTTTTTTTTTTTTCATCTTCTTCTTCATCGACCTCCATTAAAGGTCGATTTTGACCTTCATAGAGGTCGAACAAACTTCCAACGGAAGTCAAATGACTGCAACCTCCATTGGAGGTCGATTTCAACCTTCATTGGAGGTCCATTTCGATCTCCATTAGAGGTCTTCTAAACAGATCTCTATGAAGTAAATGAAAGAATAAAATCAAAAATTGAAAAACTGAAAAGTAAATAAAAAAAATAGAGTAAAGTAAGGGTATTTTTGGAAGTCACTTACCTTAGTGCCTTTAAAACATAAGTTATTAAAGTGGTGATAGTCTTGAAACATCAACTTAAAAAAGTGACAAAGACCTCTATTTCCTCTTTGTTTATTGGCTTGTGAACGTGTTTTGTTCTTAACATGTAAACGTTATTGTTCTAAGTGTGTGAACATTTTGTGTAATTTGGGTCTTGACGCGTGAATATTTTATATTTTTATAGCGTTTGAGTATGTTCTATACTTGGCGTGTAAACATTATTGGTCTTGTCATGTGAATATTTTGAATCATTTGTAAATTGACAGGTGAATATTTGATGTTATTGGCGTGTACTATTATTGGTCTTGGCGTGAAAATATTTTTTATTCTTTGCATACAAAGATTCACTACAAGAAATTTGGTCTTTCGCAACCGCGTTGAGAAAACTTTTTGCAACGCGCGGGCGTATGTTGTTGATACGCCTGTTGCCAAAAGTTCCAAAGTTTTTCGCAACGTACAACGTATGTAGTCGTAGAATAATTACAACATACTATGCGAGTTGTCATTGACATTTACCACAACACGTGATTGATGTATGTTGTCTTACTATACGTTGTCCTAATTAATTTTTCCGTACGTTGTCTTAAATAGTTTTCGCAACGTGCATTATAGGTTGCATTATACAATTTTCACAACGTGCATTACGTTGTCTTAAATTAAGAAAAATATATAATAAATAAGCAAAATTTATACCCCACTGGACTACCCCCTACTAGGTCCAATCACTATCCAGCCTCATGCCCAGGCATTTTGAATTTTAATCACATACACATTGTTCAGATAGAGGTTTGAACCTAAAACAAACACCATCCGCATGAGAAACTTTATCATTCTATCGTGACTTTAACTTTGTTAAATATTACACACTTATTTATATATATAACATATATATGTTATAAAAAAAATTAATTCAATAATTTAGTGAAAAATTAATAATTTTTATTATTTGATAAATTAAACTTCATTATGATGATCATTTTTATGATTAACAATTAAATTTTATCAAAATTTTATCACAACATTTAATTAAAGAGCTTAGTTACTATACCGGTTCTATATTAATTACAGGTTAAATTGTTAGTCATTTTATTTCTACAATGATCTATGAAAATCAAACATTTAAAAATAAAATAATTTTATTTTTATCATAACTACCCACGTAACTATACGTGTCATGTATAATAAGCTAAATCATTTATTTGAAATAAAAAATAATCGGGTTAGGGGTCTATCAAAACCTAATGATATTAATCATTATAAATACACGACTCATAATGTAACTCATATTATATGAGACAGGTCTCCACATTTTACAGTTAAAAGGGCAAAATTAGAAGTTAAATCGTTTTTAAAAAAGAGAAGGGAAACTGCATCACTTTGTTAATGATGGTTGTACATTTTAATATTTACAATAACAACGTCCATAATGTTTGTATTGTCAAATATTAGCGTTTCACAATGTACTAGTCAACAATTTCTCATACGCCAACGTTTATATTATGTATTTGTTGCGAGATATTAGCATTTTCACAATGCACAAGCAAACAATTGCTAAAGAGACTCATATGGCAGCGTGCATGACATGTGTGTTTCTAAATATTTACTTTTCGCAACGTACAAACAATTAGTTGCTAATGAGTCTCCTACGATAACGTGCATAATATGTGTGTTACTAAATATTAGCTTTTTCACAACGTGCAAGCAAATCAGTTGTTACTAAAGAGGATCCTACGACGATGTGCATGATATATTGATATGTGTGTTGTTTTCACAACGTGCAAGCAAATCAATTGTTACTAAAGAGGATCCTATGACGACGTGTATGATATATAAGTTGCAAAATATTAGCTTTTAGCAACATGCAAGCCAATTGTTGCTAAAAAGAAACGTACGGCAACGTGTATACTATATGTGTTGCGGAATGTTAGATTTTTTCGCAACGCGCAAAGTCTATAACAACATTCATAATGCGTGTTGCTAAACACTACCTTTTTAACAACATGCATATTTGTCTGTTACTAAAAAGACACATACAGCAATGTGTAGGATATGTATTTAGCTTTTCAACAATGTGCATATTTGTATGTTGTTAAAAAGACACATACGGCAACGTGCATGATATATGTGTTACATAATATTAGACTTTTTTCGTAACGTATATGATGTGTGTGTTGCTAAATATTAGTTTTTCAACAACGTACACATTTGTAAGTTGCTAAAAGCATATTTATAGCAACGAGCACAAAATGTGCGTAGTTTAATGAAATAGCTACGACAACGTGCAACTGTTGTGTGTTGCGATATGTGTTCAATCATTGGCAACTTTCGTTTGTACGTTGCCATAGGTTGTTTTCACAACACACATTTTTTACACGTTGCGATAAATAATATTTTTTTTTAACAGCAAAAACTTTATTAAACAGCAGGGCAGGGGCCAAACCAAGCCAACAAAAACACGAGCCACGAAGGACGATAAATGACATTTAACAACTTGCATAGTCCGCATATTGCGATAAACCACTTTTGGCAACACTTGCAGCATGTGTGTTGTCTTATTAATATTGCTAAAAGTCATTTTTCTTGTGATGATTATTCATTCTTGGTGTGTGAACATTTGTTCTTAACATTTTTTTTTTTTTTTGTGAACTTTTTTTTTGGTTTTCTTAGCGTGATGTCGGAAAACTTTGACTTGAGGACACAAACGATATCAGATTTTCACCTATATATAATATGTCGTTGAATTGTTTCGACAAGAAAAAAAAACACAAATGCATGACAGATACAACTATACAAGAGGAAGAGAGAGAAAGAGAGACTCTTAATTATGAAGGAAGAGAAGAAAGTCATAGTTAGAAAGAGAAACACAAATAGACGAGGAATATATATGGGTAACTCATGTTTTTAGTTGAGAAGGGGGTTAAAATTACCATATGGGTAGCTCAGCCATTCTTCATATTATGTAGGAGTATTTTTATTGACTCAATGGTACATGTTGACTAGAAAAGAAAAAAAAATTGGAAATGACTAGTTTTGTAATTATAAATAATTTAAGACCCAAATACTACAAGAAAAAACCAAATTTTTTGACAGTTTTTTAACGACAGTTTTACAAAACTATCAGCAATTACAAAACTGTCAACTATTATTGACTGTTTCTAATAACTGTGAACAAATTTGTTTTTATCTTTAATAATATTTTTAAACTTTTACTTCATATTTTCAATACCAAACAAAATCTCGATATGGATTTATTTACAATTAAGATATTGGTTAAATTTAATAAATCTACTTTTAAAGCATTTGTTTTAAAAAAAATTCAAATTTTTTTTTGAAAATAATTGTTTATTTATTTTGCACCCTCTTGTTTCATACTAATAGACACGTTAATAATTTAATTACCCATATAAATTAGTAATCCGAGTCTTACATTTGCTCATTAAATTGCAAAAGGCATGTTAAGAAATGTCTACCATGTAGTGAGAGTTGTATTCCAAATCATGAATACAATTGATGTCACAAGTCTCCTAGAGTATAGACCAATAACTTGACTATATATGTTTTAAAAAATATAATCTTATTAAAAGTTTCAATAAATATTTTTTAATATATGTCTGTCGTAGAAATTAGAATTTTGATTAATTGAATAAATTTAAATTTATCTAACAAGTTTTTTTTTTTTTTTTTAATTTCTAACAATTCATATAGGTTATATATAGATATTGTTCAATTATTAACAAATCAAATCTTGTAGTCAAGTGGTAAAAGCTTACAACTTTGACGACGGTTGTGTATAAATAAATAAATAAAATGTTAATGATATATTGACAGTTAACAACCGTCAAAAATCCTTAACATATGCATTCTTGATAGTCAGAAAAACTGTCAAGAACTTTTGTTGTAATACACGCATTCAACCGAAGCCATAATGATGAGATGATATTGGTCTAGTGATATACACATTACATCTACATATATATATATATATATATACACTTACCACTGAAACATGAAACTATAAAGTGAGTCTATGTAAATTTGTCAATTGTAAAGTGAGTCTATGCAAATTTGTCATTGTCCATAGTCTAAGTCTAAGAAAGGTTCTTGATGTTGTTCTGTTTGTTATATTTCAAAAAACAAAAACAAAAAAAAAGTCTAAGAAAGGTGGGACTGCTTACACTGTGAGGATCAATTAATGTATTTAATTATGACGAGGATTGACTAATTGAGAATTAGTCTGGTGTTTAATTAAAAGAATGACACTTGATGATCTTGACAGGTGAGATCTTAGGTGTCTTTTTATGAATTAATTATTAATGGGGAAAATTATATAAAAACCAAAATCTTAGACTTGAAAGTCTCCACATGCACAGGAGGAAGCTGCTCTTCATATTTCCTTTCTCTTGCTCAATCAATCATTCAATACACAACCAAGTAAAGCTCAAATATTGATTAGCCCCCACTACCATCACCGAGCTCTAACTAATCTCCATAAAATTACGAAATTGTATATAACTCAAGGTGATCCCACACTTGAATTATCGTATATTTTGTAGTATTGCTCCGCTTTATTGTTCTACTGTGACATACAAAGCTACTAATGTGAAATCAACAACATAGACTTTGTAACTCTCAGTCATTGCATGTTTGATAAATAACCCAAGAAAATGTTAACATTGCTAAACCATAAGCCACGTGTGTATATATATATATTCAAATGAAGACGTCCTGATATAACTTCATGAGGATATTGAATATGAGCCATTAGTTTTACATGTTTTAACGCAAGTGTATATGTACTTATCAAAACTAATGGTCCACATTCAATATCCTCATGAAGTTATCCGTATAAAAACGGGACTATATATATATATTGATTAATCCATTCGGGTGGTTAACAATATTTATTTCATGGGGCCGGGGTTCCGTTCTGGTGCAAACTCAATTAATTCAATGGTGTGGGGCAAATCAGTCACGTGTTAGGCGCTATCATCAGCTCCAAGGTTGACCATATTCCGGGTCCACTACTGATCAGTTTATGGTATACAAGAGAGATTGACACAGACGGACAACTAATACACAGTTACACACACAACAATTTGCAGTCCCCTAAATTTTGAATTTTTTTTTTTGCTATATAATATTACTGAAAAGTGTCACAATCAGCAGTATGAGATAATCTTTTTAAATTGGACTAATTGCACAAACGTCCCCTAAGTTTAGGCGTAATTGCATGCATAAGGAACTTTTACCCGTAATTGCACAAATATCCCCTACCGTTAGTTGACTTCCGTTAACTCTAACCGTTGACCACATTTTTAACCCACAATGATTAAATTGCCCCTAGTTATCTATTTTATTATTTAAATTAATAATAATAAAAATCCAAATCCATCAATTCCACAACCAGTTAATCACATCCATTTAAAAAAAAAAAAAAAAAAAATTAGAACTTCAAGGGTGGATTTTTAACTTTTGAGGTTGAAGTTCTAATTTTTTTTATAAAAAAAAAAATGGATGTGGTTAACTCGTTGTGGTATTGATGGATTTTGGTTTTTATTTGTGGATTTGATTTTTGGTTGTTGTTGAGGATTTTAGTTTTGGTTTTTGTTAGTTAAGTTTATTTTTTAAAATGATTGATTTTGTTTTTTTTTTTCTTTGTCTTTTCTGTTTCGTTTTTTAATTATTAATTTAAAAATAAAATAGGTAACTAGGGGCACTTTAGTTACTGTGGGTTAAAATTGTGGTCAACGGTTAAAGTTAACGGAAGTCAACTAACGGCAGGGGATGTTTATGTAATTATAGGTAAAAACTCCATATATATGCAATTATACCTAAATTTAGGGGACGTTTGTGCAATTAATCCTTTTAAATTTACTAGCTACTTAGCTAGGACTATTTTTTTTTTTTTTTTGATGGAAATAGCACCTGAAAATCTGGAAAACCAGATCCAGGGCAAGGTTACAACCAATCTGGGACTCCACAAATAAACCTAATTGAGCACAAGCCCAGAACAGAGTCCCACAACGGGAGAAAAACGCCCACACAAGAGTGGGATTACAACCAAAACATAAAACAAACACAAATAAACACACAAGCTGAAACTGATCCGGAGGAGAGACCCAAACCGTCGGAGAAGTCCCACCCATGACGTCGCCGTCGGAGATGCCGATCAAAACCTCCAAACCACCATGCCAATCAAACCTCCATCAGTAACAAAGCCCGACTCCGCAAAGCAAAAACCGACCAAGCCAAAACCAAGATCAGTGAGAGGAAGACATCGAAGCTGCCGGCGGTGCCCCGGCGGAGAGGATGGGGTCGGACGAACTCCTAAACCACCGATCAAGACAACTCACACCGAATCACACCAGATCTGGCCGGAGATTGGCCGATCTAACGGCTGCCGTTGTCGCTTGGACAAAACATCTCTCCCTGTGACGCAAGAGAGATTTCCAGGCGACGGACAGGGCCATCATAGCAGCGCCGGTGTCCCCCATCTGACCGGAAAGACCAAGCAAAGGGAAGAAGAAGAACCATCGCCGCCGGCTCCCGCTGCCACAGCGAGAAACCGGCGACGGAAAGGGAGAACTACGCCTGAGAGGAGGAGAAGAAGAAACGAACCAGAGAGACAGAGATTTGTGTTGGATAGTTGGAGAAGAAGAACAGTATCAGAGAGAGAGAGAATAAAATATCTCACCGACTCCCCGTATCCAGATTTTGAGTATTTTCTTTAGCTAGGACTATTAATCAACCCAAAATTAACAACTCTAGAACACCACACAACGTGTCTCGGTGGTTATTACAAATTTTATTAATAAAATAATGTCTCAAGTTCGAATCGTTGCTTCACAAGTGATGTAGAAGACTTTTTAATATAACAAAATTGAGAACTCTAGAAGGCTGTTTATTATTATATGATAATCATCTTCAGTTAACTAAATTACTACAAGCTGAAAATTAAAGGGGAACATACCATGGGAATATATATATAGAGTTCATGTTCACCCTTTTCATGGCCTAATGACCAAACCCTAGATACATATATCAAAGAAAGAGAGAAGAAATTAAATAAAGCAAAGAGAAGAGATAATCATATATGGAGAAAATTAAAGCTCTCTAATATTACATAAGTAAACTCCTAATTATTGCAGCCTCAGCACTAGTGTCGTCTATTGAAGCCAAAAGCTCAGCTAACCGGTCGCTTAAATCATCCACCTCTCTGTGTAAGCTTCTAATGTAATCACAAGTCTCCTGTAAAACTCTTGAAGCTGACACCTGCACCCCCAGAATTAATCGATACAATTACTATCAATTTGTAATAATAGTAATAATAACAACGGTAACAATAATATTCATGGATTATTATTTGAAGTCAATTTCAATATTGAAGCATGTTAGTCCCACACAGCCTCATCAAGTTGTTGTTGCACCAAAAGAAAATAAATGAGGCAGCTGTGGCCTGTGAGATGTATAGGGATATATGACTTATCTGAAACAAATAAAGCTAGCGCAAATGAAAGCCACACAAAATTTGAATTCCCTTACAAGTGGACAAAGATAGCTAGACACAAAGAAAGAAGAAGAAGAAAAAAAGAGAGACCAAAGTAGTTAATAATTATAACCTTGTTGGAACGCCTAGCTCGAAGCTCAGGAATAAGTTGTTGTAACTTTGCAACGAGATCGCTGATCTGTTCATCACTGATCCTCGAAGCACCTGAAGTCTGTCTCGACTGTGATCTTCTGCTAGACATTGTTGCTATATGACAATATATATTTAAATATGACGACAAATGACTATATATAACGAGATAGAAATAGAAATAGAGAGATGGCGATGATCTGACAAAGATATATATATATTTTTTCTATCTATAAGAAGAGTATGGAAAGAGAGAGTGGGAGAGAGATGTGAGAGTGAAGAAGAAGATGGAAGACAATATATAAAATGAGAGTGCATGGGATAAAGAAGTGGGCAATGGAGTTTATTAAATAGGGTTTTTCTAGAGAGAGAAAGAGAAAGGAATCAATAAGTAAAGATACGCCATACTGCTGTCCTTCTCTCTGTGTTCCCAAACTGGGGTTAGTGTTCAAGTGGGTTAACCCAAATGTGCTTGTTTATCCACCAACGAACCGGCCCTCTCTGTGTCAGTCCAAGCAGCACACCCACGTTGTCTTACTCTTTCTTGTCATTTTAATTTACAATTTTTTTTCAATTATATATATACATAGTCATACACATTTTATTTTATTTTTTGAAAGAGATACATAGTCATAAAAATACTTGTCATTATTTAACCATTATTATTTTCTCCAATATTATAAAAAAATAAAAATAAAATAAAATAAAATAAAATAAAAAAAGACGTTTTATAAATAATAAAAATTTCTTCAAGGTATACGTGATGAGGGAGAGATTGAGATTGTTGACCATGAGTCAGTCAGTCATATGTGAATGTGAGTATATACTATATACCATGATCATCCTATAGGATATAGCTTCCATACTCTTTCCATAATTTAGGTCACGACAGGGCACGTGCTGTCTCGTACTCTCTGCAATTAGTATTATTACACCGAACCCGATTCCTCGGCCAGATTTCCTTTGCTTTAATTTATTATAATTATGTTATTTAAAATTAATTAATCGTATCTATATATCTATCTAAATTGGACCAAGGCTTTTCACCACCGTTGAAGTTATTAGTCACTTATACAATGTATAGAATCTCACTTCCAAGTTTTATTATTCTCTGTTGCATGTAATTAATTAATTCAAATAAGAATATATTATTAATAAATTGATTGTAAATGTCGAGTTTTATCATTTATGTGTGCACGTGACATGTATATATATATATTTTTTCACATTTTTCCGGCGAGATTCCTGGTACATAGAAGCCTGTTTGTGGACGGAACCAGTACTGGATGGATTGGACAGAGTAAATTGTTGGACTGAGCCATCACATCGTTACACTAATTACAAAAAATTAGTATTAATATAAGCATAAGTTAAAGCATAATATTATTTATTTTCAGTCTTGCATGTCTTAGTAGGCAAGAGAGAATCGGTAACACCCCATTAGTGGGATTTGTTTTTTGTTTTTTGTTTTTTTTTTTTTGTTTTTTTGTTTTTTTTTGTTTTTTTTTTAACTTAGGATAACACATATTTTGGATATGTTTGGAAGTGTTTATTGTAAGAATTTATTTAATATATGAAAGAAGGAAATTTTTATTCCAAAAACAAGACAAGACTACAAATCCTGCATGGGTGCATGTTTATCATTGTTTAGAACCAAATTCTTCACACAATAAGGCGGTAAACTTCTTCTAAACCTCCAAACATACATATAATTTGATCCATTCTTCATAGATAAATTTGGGATTTACGATCCTAGGTAAGTTCGGTTATGGATTTTTGGATTTTTTCTATCAAATAGGAAGGACTTTAATTTGCACAAAATATATTTGTAATAAGTAATTGCTTTATGGGTCTTATATATCTCTATCCATATGCACGAAGGTGATATCATATAACAAAGGAGATTCTTATTTGTACAAATGATACTTGGAATAGAATGGAGAAATTAACCATAGCCTTATCTACCACGACCAAACTCTTGGAGGGAGTTAATCATAACAGTGAATTAAAATAATTATTAAAAATCTAAGCTATATATTTGGAGAGAAATTCATAATTAGAAAGAAAAAAAAAAAAAAAAAAAAAAACGGGAGCAAGGACAAAATTAATGAGTATAGCAGCGTGAAATTGAGCCGATTCCGTAAGAAGAAAAACGAGTCCCTTTCGAAAAGGCAAAGCATCAGCAATATCCGGAGGATTAAAAGGCATTGAGTTTCGGCAGCCATTACAATACTTTTTTTGATTGCGAATCACCATTAATTACCACGCCAACAACTTTGACTTTGTAGTTTAAACCAGGTAAATTTTATTCACTAGTAGCTTTTTTTGTTCTATTGTTCTTTTGTTTTGTTTTGTTCCTCTCAACACGCATTATTGCATTTGTTAGTTTGTTAACATTATTTACTCTATAGGACTAGAGAGCAATCCTTGGCTTTATTAAAAAAAAAAAAAAAAAATTCACAATTCAAAGCATTTGATAGGCCATTTACTGTACGTTTAGAATGCATTGCATATATTTACTCTTTAAAACTGAAGTTAATACCATAATTTCAAAGATACGAAACAATTATTACATTTTAATGGTTAAATTTATGACTTCAATATCTATCAATTTATTAAAGAAGAGTTACGATAACCCTTAAACTAGACTTAAATTTAAATCAAATAGATGGATGTACATTGAAGTTATACATTTTAACTCAAAATTTCAAGTTGATTTAAAGTGACACTAATTTAATATATATATATAAATTAAATTTTAGGCAAATTTATATATATATATATATAATTTTATTAATTTTTTAATCCTTAACATGTGCCATAAGAAGTTAATTAGAACACATATACATTAAGACAACCCTTTGAATATTTATCGGTTACTTGAAGAACTGCTTTATTTTTTCTTTTTTTTAACAATATCTATTAATCCGGGATCATGTATTTTTTTGAAAGCTTTCGCCATTAATAGGATTTGAGCCGTTGATATGTGATTTATTTAAGTACTGCTTTCTTTAATTGAACAAATTTACAGTATAATACAGAAAAAAAAAAATACAAAAACTTGCTAAATAAGATCGATTAATTATAATGTAATTATATATATATATATAAAGAATTATATACTTCAGAAAACAAATATATATTGTTATAATTAGTCAGAATGTAATAGTTGACTAGTTATGTAATACATAAGGCTACAAATGAGAAAGCATCCTGTGCTATGCACACGGCATATATCAAGAAGATATATATTGATCATCTGATTTCCACTTCAAAGACTCGTCTAAAGAAATAAATTTTATTATTTTTATTTATGTACTTATTTCTCAATATTATTCTTCATTTTTTTATTGTTGCTATTTTAAAATCCACTGCATATATAATACTCAGAATCTCAGATCGATCATAAGCCAACCTGAATGATTGTCCCCCACTGCCGGTCCTATACTGCTATATATATAGGAGTAATTAATTGCGAATATTGTTAATGTCAAATTTCACATTCTACAAACTAATTATTAGCTCTACCTTGCAAGTAATTTGTAATATTGTACAAATTACATAGTAAAGCAACTGTGTTTCGGTCCTTGTCTGCTCTCTGTTTTTACTATTTAATTCACACTCACTATTTACTATTAATTGTTTTCACTTTTCACTCATACATGTTTATTTATATATATATATATCTATAATCTTTCTATTGTCAGTTCGTCATGACAATAAATATATCAGGATAACGAATATAGACCATAGATTATAGAAATTTTTTGACAAATATATCAGGACGAAGAATGTGAATCATAGATTATAGAGAAGTTTTCACAAGTGCATACATCTTTATATCAAGACGAACTGATAATAGAAAAATTATATATATATATATATAGAAAATTAAAATTTTAAAAATTGTCATATTTCATATGGAGGTCGTACTGAGATTTTCCAAGCTTTTCTATAAATATACAGGTACACTTAATAATGTGATCTTCGCAAACTTTTAATTGTCTTCATGTTCGTGAGTTTTTTTCTTCTTCCAGCATGTAATATATAACATAAATTTAATAGATGATATGTACGTGCATTATGTTCACATTTGAAATTAAAAATGTATCACAAATGCATTTATTTCCACACTCTCATGTGAAGCATTGAAAACTGCTTTCGAAAATGTATATGATCGGAGAATTAATGATATGTTTGATTGATCACATGCATAAATATAATTTTTATGAAAATAAGATATATACAAAATTTTGCAACTAATATATGCGGTAGTTGATCAATTTTTAATGCATATATTGGCCTTTTATATAACTTAATAAATTCTTCAACAAATATAAGAGGATGTATTAATTATAGCTGTTTTTTTTTATGGTGTGATATGTACATTCGTGTTGATTGTTATCTTTTATTTACGATAATGATCCATCTATATATTTTGATGAATTGAATAAATGATCTTAGACTCAGTAGTGGTTTGTGAATGCCCCTAACTTCTACAATTATACTCGACTATTTTATGAGGTTGTAAGTTCGAATCGTGTCCATCTCTTTTAAATTCCTTGAAAGTAATATAATATAAGCTCAATTGATGATTATCATATATATCGTAGCTTTAGACTTTGGAGGCTATCTAAATCCAGAATAAGATACCTTAATAATTAAAAAAAATCCAGAATAAGAGACAAGCCGTAATTAAAACGATATATTCCAAAAGAACATAATCAAATCTGCTCCATTGATTGAGAGTGATTGTTGGGATTTTGATACATGATATATTATTTGATGGAGACACCCTGTGGCCTGTTCTGTTCTATCTCATTGATTTATGGGTACTATAGGTTTAAACACAAATTTATCTATAAAAGAAAGAAACGTCCAATTAACATATACTCTATAAATAAACATGTTTATCGAAAATAAATAAATAAATAAATTTGTCAAAGCTGTGATGATCGAGGAGGTGCAGATGCAAGTTCCATATATCCCACGTTAAATTAGGTATGTTTGTCAAAGAAAATTTGTACATTTCTCTTTGAAAATGTTTGAGATATCATGGATCGAAGATCACATGCATATAGAGATGGAAAAATTATCCACGGATACAGATATCCGTAAGAATCCGCTCCATTTAAAATAGAGATGAGTACTATTATTTCGGGGACAGAGCGGGGATAGAAGTCATCCTAATATCCATTTTATTATCGAGGATGGGGATGAATATCGTATATGGATATCTATCTCCATCCAGATCCATTATAGATTTTAATATTTTAAATATATAAAAATATATTATGTAATTATTAATTATAATTATATAAGTTATTATTAATTTTTATATTTAAACTTTATTAGATGTATTTGTTTCTCTTTAAATGGATAAAATGTACTGTTACATATGTTAGTTATATTTTTTATTTTGTAAATCATACAAATTTAAAGTTTTTTCATCGGATACGAATATAAACAGAGTGGGGATAAATATCTCTATCTTAATTAACGGATTATCCGAATCCGCCCGGCTCACTTAGAAATAGGGATGGATATATATATATATATATATCAAACGGATACGGGGATGGATATTGGGGTATCCATACCCAATCCAATACATTGCCATCCCTACATGCATATATGTTTTGGTTAATTTACATTGCATTTACATGCCTGTTATTTGACCTTTTAACTGCATTCAGATTCATTAGTATATATTTATATATATATACACTGTTATTATTGGTAGCTGCTTATATGTAGTCATATTCTGCCGAAGAATTAAAGGTCTGTGGCTCACACTTCATGGTACAATTTGGCAGCTATATATATAATGTATCAATTTTTATTATATTTTATATACAATGATTATATATATATTATGGTATTTTTAATCGTATTTGCAGGTTGATAATTCGTGTACAGAAATTCGGCCAACTAATTTTTACTAAAATTAATGATCTACTCGACATCTCTAGGGTGTGTTTGTTAGGGATGAAAGGCGAGAGGAAAGAAAAGGGTGGAGGTAAAAGGGCTAAGAAAATGGGGAAATATGTGTTTGGTATGGAGAGAAAAATTGAAGGGAAGAGTGGGATGAAAAAATCATAGCTGGGACCCATAAATTTTAATCCTCCCAGAAGTGAAAGGGAATTGGAGGGAAAGAGTGAAGGCTTTTTGGGTTGATTTAAAATTACAAAGTTGTCCATTTTTTTTTAATATATAAAATAAAATATAAGGATAAAATAGTAAAATTGATAAAATAAAATAAAAAAATCTTTTTTTTCCTTCCTGTTTACCAAACAGCTTGAGGTAAAATTATTTTCTTTCATTCCCTTATGTTTTTTATCCCTCCAAATCTTTCTATATTTCCTATTTTCTTTCCTCCCTACCAAATACACCCTTAAGTCACCATTTCAAAATGTGGAGACAGGTTCAAGTAGAGCTGAGAGCTGTACCTTTATTTTTTTAAAGGTATTTCATTAGATATTTATATCAAGTACTAGAATATTATAACAACCATTAATTCGATAATATTTCATAATCCAGCAAAACAAGTGATTTGAATTTTTAGTACATGTGCTAATCGTTGTCATTTGTCAACTTGTTGATTATTGTCTCGTGGTTAACTTCCTCTAATTAAGCTAGATTGGTTACAAATTTACAATCCGTTATTAACAAAGCACTTGGGCACTTCCCCTTTATCCATTAAATCTTAAAGTGTGGAGGAGATTCCTCTTTCCTATTATGGAGAGTTACATTCCATACCATTCTTGTAATGATTTATTTTATTAGATTGACTCATGATTCAATTGGTGTCAGATTTCAAAAAAAAAAAAAAAATAGCACATTTTAATTAAGTAAAAACCATTGAAATTAAAGAAGTGATTAACACATTTTAATTACTTTTTTAATCCCATTAAACATGCACATATAAGGCTGCATAAACATTACTCTATAGACTATAAGACAACATAAAATGAAAATTAGGCAAGGATGTACTTTAATTCAAAGTTCTAACCAAACTTTGACCACATTATATATTCACACGAGCTTTGACCTAATTGACATATGGGCTAGTTTGGTATCACTGTAACTTTTCTTATAATCACTGTTAGAAGTGCTGAAAGAATAATCAACTGTGAAATATAGCTCAAAACCTGATATATATATATATATATATGTTTGGTAATTTTATTACAAAAGTACTGAGATTAGTTACAACTACTAAATTAGACATAATTTTAGAACCATATTTCCTTTTTTTTTTACATTACTTATATAATCAATTTTTAAATAGAATGTTTAAATTAGAAAAAAAAAAATCCATAAGATCAATAAAAATATTTTTAAAAGATCAAATCAGTATTTAAGTAGAATATTTAATTTAAAGATTAAATAAGGTATATAAATTATTTTAATTTAATTTCAGAAAGATAATAATGATATTTTAAAATATTCATTAAATACCGAAATAGATTATTCCATAATCACTTTCAAAAAGTAACCATTCATCTACTTCTCAAAATCATTGTAGTTTTATCAAACACCATTTTCTGTCAAAATTATAAAATAAGCTGATTTTAATTAACTTTTACACGGTGTTCTTAATTTAGATTGTTCAAAGAGAATAGTGGTTTGCCCCCTTACACCTACATCATGAGATTGTATGTTTGAGTATGTTTCTCTCCTTAAATCTCGAATTATTGTTGTATTTTAAAAAAAAATATTGATACTCGGTTCTCCAATTAATTTCAAACGATTTCTGCATCCTTGATCTCAATCAAAATTTATTCTATTTAATTTATTTTTTTATATATATATAAGTCAATTTGATTATTATATTTTCAATCTACTATTGAAAAATGAATTATATATAAGTTATGAATCAATAAGTTTATGAATTGGCTATCCATATATGATTTTCAGCATGTTTTAAATAAAAAGCCAGCTAGATTTTCCAAGAAGCTTCAAATAACCGAGAGAAACATACTTATATATTTTTAGAAAATATATATATATATGCATTTGCGAATTACCAATTTTGAATTTTTCCCTAGTTTACCAAATAACAAGAACAACAATTATTTTCAGGATATGAGAGCTCAACCGTGTTTTAACCGGAGACCTCTGGTTCCTGTTGATCTGCATTCCCTATTTATATAGTAGGATGATAAATAAATAAAAAACCATCCTAATATCCTATTTTGTTTACATGAAATTATATATAGCTAAAATTAATCTCCTCCAATATCTTAACTTCTTACTTCTTCTTTTTTTAATTATAATATTGAACCCTTTGTTTCTATATTATTCTCCCAAAATGGCACACTATTTTCCATCTCATTTATATGCATAAAACATCAATATTGTTGCGTTAGAAATGGACACTAAATATATGCAAGCTCATTCTAGTTGTGTTTTGAATGGTTTTGTTATGAATAAATATGTCTTCATATATATATATATATATATATATCACGTAATGCATGCTCTGATGCTCAATCAAATTAAATTAATTAAAACAAACGATTTTAGATGATATTAATTAACAATTTAAGCAAATGTATAAGAATTTTATTAGCTAATTTTGGTTTCTGATAACCCTGATTAAAAAAAATAATAAAAAATAAAGAATACGTGACATTAAGGAAAAAAGAAAAGTATGCCCATGGTTTTGAGTTAGTAATTTAAGATCATATAGTCTCACCCCTCATTAAACAACTAAAGTGAAAGGTTATATTTATTCAAAATTGCATTTTTTTTTTTCCAAAAAAAAATAATAAATAAAACCTATTATAAATTAAGGAGTTGGTGTAAAAGGATATGACTTGAATCTACATTTTTGTTGATGTAGATGTGGAAGACTTAGGGCCTTTCGGTATTATTCTCAACTTTTGTTTTCTAATTTACAAAATGCAAAAATATATATATATATATATATATATATAATATACGCTCGTTAGGTGTTTTTATTTTGATAAAATCTAAACACTGAGAAAGATGAGAACTATTCTCAGTTTAACGAACATAAATTGAAAACGTCTAAATTGTGTTTTCAATGTTTTTCAAACTGTGTCATACAGTGGCTAAAATTCATCCACAAACTTATCATTTAATAATTTATATTTTGTTTAGTAAATCAATTTAACACTGGATTTAGCTATTAATATATCGGGTTTAGCTACAATATAATCGTATAGTTGCCGGTTGAAGAATATACATTGTTACATTAGATTTTAATCCAAGGGTCCATAAAATTCAAACGTTTAAAAAATAAAAAACTAAAGAAAATTTCGAGAAAAGTTGACACAAAATCCAAATGCCATTAATCCAGCCGTAACCTCAACATGTGCAATAACAATTGTGAATGAGAAAGATGATAATGAAAAATACCAAACCAGTCACATGAATATATAATTCCAGAAGGTCAGTGTCACATATTATTAGCAGAACAAGCCATTGCAAATAAGCTCCAAGAGCTGACCAATTAATTCATATTTCATAATATATATCATGCATGCATGTACTTCAACATCCAGACACCCCGCCACTACATTTTCGTGCCCTTTCCATGATAATTCTCCATCACCATAAATTCAGTGTCTTATGATCAGCCCGGCCAATTGCTAATCCTTTAAATTTTTTCAACAATCATCGTTAATCCAACTCAAAATTTAACATGTATATCGTTAAACCTGATTCATGATCCATAAAAAATTATCTTAACGATGTTGCATGTATGTTTAAAATGTAAAATATTCAACTGAAAATAAGCATACCCTCGTGAAAAGACATGTACCAACACATGTTAAAGTTTTGAAGAAATAAAAAGCGAATCAAAAGTCATATTTATTATTTTAAGACACCGAAAACCATGCATTGATATACATATATCGTGGAAGCCGAAAATGGAACACCACACATTGGAAAGAAAGAAATTAAACAT
Organism: Acer campestre; assembly: GCA_954870605.1. Lineage (NCBI taxonomy): Eukaryota > Viridiplantae > Streptophyta > Magnoliopsida > Sapindales > Sapindaceae > Acer > Acer campestre. Next base: position 27,741,437 of record OX940806.1, on the reverse strand, counting down.
TAGATTCATGCATGGTCGACGGTCATGACTCATGTGATTTTAATTGGTTTTTTTTGTTGTCTTGTCAAAGCAAATATTGGTGCCAATTCGTTGAACTGACCAGTTACCACCCAACAAAGGAACCTAGCTAGCTAGCAAGCAAGCAAAACAAGAAGACACAAGTACGTGGTTTAATAAAATTAACTTGAAAAACAAAAAACAAAAAAAAAAAAAAAGCACACAACTTGTGTCACTGCATATTACATGCCTTACCATGTGGGTTGTTTAATGTTTTCATTCTCTTGTAATTATAGTTGAGACAATTTGAAGACTTCGAGTTTCATGCATTCCAATCTAAGATCTTCTTCCAACGTCTCAAAAGTCAGCATTCACTGCATTCACATATGTTTAATTTATCCACTGTACTCTCTATTTCATCTTGTGATTACTGTACTCTTCGATCAAAACCTCTTCTCATCACTCAAGATCTCTTGTACAACCACAAAAAATGCTATCAGCTAAACTAGCTGTCTCGCCAGGGACGGAGGTAAGGGGGTTGACAAAACAATTGGTTTTCAAACAAATAAATGACAAAAAAAAAAAAAATCTCTTAAATATATATATATATATATAATTTTCATTTTGTAAAATTTTACTTTTCCCCTCTAAATATTTTATTTTACTACATTAGCCCCCACATAAAGTTTTATGGATCCACCCCTCGCTGTACCCACATGTACACATTGGAACATGGCTGGTTTACTCAAAAATATTAATCACAACAAAGGAAATAGGGATGGGCGTGGGGCCACATTGAGGAGGGGGAGGGCCACCCCCACCCCCACCCCCACCCCCATTCCTCAACCCTTTTCCACATTCCCACATTTATAAATGGGGGCTACGTTTGCCCCCACACCTACCATCAAAACCCATTTGGGGTCAAAATTTGCCCTCAAAATCCCATGGGGTCTGTGGGGGTGGGCTCTATAGGGAAACACCCATCCCTAAACGGAAATGATAATCAACAAAATCGAAAGAGTAGGACAACGTCTGAAAGTATCGGAAAAAACAGAATTGCAACGGAGAGTAATATAGGGAATTGTAGCAAGAAATGGGAACAAAGTGAAAAAATGGTGATTAACTAGGGTTAACGGCAGGTAGCACATGTTATGTTTGTGTGAAATGAAACTTGACATGCAAATTATTTAGGATGTGTCATGTGTGGATACTTGTTGATAGTGCAGACAACTGAAACGGTTAGTGAAAGCAAGTCACAGTCAGTGTCTCAAACCCAATAGGTTGTTTTTTTGCCTGATTATGCATGTGATTATTGTTCCTCTATCGTTTGTAGGGTCATGTCTTATGGCATCATAGGTCCATAATTGGGTTTCACAACCTATCTTTTCTTCGCAATAAATGTTTCTGTCTTCCATTTCATGTCCCTTCACAATTTTTTTTCTTTTTTATTGTACAAGTCAAAAAGTATCACTTTCCTGATTAGTATATACCATGTTCAAAATTGGCCGCCTCATCGAATCCTACGATCTTAGAAATCCAACAAACCTCCTTAGAAAACTTGAGTTCAAAACTGGATCTTTCACTGAACCCTATAATCTTAAAAATCCCCTAAACCCACTTAGTAAACCCAAGTTCGAAACTAGAACTCTCGCCAAATCCCCCATACCTGCTTAATAAACCTAAATTTGAAACCGGAGCCCTTGTCGAACAATACAATCTTTAGAAAAGAGGAAACTGAAACTAAGACATTTGACCATATAAATACCTATGAAGGGATTCGAACCTCACACCTTATGGAAGCAAACTACATATCTGATCATTCAGGTAGCCCCTAGTTGGTATCCGTCAATTATCTTTCTTTTTTTCACCATCTTCCAACCATGTTTCGTTAAGTTGTTGACTTAGTTTTATTTTAGCTGAAGCTACTTAAAACCCAACATCTTTTTAATAAATAAATAAATAAAACACTAAGATGATACTGAATTATTCAACATGTATCCCTAACACCCACTGACAGGGGAGGAGACAGGCGGGGGGCGCCATGGCCCCTCCAATCAAAATATTTTCAACAAATTTTTCATGTTCAAGATTTCATAATGTGTTATATAAGTAAAGATATATATGACCCATCCTATTATTTTAATTATTATAAGCATAATTATTACCCTTTAAAGTCTGACTCAACCAATATATCTAAAAAAGTTTGATGTGAGACAGCATTATCAACTATAAGTCTATGACAATAACCGTTTTAAGAAGAAATTATTCATATGTTCCTATTTAATAATGTATCTAATGAACAAATATCATGGAAATTATTAACCATGATCACTAAAAAATACTGGATGTGATAGATTATTTACTAAAGTAGTATGTTTATTTTATGAAACATGTAACATAAATGTTTCAGAATGAATGCTCGTTCCATTAGGTCGAACTCACCAAAATAATTTTACAATTAAACAGAATTATTGGACATGTATATATTTTATATATGTTGCAATTGATTATCAATTACAAGAATTAAATATGAGTATATATTCAATTATAAATGATTTTTTTAGATTTTAAAGAGTGACATTTTGATTCATAAAAATTATGTTTATTTTATTTATTAATTTATGAGACTTAATAATTTAGTTTTTAAATATTAATATATTTATCTTGCATAATTAAACTTGAATTTTTTTTTTAAGCCAAAATCTTGACTTCGGCCTTATGACCCACAACAACGAGATTGTAAGTTCAAATCATATCTGCTCCTCCGACTCCCAAAAGAATAGGTTTGGGTATAATCCACAATTTTACATTGTAATCTTTTCAATCCTGCATCTGGGAATAGACCGTTCAGGTTTAGTGTTGCTAAATGCAACACACACATTCCAATTTCCAAGTACATCCACTTCACAACTAAGTACTGTACAACCTCTCCAATACACAAAAGTTGATATCCATCGAATACAGGCTTGGGTCTATTTCTCTATAAAATACATAAACTGAGATCATCATGGCACTGTCTTTGTAGTTGTGTTTAACACTTTAACCCCCCTTCAACAGATACAGTATATCTATACTCCAGCCCCCTAAGAAGAGAAAAATCCAATGAAGTATGAGTTTTAGATTTTCGTAAGATATCGAGAAATATGGAATTATGGACTTCCGTTCTGCCACCGTGTATAAGTTATAACTGATCTTTGTTAAGTTGTACATGATAATAGTGACTTACACCAGTTATGGAATTTCTTTCTTGCCAATCCAGCTCTTGCTCGATAAATTACGGGAAGCATTTCATTCTCTGCAAAACGACAGGACACAAGTTCAACTCGAGTACATATTAATAGCATCTGCAGTATATTTCATGTATCAGTAAACCATAACTCCATATAACCTGTCTTTCAATTTCAATTGCAGATGCAGTAAGCCTTCGTTTCAAAACTGACCTCTCGTTTTCACAGCTCTCCGTCTCTGTATCTGAAAGCAATAAAATACAGCATGAAATTTCATGATTAAATTGCAATTTCTGATTTATTCTTTTTGTTGTGGGAAACTACTGAAAAACTAGAGATAGATTAACAAGACAGCTTCCATGCTCATACTAACACTGAGGGGCTGCATTGCATAAGAGTAATTCTTTTATTTAAATAAAGTATAAAGGAAAAAAAGGTAGAAAATGTCAAAATGTAATCGAGTTTTCTTTATTTGCTTATTGTTACAGACTTACTATTGACATGTTCAGGCCATCTCATTCTAGAAAAGAAACCCTTCTTTCAATATAGAGAACTTCTAATAAAGTTACAAAAATAGCTAATAATAGTCGACCATATTGTCTGATATGAGCAACAGTATACTGCAATAGATTTAACAGTAGAAGGATATTTTTCTCATTATCTGGTTCCTATACTTGGGTAATATAGAAAATTATATTAGACTAGAAATTGGATGAAGAAGAAATGCTGTGTCAAACAGGCGGATGACCAAGCTGCAAAAACAAACAGATTACAGCTAATGGTTATCCTGGTTGCAAAGTAATGAATTGGCTGGTTCCGACAATATAAAATCAACTCTTTTTACAAGCTCTCCTGAGTTTCAGGAAAATTTTGATATGGACATTGAATCAACTTACTAAAAACACTTCTGGTAAGAGGGCTTTTCCTAGGCATAGATTCTAAAATTCTTAAACAAGTATTGTGCGTATGTTTTGGTCATTGCTCAATACCAAATGAGCTGATTTTGGATGTATGTCAAACACATCATACAATGCTCAGAGTCATTAACAAGATAATTCCAAAAGAGAGAAATCATCGTACTGTTCCAAACATAACAAAAAATAAGCAACATAGTTGGAACGTAAAATGAAGAGAGTTGTGAAGATAAGGAATAGAACAAACCAAGCATTTGGCATTCGTTACATTATAATGCTTTGTTATTTCATATCTTTGAAAAACAGAGGATAACAAATCATATTACTAGATATGATACCCGGTATCATTGAGTTCATTACGAGTAGTATCTACGACATTATGGTTATCGACTTACCCCATAGTCAACACAATTAATTACCGGTGAACTTATATATGGTGGTGTATCCATGGGAAATCAGAAGTACAGAAGGGACAGCTGAGATGAAAAACCAGAAGCAAAGTAAAAGGGGGAGAGAAGACCAGAGCATAAAAGATCAAGGTTTATGTTTTTCTCAAATCAATTCTATTGTTACAAAAATTAAATCACGACCTAAGCAAGTTACCACAAACTAAAAAATAAGAACAGGATGCCTATTTCTCACCATAATAGTATGAGGACAGGATTGTGATGCGCTCAGTTGGCTGAAAGCAAGAACATACAGAATAATTAGCTCAGTGGTAACGAAGCAGTGACAGCATTGTTGACAATCTCAATTAAATTAATATAATCATCTCATAAGCGGACTAACATACAAATCAATCTTAAGAAAAGAACAGAGGTAGTTTTATAACATGTAACTCTTTCGGTCTTGTTAAGTAACCGCTTTGACCTAAACACTTAAAACTTGTAGGTTAGGACTCAAATGTTAATATTCAGATTCAAGTGTAAGATCCCTCATGTGGAAGACCAACAGGCTTGCCACATGGCCAAGCCCAAACATACACAGATTCAAACACAAATATAATTAAATGAAGGGACCCAAACCCGGACACTCCAAATAAAATCAGCTTTGATCCTAAAAAGTTTAAGCTTGTAGGTAAATACCCAAGATTATAATATTTAAGCACTCTAACGTTACAAGTCTATTTATTTATGAAACATCAAAGTCAGGGACGATGGACTGATTCTTTGCTCTGCTTCTTGTACAAAGTATTACAAGTAAGAGTAATACCCTGCTACTAAATTAATCCCTTCAAGAACACGAGTAAGAGATTAAATGCAAAAGGTGGAGAAAATCACAAGATGATACTTAAGATTTTTAACTTTCAACCGAATCTGCCTTGTCTATCCAAATTACATCGCTAGAGAAGGGCAAATGTATCACCTGTGACGTGTATGAGTGAGTATGACATCACTGTTTTCTTTTATGTCAAATTATTATAACTAAGAAGCAAACTTTAATAACTGTTATATACGATGGATGCAACCAAATGATTTAGACTCCCAAATTATCACTCGTCCATGTGATATATATCCAGTCCAAATGTGCAATCTCAATGCTTCATTCCCAGGTTCTAGAATTAAGAATGGGTTGAAAACATACCATTACAAAGATCCCCTCACGTCGAGTAGGGAGTTGCTCAAGCTTTCTCAAAGTCTCATCGCCTTTAGTAACTTTACCAAATATTGCATACTAAAGTGCATCAATGTCATTAGTTCCATCGGCAATCATATGTAATTATAAAATAAAAATAAAAATAAAAAATACTTCAAAATGACTTTTGGAAAGTGTAAGGAGCTGGGGGCATACCTCACCATCAAGATGAGGAGCATCTCCTAGAAGCATTGAAAATGAGGATTGTGCACTGTTTGGATCAGAATATCTGAACAAAAACATAACAGGTTGATATTATTAATAAATAAATTTAACAGCATGGATTTGAATATAATAAGAAATTTGAAAATTAACATAGATGACTAGCCAAATGACTCCTGAAGGCTGAAGTATCTCTTCACAGTCAAAACTACTTCTGAAGTTTTGAAACTTAGCATGAAGTTTTGCTTCATAATCCACTATAATAATGTCAAATATGCAAGGAGGTGATATTCACAGTAACATGAGGCATTCATGGAAGCCTAGGAATGGAGCTGACAATAATTATATTATCCTAAACCAGCAATCAGCAAAGCAAAAGAACTATGCTAGGGATCTACTCAACAAAAATAATGAAACAATATGTGCACACTTTGACAAACTCAATATGTAGTTGGTTCTATTTCTACAAAATTATGAATCTGTCCCACTTACATTATGCATGCCCCAATTGACAGTTTCAAGTTTCAACCATCCAACATTTTCATAGAAATTAACACTTCAAATCGTTAAACATTAAAATAGAAATGCCACAATGCAAATTAAAATCATGAATTAACATATTCACATGGTGGTTCTACAAAGACTTTACCTGCCCATAGAAAGAATACCTCTCACATGTTTGACATCACTAAATTCACCAACAATAGTCTTTTCTGCCTCTCTTCTTTGCTCTTCATTCATAGGAGCCGAGCGTCCGCTTGCAACATCAGCCACTTGTGCAACAAAACCCTTATCAACCTACATCAAATTCATAGCATAATCACTACCCAACAAACATTACAAAAACAATTATAATTAAAACAACAATCAACACAATTTGATGCATTAATGGGGTCTTAAACAAGTATACCCGGAAAAAGTGATTGGTGTTATAGCCACCTAGACGGACAAGCTTGAAAATGTGGTCAACAGTTTTGGGTGCCACACTTGGGTAGAACCCAAATTCAATGTCTCCATATTTTGTCTGCATTTGCATAAATAAAATTAAAACATATTTTTACACAATTTAACAACAACAACAGTATAAACCACCCTAATAATAACACAGTAATAAATAAATTAGCGTGATCAAGAACACACACAAAAAAAAAAAAAAAAAAAAAAACCAGAAGAAAAAACCTGAAAAACAACACGAGCTGAACTGAGCTCCGGTTCCTGAGAAGATACTACAACGAAAAGAGAAGCTACTACCCAACAAACCCAACACAGCTTCCACATTCTTTTTCGCTGAATTTTGGTTCCTGATCTAGAGCTGCTCTGTCTCTGTATTTTTGTCAACTGCTACGAGTACACTGTTAAGATTTATTAAAGATGAATATTGGGCCGGGTTTGAATCTGTGACGCGGCCTATATTGAAGTTTGTATGGCCCAGGGCTTTGCCGTGGGCTGCAACACCAGTCTATGCACTCTGCTTCACAAGTCAAGTGGAATTTGCTTACCATGGAACCAATTCTTCAGATGAGAAGCCCATTCAATATCCAGCCCGGCCCAGAATCAATAATCAAGAGTTAATACGATGGATCAAGGAAGAATAATAATGCATTAATAATTTTTTCGAAATCTAGCATCAATCCAGTTAGGAGTTTGCCAGATTTGGCGAGATCAATTGCTACTCGAACAGTTTGGAAAGCAACTCCCACTACAAAAGAGTTCCTCCCACACTTTAGGATTTAATGGACGAAAGTGAGACTCAAATATTTGTCGCATAAGTAAATGAGGAAACTCCTATGTAAGTAACGTAACCACTTTGCTGATAGTGGAAGTGCAATTGAAATTGTAATTGATGTATAGTACAATTACAAAATTCAATCTGAAAATTAGATTTTTGATTGATTTCACTTGGAATTTTTAAGGGATCATAAATTTTATGTTTTGCATATGTTTTGTTTTTTGAATTGAGAATCACAATGTGGAATAAAATTATTTTTTTCCCCAAACCTAACATTCTAACAATATATTGGGTCTGAATGAAGACCCAAAAAAAGCATTTAAGGAGAAAAAAAAAAAATCATCTTCTGTTAAACATGGATCAGCTGTAATCTTTCTTAAAAAATAATATATATATATATATATAAAATACTTCTATAATCATGACCGCTTTGACTTTATAACTTCATAAAGGCCAACCACACATTTACAGTGGGCAAACAGTCTCACATTAACAAATATACACATCCAATATGAATGTGTAGTTGTGGTTGGTTGAACATCATTAACTTATAATTTCAAAACGTTCTTACTAGAGAACCACTATATATATAGGGATGGAGCCAGAAATTGTTTCCAGAAGGGGCGTCGTAAAAATGTAAAATAATGAGTCATATAATGTATTTTAGAGGGTATGTAAAAGAAAAAATTAATAAAAAAATACTGCATTCATTTATCAATTGACACATTAGTAGTTTGAATACAAGTTGATTTATAGAGTAGGAATGTCTAAAATTACTCTAAACGTAATATAGAAAAACTTTTTTGCCCTTTATTCATGATTCAATAATAATGTTTAGGAGTTAGAAAATTAATTAAAAATTAAATTGTACTCATAGTATTTTTCTAACATCCAAAAACTATTTTAATTTTTAAAAATTTAAAAAGTTTGTTTGATAAAATATCTTAATAGTTAAACATAAATATATATATATATATATGTTTTTGAAATATTATAATAATTCGGGGGTTTAGGAAGAGGGAGAGACTAAAATCCACAACCTTGTGGTGTGAGGGGCATATATACCACCGTGTCAACTTCATATTGTCTAACATATGTAAATGTTTGGTTGACACATTGATTATTTAAAAGTAAATAACACATCAAAAGTATAATATATGCTATTATGGGGAATGAGATAAGTAAGATCGTAAAAGAAAATAAAATTATTTGAATGAAAAAATAATATTAGCTGAGATAAAACATATATGTTATGATTCGATTTTTATTTATATTTAAGCTTCATCGAAAGTAATACTATATAGAAAATCAAAGATATTTTTAAAATGCGATTTGAAGGAAAAATATTAGATGTCTCGTTTATAGAAAACTAGAAAAATAAAAAATGAAATAGGGATAAAAACACAAAAACATGAAAACTAAGGATAAAAACATAAAAACAGGAAAATTAAGGATGTTATAAAATTTAAAACAGAGTTAAATTTATAAATTTTCAACCCCCCCTACACTGCATCCGTCCCACTATGGCTGTATATATATGACACCAATCAGATCAGCAATTTGCTGAGACCAGTTCGTAATGCAACTCTCACTACATGTAGAGGAATCTCTCTGCACTTTTGATCCATCGGTTCATAAATATTTCTAAGTTGTAACCAGCATATGGTATTAAATGTGAAATGCACGATTCGAAGTTGTAGTCTCCTGAACAGGGTTTGATTCTCGTACATGGATCATTCTTTTTTTTTTTTTCATGATTATTATTCTGTATGCATCTCATAGTCTTGTTTAGTGAATACTAGGCTACCAGAGTGGACTAGAAAACAGTTTTTTTTTTCCCCATTATCAGCATTTGATTTTCCAGGATTAATAGTACAAATCTTCACCTGTAACTGTACATTATACACAGGATTCTTCAACTTCTGTATGCCACAAGTTACTAAAAGAAAATTCTCAATTTTGTTCTATCTTTTTAGCCCTTTTTTTTTTCTCCTTTTGTTAGGGAGGAATCCTCAACGTGCCACCATTTGCTTAGTTAGATTAAATTCTGGTTATGTATCATCACTCATGAATCATAAACCCGTATGTTTTTTTAAGTGTGAATTGAATATGTACTATTACGGAGTCAATTTTGTCAAAATTAGGCAAACGAGATATTGTTGGAACTCTTCTGAGGATAAGAAAACACAAGTCCGGCAGTTTTATGTGCCTAATTGAGTCTAATGTGAACTAAGTGTGGGATTAGTTGATTAAGAGCTCATATTAACTAAGTATAAGATTAGTCGTCAGCATTTAACTAATTGGACATTCGCTCCTTACAAGTTTGTTCTACCTAATGATTTCGTATTAGCTAGAAAGATTGATTTGAAGTCTTTCTAAAATGGAATTTCGCTGAACTCCAACATAAGTCGTGACTAACCATATATTTGGATTACTACAATACATCGTTTGCCTAATTTCAATGAAATTGATTGACGCTGCTACTACCAATCCTACATCAATTGAAACTATAAGTTTTAAGAAAATACCAATTGTATCTCATGTGCACAAGGAAAAATGTTGGTATGATACCGATCACTTTTTGGAAATAACTCTATGGTTCACTCCAACGTGAAAGTGGTTTCTAAATATTAAAATTATTTCTAAAATTAACTCAAAACTAACATTTAATTGTTCCTAAAAAAATCATTACTATCATACCAAAATGGGCACAATAATAGCCAAATCCCCCAAGAAGACCCCCCCTTCTCATAAGGTACTGATCATAAATGTCAATATGTCATAGTTATGGGTCATACCAAATCATATCATATCATCAAACATCAATTGCTTAGTGAAATCCAGCACAATCTATGAATTCACATCACCTCTCGAAAGAAGAATATTATTACAAGGGACATTTAATCAAACAGTTTTATTGAAAGCAATGTTTCGTGCTTGTGGGATTTATTCCATTACAATTTTTTGAGTGTCAAGAAGAAATTCAATTTTTTGCACTCCACAGAGAACCTGATTCTGGTGGTAGCTATGGCATCTGTGACCTTGACCTTTTCAAATTATTATTATTTTTTTTCCCTGGTTTGTCACACCAATAAATCTCTATCCAGATCAAATACTTTGTTTGTATTATTAAAGATCAAGATTGGACTTGGATATTGCTAACAGTTCTCATTCCAGTAAATATCCTGAAACCTTTTTTTTTATTTTGAAAATATTTATTAATTTGGGACTGGGTTTTTTTTTTTTTTTTTTAAGCTTTCACTATTGGCAGAATTCGAACCGCTAATCTGTAAGTCATTTACTCAACCCCAAACTCGTCTATCAGCTGAGCTACAACCCTGTTGAGCCGTTGGCCAATATCCTGAAACTTTGGTTAGCTTCAACTTGATTTTTCTGTGAAATGATTTTCTATTGGTGGGATGTCAAAATCTCTAACTCTCATGTCAATGTAATCACATTATTCACTAAACTGTTCCTGGGTCATAATAAACTGCAAAATTATCAAAAACAAAAGCAAAAGCATTTTTTGTTTTCTTTTTTTTTTTTATAAATAATTTTCTGTTAATTAAAACAATTACCCATGTTTTTTTCTAGAAGGGAGAAAATGGGGAAAACGCTGAATTCCAAAAGAAGAAAAGAAAAAAAAAGGGAAATTTTCAACTCGACAGGCAAACAAATTTCAATAAAGTTGCACGTTTATGTACATATTTGAAACCCAACACACCATTATCTATCTAATCAACCGACTAATAAGCATCCACGCTAATCAACTTTTCGGTCATCCTCTTTTTTCTTGTTACAAGTCTTGTCCATTTTTTATTTATTTTTATTTTGGTTTATAAAATCAAATCATAATACATGTGAAACTGATTATGCCACATAGCTTTACCTAGTAACTATTTCACTTTACCTTCTTTTTTTTTTTTTTTTTTTTTTTTTTTTCTGTGTGCTCGGTTAAGATAAGTTTCTCATTTCTCTTTTTAACACATTACTCGTAATAATTATGTCCGGCCTACCGTCTCTTTATACCATATCAATTGAATCTAAATCGATTGAGTTTACGTCTCGTTTTAGTTTACACTTCTTTCCATATCATAAGATTATTCGTTCAAAAATTTTGACCTTATTCTGTCATCTTTATATAGAATTAAACGCTTTTCATGTACAAATTTTGAAATTTCATACATTTATCTAGCACGCGTCATTTAAAAAAAGTTAAAGTTCAGAGGAATTAATGTATGTCATCAAGTTGGTGTATAAAATAGATGCCATTAGATAAATTTTTATAATATTTTTTGATAACCACTTATGGGTATAGTGACTCAAGTTTGAGACAATATCGAACTGAATGAGAGCTTTTTGCCACCGAAACATGTTAGGGGTTATAAAATGTGTTATTAAAGATAGGATTGATCGGTGTATAAGAAATGGAAAAATTCGACTAAATTTTAAATATTACTTAAAATTGTGGCGGGCAGACAATTATTGTCAAAAATAAAATCTCCATCAGAAATTCAAAATAGTAGGAAAAAAAACATATAAATTATTGCATCTTAGAAAATCGTATGAAGTACTTCCTATAAACAATTAAACACCATAATTAGACGGAGATAAACATGTCATGACAAAAAGAAAGCACGTGGAAAGCCTAAAATTGATGGAATTATTATTATTATTATTATTATTATATAGTCTTTCTATCGTTAGTTGGAGCTGATATAAAATATATCAATTCCTTGTATGTAAACCATTGGATTTATATCGGGTTGAACTAATAATAAAATTTATTTATTTATTTATTTATTTATGTCTTTGGCATAGTAAAAGCATTATGAGATCTATTTATTAAAATATACATATTACTATATATATATATTAGAATGAGCAAAACAAAAGCATGTGTTATTTAAAATAATAATAATAATAATAACAAAATGTTTAACTCAAAATGGACGAGTTTGGGGTTTGGACAAATGACTATCAGGTCAACAGATCGAATCCTATTAATGTTGAAAGTTTTTAAAAAAAATATTTGATCCTGGATTAATATATATTGTCAAAACATAGTATCACAAAAAATAAAATTACTAACATTAAATAAATAAATAAAACTATTTTTTTTATTTAATACGAATAATTCAAAGTTTGATAAGGCATATCGTTTAAATCTACGACTTCAATGATGTAATTGTATAGGTGTGAAAAGTATATTATTAAACCAATTTTATTTAGTCAATCTTTAAAAGATTTTGTCGTGTCTTCCGCACCTTTGATTAGAATTTAGAGAAATATTTCATTACGTGTTAAGTTCGATCATAATTTTTATTTTATTTTTTCTTGAAACTTTTGATCTCCACTAATTATGTTCCTTCTTCCATCTTTTTTGTAATTATGCTTCCGTGATGCAACAAATGACAAATCCTCTAAAGATTTGTGGCCCCACCTAAAAAATAACATGCTCAACTAATCTTCTAGTTCTACGTCCAGGATCGCTCCACGTGTTTACAGACATTTATCAAAAAAAAAAAAAAAAAATTAACGTATTTCGGTTGAAAATTCGTTAGAATGAACATGAGAGAACATGCAATATTCTGAAACCACTAGCAATTCAAATTTCAATCAATGTATTATTATATAACTATAAGTTCTAATGCGGTGTCACACACCTAAAAAAGATTCTCCATTTATTTATTTATTTATATGAGCAACACATGATTACCAGAGCCTATAATTGTGGAACCTCCATTTTTGTAGATAGTTCTTTTGTTTATTTTTATTTTATTTTTTAAAATATTATTTTAAAATTTAAGAGATCTATTTTATAAATTTTGTTTGGTTAAATTGAGTACATCTTTTATATATATATATATAATGCAATAATATTTGTTCATTATAAAATATCAAAGCTAAATGGATTTACATGTTATTTGTTCAATATTTCGGACGTGCACAATTTGAACTTCCTGATGATAACTTATGTTTTGTACTTTTTTTTTTTTTTTTTAAGAATCTAGTTTCAAAAATCTTATCAACGTAGTACTTTACTCTTAACAATTATTATTATTATCGAACACAATTCGACATTCTTTTTGTTTCCTAAGTATAAAGAATTTTTTTTTTTTTTTTTTTTTTTTGTGGTATATCATATAGGATGTAGCGACTCAAACCTAAGATATTGATAAGCTGAACGTACGTCATTTACCATCAAACAACATTGGACAGTAGTACAAAATTTTTTAAACAAACCTTAGGATAATTTTTTAATAAAAAAATATGTATCTATATAAGAAAAATATAATAACATTTGCCTCTAAAAACATTTAAAAGAATGGTAAAAAAATGATTCTCTATAAAACAAAGAAAAAAGAAAAAAGCAAGCAAAATAAACTAAATGCATTTTTCAAACTTTAACGAATGAAGTAAGAAATTCAAACTTTGTTTATTTGTTTACGAAAAGAATAGAGAATTAATAGGAAATTGAAACTTTGATGTGATTAAAAGTGTCAATAAAAAAATTGAAAAATATTTCACTATAATAAATCTATTGAGTTTATCTAAATTAAATTAAATTAAATCTTAAACTATACATTTTTTTGTAAATTATCATTAATTTTGTAATTGTCTTTCATTTGTATTTATATTTATTAAAAAAAAACTTTTAATTTTAAAAAATTCTTTTAATTTCTAAATTTTTATACTTAAAAAAAATGTTGCCCCTATATATAGAGAGAGAATCTCTCATAAAAGATCTCTTATTTTAATTTCGGTAAGGACCACCATAAAATTGATTTGAATGATTTTTTATCTAAATTTAAATCTACCTATAAATAAAATTTGAAAAAATTTCAAACACTAGAGCTATTTATCTCGATTTTTTAAAAAAAAAATATGAAGGCATTAACTAGTGCTTAAAAATTCTCAAATTCTATTCATAAATAGATTTCGATAAACTTATAATCCACAAAAAAAATTAAATCAAAATTCATTCAAATCGATGTAATGATTCAAATCAATGTAATTTTGTGGTGGTCCTTACCAAAATTAAAATAAGGATCCACTATATATATATATGTATATATATGAAGAGAGGTTACCTCATATATTGAAAATATTAAATCTAGTTATATATATACGTCCCGGTCTGATCAGTGCGCACTGATATAACTATATCAGTACCAATGCATGTGGACCACTAATTATGGAGAAGTTTTGACAGGTGCATACACAGTACCAATGCATGTAAACCACTGATTATGGAGAAGTTTTGACAAGTGCATACACTTTGAGTTAAAATATGTAAATTTAATAGTTCACATCCAACGCACTGATGAAATTATATTAATTGACACTGACTTGAATATTTATGTATATATATATATTTGTCAATGATAACTTCATAAGATATCAGTTTACGATTTTACAGCAGCTCTAGTAATCTTATTTACAATAAATAAATAAATAAAAATCACGACTTATGAGAACATGCATTTCAATTACTATATATGAATATTGAATTATTATTTTTTTTTTTACATTATCTGTTTTCAAAAAAAGAAAAAGAAAAGAAAGTAAAGATAAAGTGGGTTGCAAAATGAATGGAAGATATGGTTATTTCTTGCTTCTAAGTTTGTGTTTTGTTGTTTATGGGATTTGATAGATCATCCTAACATGACACATCTATTTCTCAAGTCTTATCATTAATAGCAGGAAAAAGCATTTCTCATCTCTTTTAACAAGTGATATATGGGCCAATCAAACAACACCAAACGATAATAACATGGCATGCCAATAATCCCAATCACCTTCCACATCATCATGTGTGCTTTTCCAAATCACACTTCAAATTCTTAGTCGTTTTCGACAGCTCGTAATACATTCATTTTTTTTTTTGGTATTTTAAGCCGGACGTTGACTCAGTGGTATACCATCCATCGAATTGAATACCGTCGGTGACTTAGGTTAGGCGAAATCCACGGAATTATTGTTCCTTTATTATGATTTGAATAGGACATTAAGCTTCATATACATCATCATCTACTAGAAGAAGACATCTGCCTAACCAGATTGTTTTTATTGATTGATAATATTATTATTCTCTTTTGGAAAATTTTGAAGGGAATCCACAGCGAATACGTCTTCTCTGCTGACTATTTCCACTTGGCTTTTATTTATTTATTTGTTTGATTATTATTGACTTTATTTGCTCTCGATCGTAGACCCCCTTCAAACTTGATTTTATCTTTTAAACATTTCAACATACACTTGTATACATGCATGCTTGTAGACTTGTAGTTTAAATGTACACGTATTCTTGTTAGCGAACAAACGTTACTATACGCGTTGAAGCGTTGCCGGATGAAACACAAACAAACACAATAATAAAGAAAAGATAAGATGAAGAGAAGTAATTAAATCCAATCACACACAACACAATAATTTACGTAGAAACCTAAATCAGGAAAAAAAAAA
This sequence comes from Acer campestre, assembly GCA_954870605.1. Taxonomy (NCBI): domain Eukaryota; kingdom Viridiplantae; phylum Streptophyta; class Magnoliopsida; order Sapindales; family Sapindaceae; genus Acer; species Acer campestre. Next base: position 27,725,304 of record OX940806.1, on the reverse strand, counting down.
AAAAAACACGGCTGTCAGGACGACAAGAGAAAGTTCCAATATATAGTAAATTTTTACAATCACACACTCAGAATCTCTCTCTAAATAATACCCCAAACTCAATTACACTCAATGCTCACTTTGAGATCTCTATAGTATTTGCTATTTTGCTCTACCACAAATAACCTAGTTATTATGGTCTATTTATATGAATTACAAGGAGTTTAGGCTAAAAGGGAATCCTACTCATATACATACAAGAATTACTTGTTCCACATAAATACTATTTCCTATTTATGATAAGTCTTCTTTTAAGGAGAAATCATTTCCCTATTAGAACTTCTAGAAGCAACATATTTCTTCTTCCATAAATATTTCTTAATTCAACACATGCTTGTATTTGACTACGATTCAAGTTGCAGTTGGTCACCCGCTTCCTAAACCGTGTTGAACTTGATTATTCAGAAAACCGTGATCCATGAGCCACATCATCGTCGACCGCTCTTGGTACCGATGTGGAAGCCACAACGCTTTCCACAGCGGTGTCCACTGGAATTGGACCGCTGTTGAAAAAATTTGCAGCGGTGTCCTACTGCTGCCATTACCGTTGTTAAAGCCACAGTGGCAGCGATTTGAGTTGTTCGTCACGTCCTCCAAACCTCCATAAAACATAACCTCATACTCTCAAACGCTCTCACGTCTCTAGGAAGTCTCCGTATTGGTAAATCGTGTTTTGGTAACCTTTGGTAATTCAAGCTATATCCAATAATTCTTACAAAGGTAATTAAGTTAGCTAGCTATATAAATTTGTAATCATTTTTTTTTTTTTATATAAATAATAATTATGTGTATAATTATATAAAATTCACATACTATATGGGTTGTCATGTGGCAAATAGAAAAAAAAAAAAAAAAAAAAAAAAAAAGTAATGAGATCCGAAGGAAGGAAAATGTTATTAAAACGAAGAAAAAAAAATGTCAACCCTTCCTTAATTTTGAAATTAAATATAAATAGATTTTGAAATTCGTTTAGTCTTTATTGTATTGTTAAGTTTTTGACAAAAGTTAACAAAATAAATAAATTTAAATTACTTTGAAAAATAAAAAGGGGTCAATGAATGAAGTTAATTTTAGTATTCTCTCTAGATCTATATAATTTTTAAGCAAAATATATAACTAACTTTAATTGTTCTTTAAAAAATAAAATAAATAAAAACTATAATTTTAAAATGGCTCATCTAAATATAATCTAATAACATTTTCTTCTTCCATTAATGTATTTCAAGATTTTTCTTCAGATTCAAGTTTTTCAGATTTTTTTTTAAAATAAAAAATAAAAAACGTGGTCAAGATGAATGGTGAAGATTTAAAGCTTTCAAATCTTTTTTTTTTTTTAATAAATAAAAAGGTTTGAAAGGACAAAAGTATCTTTATCTCTGTTAAGTTTGATTAACTTTGAAAAAAAAAAAAAAAAAAAAACACATATATCATATATGGTGTGTAACATTGATTTTGATTTTTAATTAATTAATCCGAATTGATGTAGATGCATTGGTTTAAAACCCACTTTATGGTAATGGAATGGGCCCTTGCCAGATAAACCCCCAAACTAATATGCAATGTGGTGTCATGTAAACAACCATACATATCACATGGGTAGCCCCCCCTCTTACACCCTAAAACAAGAAATTCCACCAACACCAACAAAATAAAACTAAAAATAAAAATTAAATTAAATTAATTTAAAATTAAAAAAATTAAAAAAAAAAATCATAAGCTAAAATATATTAAGCAAGATTCGAAAGTTACATTATATTTTTGAATTGTTTACACTAATTCTTCCTTCCTCAAAAAAAAAAAAAAAAAAAAAAAAAAAAAAAATCCTTTCAATAATTGCTTTCAATGGTGCTGCCTTTGCGTTTCTTCCTTACTCATCTCCAATGCCCTCGCACTTAGGGAAAAAAATAAAGGAAATCATATGCCATTATCATTAAAAATTATGTTCAAAGTTTTAGGATACGATTCAAAACATAATCTTCTTCCTTTTTTCTTTTACGAAAGTGTGACTAAAAGATATCCCAAATGACACGACTTTACTCTTCAAATAAATATTATTCTAGCCCCGTACTGTAGAGTAGTTTGGTATTTTAAGACATTTTAAATTATTAAATAATTAAAATTAAATTGAAAACTAATTCAAACTGAGAAAAAAAAAAAAGTCTTCTTGAGTGCACTGGTCACACCATGTCAAGTCTACTCAATTGGTATGTGTCTCGTGTGATAACAGTATAGTATATATATACCACGTGACATATGTACATGAGTTGGGTGTATACGTTGAACCAAACGTAACGGCGCGTACTAAACTCTCTCTCTCTCTCTCCTCAAATAAAACCATGAACCATAATCAGCTCGAGACAAATCACAACCACACACTAGTTATAAATATAGATCGATGATGCTTTTACTAGATTGCGTGCTATGCGGTGCACGTCTCTCTCTCTCTCTCTATTTTTCTTCCCTGTGTTGGCTTAACGTTTTTTATAAAATACAAGTCAATGTGACTTTGTAAGATAGAGTGGGTATTTTCCTCCAAGATGTAGCCGGCTGGTGGATGGATGAGTTTAAGGTTTGAGTAAATAATTCTCAAATCGGGGGTTCAAATCCTACCAATGGTAAAAGTTTTTAAGAAATACTTAGTCTAAAATAGGTGAATACTGAATAGAGATAATGTAAGAGAGAGTGTTTACTTGAACCCACAACGTTATGTATGTACGAGGGGTATATATATATTACTGGGCCAATTTTATCTCGTCTTTCATTTTAGGCTTTTAGTACATGTGTGTAGACATTGAAAGGATTGGGAATTTGTTAGGATTTGACGATATCAAATTTATCTACATAGTAGAAATAGTTACTCCAACAAAATCGAAGGAAAAAAAAGATAATGTGTATGGTGAAACTCGAACCCTGAAACTGTATTCACGGCATTAAGTGATGCGGTTGTGTTTTGGCGAGTTGCAATTAGCAAAATAATTAATTAATGTCTTTCTCACCGTCCAATAATGCTTCACATGACAACACGTCTTTACATAAGTGATCGACACGTGCCGGATAGTGATTGGAGGAGTGGTGCCTCGGTTCATGAGGAAGGAGGAAGTTGGATTATTATAAGTGGTTAGTGCACGCCAGAATCTTTTTTGTTTGTGGGTTTTGTAGATGGGTAGTGGAGTTGCTTGGTTTTGAAGTTTTTTTTATTATTGTTCTTTTTATAAAAAATAAAAAATAAAAACAATTAAAAAAAAAGATAAGGGTTCATTATGATTTTTTTTTATTTTTTATTTTTATTATTCAAAGCCTTTAAAGATGATGCATGCACGTGGCCATGTTTTAGTGTTTTCTCTTATTTTAGATTACCTTTAAACCAATTTGCGTATCTTCTTTGCATTTATGCCCTTCCTTTCAAACCTAATCACATCTTCTTATATTAACTCTTCTATTTTTAAATTTTTTTTTTTTCTATATCAAGAGTATTTTGAAAACTAACCGCAGTCATATAACTACTTTCGAAATAAGGAAGAGCTCTCTTATTGTAATGTTTTTTTTAATAAATAAGACATGACTCAAACTCCTGTTACCGAGACAGAGATGGAGTTGACGATATGAATTAATATAAAATAAGAATCAAAACAACAACAAGAATTATTAATTTCATCAACTTGTGAGATATAGTATATTTTAAGTAATTTATTTATTTATTTATTTTTTTTTTTGTTGAAAGATAAGTTGTTTGATAAAATTATTATATTTTTTTATTTGTACTTGTTTAAAGAAAAATTTAATGGAAATAACTATGTCAACAAGCTAATTTTATTACTATTGATAAATAATGATTGTTAGGCAAATAAATAAGTATCCAAAAATCAAACAAGGATACAAATATAAATACTACAAAACAAAGGGTGTCCCTACAAAAGTCAGTCACCGTAAGCTAGAAAATGAAATAAGGACAAACTCCCATTGCAATTTACAAAGATAGTTACAGTCACCACTTCGAAAATCCCAAAACTTTAAAAGAATATTATCAATAATAGAAAAATACCAACCCACTAGGCCTACATAGCTTAAAACAAATTAATACCATAAATATATTTTTATTATTTACACTATATATCCAATAAAAACATTTCCATTTTAATAAAAATCCAAATTTCAAATTTCAACAGTTGGATACTTGTGATAGATATAAATTCACTAGTACTTACAAACAAGATAATAATTAAATGAATACATTTATACATCCCATTCATAGAATGTATCTAATGATACGGATTTCAAGATAAGAATTTTATTGGATAACTACTATAAGAAATTATAATTCACGAGACACGAAGTAAAATATATACTCACCCGTACATCACTCCTTAACAAAGGTTAATAGCACTCCTCTTCCTATTAATGATAAAGAAATTTGAGTCTTACCACCATATAATTTTTATAAGTATGTATCTATAGTTTTTTTGTACCATATATATACAAGTTTTTTGTATCTATAGTTTTTTCGGATAATATCAACAAGTTTCAACAAACTTTTGACTTAACTGTTGGATGTTAGAACTCAAAATTTATTGTAATAGTTAAAAAAAAATTTAAAAAAAAAATCCTATCCTCACCTTAGAATTTGCAAACAATACCATCCAAGTATTTGTCGAGAGTATTTTATACCACACGTATATATACCAATATACTGATATAATATCAACAAGTCTCAACAAACTTTTGATTCGGCCGTTTGATGTCAACACTCAGATTTTATCGTAATAATATAAAATAAAAATAAAAATAAAAACCTATCCCCGCCCTAGCGTTTGTAAACAAATACCGTCCAAGTGTATGAATACATAAATATATAATTGACATCAATGCATTATGAAATTAATGACAAACAAGAAAAGCAGATAATAATTAGATAAGCATATGAATCATCATCATCATTATCATCTTTGTATTAAATTAAGTGTAAAAAAAGAAAGGAAGCAAAAGCCGGCACAGCCGGACATTCTCCCATGTGTACCGTTTAAATTTCTGGCTAAAGCCGATAGTGTAGAGGCGGCCCTATAATTAATTCAAAATTATTACGGAAAAGGAAAAGTTTACGGGCTTTTATTATTACTATTATTATTATAAAAAAACAAAAACATTTTTGACTGTCTCGTCCACTAAGAGCTCCCCACGTGCTCCGACACGTGGTTCGCATTCCTAGACCGATGTCTTTGCAGCACCGTGTAGTGTACACGTGTGTGTGCGTGTTTTTCAGATTGAACATCGAAGTTTTCTCTCTGTCACGTGCGCCGCACGAGCTACTCATTAGTTCCCTTTTGGTCCTCACACAGTCCTCGACGACGCCGTCAAGTCATACACGCAAAAACACAACCATCCCCAAAAAATAAAAAACGACTATGTTAGGTAAATCAAACCTTTGACGAAATTTCGAAAATACCCCAATTCATTTATCTCAGCATCTGCCAAAATCGGATGATGAAAATTTAAACGGTGGCTATATTTGTCTTTTTATTATTTTATGGTCTCAATTTGACGTTTCTTGAAAACATCAAAATTCCCACCAACTGTTTATATAATATCGATTAAAGTAAATGACATTAATTAAAAGGAATTTTTTTTTATTAAAAAAATATATCCATACCTAAAAAGGGTGTTAAATTAACAAACATATCTACATGTTAGAAATGGAATTAGATGGTCAAAATCTCATGATAGAGCGGCTGAAATTTGGACCGTGTGATGTGAATACCGAGAGACGTATTGAAAGAAAAGTCGGTGGGACCACAACCAGCTTGATGGTTTGGAACCTCATCAACCGAAGAGCTGACTCACAACGACACAACCTATTACAATTTACAACTAGATTTGAGATTATTTATTTATTTACGAAATAATAATAATAATAAATAGCACATAGCCTCTTCAATAGAATTGGTAGTACACCTCACTTTCATATAAGGAGGGTGTATTCAATTAGGATTCTTAAGGACATTTAAAGACATTTTTTAAGTGACGGATTTTCATGGATTTTTACGGACTTTTATAAATCCACATGGATTTTCATTGATTTGTTTAGACATCTATTTTAGATATCTATCTCAGACTTTTATGGATTTGTTTAAACATCTATTTCAAACTGTTATGGATTTGTTTAGACATCCATAGACTTTTATGGATTTGTTATCTTTGACTTCTATTATAAATGGAGAAGAGTGACGATATTTACACCCTTAAAAGCTGTATGTACACCCCTCTGGTAAGTCCAATCAATTTTATTATTATTTAAAAATTTGTTATTGGATTTATTGTTTTCAAAAAAAAATAAAAAAAAATTCTAACTCTTAAATACATAAATTACATCAAGATGAGTTGGGTTTTGAGCTATTTTTTTTTTTTTAAGTGGTATATTAAAATAATAAAAGAAGATAAAAAATAAAAATAAAAATAAAGGTAAGCTAAATGCATAGAACCTGTATAAAAAGCAAAACACAAACAGATAAATAAAAAAATAAAAAAAAATCAACTTTTTTGCTTGTATGTGTTGCCACTTGCCAGTGTGTGTAACTCACAGGAAGAAAGAAAAAAAAAAGGGCGCTAATCGTAGTAGTGGAATGTGCTTTGGCTTCTTTTTTTTTTTTTTTTTTTTTTTTTTTTTTTTTTTGTGTTGTTGGGTAAGATTGCAGTCAAAAAATCAGCAAGGGAAGATCATCGATCATGATTATTTGAGTAGAGAAAAAGTGAGAAGAAGCAACACGTTTCTGTTTTGAGAGAAAGAGAGAGAGAGAGAGAGAGAGAGAGAGAGAGAGAGAGCAAAGTCCACCAAAATCTTTGGGGAGAAGGCCAGACATGTTATGACATTTGATATTTATATCTCCCACTATCAAGTCCATCAAAATCCACCAAAATCCATGACTTAAGAAAATCCTTTAAAATCTAGTCCTACTTGAATACACCTTGATTTTTGTAGACATTTTTAAAGTCTCAATTCAATACACCCAGATTTAAAAGGATTCCTGAAAAGTCCACAGAAATCCTAATTGAATACCACTGGATTAATATAGACTCTTTTAAAGTCTTTAAATGTCCTAATTGAATACATCAGGATTTATAATGTCTTTAAATGTCTCTAAGAATCCTAATTGAATACACCCCCCTAAGTGATGAATGATTCAAATCTCATCATAAGTATTTTATAAATACGTGTGAGTATTTTCTTTCTGAGTTGTACAAATAATTATCTGGACCATAAATATATTATTTGATCTCGACAGGTTCCGACAGTCTTATTATAATACTTCAATAATAATAATAATAAATAATTAGAATTGAATTATCTTTTGTTGTTTGGTAATTGGTGTGGGATCCAATTGAATGAAGATAGTGGTCACTTTCTTTATCATCATCGCCTTCTTTTGACATATTTATCAAAGTCACACTAAAATCTTCTTACAGATAAATTAAACTAACATTAAATAAAACGTGATTTACTTTGACCTGGCCGCTTCCCCACAGCTGGCCCGTCCCATTCTTTAAAAAACGCGGCGCTCGCCATCACCCAATTTACCGTTTTGCCCCTACAAAACGGAACGGGAGTCAAATAGTCAATTATCATATATTTTTTATCACATGTATTATGATTGACTGATGCCGCGATGTGATGTGATGTGATGTCTAAAATCTGATAATTTTATTTAATATATCTTTTTGGATAATATATTACAATACAAAAATATTAAAACTGTAAAATTAATTATAAAAAATATATATATTAATATCGTGGTTATAATTTTTAATTATAATTTGTTTTTTTAATTTTTTTAAGAGAAAATAAAAAAGAAAAAAAGAGAGTGTGATGATTAAATAGACGGTGATTAGGGAAGAAAGCGAGGAGGGACCCTATGTCAAGGCTATGTATTATAGTATACATAATTAAAAGTTTGAATGATTATTGAGAATCTAGGCACAGTTTAAAGGTTATCAATATGTGCTGTTAATTGAGAATTTAATTTCTCTTTCTCTCATGCATGTCTTCTTTCTATTTCAATGACAGTTGTGTATTACCTTTGCTTTTGAGTGGCCGGTTGTTTTTAGGTTGTGATTAGTGAGTTATAAAATACTAGAGATTATACTGTAATTGTAATTAATATAAAAATAGGACAAGTGATTTAAGAGGTGTTTATAATTTGAATTTAGCTACTACTGTACATAGAGATTCTTTAATTATGAGAGTGGTCAACTTTTTTTTTTTTTTTTTTTTAAATGAATCTTTTTATTTTAACGGATATAATTAAAATTCATGAATATATATATATATATATACCAAATATGGTGTATGATTTGTAAAAAATTAAGGATCATATTGAATTTAGTTTTAACATAAAGAAAAGACAAACGACTTTAGATGCATATTTTAAGAAAGATTTGAATTAAGAAAATAAAAGTTGTTAAGTTAAAGGTTTATTGATATGTATTATGAATTTTTATGTGTTATATTTTTTATGTATTTAATCAATTATTAATTTATATATTCGTTGGGACCTAAAGGACTTTAAAAAATAAATAAATTATCTTATGCGTTTAGCGAGGTTATTAATTTAGTACACATGCCCTGGTCAGGACCGGAAGATTTTATTATTTAAGCCAGGTTATTAATTTATTGAACATTTATTTATCGAGGTTTTACTGTAATTTGAAGGGTTTTACCTAGTAAAATGTTATTTTATTTTAGAAAACGTGTGAAAGTCGGTTTTTTTTATTTATGGAAGGTTTCTTTTCGGGATTCCTTTTTTAGTCAGTTTTCTTCTTCATGGAAAGTTCTTTTTTTTTTTTTTTTTTTTAGGATTCCTAATCACAATTGCACTGCCCATGACAAATTGAACGGTTTTGCTTCTCCTTGACAATTGCATTATCCATGTACCACTTACTAAGCTACCTAATCACATCCAACTCAGGAACACCACAGTGAACTATTTGACATCAAAGCTACAACCTTGTGATGCTGGAATAATTCAAAACTTCAAGGCGTATTAACGTTGTCGCTTTAATTGTATGCTGCTTTGATGTTTGGAATCCAACACACCTGATCCCGAAAAGATTGATATTTTATAAGCCATTTGTATGGCTGTTGTAGCATGGACATTTGATGTTAAGCCCAAGATCATCGTTAATTGTTTTCTTCATTGCAAAATTCGTACAGTCCATGAGAAACCTATGGAGACATTGAGGATAGTGGTGTTATGAGTAAATTAGAACAATAAATTCAAAACTTCCATTATAGCAATCCTATGGATGTTAATCGTCTACTTAACCATTTGGCGGAAGATGAAGTGCGTTACACTCCAACTTAAGAGGATATTATCAATGATATCACAAGGCATAATAATGATGGTGTGGCTGGGATAGATTATTACATGAGACACCTAAAGTAAGGCTGTGAAATGCTAAATTTAATTGAAACCTCTTTGCTACAACAAGAAGGTAATCACAGTAATTTTTTGAGAACATTTCAAAAGATGAAGGATGAAGTCAAAAATATCAAACATAGTGGCTTAGTGCAAACTAGCATCCGAATTAATTTTCTAGTTCTTGAATAATATGTAATATATTCTTTACTTCTATGAAAATTTTAATTTATGTGACAGTCGGGATTGAAATTTTACACTAGGTTTTAAAAAGAAATTATTAATTATTATGATAAAGGGGTTTATTATTTTGTTTTTACGCTGCTCGAGTTAGTACTAGGATTTTTTTTTTATTAATTTAGATAGGATATTAATTTATAGGAAATTAATTTACTGATGTTCTGTATATATAGTTGCATGACCCTTGTAATTTATAACTAATTATAAAAACAATTAATGTATTTCATATACATCTTTTTATACATTGATGTTAAATGAGATTTCCTTAAAATGTTTAAAAATATTTTTATGAATACCGGTAAATACGACAAGATGAGGTTGGTTAAGTAGTAAACCCCTTACACCTATACTATAAGGTTACGGGTTCGAATCATTCTTATTACAAAATCCCGAATTTATATAATACTTTAAAATAAATAAATAAAACCGGCAAATACGATCAATTCCTTTAAAGTTGAACTTCTCACCGGTTAATCTAAATTGAATAATGCATTTGCAAATCTAAAAGACAATAAAATACACAAACCGAATAATGCTACCGAAACATAGAAAGTTTGAACTAGATAACTATTTCCATAATTGAAAAAAGTTTTGTCCAAACTTACCATAAATAACATGTCACAAAGAACTTATAAAATTTGATAACACTTGATAAGAAAAGGGTTCTATCTATGTGTTACCTTGATAAGCGCTTTTACGATGTTATTTATACATATTAGAAAATTTTAAAAATTATATATGTATACTGTATACATATATTAAAAAAAAATAAAAATAAATAAATTTATGCAATTTTAATTTTTAACAATATATAATATTACATATTACTTTGTTATTACAATAAATCCTTTCGGTAAATACCATAAAAAATTGTTTTCATTTTTTTTAGTTATTTTTAAAAGGTTTATTTTTTAAGTCCATAAATACATAAATTGCTTCCAAAGTTATAACCACTCAAACCTTCAAAATATAAATTTCAATTCACTAAATAATAATAATAATAATAATAATAAATTTCAATTCACTATTTTTAATAAATAATACAAGATACTCTCAAGTCTCAACGAGAGGTCTTATAAATAGGCTTATTTTAATTTTTTCGGTTTTTCAAATTTCAAATAAATGTTGATTAATTACAAAGAATGTTACAAAACAATTTCAAAGTGATCAGAAAATGGTAAACCACCTCATCAACCAATTTTCCCGATATTAACATAAGAAAATTCCCATTCCATCATATATTCAGACAATTGACTGGTCAAACTATCGATTTTGTCGTTAATTATAATAATTATCTTAATTATTAAAATGAACTTGACTAGTAAAGTTTCGATAATTACACTTAAAAGGTGAAAACGGGGTTGTAGTGCAACCGAAAACCCCGTTTTCCTGCCGCGTGCAGTAACAAAACCCACCCACCCTTGAATACGATAAATTGAACCGAAGACCATTAAATCTCATATTCTCATATCAATTATCATATTCTCCTACAGACAAAAAGACGTAGCGGTAACGGAGTCCTCTCAGAAAAAGAGACAGAGAAGGACAGTTTATTCTAAAATTCACAGCCAGTCATCAACACGTGTCTGAACCGGAAGTCGCCGGTTCCCGGTCCTCACTAGGTTAAAAAAACCGTCTTGTGAAGGTAGGACCCACCACCACCACCACCCCCCTCCTCTCTGGAAAATTTACCATATCTAATTATCTGTATATTTTACATATATAAATAAATAAATAATAAAATAATATATATATATTGATATAATGTGTAAAGTTGTAAAAATATTTGGAATAAAAAAAAGTTTTAAGAGAGGTAAAGGGGGGCCTCTAAAGATTTTGCTCTTGAAAGCCAAAGAATTTAAAAAAAAAAAAAAAAAACCCAGCAAAGAAGCTACCTCTGATTTGCAGAGAGAATCCAAAGGACTACTGATAGAATTAGAGAGAGAGAGAGAGAGAGAGAGAGAGAGAACAACAAGAACGCGAAGAACAGAAACAGTTTGTTAATACATGTGTGTATAAAAGAGATAGCGAGTGAGAGAGAGAGAGAGAGAGCAATTTGTTTAATTTTCAAAATTCCAATCAGGTCCTCTTTTACTTCTTATCCAATCCTCGTAAGTCCCTTGCATTACTACTATTGATTCCCTCTTCTTTTTCTTTTTTTTGTTCTTTTAACATTTCTCTTTTCGTTTTTTTTTTCTCTGTTGGTTTGATTTTTTTGTTTTTGGTATTTCTCGTTCGAATTGTCGAATGAGGAAATTAGGAGATAAGTATTTCATTTTGATTATGTAATTGTAACCAGATCTCAATCCGTTCAAATTTTGTTCGTTTGATTCTTCTGCTTTTTAAAAAATTTTTCTTGTTAGTTTTTGAACTCGAGAGTGCTAGATTTTGTTAAGCGAAGCATAGCATAAACTCGCAATTCTTGTTACGCTCTTATCGTAATTTAGAGATCTGGTGAATTTTGATTCGTTTCCCCAATAAATCGTGCATGTTCCTAGTTTGAGTTGCAAGTTTTTGATTGCTTAAGATTCTTCGCGAATTTCGATAAATTCGATTTTGTTTTCAAATAAAAATGAAGCTTATGTTTTGAGGTTCCATCTGGATTGTTGGTTCCATTGGATTTGGATCAGTTAACATTTGGGCTTATAGCTGAAAGGCTTAGTTTTTGTTCATTTTGTTCATTTTTTTTTTTTTTGTTTTTTTTTAATGTAATTATTGATAAACAGTTGACAATCTTGAGTTTCCTTTTGTTTGAAAAATACAAAATCAAAATTTTGATTAAAATTTGCTTTTGACTTAGGTTGATTCTGTGTTTCCACTGCTTCACAAGGGACTTGGGGGGTGCGGATTTCTTTTTCTATTTGTTGTTGTTGTGTGGAATTTGTTATTAGTGTGAGTTGAGAAGAAATTTGTGGTGTTTGTGATTTGGTGATTACTGGAAAGACATGTTGGAGGGTCGATACTTTCTGAGTAGGAGCGATTTACCTAGTTTGTGCCAGTCTGAAACCAAGTGGCCTTACGTTTCCTGTATGCTAGACCTAAATAGTAAGCGACCCTTAGATATTGATGGAGATGGTGATTTTCATACCCAAACCAATAAGTTTTTAAGGCTATCCTATGATTGTCGCGAATCAGTTCGAGCTTCGCCTGAGCAATCAGACGATGACCAGCAATCCCGTGGTGGTGATTCTTCAGATTCTGACTCACTTATCAATCCCATTGGCCGAGATATCTCCATTAGTTGTCTCATTCGTTGCTCCAGGTCCGATTATGGTTCCATTGCATCTGTGAATCAAAGTTTTCGGTCTTTGATTCGGAGTGGAGAGTTGTACAGGCTGAGGAGGCAGAAAGGTGTGATTGAGCACTGGGTTTATTTTTCTTGTCATCTACTTGAGTGGGAGGCATTTGATCCAATTCGTCATAGGTGGATGCATTTGCCAAGGATGACTTCTAATGAATGCTTCATGTGTTCCGATAAGGAATCCTTGGCTGTGGGCACTGAGCTTCTTGTATTTGGTAGGGAATACATGTCGCATGTTATATATAGATATAGTATCTTGACCAATTCATGGTCTTCTGGTATGAGGATGAATGCTCCAAGGTGTCTATTTGGGTCTGCTAGTCTCGGAGAAAAAGCGATTTTGGCTGGTGGTTGTGACTTGGAGGGTAATATTTTGAGCTCTGCAGAGATGTATAATTCCGAGACTCAAACTTGGAAGTTACTGCCTAGCATGAATAAACCAAGGAAGATGTGTTCTGGAGTGTTCATGGATGGAAAGTTTTATGTTATAGGGGGAATTGGAGGAAGTGAGTCAAAAGTTCTTACATGTGGTGAGGAGTTTGATTTGGAGGCGGAAACATGGACTGAAATTCCTAACATGTCTCCGGCACGGATTGGTGCAGATGGGGAGAATGGGATGCCTGCATCCGCTGAGGCACCACCCCTGGTTGCGGTGGTAAATAATGAACTGTATGCAGCTGTTTATGCAGAGATGGAGGTGAGGAAGTATGATAAGGAGAGGAAATTATGGTTTACGGTGGGAAGCTTGCCTCCAAGGGCAAACTCAATGAACGGTTGGGGTCTGGCATTTAGAGCTTGTGGAGACAAGCTTATTGTAATTGGTGGACCCAAGGTTTCCGGTGAAGGCTTTATAGAGCTCAATTCTTGGGTTCCGAGTGAAGGGCGGCCTCCGCAGTGGGACATGCTTGCTAGAAAGCAATCAGCTAATTTTGTCTATAATTGTGCTGTGATGGGTTGCTGAAGAATTGAATACTGTGGCACCAACACGGACTATAGTGGTGCTGCTCTGACCGGGAGTACAAGATTGGTTTGTACTTCAACACAGGATTCTTGCTAATGGGTAATATTCCCCTTCTTTCTTTTTCATATCTTTTCCCATTTGGGTAGGGGAAGATGGGGCAGAGTTTCAGATTTTACTCAAGATTCAATGAAATGTTTTATTGGAAGGAGGTCTTGAGTTTTTATTTCATTTTTCAAAATTTTAAAAATTTCTTCTATTAAGTTTGCGTCTTCCCCCATTTTTAGTCACATGAAAACATTCAAAAGTTGGCGTCATGTAGCACAGGAATAGGTTTAATAATTCGAAGTACCAACACATTGGTAGGATGTCATTAGAGTTTGCAGAAGCTTTTTTAAGAACACAGAACTAGTATATGGGTTCGTGATCCTTTAATTTTCTTGGCATTGTCTTCAAGGGAGGAAATAAGTTCAGGAGGTTGTTATCTTGGATGCTGGCATATGTACTGATTACATTTTATCCTTGCAATCAATGGGCTATATATAATGATCATTTTTATTTCTGGATCTCTTGTGTACCCTTTTGGAACCTTAAATTGATTTGACTTCTCTTTTTGTTGTTTTTACTGTTTTGTTATCTGAATATGATTCATCAATTACCATATTTGCCCTATATTGATTTGGTTTATGGATGCCATTGAGTACTATTTTTTATTTGTTTCTCAATTATTAAATAACCGGGATGCTTAAAATATTGGGATTTCCGTTAATAAGAAATTTATGGTATTCTATCTAGCACGCTAGATTTCAATCCAGTGATATCAGTTCTTTCTGCTATTTGTCAAGACTAAACTGGAGATTGAAGTTAGAGTTAAACATTCATCAACTTCTGAAAACAATTGGGATTCACTTAGCACCATTTTGCATATTGGCTAATTGAGTTGGTAGAATGGAAAAGGTCGGTTGATTACTTTTAATCTTTATTGACATAAATTAGTTTATTTATTAATAATTTAAAAATATGCTTAGGGATGGATCTGTCGTAACACCATTTTAGCTTAGATTTTGCACATAATGTTTTGATGCATTTCTATGGTGACTAAACTCCTTAGACGTGGAGTATAAACGTTACTTTATATCTACATCGGCAACTTGAAAAAAATAGTTAATATGCTGGTGGTCCCTTTAAAAAAAAACCTTGAAAAAAATAATAGATTGTAACTTTGGTCCTAGGGATCTATTATTGTTATCGACTGGCCTTTGTCCAGGATTTATCTTTATATAGTTCTTGGTAGGAGGACCCCTTTTTGGTGATTAGCAATGTTCAAAGAGGTATGGACATCCTTTTAGAAGAAGTACTAAATATTGTGTCAGGTTTTCATAAATAATCAGAATAACATTTGATATGTAATTTAGTCAAGTATTATCTATATGTAGTGTTTACGTTTTTAGGAAAAATGTCTCTATACAGATGTTACACTATCTTTTTAAAATTATTTTGTGTCCCTAATAAATCGGATCAATTAAAGATAGATAAGCTTGAAACCGATAAGCATACATAGGAATCTATTGATAAGTTTAATACTCAACATAGTCTTGGCAAGAAGGGACGGACGTGTTGTCAGTTGTATTGACCAACTGGAGCTATCTTTGATAAAATAGAGTTTCTGGTTAAGCAGGTTATGATAAATAATTTTAAACCTAACAAGTAATTATAGAAGGAAAGCAAACAAAAGCTGAGCCAAGCTGAATACATTTTGCTGTTCGAGTCAGCTTAATAAGTTGATTAAAATTTGAGCCAGGCTCAAATAAATTCGTTAGAAAACAAGCTTGGTTTAAGTTTGACTGAGCTTGGAAAATAATGCTCAAATTCTGTTCAATATATGAAGTGTGAGCTCCTTTTGTTAAGTTTTCTAGTCAACCAAGGCTAGATAATAATTTTTTTAATTATTTTCTTAGTTAAAAACAATGAATGTAGTACAACTTAGGAAAATAAATCCGTTTACATGCAAGATATAAATAATGATGAGTACATATATGATGTGAATAAGGTGTTGGCTCCATGTGTTTACGTGTAGGAACTCATAAAGCCTATTTAGAAAGCCTTTTGATAAAATCTTTGGTATGTGAAGCCTGTTTACTTGCTCTATGTCTTCTAATTTATTATGTGAAAATACTGGATATCTGTGTGAAATTTATCATTTTTTTTTCTCTTTACTTGGATAACTTTTCTGATCATATCTATTAGAAGTACTTTAGAGTGTATATTTCATTGTTATCTATACAGATTGACCGAGCTTTCCTGCATATTTTCACTAAAAATTTCTGTTGTCTCAGTGGTGTAGATACATGTCCATTTTCAGTTATCATATGTATTATGATGTATTGTCTTGATATATGCTCGCATGTGCATTTTTGTTAAACTGAAATCTAGACACTTTTTTTTTGTGAAAAAAAGTACTTGTATGCTAACTTGAAATATTGTTATATTTCTTTTTAACTTGATATTCATTCTTTGTTACCGCTAGTTTAAAGGCTAGTACACTTCTTTAGATGCATATGGTACAATTTTTTCCAAAATGTCTACATAGGTCAACAAAACTGAAAGGCAATTTCCTTGCAAAATTTTAAGCTTAGGTCTATGTTGGACCTATCGGCTTCTCAAGACTCTCCAAGTTATCACCCGTAAATGTTTGGTTTTGATATGGTCCTGAAATAAGTTTGATCTTGTTTGCTTTCTTACTTGGAAAACAATTTTGTTAGGGTCACTATACTGCTTTATCAGGGGCTTTAAGGAATGTTGAGTTGTCTTAAAAGAAAAAAAAGAATCTGGACTTTAGATCAGCTTATTAGCTGAAAAAAGGGTTTCTTTAGAACTGGTGATACTGTTATTTCTCTTTTTCTTTCCCTACTTTGTTTGAAGATCACGACACATATCTCTGCTATTTGCATGCTTCCGATTTCCCAATCACCTTGGATGTTCTTAAATTCATGTACAATGATCAAAGGTTATTGGGGATACCGTATCGTGAACGCCAATGAAATCTTTCAGCGAAAGGTCATGTGTGACAATAACCCCGTGAAATCTTTTAGTGTATAGTTATTATATTACTTATAACATCATAGGGATACCTATTCTCATATTTCTTTACATGAATGATTGGCGCATTGACCGTGGAGAGTATATAGATATTATATATATAAAGTCTTTCTATTGTCAGTTCGTCCTGCCAATAAGTATATCAGGATGAAGAAATGTGGACCATAGATTATGGAAAAGTTTTGACAAGTGTATACATTTTGAGTCAAAGTATGTAAATCAAGTGGTCTACATTCTTCGTTCTGATATATTTATTGTCATAACGAACTGATAATAGAAAATCTATATATATATATATATTACAAATTTCTATTTTATTTTTTTTCTTGTCAGAAATCAGAATGTTGTTGGATTAAAGCTTGCTTGCCTATTTAGTTTTCAGTGCAAATTGAAACTGTTATCTTAGTTAGGAGGAGGTCATTGGGTTCCATGCATTTCTTCTATCCGGCTTCCGTCGTCTTATTAACTTACTCTGCTACTCTTGTTCTTAAAGTTTGACACCTAAATATATGACTTAACATTACGATGTTCGAATTTATGTCCTGAAGTATCTGCTGCAATATGGTTTTGTCTTGCCTTAACTTTACATTTTATCAAAAAAGTTGGTGGATTAATATTTGTATTGTTGTAGGGGCTGTGGCCTCTGCAGAGAATGGGCACTTAGTGGAGCCTTATTCCAAAATCCAAACCCAGAGGGCAGAGGGCAGAGGGCAGAGGCCAGGCCTCTCTGGTTCATGAATTTCCCAAGAAATAAAACCCATAACTACCAGATCACACTACGGACCACAAGGCATCAATACTTGTCTTGAAAGATTTTTCATTCTTTAATGTATGTTATTAACACACACAAAAAGTACCAGATGGGACCTGACTTTTAAGATTGACACATGATTAATTACTTTGAGATTTTTTTTTACCAAATTAATCGTTTTTGAACAAAACTTTACCCTTATAATATCTTGTAATAGCTTAGTAGTTAGCTAAAAAAGATCAAATCGATCAATGGTCTCAATCAACTTTACAAGCTGGTTTCAATGGATCAAAAATACTTGATAGCATTTGATAGGATAGGTCGATAGGTAAATCAATGAAAACCCACCTAGACTTTACTAGACCAGTACGTGGGATTCCACTGTCTAATAAATTAAAAACGTTATATTTTTCTCTATCAAACAAACCCAGGTGTCAAATTGTATATCTAATCAAACATATCATGATCAGGATCTTGAGCTGCCCAATGGGAATTCAGATTTAGGGTTTTTTCTCTTCATATATATATATATATATAATTTACAAAGTTTATGTTTGATTATATGCATATTGACCATGTACCCAAAAAAAAAAAGAAAAAAAAAGGGTATGCTTTATTCTTTTTAGTGCAGATAAGCTGTTGAGCCATAATCAACACAAAATGCAAGTGCTAGCTACCAACCTCAGTGGAGGCTGCTGGTGCGGTGGACTTTAAATACCTTTTGATGCCTTTAACAATATTGGCTATGATTTCTTTCTTGCACTAAGCATAGAAGATTTAAATTGTAGCTTTCATTTTCTCCTGTGATTTGTTTCCCTCAAAACCATCAATCTAGAATGGATTTTGAGGTTAAATTATTCACATGTTTTATTAGTGTAGTCCTTTCAAGTTAATCTCAACTTGAACAGCCACTTTGCTTGGAAAGTGGAAGGAAACCATGTAATCTTTTCATATTAAAGATAAGGAACTCATGAGTCATGACTCGTTTTGATTTAGGGACTGTTTGAGGAAAGAGATACGATTCGAACCCATAATCTCATGATGTGACGGGCTTGCATGTCACTCAAGTTGATTCCATCCAAAATAATAATGATGTATGTTGCCTTTCAGATCAAATTCTATTATCCAGATTCTATATCTTTAATAATTCAGTTTAATAATTCTAGATATTTTACTCTCTCTTTTTTGTTAAATAGTTTATTATATATTATTAAAATTTTGAGATTGGTTTGACATACTCATGGAAAGAGCATACATAAAATGTTATTTAAACATATATTTAAATTAGATCACCTTTTTATTTGAGGGTGATCTATCCTTTTAAGATTCAATAATGCTAAACATCTCACCTAAAATTTCATATTTTTCATCTCACTACATGTGGTGTGTGGAAACAAATTAATGATGATTTATCTCACCTACCACATATATCCACTCACCAGTTGACACCTCATATGCCACATATGGTGGGATAAAAAATGTGGGATTTTAGGTGGAACGTGTAGCATTACTGTTTAAGATTTGTAAAAGATATGGTTCCAGGAAGTTTCTTATTCTTCAACTGTACATAATAAAATAATTAACAACCTTTATCACTTAATAAAGAAAAATAAATAAATAAATTACAACGGTGGAGAGCAATCAAGCAAGAAAAAGAAGATCATAATCATATATGATTATAATATAATAATTAATTAAAACTTTAATCATGATTAAAGATTATATAAATGTTAATGCTCCTTTAATTGATGTTGTGTAGACTGTAGAGTATATGTATAAATCATGTTTGGTCACGGATTCCGAATCTTATAAATCAAGAATCCATCAAAAATATTTAATAATTATAATCAAGTTTTTGCTCCAAAGTGCATTATTATTAACTCTTTTAGAATCGTCAAATCTTAACTTTTAATTATGCTAATAATATCCCTCAATATTGGCCTCTTGGGTCAACTCATTCATCATTTATGCATTAAACAGATCAATTATTATCAAGTTTTAATTAGCACTATCTAGAAAAGATGATTAGAATCTAAGTCTTAACTTTTTTTAAAAAAATAAAATACAAGTGGATGAACAAATTTTTTTTTTTTTTTTTTTTAATTTAATAGATTAATTTAAACATCAACCTCGGTAGGTGGAGTTCAAAAAATTAAATAATAATAATAATAAGTTTTTTTTTTTTAATATCCGTGGGTGTCCGAGTCAATTTGTGCGAACCTCGACTAATCCCATGAGAAGTTAACAACTAGGTAAACTTTCAATGGCCCCAAAAGAAAGGTGGCTACTAGGAATTAAACCCAGGATGTTCGAGTTTACAGCTCGCCCCAGTGACCAGTGGCACCGCCTCTTGAGGTTTAATAATAAATTAATAACAGATTTTATTAATATTCTAAAATTTCAATGAAATGAAAAATCAATAATTGTTCTAGAAAATATCTAAAAGGGTTTTTTTTTTTTTTTTTTTTTGAAGGAACCATTAATTAAGTTATTAACCATAAAATAAACTAATTTAATTCACCTAATATTGAAAAGTATGGGTGGGAAATGTACATGGTCACATCAATGACATATATCTATTATCCTATTTGTATCAATAAATAAATAAATAAAAATGCTAGGGTTATGGTAGCTGTTACTATCACAGGTAATTTATAATGCAAGAAGATAAGTATATAAGACATTTAGATTAGATCAGGAAAACATAAAAGCATATATGATAATATGGTTGGCGAATGATAACTGTGCATAATCAATTACTACCGTTCAATATGACTCGATATTAGGAGACATTCATTTAATTCGGTAATATTTTAGATTCAAATTGTTACAGTATAGATGGTATATTTTTTTTTTAAAAAAAAAGAAAGTGCACACGATCGAGGGATACTTATCAAAAATTGGACATCAAGTCATTAACGATGTTACACCTAATTTACCATTAATCATGCAAGAGTGTTCATCACTATTTATAATTTCAGATTATTCATATATATATATATAACAGATTTTTTATTGTCAGTTCGTCTTGACAATAAATATATCAGAACGAAAAATATGGACCACTAAATTTACATACTTTGACTCAAAGTGTATGCACTTATCAAAATTTCTTCATAATCTATGGTTCACATTCTTCGTCCTACTATATTTATTGTTATGACGAACTGACAATAGAAAGACTGATATACATAAATCCTCTTTTTAAGTTTCATATTTGATATGAGGGCTAAAACTTGGGTGCATCGCCCACCCTGTCAACACGTGGCAGCATCAGGGTGGGCGATGCACCCAAGACTTTCTCCTGATATGAGATACGTATAGACTAACTATTTCTTGTATTTTTCTAGTCATCCATGGTACACCCTTCCTCAAGTAACTTGTTTGCACAGTTTTTGAGTTATATATGCAATACTAGCTTGTCCATAAATTATTTTATATGTTAATATTTATATAACATATTTTCAAGTTACTTCATGGAGCTGCAATATTTGACTCTCGATATATTATTGTCTATAGATCACTATTAGCTTGATTTCTATATTCTATATTCTTTATGTCACCATTTTGCACCAGTTCTGGTAGGTATTTTGAATGAGAAATGAGTTGAATATTTGTTTGCACGTTTTTGAACAGATGTAATAGGTAAGAAGGCAGTATTGTATTGGAGAGTTGCGTGTTGAATGTTCGTCTAGTAATGTAAAATTCATCCAATTATAAATTCAAAAGTTTAAATCGTCAAGAAATGGTTCAACACCCGGTGAAACCATGTTAAAACTATGTTTAGTAGGAGAGAGAGATAGTATAAGGGATGGATGAATTAAGAGGGTGAGAGAATAGGAGGGATGAAGAGGATAGTCATCCATATTTCATGTTGTTTGGTATTAAAAATAGAGTTGAATTGACGGATTGATATATAATTTGTAAAATAACTATATATATATATCACCTTTTAAAAAATTGGAGGGCAATAAAAATTGGTGGGCATTATAGTTATTTTCCTCCAATCATCTCTCCCTCCTTTCTAATCCGCCCAATGATAGACAGATTCCTTTTGGTGGGCCCGGAAGAATCATCTCTCCCTCCTCTTCTCCTTTCCTCTCTTTTATCCCTCTCCAACCAAACAAGGGATTTGAGCTCTTCCTTCAACCCTCTTTTTTTTACCAAACAAAGCGTAAGGTATGAAGAAACTCTTGATTGTGAATTTTTTTAAAAAATATAATGAAATTTAGTGTAATTTTTACCCCAAAACTTTTGTTCCCCACACACACACACACCCCCCCCCCCCCAAAAAAAAAAAAACCCCTTAAAAATTAAAGAAATTGGTTCTGCCTTTGGGTTCGACAATAGTGCATCGATCTAATAAGAGATAAACACTTTATACATGAACGTTTATATATTTACATTCGGCCATACATGTTTGTAAAATACATATATCAAGACTCAAATCTCTCGCTACTGATAAGGAAAGACAAGTACATAACAACTGGCAATTGTGTCCAAGAGAAAGATGTGTTATGTTTGATAATGAAAGATGTGTTATGTTTGATAATGACATATATATATATATTATTGAAACAAGGTTTACATTAATAAAAGATTAGAAGCAATAAAGCAAGAAGCGACGGCAGCGGCTAGCTAACATAAAAAAGGCCATAAAACCAAAACACATAATGATGGAATGGTCCATCTGCCGAGTGGTTGAGGCACCAACACTTTCTCTTCTATTTATTAACCCCTTCCTTCCTTTTCCTAAACCTAATAAATATTAATTTTGCATAATTGAGACAATATCTTTCAAGACAATTATTGGCTTTTTTTTTTTAATATATATTTTTCATTTTCAAATTGTTTGATTTCTTTAATTAAACTGTAAAATTGAATCTAATCGATATTAATTGACTCATTAAAGCTATCGAAATTGGTTGGATAGAACCATCCATCCAAAAAAATAATAATAGTGGGTTGGGCAGCTCGAATTAAGATTTGTGAGACAAACTATATATACAAAGATAAATGCGGCCGTGAACTCGAGTTTGTTCCAAAATCCTGAAATATTGTAATATCTATATGAATTTATTTATTTATTTATATTTTATTTTTGCATGTTTCATGTATCAAGTATGTAATGAAGGGGTACTTTTGTGGCACCGACGGTTTTAGAAAAATAATAATCATAGTTTTGTAATATTACATAATCAAATTTGTAACATTATATACAGAGATAATTCTATCATATTACAAATCAAAGTTCCTGATTTTTTTTTTTTTTTTTTGGTTCAGAATTGTCTGATACTGTGAAAAAAGAATCGTCGGAGTGAGAGAATTATTATGAAATATTAGCTTGTAGGCCTTTAAAATGAATTAGGTCCACTTACCACATGGAAGGGCACTTTTCAGGTTACCATCACCGATTTGTCACATGTTCGTACAACTCTTGCCTTCACAAAATTGTGATATTATTGAACAACCATGTGTTTTTTTTTTTTTTTTGGGATCAAATAATTGATTCTTGACAAACAAGAGTTTAATTGACAAGTTTTATTGGTCCTGCTGAGACATCATTAATGATAACTTTTCTTCCTTCAAATTTCAGTAGATCATCAACTAATGGATTGCTTTCAAGTCCATTTCAATATTGATTAGTAGTCCACTTTACCATTTCAATATTGATATTCAATACTTATTCTCTACATTTTCAAGACTCGATCAAAATGTGTCTTTTGAGTTATTTTGAGAGTAATTTTATGATAATAAGAACATATAATACCCATTTTGATTTTTATTATTTTAAAAAAAATTGATTAAAAATGTCATAATTTTGATAATAAATAAAATGCTAATTAGCACGAATGTCCCTTAACTCTTCAAAAATTTTGCACTATACCCCTGTACTTTTTTTTTTCCTGCACTAAACCCTTCAAACTATTGTTTTATTGGTAAACACTTGGGTTTATTACCCGTTGTGAGGGAGCATATTCAGTCGGTTTTTACTAATTTGTGAGAATTCATGGGGTTTAATACTGAAAGAAAAAAAATATAGGGGACATAGTGTAAATTTTTGAAAAGTTTATGGAATATCAATGTCAATTAACATAAATAAAAATATTAAAATACTTACTGCCGATAAATAGTACTCACAGAGAAAATCAATTTTTATTTATTTATTTATATAAAACAATGTCGAGTTACCACTAATTAATTTCTGAACTACAAAACAGCTATCAGGACTTTACGAGATCAATCTCAAAATCATGAGAATATGACTCACGCTATATATGGGGGAAGTCGATCTCCCTGCCCTTTGTGATTTACAATAACAAAACTCAGGATCATGATGGGAGCTTCTTCGAAGTTTCCCACACCAGACTACATGAGTTTTCTGGTCCCACGATGATTGATCTCTCCATATGCATAATATTTAGTAAAGTACTCCCAAAAATTAAATAAAAATAAACCAAAAAAATTTCCTGAGATGTGTATCTTGAGAATTGAGATAGAATAATAGATTTGATTATTTGGTCAAAACCAAACATAATCAGACAGTACTGCAGTCTCGACAAGGCCGCCGTGTGTTTTCATTTCTTCCTTTAGGATCCCATCTTCTCTGCATATTATTAATTAATTAATTAATTAATTAAATACCTAATCTTATTTTAAACTCATGAACTGGTTACTGGTCACTTGACACGATCCAGATCTCTAATTCCAACATCAAAAATAATTGATTAATTGTCTTATTTTTTTTTTATTATTATTATTTTATATGGGTGGTGACTGGTGATCAGTACATAAGTTTGATTGAATCTCCACTGTACACGTGATTTGGATCCTAATTCCGATAATTAAATAATTGTTCAACTTTATTAAAGTAAAGCTCATCTGGGTCATCATCATTATCGATGAAGAAAAAGTTTGTTTGAAGAGGTCAATATATAACATTTAGGGGACTAAAGTGAAAATTTACAAAATTTAATGTTAAATATATAATTTCTCAAGGAAAATTTTAATATTTTTATTTTTATTTAACGGGTCATGGCCCTTGCCAGTCCCTTTGGCTCCGTCCATGCTTACACTTGTACAACCCCATCTAATATAGAAGAATCCCACCATACAAATTTTATAAATATATATATGGAAAGTTTATTTCGCAATTCAAGCAGTTGATCTGACAGTCATTTGTCTAAGCCACATACTCGTTCATCTACTAACTAAGCTACGTCATTATTTTTTTTATATTGTAAATGTAAATTTATACTGATATATTTAGTATTTTATCTCGATAGAACCCAACAGATTACTAAATACGAAATATTATAATGGTGATAATTTAATTAAAGAGAGAGAAAGTTGCCTAACCAATACGAAAAAAGAGTGGCATGGTACAGCAGATATGGATATATTATAATTGAAATCTGCTTAAGACACGCAAATTATAAACACTTTGAGGCCATTCGATCCGGCGTGGGTTTTGTCGTTTTATGTGGAACTTTTAAGTTGTAACTTGTAAGCGACTTCTTCTATAGGGTCAAACCGGCAATTTCTTCAATTAAACAAGCTTTGTTTTTTTTAGAGTTTACCGTGATTGTGGTTTGTGGGTTAAAAATATAAGAGCAACAGTTGTTGGATTCGTACAATTTAAAATTCATGTTAAGTGATATAGACTTTTTAGATCAATATCACCGATACCTTCTTCGATTTCACATATTAACTTGTAGTTTTCGTAAATTACAAATTTTTATTGAAACTACTTCTAAACTTTAGGATTAATATTCTAAATTTTGGTTCAACTTCGTATGGGTATGCACGTATATCCACTTGTAGCCGTGTTTGCTTTTGTGTGGGAACCCATCACCCATTTCCGGTAGAGTTGTTTTCGTAACTGTGTTTGTAGTTATTGATCTTGATAAGCTCCGACAAACCCTTTGATATTTAATAACTAGGGGTCTCCTCATAAATCATAGCCATAAGATTTTCTTTGAAATGCAATAGGGGGCGGACCTTAAACGGGGGAGTCGGATCAGCCATTTACCAAAAAATAATAATAATAATAATCCCACCTCTCTCACGTCCCAACTCCCAACACACATACTCTATCTCTCACCCACTCACATCTCATGTCTGAACACGGAACACCCACACACACTCTCTCTCTCTTTCTCAATCAATCAAGTCCAATCTCCTAATTAATTAATTCTTTATCTTTTTCTCTCCATCACACGTCCTAAATCAATTTTCTTTTCGATTAATAATTATCTTCAACCTAATAACTTAATTGCAACATTATTTATGTTGAGTTTTAAATTAATTATTTGGATCGTATATAATTACTCTTAATCTATTATTTTATTCGGTTATTTTAATTCATGTATTTTTCTTAGTTATAATTTATTTTATCTAATTAACAAGTTAGAGCCTTATGTTTGTTAGTCATAATTTTAAGTCAGTTTTTTTTTTTTTTTTTAAAAAAAAATTTATTTTCCAACTACAATTTATTATTTATAGTGTTATATTATAATTTATAAAGGTAAGAAAAATTATACTTCCACACTTTGGAAAAAAAAAGAAAGAAGATGTTTATCTTCTTCGAGTGAGAGTGAAATAAAAACAATGTTTTCTTATTGAGAGTTTATATATATAATTTTGTTTTAGCTCATCCTAATAAAAAATTCTAGATATAGCTCATCCTAATAAAAAATTCTAGATACGCCCCTGATTGCAATTATTTGACACTTATTCTTATACATAATAAATTATAAAAAAATAAAAAATAAAAACATTTTAAAAGTATTTAGGATGTTTTTGTAAGAAATACTTGTGAGTAGATTTTGTTTATATTAAAATACTTAAAATGCTATAAAAACATTTGTAATTCAGCTCGAGAATGTCTTAAATTTGAATCGATGCCACCACAAATAGTATAACAATACAAAAGAGATATTCCTACCCATATAATTTTATATTTCTTTCGGTAACATTTTGAAAAAATATATATATGATACCAAGAAAGAATACACCCAATAAGTGGTGCAGTTTGCAGGATACAAGGAAAACTGTTGATGGCTTTTCTGGCTTTGTTCTTTGAGGCTTTTGTGGTTCACTTAATCAATCACTCTTATTGTTTATTGAATGGGCTTGTTTATTCTTAAAAATATTTAATATAATTTAATTAAAAGTTGTGTTCTAATAATCTAATCTTTGGAATAGTGGGTTAGTTCAAACTTCCAACGATTCCTATTTGAATGTTTCATGGTGGACTCTATATATATAATATGATTTGATTAACATTAAAAAAATGACAATAACTTGTGTTTTCTAGTACATTACTAGAATACTAGGGCGGCAAAAATAACCTCCATTTAATAGGTTTCACCGGTCTTTTTATTTTTGAGAGCTACCACCTGACTAAAGTCGAGATTCGTATGGATCAATTTAATAGGACACCATAATTGTGGTTTTTATAGATACTCTCACAACTGTTTTTTTTTTCCTTAAAAAAAATTAAAAATTTCAGCATTGCTTTGGGAAAGACAACAAAATTTTGAAATTATAACAATGAATTGATAAATACAACACTACATAATAAATATATTTTATTTAGAATTTTGTTAAATCATAATAATAACAAGTTCGAATATCACCACCGCATATAATATAAGAAAAATAAATAAAAATAATGGTGTTTACAAGTTTGTACGTATAAGGGTTTCTCCAACAAAGCTTCAAGAGCTTCAGTTTTGAAGCTTTATCTCATCTCCAGGGGAGTGCCATTTTGAAGATGTCTATAGTGTTGTGCCATACAAACCGTAGAAATGGAGTAGAAAATGAAGTTTTTTTAATTACAATTTTACCCCTACCTCTATAATGAAGAAAAAAATGAAGAAATATTTAAGAAAATATTCTTTTTAATATAACATTTGGTGCAATGGGTTGAAGATAAAAAAAATAAATGGTATAAAAGTGGTACCAAATTGAAGCAATGGGTTGGTTCAATTGAAGATGACCTAATAGGATAAGGCATGGAAGTGGATTAAAGATGCCGGCCAAAAAGATACTGGATAATAAATAATGAAAAAGACAAAGAAACGGAGAGACCAGAGTAGAGGAGAAGTTTTGTTGTACCTTCTCTTCATGAATTGAAATTATGGGAAGGGCTAGTTGCATAGTTGCAACCACGACTTGGTGCCCTGAATAAATAATTTATTTGGGACCAGATAGATGCATCTTCTTTTCTTGTTTCTAAATTCCACTTTCACTTTTGTTAAGGTTGCCATGGTCCATCCTTCATTCTGTCTCCCTACCTATTTTCTCTTCTTAATAAATGAGTTAGTACCACCCACCAATGCGTTTTGATGGAAAGAACATCCATTCAGTATGGTAATATTTTAGATTCGAGTTATTGACAGTGCATATGAGTATATGACATATATATATAAATGAAGTATATTCTCTGAAATCTACCGATTATGGAAATAGATACCCAAACTTGACCCACTAAATGTCGGATTTTGAAAAGTAAATAAATAAATGAAGCAAATCTTTCATCCATCAGCCACCTAATGATCATAGAAATTAATTTTCTAGAAGGTACAATGTATTATCGCATATAGGAGTTAGCTAGATAATTTCAAAGTTTTGAAGTCCTGATATATGTATAGGAGTACTACCTAATTTTCAAAGCAAACGAGTCCATCTATACTTGAATCCTTTGTGATATTATTAAATCGAATGAATGAATATGGGATATTAACATACCGAATGTATACTTTTTACCATGAAATCCTATTGAATAGTGGTATGACATGTACCATAAACTTTTGAATAAAAAAAATAAAATATTATAAATTTATACAACTAATTTAACGACCGTTTACAGAGATAAAAAATATATAATAACCCAAAGTGGCTTTACCAATGTTTATTTTTTCGTATTTATTTATCCATCTACTTAGACCATATATATATATATATTTATTTTTGAAGCTTTTTATCATTGGTAGAATTCGAGCCGCTAACTTAGAAGTCATTTACCCAAGACCCAAATTGTAACATGACTTAATCAAAATTTATTTTTCCTAGATTGTACATGCAATTACATGGCTAATTATGTAATTAATACGAAAAAAAAATAAAGAAGATGGAATTATATTATAGGATGAGGAATGCTAAATAGTAAATAAACTCTCTAAATCCACTATCTCTTCTTTCTTTGACATATGTCACTATTTAACTTTTTGACATGAAATTTTAACCATAACAAATAGTTTGTCTACTTATAACTTTAAAAAATCATTATCTTTCCAATATGTCTTTTATTTATTTATTTATTTATTTATTTATTTTTTTAACAACTATAATTTGTAATTTCTTTCATTTGATTCTTTAAAAAAAAAAAATTGAAATCATCTGATTTTTTTCAAAAATCCTTTATGACTTTTGCGAGGTTTATTTCTTTCTACTCCTAAACATCTTTTATAATCCTTAAAAATCATATTTTATGCCAAATATAATTTGCAATCTTTTTCATCTAATTCTTTATGAAATCCTTTTGAGTTTATTATTATTATTTTTTTGAGTTTTTTATTTTTATTTCTAAACATAATTTATTCTCCTTTAAAATAATAATTTATATTGTTATTTATTTCATTCAACATTTATTTAATATGAAAAAATTAATTGTAAAAATCATTATATATATACACACACACTATCAAATATCATTTAAAAAAAACTCAATTTTTTTTTTAATTAGATGAAAGAGATTAGAAATTATAGTTGGTAAAAAGAAAAAGACAATTTGGGAAGAGAATTGTTTGTTTGAGTTGTAAATAATATAAGCAAACAAACCATTCATTATAGTTGAAGTTTCATATAAAAAAGGAAAATACTGATGTGTCAAAAAAAAAAAAGGGAGAAAATTTGGCATGAGATTGCCACGTGGTGAGACCATAACACCTTTCTATGAGATTGCACAATTTATCTTAGGAGCATAGAATAAATTATAAAATTCTAATTTGATACAATTTCACTTGACACAATTTATCTTGGGAACATAGAAATAAATTATAAAATTATAATTTGATGCAATTTCATTGGACGGTCTCATGGTCTCATCACGTGGCAATATCATGTAAGATTTTATCAAAAAGAAGAGAGAGTGGATTGAGAGACAATATCAATTAATTCGGGATCAAGTATTTTTTTGAAAGCTTTGACCATTAGTAGGATTTGAATAGCTGACCTGAGAGTTACTCATCTATCTACCAGTTCAATTATACCATGTTGTCAGATAGTGAATTGAGAGAGTGTTTTAGAAGGAGGTATCGACATCCCTCTCGTAGAATAGCTAGGGTTATCCGAGAAAGTATTGGTCCCCAATCACATACACACTTGTGATTGGGCAAAAGATAAGTTTTACTTGTACGGCGAATCGACACATGCAACTTGTGAGACAATCCCACCATGGGTTGTGGTTGTGTGTGCAAACCCCCATAAACATGTGATTGTTGATCCTCCTGCTATCACCACCTACCCATCAATCTATCTATCTATCTATCTATCACCTTTTGTCCAAATCCCCATCCTATCTTACCCTGAAATTACCAAACTACCCCTAACGTTAGGATTTCTCGAAACTCTAAATAACACCTAGAGCTACGTTTTATCAGCCAATTCCTTGTGGCTTGTGTATTAATTTTCTGCATTTCCCCAGATAGAAAAAGAGTGGTAATGCTCTGCTATGATATATGCCAAGGCTGTTTCCATCTTTCAAACCCATCTGGACCGTCCATTGAAATCCCCAACAGATCTGACATATACTAATAGTCTTCTCAGAAACCGGGGACCACCCCCAAGACGATAAACAAATACACTTTTTAAAGAGATTTTCCCACTTCGTGTTGTGTGTAAAAACCTAATCAGACTCTTTCTCTGTCCTCCCACGACTCTATTCTTTTTCTAGCTTTATACACTAAACTACTCACTGTCTCAACTCTCGAGTCTTTTTCTTTTTAATAATTACAAATTTGTCTTTATCTGCGGGTCATGATATTTCTCTTCTCGAGCAAATGTCTACTTCAATGTACAGCCGTTGGATGTTCCTCGATACCACAAATCTTTTTAGAAAGCTAATCCAACGGCTTAAAAGCAAGGAAGAGCGACTCATAAAACGTTTCAGGTATCAACTTTTTTATTTTATTTTAAGCATCTTTTGCTCTCTCTCAACATAAATAATAATAAATTAATTAAAAAACGCATTAAATATTCTCACTTTCTCGTTTAACTCATTTTGACCGGAACTCCACTTTCTTCCACCTCTATATAATCCTCCACCCTCTCCTCTCTCTCCTCACAAATACTCTTTAACTTTTTCTCTCTAAAAATCATCAAATCTCTCTCGTGTTTCCTTGAAACAAAGCTCGTTTCTCTTTGTCTGAAAATGGCCGAGACACCATCCAAACGCCCTAGAGAAGAGACCCAGATAGATGATGTTGAAGAAACAAAGCGCCACAAGTCGTATAACAACATACTCTCTCTTCTCGAAGCAGAAGAAGAAGAGCCAACACAGGACTTGTCCTCTCTCATCACAGCCCTACAACAAGAACTATCCCCTGACTCTATCCTCGACCCAATCCCATCGCAAACCGCCGACAAAGACGTCGAAAGCAGCCCTACAACCGCCACCGGAGAAGAATCCGTCGCGGACTCTTCCACTTCTCCGACATCTTCTTGTTCTAAAGAAGATGAAGAGGACGATGGACAGAGGGTTATTAGACATCTTCTTGAAGCATCAGATGACGAGCTTGGGATTCCAAACATGGATGTCGTCTGCGCCGAAAATGGTGTTTATGGCGATGGAGATTTCAACGGCGGAGATGTGTTTGCTCTGTGTGATGGTTTGTGGGAGCTTGAAGATGAAGCTGCTAATTATTATACCATGTTACAGTCTGAACTGTTCATGTAGTACTGTTGTTACTGCTAACTGGCTACTAAGTAAACAAAGAGAAACAGTAGGGGTTCAAATTTGATTAGAAAAGAGTGAGTGGGAGGAATTAGTAAAAATGGAGGCATTTTTAGGTATTTCATTTTGGTCCCCCTCTTTTGTAAAAATTATATATGTTGACCCCTTTTCTCTTATTAGAAAATCAAAATGTAGAAGAAAAAGTAACTTGATATCCCATCCATTATTTAAATTCTTATTTATGTTGCCTTTTTTTAATTTGTTGGAAGTGACAATGCTATCCTTTAATGAAACAAAAGTGGGCCTGATTGGATATATTTTCCAAGTTTTGATA
Source organism: Acer campestre (assembly GCA_954870605.1). NCBI lineage: Eukaryota > Viridiplantae > Streptophyta > Magnoliopsida > Sapindales > Sapindaceae > Acer > Acer campestre. The sequence continues at coordinate 27,693,218 of OX940806.1, read as the reverse complement.
TGTCAAGTAACTTTTATTTTTGTTTGGACTTCGGCCTGAAAAAGATGGGTTGTACCATAATAGTAAAAAGAGAGCAAGTGGCCATAATAAAAATCTCAGAAGATCTGTTTTTTCCATAAACTTTTTCCTTATTCACATAGTGTAAATATATATTAGAAATGTTAGAAATGTTCTCGGTGGGAATGAGGATGGCGAATGCGAGCTACTAGTTTTTTTATATGTTTTGACTCGTGTATGTATGAACTTTTAAAACTAATAATTTATATTCAATATTTTTATTAAGTTATATCAGTGCCCTAATCAGATCAATATATATATATATATATTGTGTTCAGCCACAATACAGTAGCTATGGGTAATGGCCTAATGGGTTACTATGTCTAATAAAATTAGAGTTCTGAAAGAAAAAAAAAAAAAAGTTTTTTTAACTTTTATATGGAGACCACGTAACAAAAGAAAAGTTAGAATATGGGTTTCTAGTTCTATAAACTCTTTTAGAAATGTTAATTACGATTTCTAACTTAATCCATCAAAATAACAATAGAGCATCTCCTATGTAAAAATTGTTGATATATCAACGTCAAAAGACTTCTTATGTGGCATAAAGATAAATTTGGTAGACAATATTTTTAATGACGTGTTTAATTTTTTTATTTTTTTTTTCCATATAAAAAATAGATGAAAAACTAATATTAATTTTAAATATTTATTAAGTCAACCGAAAAAATAGGTGTGCAACAAGTCATCTAATAATAGATGGTTATATTGACAATGTCTAATAATTGTTTTACCACATTAGCGTGAAGTTGAATATATACAACATTGATGATATATTTTTAAATAGATGATCTATTTATTTTATGTGACTATCTTTTTTTTTTCTTCTCAAACCACTATTGTATTGGATATTTAGAGCTCGTTTAATTGTAAAATAAAAGAGGAGAGTGAGTGAAATAATTGTTTTATTATGATCGTTCATAAAATAGATACATATTTGATGTTAAATAATTGTATTAGTGGTTTGAATATGTATTTCTTTAAAAAGTAATAATTCAAAAGTGGATCCAAAATGAATAAAAATTCTATTGTGAAACTATTTAAAAACTTAAAATTACATATTTACATCGAAAATGCTCTAACAAATAGTTGTGCAATTCTTTTGATTAATAGTTATTTTTTTTTTTAATTAGATACAAGTTAGTATGAAATTATGATTTGTTAACCACGAGGTGGTTGCCTTGGTGGTCCAAGCTTGAGATGAAATTTGGTTCTACTTTTGGCAATTACATTGTGTCTAGCCATTAGCCCATTAAGGCGTTTGCTCAACTGATGGAAGAACGGGTTTGGGGCATGGGTAATTTCCAGATCAGCAGTTCGAATCCTACTCAGACGAAAACTAGTTATGATTTACCAGTTTATATCTTTGTGTGGCAAGGGGTGTGGACCAGATGAGGTGCAGGATCCTTGATACAAAAAAAATATTAAAAAAAATAAAAATAAATAAAATTATGAGTTGTTACCGTTGCTTTTACCGACGACATGCACAGCACACGCCTGCCGGCTCCTTCGGTTTAAAGAGAAACTTTGATATAAAGACGCATTAGTCCTTATGTTGTGCAAATCTTGCGGCATTGTCTGTATAGTACAGCTCATTCAAGCTCGGCTTTGTACGTCACAATTAACGTTAGCTTTCCATTGGATACCCTTTCGCTCTCTACCCAAGGACTCTCACTTGCCATGTTTTGTGCGTGTTTTACACGGTCTGTACTTGGAAGATTTCCTCTCCTTGAAATGCGGACCCACGTGAATTATTTTTTCTTTTTGTGAGAAAAGCTTTTTTTTTTTTTTAATCAACTCAATTCCTGTATGTATGTGACACGAATAGCAGTAATAGATTGATCAGAGCATCTCCATTGAGGATTGTTTTCAGGGTTTGTTAAATTTGATGATTATATAGTCCACAATGGTACACTTGTAACGATACCAAAATAATATATTAGTTTTTTTTTGCTAAAAAATAAAATAATTATAAAAAAAAAAAAGGTATATGATATAAGTATTGATCCATTCGTAATGAAAAGACGAATTTTACCTAATTGAAATTTTTTAGGTTAAAACAATGATGAAATACATAGATGATCATAGAAAAAAAGAGGAAAAAAAAGTAATAGAAGAGAGAAAAATAATAAAATTACAACAATTAATTTGAGTTAAATTTGTATTTGATGATCGAAAGTTAATCTTCAAATTTGATTATTGAAGAGGCAATTTGATTGTTGATAATTACTATTGCTAAATTTTAGTGACTCCATTGGACAATGTTTTTGGTTAAATAATCAAATTTTGATTACTCTCCTACTTTTGAGGATACCATTGGAGATGCTCTTAGCTACTTATAAATGTGATATAAATAATTAATTTCTAATTCAGTATATTTATTAACTTTGATTTACTAAGTAATAGCTAATATGGGTGTAGGTCAGTTAGTAGAAGGACGAGTTTAGGGTTTAGATAAATGACTCCCAGATCAACGGCTCGAATCATATAATCATATGACTTAGGGTGGTGTTACTTAGCTAATATGGGTGTAGGTCAGTTAGTAGAAGGACGAGTTTAGATAAATAACTTCCAAATCAACGGATCGAATCATATAATCATATGACTTAGGGTGGTGTAAAATTGAACTATCCTAAGTTTTTGCAGGTGGGGCCCTCTTGTTGGTATGGTCCAAAAACAAAGCTAACCAGAAAATGTTGGTGGTGAATTAAAGTTTCACCATGCACAATTAAAATCTCTTACCTGTGACTAGTACGTGGATTAAATATAGGATATATATACAAGTCATGTATTGATCAGGTTTTACACGAAAAAAGTAGAAGAAATAATTGGGGTGGTGACATGGTGATGTGACGGTGCGGTACGTGCTAGGGACCAAGTTGTTGATTTAGAATATATTTAAGGTGGGGACCACACACAGCCAAATGGACAGAGAAACGTCTTCGAGTTGCTGTGGGGCTGTTGCCTGTTGGTGGACCCCACCTATAGTGACAAACTGACGAGGCTATGTCTTGTCTGCCATGTCCACATCCATTATACATATACGTGTCTTAAATAATTTCATAAATAATTAAATATGATAATGGCATGCGAAATTGGGTGGTGGACTGGTGGCTATCATAATTCATATTCATGCATGATGCATGCATGGATCATGATTCATGTATCATGTATGTGTAGTGGATGGAACCGTTTTCAAGAATCTGAAGCAGAATCTTGTTTTGATAACTACTAAAGATTTTGCTGCCTTTCTCTTTTAGGCACGCATTTGGATCATCATCATCATTCATGATTCATCAAACCCAGCTTGTCTATTCTTATAAGATTAAGTGGTGTATAATGTATATCTTATCATCCATGTCCATGGTGGGGTTAAAATCTTAATCCTTTTTGGAGTTTTATGATTCCCGATTTCCCGGACTATGTTCAGGAAATCTTCCATCTATTATCTATCTCATCTCTATCTATAAAATAGATTTCCGAGAGGAAATATTCTTTCTAAATTCCATTTCTAAATTTTTTTCACTCTCACCACACTCTTTATCCTTATCTCTTTCCCTATCCTTATCCCAAATAACTTATATTTTCATTATTATTTTTTTAGTTTCTTTAATAAATTATTGTTGAACTAAATTTTAACAAATATTATTTATAATAACATTTGTATTTTTTATTTTACTTTTTTACTTTTTTAAAAATATAATGCTTTATTTATTCAAGAATTTATAATAACTAATTTTTAGGTTCTAAAACATTTTTCAACTAATTTTCTCAACCTACTTATTTCTTTTCTAACATTTATCAACTAATTTTCCCAATCTACTTATTTCTTTTCTAACTTTTTCAATCAACTTATTAGAGCATCTCCATGGGCTCCCTAAATAGCCTCCTTAGCTAAAATAGAGAGCCAATTTAGATTTTTTGCACTCCAAGGGGCTCCCTAAATGACTCCCTATTTTAGAGAGCCTCTTGCTGGCTCTCCAAATGTAGGGAGCTCCCTATCTTCTCTTTCCTAATTTTTTTAATATTTTAAAATTGATTTTGTGATTAAAAAAAAATATGATATAATGAGAGTATGGTTATTAAATACAATTTAAAACAAAAATTTAGCAAAAATTTAGGGAACATGGTTGGAGTGACCTCATGAATAGTTGCTAGCTAAAATAGAATTTGAGCTGAAATAACTAAAATTTAGCAAAAATTTAGGAAGTATTGTTGGAGATGCTCTTACAAGTCGTTTGGATGGCTTTCCAAAATATTAATGTATCTCGACATTATCATATGTTATGTTGTGATTATTTAAGTTTTTTGTTTTTGTTTTTCTATCCTTATTTTAATATCTTTATGTTATTGTAATTTTCAATATTAATATTTATTATTTTAATACTATGTTTCGGTTTTTATTTTATTTCCAACTTATAATTATCAATATGTAATAAGAGGTTGTCCAACTGATAGTGTCAAAAAAAATGTAACAAGAGATTTTTTTTTATAACATAAAATAATTTTTTTTTAGAGAAAATTATAACAAAATAATTAAATGAAGAACAAATGATAAAGTATGGTAAATAAAAAGTTATTAATTAATATTTAATATTGAACTCATTTTAAAGATCTAGATGATACATTTCTAATGGTACAAATTTTATATTAATAAAATGTATAAATTAAAATTTATTATACATTAATTGAATTTAATGAAAAAGGTAAAAGGATATAAATGGAAAAAAAAAATGTTGAAAAGTGAATTTAAAGGATATGATATGGTTCTCTTAATTTTGAAAATGAAGTGTTGAAACTCTAAAAAATTTCTTAGAGACAACATTTTAGAGTGTAAGTGGGAGTAACCCATCCTCTAAATTTTTTTGGAGACATAATTTTAGAAGGTAAGTGGGAGATGCTCTTATAGAGATTAATTAATGTGGATCTTGGTAAACCCCACTTGTAGAGATCGATTCGAAAGACCTTACATAGTTATATCTTGATAATTATCGGGTAGTGTTACAACAAAGAATAACAACTATTTTATTTTTATAAATAAAAATATATGCTTTTTATTTCTTTTTTAAAAAAGTAGAGTTGTTATTATCTTGTACATGTGCCCTTAGGGCACCCTACGTCCCTCCCCTTAAATAAATACTTACAAGTTACATCTATCTATAAAAGGGTCAGGTTAGAGTGCACAAGCACAACTGCACAAGCATATTTTGATGTGGATGTGAAGGTTTTTACTTTTTAGAAGGTGCAAAATGGACCACAGAGTCAATACCCTCTCGACTCGGGAAAATTGAAATTGATACAATAAACATTATATAAATATAAATGCGCTCAAACTTGAGACGGTCTTACAAAGTTGAATAAATGTTTTTTATCTTAGAGTTACGTACATTGGATAGTCATTGTTTCAAATATTATTTCTAAAATATATTCTTTCGGTTATTACTATCTTATACTCTTATGTTAATATTCTCTTGAAAATGAAAAGGTTTTTTCTGTGTTTTTATTTTATTTTTATATATTAAAAATAGTTTCTTTTGCTATATTTGTTTGATAATTCATGATTGATGAATAAAAAATTGGAGGGAATAAAAAATTGGAGGCTACTATCCGGCCATACAACACTCACAGTAAATATATATATATATAGTCTTTCTATTGTCAGTTCGTCATGACAATAAATATATCCGGACGAAGAACGTGGACCATAAATTATGGAAAAGTTTTGACAAATGCATAATACACTTTGAGTCAAAGTATGCAAATCTTGTGGTTTACATTCTTCGTCCTGATATATTTATTATCAGGACGAACCGATAATATAAAATATGTATGTATATATATATATATCAATTTTTCTATTGTCAATTCGTCATGGTATAAAATATATCAGGACAAAGAATGTGGACCATTAGATTTACATACTTTGACTCAAAAGTGTATGAACTTATCAAAACTTCTTCATAATCTATGATTCATATTTTTCGTCCTGATATAAAATATATTAGGACGAATTAACAATAGAAAGACTGATATATATATATATATTAATCTAACACTGAATGATGAGTCTGAGCGTAAAAGCATCATGAGACCTGACCATATCAAATTATCAATCATTTCATGTACAGTCCAAATATCTATTACCATTATACATCGAAGAGAAAACTCACTACATGTATTTGTAAAATGAGTATATATAGTAAGATAGAATCCTTCACCACCAACGGGCTATGAACCCTTAATGTGATCTTTGTCGATGAAAACCCTAATCTCAACCACTAGACCTCTTATTGAACAACAATAAAATTAAAGAAATCCACCATTGATGAATCTGTATTTTGTTGATAAATGAAAAAATAAAAATATAAAACTTAGTTGGTATATTGTTTTCAAGTGAGACAAAAGTATTCTCCAAATGAGGTCACATCATCCAGAAAATTAGCAAAATCGTTTCTGGAAAGAACACGCAAGGCTTTTTCTAGGAACAAGAAGAAGAAAATGTGGTTTCAAAGCATCTTAATTATTATAGATAGCTATATAATATCCAATTGCAATTTCCATCAAAAACAAAAACTACATTAGTCTATTCTCCTAAAAGTTGTGTGTCATATTTTGGTAGGCCGGTTTTGTTTAGATTTCTTGTGGGCCCTTAAAATAAAAGTCCATCGGCCCGTCATTTACCTGTTCACGTCAATTCTTATTAGAAATAATTAATGTTGGGAAATATGCAAGAAAAATGAATGTATTTAATAACTAGAGGGCCGTGCCGTACCCGTTATGATCCTTATTGTTTTAAGTTTCAACTTTTTGGTTTTCTACATGATATCATGTCGGTGTAGTGGTATGTCTCTCATATCTACACTATTATGACTGGGGGTTAGATACTTAGAGTCATATTGCCCTCTCCAAAATTTTGAATGAGGCTGTGGGTTAGAGTCATATTGCCCTTTCCAAAATTTTGAATGATTTATATGGTTTAAAAACTTAATAACACTCTTTAAAAAGTGAGTTTTAAGACTATCACAAACTTAATAACTTAAGTTTTAATAGCACCTAAAGTGTGGATCTGATAAAAATACCTTTAAAATACACTCATAAAAATAAGTCCCACGTTTTTTTTTTTTTTTTTAGACTTATCAAGTTATCAGGTAGTTTTCGAAACTTGTCATGTAGTTTCCGAAACTCATTAGGTATATTTACAATTTTCGAGACTTATTGAATAAAAATGAAAATTTACAATTGTTTTTAGTCATTTTCTTCATTGAGACCTCCATTAGAGGTCGATTTCGACCTCACATGGAGGTCTTTCATCTCCATTAATGGAGGACGGAGGTTTTTGGAAAAATAAATAAATAAATAAAATGGCACAAACTTAATAAAAGAAGGAGTTAGGGTATTTTAGTTTATTGGTACCATTTAAACTTAACTTATTAAACTAATGATATTTTCAAAATTCAACATAAAAAGAGTGACCATTTTCACATGATTTGTGGTAGTTAAAAAAAAAAAAAAAAAAAAAAAAAAAAAAAACTATTGATTTTCTTTTCAAATTTTGTTACTTATGAGTTTGTAAGGTTAATGACGAGTTTATATATATATTTTTTTATGTAATTATATATATATAAAAAAAGTAATTATATTTTAAATTAATTATAATTTTTTTTTTAACTAAATTAACAAAAGTTTGACATCACAAACTAATTTGGTACTTCTTAAGAAGTTAAAGACCATTGTGATAAAAAAATGAAAAAAAAAATGTTGCAATTAAGTTAAAATATAAGTATTAAGCCAGTAATAACCCCATTTTATTATATATATCACCTACAGTGACGACGATTCAAACTTGGAACATCACTAAATCACATTGGACGGTGATCCCTTTTTAATTTATTAAAGATTTGAATTAGAATATAATAAATATCAATTATTCAGTAACTATACAATTAACAACTAACAAGTGTATGATGTTTTTTTTTAAGTGAATAACATTTTACATGTGCGAGAAAATTAACAAATTATACGAGAGAATCCTTACACTTGTGTCAAAAATAGTATCAGAAGTTCAAATATTACGAGAAGTGAAAGACTTTTAATCATATAGGTTGACATATGTACTTGTGGTAGTGTAGATGCCCAATAAGAGAGGCAGTGAGGCAAGTCCTTGTTAAAGAAGTTGTGTGGCTGAAAGAAGGAGACTTGAGAGTGGTGTGATGAATAGAGCAAAAGCATGAGGGCCATTGGTGAATGGTGATGGATTGGTCTAATATCTAAACAGATAACATGGAAACTTTCACGGAAAAAAAAAAAAAAAAGTTTGATTGGGTGTCAATTTCAGATTCCAAATCCAACACAACCAAACTACAAGCAAGTTGATAGAAAGAAAACCAAACAAGTGTACGACACTGCAATTAAAAAGAAAGCCACAGCCTGGACTGATTGCTATGTGTTCCTACTTTCTTCAACATCCATCGTCTTCTCTTCGAACGTTACCATATAACTAAATCCTACAAAATCCCTCATCAATTATTCCAACCCCACCACTACTACCACGACCATATATATTTTTGAAAAAAAATAAAAATAATCATATCAATGTTTTATATAATTTAAGTCACGAATTTAAGTTGTTATAGTCTAACTCATTTAATATATAGTGTGAGTTGTCATTAATATATCATTCATAGTATAATTTAATTAATGATTTACGAAAGAGTGGAGCTATTGGCACACCCATTACTGAATTGTTTATACCCTATTTTTAAAATTATTTAGTATTCTTTTTGTTTCCTTTATCAAATTACTTAAAAGGCATACAATTTTTATTAAAAAATTCTTATACAAAGTAAAACTAATAAAACTTCACTTTCCTTATTTCAAAACCCTAATGACAAAAACTGTAATGACATAGATTATTTCAAATCACTAAAATGTAAACTATTTTTGTTTATATTTTCTTTTAGATCTCGATTTTATGTTTCCAATATTTAGCATTTATTGATTTATTACTATTTTTTTTTATATTTTCTTTCATATCTCGATCTCATGTTTCCCATGTTTAGTATTTATTGATTTTTATTGTTTCACATGTCTGCTATTTTTTTTTCTCTAAGTTATTTTCTATCAGATCTTCTAGGTATACTATAATTTCTATCAATTATTTTCTAGATTTTATTCCGGATCTTTCAAAGTTAGTTTAATATTATTTATAATAATAATAATAATAATAATAAAACAACAACAAAATTGCACCAAGCATTGCAAAAAAAAAATTATCAGACGATTAATATCACACTCACAATCTATCACCAACAATCCAATCAACAATAGGAAAAAAAAATCACATCCAATAAACATGGTTTTACCATGAAATAAGAAGGAAAAACAAGTCATGCTAATGGACATAAATATTAGAGATAATTTTTTTTTTTTTTTTTTTTTTTTGAAAAAGAAATGGGATGTATTAAATTTGAAAAATAAGTGAAAGGGTAAATAAATAAATAAAAATTAATAAAATCATTTAATTTTATATAATTAAATCAAAATTTTAAAAAGTGAGGGTGCTAAACTGCTAATAGCACCACTCTTTACATAATATTGACAACTCATAAAATATCATTTGAATTTGAATTTGAATTTGAATTTAGACAAAAAAATTTTGTAAAAAAATATAGGGGGAATTGCACACACATCCCTCGATGTTTGATAAAATTACATAAATATGGTTGTTTTGATCATATATACACAAACTTCCCTTAACATTTGAATGTTGTTGCACAAACATCTCCTACCGTTAAATGGATCCGTTAGTCAATGGTCAAAACATTAAAAAGTCCAAAATACCCTTTATTTTTTATTTTAAATAAACTAAAAAATTAAAAAAATAAGATAAAAAAATATTTTAAAAATATATATATTTTAGAAAACATTAATGTATATTAAATATGAAACTTAGAAAAAAAATTCATCCTTTAAAAAAAAATAGTTTTTTAAAACAATTTAATAATACATAAATTTTAAAATTTAAATTTATTTAAAATCAATGGGGAATTGCACAAACTAATTTTTTTTTAAGATAAATTTTTTTTTTCAAGGTTTCAGATTTAAGATACATTAATGTTTTATAAAAGATTTTTAAATATTTTTTTAATCTTATTTTTAATTTTTTTAGGTTTTTAAAAATAAAAATATAGGATAATTTAGACTTTTTATATGTTTGACCATTGACTAACGAATTTATTTAACGGTAGTGGATGTTTGTGTAACAATTTTCAAATGTTGAGGGAAGTTTGAGAGTATATAGCTAAAACTGCCATATCCGTGTAATTTTATCAAACCTCAGGGGATGTTTGTGCAATTCCCCCAAAAATATAACATTCGTCTTTTTAAATATCATTTTAATTGATTTTTGTGGAAGAGGGAAAATATGGTACAAGGTGATTTTTTCTTTCTTTCTTGGTATACCATCAATCAGCTTGTAAAAACGGCTTTAAATGGTGTTAGTACTTTTTTTTCTCGTAGTAAATATGATAATATCTTATGGAAATTATATTTGGTTTGGTTGTCGGTCTGAATCTGAAGCTCTTGTACTATAAATTATTAAATTACGTTGACTTTCAGGACTATAACTATATATTTTTACTCCCTTCCAAAAAATATATATATATATATATATTTTTTACTATTTTAAAATTTTAATTGGAGAGGCAAGGATGAGAGAAAATCCCCGAAGACCGATTGTGGTATTCGTTAAGAAACGTCTAGAAGCCTACGAAAGGGGCAAACAGTATTGGGTTTAGGTCCATAATATATCGTTGGAATCATCTCGACTCTCAATGAGTCTGAAAAACCTAGATGCGCTATAATTTCTCAAAGTTTTGTTGTTTATTAAATTTTTTTTATTCTTTTTAAGCAATATTTTAGAATCTTAATAACTTTTTATTGGATAGGAAAGCTCTTTAGAATTAATTAAGAGGGGTGCAATTATGGACAATACCCAAGGTGCTGACCATCCATTAGTTGATAGCCACATAATCCAAAAGCAAGGAGAAAATTGAAAAAAGTGAAAGAGTTTTACCACGTGGCAACACCCTATTGGGTGGTTATGGGTGGTCTGTATGCTTTGGGTACTGAGCATTTTCCTGCAATTATCGCCACTCTTTTAAAATTCAATTGCAATTCATAAATGATCATGACGTAATTTGTCATGGTTCAAAATTTTATTTAAAATTTCAAAATACAATCATTACATTTTATTAATTTTAGAAGTTGTAACCATTGTTACTAAATGATGGTTTTATATGAGTAATTATGTGATTGTTATGACGGTTTTATTAAAATAAACATTTGACAATTATTCAAATTAATGGTATTTTTAATAATGACATTAATGTGCAACGGTCATATTTTATAAATATTGCATTCTTCAAATTAATGATGTTGTCAATAATGATATTAATGTCAAATTAATGGTATTATAATTTAATAATGATATTAATGTGCAACAATGATTTTTTAATTTAAAATATTGCATTCTTTAAATTAATAGCATTGTTAATGATGATATTAATCTATAGTCATATTTTGAATTATAAACAGTGTATTATTCAGATTAATGATATTATTAATGATGATATTAATATGCAACAATCATATTTTTGAATTATAAACGGTGCATTCAAAATCATTTTGGAAGAACTCCTCTAACATTAGTTTCCTACTTATTCTTCAAGCCGACATTGTTAATGATGATATTAATGTGGTTTGATGGTAATTAATGATGTTTATTCAACATGACAATATTTCAAATTAGAGTCACCGTAACACACACACACACACACATATATATATAGTCATTCTACTGTCAGTTCATCCTGATATAAAATATATAAAGACGAAGAATGTGAACCATAGATTATGGAGAAGTTTTGACAAATGCATACAATTTGAGTTAAAGTATGTAAATCTAATAGTTCACATTCTTTGTCCTAATATATTTTATATCAGGACGAAGTGATAATAGAAAAATTGTATATATATATATATATATTTATATATACAGTCTTTCTATTATCAATTCGTCCTGATATTGGACGAAGAATGTGAACTGTAAATACGGAGAAGTTTTGACAAATACATACACTTTGAGTTAAAGTATGTAAATCTAGTGGTTGATATATAGTACTTTAGGCTTCGTGGTATTACTATAACATTGCAAACATTTTCGTGTAAGAGGTTTTCTATGCGTTAGAATACTGATCTAAATTTAATGCACTTTAAATCAAAATTGATCTAATTTTATTCGACCTAATTCAATAGACCTTTACGTTGATACTCGTTATCGGTTTGATTTTGAGATGATCATATTTTGAAAATCTATACATACACTTAACTAATTGGTTTGAAAATTATATAGCACCTTTTTAAGGTGGCATTTTAAGATTATCAGTCTTTTATTCCATCAAAAAAAAAAAGACTATCGGTCTTTTAATAAGTTAAGTTTAAATGATATCTAAAATAGGTTCCTTCAAAAAATGTCTCCCACATTAACATTCTTCACAATTTTTTTTACTTTTTATTTTTGTCAAAATCCTCCATCAATGGAGGTGAGAGACCTCCATTGGAGGTCAGAATCGAAACTTGTTTGACCTTCATCAAAGGTTTTAAGGAAGAAGATGAAGAAAAAAAATTGAAATTTTTTATTTTTGTTCAGAAAGTCTCGGAAATTGCAAAAAGTCTCAGAAACTATAAAAAAAGTCTCGAAAAATTTCATTTTTACCCAGAAAGTTTCGAAAATCATAAAAAAAGTCTTGACAATTATCAAAAGTCTCGGAAATTAGCAAAAAATCCTGGAAATTATATGAAAAATCTTGAAAATACCTGAAAAGTCTCGAAAATACTTGAAAAGTCTCGAAAATTACTTAAAAAATCTCATAAATAACCCGAATTTTTTTTTCCAATTTTTTTTTTTCATCTTCTTCTTAATCAACCTCCAATGGAGGTCTCTATTGAATAACAATCTATTGAAGATGAAATTGATGCAAAATGGTTAAAAAAAAAAAAGTCTTGCTTTCTTTTAAGATAGAAGATTTTTTTTTTTTTTTTTTTGATATAATAAGAATTTTTTAATAAAATATTAATTTCAAAAATAATATCTCAATAATATGCAAAACATAGATTTAATTAAAATAGTACATAATATCAGTAGTTTATATATAAAAACTATGTAAAATATAATAGATATAAAGTTGCAGCGAATGGTAAAAGTAATATTATCTACCTCTAAGGGGCCGTTTGGTATGGGGGTATCCTGGCATGGGAATGGGAATCTGAAAGGATTCCCATGTTTGTTACTAGGTTTGCAATTTCAGATTCCTGGGAATGTGAATCCCATGGGAATCACATTACCCTCCAAGAGGGTAATATGATTCCCACCCCAACAGGTGGGTTTCAGATGCCCCTCCATCTGATTCCCACCGTGGGACCCACCTAATTAAAAAAAAAAAAAATGTTCTTCTTCTTCATTCACACACAGATCACTCCCTTCTTCTTCTTCTTCTTCAATTTTCAATTTTCAATCACAACACCTCTTCTTCTTCTTCAATTTTCAATCACACAAACTCTTCAATTCATCCCCAAATTCTAATCTTGTCCAATCGAATCAATTTTTCAAAAACCCAAACCCAAACCTAAATCGATCAATTTTAAAATCAAATCACACCATCTGGGTTTGCTCGATGATGATGACGCCACCGCCGACGAGCTTCGACGATGACAAGCTTCTCGGCAACGACGAGCTTCGACGATGACGAGCTTCTCGGCGTCGACGAGCTTCGATGACGAGCTTCAATGGCGACGAAGAGCTTCGACGACGAGCTTCTCGGCGACGAGAAGATGAAGAAGAAGACGAGCTTCGGCGACAAGAAGATGAAGAAGAAGACGATAGATCCAGTTTTTTCTATTTCCTTTTCTTGATCTGGTTTTATTCAGAGCATCTTCATGAAGATGACGATGACGTGTGAATGTTGTGATGTTATTATTTATTTATAATTTTTTTTATTTTCAAATTAATTTTGATATGTTTTTAAATATAAAGACAATAACATTCCCATACACAACCAAACACAATTATCTAACATTCCCAGAAATCCGACATAATATTCCCATACACAACCAAACACATATATACAACTTTCCCGGTAATGTGATTCCTGGGTTTTACATTCCCAGGAATCACATTATTTTGATTACCTCATACCAAACGGCCCCTAAGGTCCATGGTCAACACTTGTAAAATAAAAACAATTAAATTTATTTAGTCGAAAACGGTAAATTGACTCAAACCCCTCGGCCCTCACCAACATGGGTGGACAAAAGAGAGGGCTGCCCCGGGCTATAGCGGGGCAGCTTTGTTGAATTATTTTTATTGTTCAAATATCTTAAACAACCCTTAATTTTAGTCAATATTATTAACTTTACCTATGTATAAAAGATTATCAAGTTCTTTGTTTTCTATTTTAACAAGTGTAGATTATATTTATATAATCTGATATTTTATAACATTTTAACCCTTTTTATATATTTAACATTTTTTTTTTCTCAAAGTTTAGTGAAATATAAATATCTTTTATTGTTCAAAGTAAATTGTAAAATCAATTATAATATTTTATTTATTTATTATTTGTTTACATACCACTTGCAGTGACGATGACTCGAATTTGAGACATTGTCCGTTATCTTATTATAAAAAAACATATTTTTTTCAAAAATCACATAAAAAAAAGATCAACTAGTAAGTAACTAACACACATTAATAAAGTCAATTCGTTTCAAGTGTAGAAAAAATATATGCATATATAGTTTAGTCCGGGCAACAAAAATATACTGGGTTTGCCCCTGCTCACCAATAACATAAAAGTAAATTTATACAATACAACTTTGTTTCTTTAATATCCTATGAGAAAAATTTGCATGCACCCAATGCAATGCATCCTAATCAATGGGTGCAAGCCATGTGGCATAGAAACTCATTTGATTGGTTTTCCTTGCCCATTAGGCGGATGCATTGCATCGGGTGTATGCAAGATTTTTTCATTTCCTAGATAGTTAGCCTCTATCGCTTTGAACCCTTAATGATTGTGATCTTTGTTGATGAAAACCCTAATCTCAACCACTAAACCTTTTATTGAACAACAATAAAATTAAAGAAATCCAGTAATCCACCAATGTTGAATCTGTGTCGTTGAAGGTGGTAAAAACAAGAGCCCATAAATGAAAAATATTAAGTTTGTATTAAACCTTCCTTGTTCTAGTTTTTCTTTGCTGGTACATTGTTTTTAAGTGAGACAAAAGTATTCTCCAAACGAGGTGACATCATCTAGATAATTAGAAAAATCGTTTCTTGAAAGAACACGCAAGACATTTCTAGGAAGAACAAGAAGAAGAAGGAAATATGGTTTCAAAGCATCTTATTATAGATGGCTTATGGCTTAGGGCTATATCCAATTGCAATTTCTATCAAAATCTCCGAAAAGTTGTGTGTCATGTTTTGGTAGGCCGGTTTTGTCTAGATTTCTTGTGGGCCCTGAAAATAAAAGTCCATCGGCCCATCATTTACTTGTTCACGTCATTTCCTATTAGAAATTATTAATGTTGGAAAATGAATGGATTTGGTAACTAGAGGGCCGTGCCGTACCCGTTATGGTCCCTATTGTTTCAAGTTTCAACCTTTTGGTTTTGGATGAGACGAGGTTGGTCCAATGATCTCACAACCATAACATTGAAGTTATGAGTTCAAGTCGTATTACCTCTTAAACCTTGAATTATTAGTATTTGTTCAATATATATATATATATATTTATTTTCTTTTCAATTTTGTTTAAGTTTGCATAGCTATTAGAGAGATTATAAGTTCTTTTTAGGCGGCGGCAGAACCAAAATTTCAAGTTTCGTTAAGTTTGATGGGGTCAAACTCTATAATTTTCATTTTAGTGAAACAGATGAAAAAATTTCAATTAATTATAAGGATTAAAAATAAATTTTCCAAGAAGTAGCTAGGGCAATGTCCACCGCAGGCCCCTTCATAGCTTCGTCTCTGTTTTTAGGCAATTATAAGTTCTTATAATTTAAGTTAATTCCATTTTTTAAAGAGAAATTTAACTGAAATCGTTCCAAACTTTACCTATCAATTTACTTTTCACATTTCTAAAAATAACAAAAAAAGACGTTCATTACCATTAGCATTAGGTTTGTTTAACTGTCGTTAATTTGGCTATGTTTAACTTGTAAAAAAGTAAATAATTTTTAAGATTAAATAAAAAAAATACTAAAAAAACGTTTGAAAAATATGATAGAAAAAATATACCATTTGATTGTTAAGCCAAAAACTAATTTGGTACTCCATAAAAAGTTAAAGACCATTGTGATAAAGAATTGATGAATACAAAATAGGCTAATTGGCACGAATACCCCCTTAACTATACCCGAATTTGCACCTTACCCCCTGAACTTTTTTTTTCGCCATTAAACCCCCTGAACTCTTGTAATTTGGCAATCGCTGAAGGAATTTGCCCCCTCACCAGGGGGTAGATTCCTTCAGCGATTGCCAATTTACGATAGTTCAGGGGGTTTAGTGCCGAAAAAAAAAGTTTAGGGGGCATAGTGCAACTTTTTGAAGAGATCAAGGGGCATCTGTGCCAATTAGCCTACAAAATATTGCATATAAGTTAAAATACAAGGATTGTTTAGCAATTTCCCCTTTTTATTTTTTTAATTTCTAAAATATTTAACTTATTTGGACGTTTGAATTAAAATATAATAAATATTAATTATTGGGTAATTATACACGTAACAAGTGTACGGTGTTTCTTTTTTGGGTTCACTTTTATATAAATAATTGGACAATTACAACAAGGGTTCAAAATTGGGTGGTGACCGATTAAAATGTTATATTATTTACGTATTATGAGTAGAGATGCACATTTGGGGAATGAGTATGGATATAGGTCCCCCATCCTCATTCCCATTTTCCAGACCCTTCCCCCTTTCCCCATTTGGGAAAAATGAGGATGGGGAATTTTGGGGGGACCTATATCCATCCTCATCCCTAGTTTTTCATTTTTCCCGTTTTTCCCCATTTTTCCGTTTCCCCAATTTTTCCAATTTTCCCATTTGACTAAAAATTACAAATTAAACTAAAAAAAAAAAAAAAAAAACATTCCATTACAAATACAAAATAAAATTCATTAGTGCATTTTATATAAATGTGTATATATACTTAGGGAGTTAGGGTTTTTAAATAATAATATATATATTATAATTATATTTATATATGTTTGGGGGAAATAGGGAAATGGGGATGGGGGACCTCCCCCCCCTCCCCATCCCCATCCCCATCCCCATCCCCATCCTCATTTCAATATAATTGTCGGGAAATAGGGATGGGGGGACCCCTCCCCATCCCCATTTCAATTTGGGGATGATTCCCAAAAAAACCCCTAAACGGGGATGGGGATGTGGGGAATTGGGGCCCTGAGAAAAATGTGCATCTCTAATTATGAGTTGTTTGATTGATGGTTGAAGGATTTATTTATTTTTTATTTATTTATTTATTTTTTATTTTTAAGATGAAAACATTACAGAAACACTACACAGCAAAGCTACACATAAAAGGACTGGAGTCCAACCATAATCGCTCCCTAACGGAGGAAAAAGCTAACAACGTAAGCTTAAGAACCAAGGAATTTCCAGATTTGGAAACCGCTAAGCATTTACTAATGCCTACATTTAAGAACATAGCCTTAATATCATAATTTATTTATTTATTTATTTATTTATTTATTTTTATTTTTTTCAAGTTTCAAGTGGGATATCTATCGAAGATACTTCCACTTTAAAAAATAATAGTAGAATAACTAGGTAGGAATCATTAAGGGGCAATATCAAGTTATCAACATGAGTCTATATATTTGTATTTCATTTAAAATACATCATGACTATTTAAATCTTCTAAAACGTGTCATTTTAAATTACAATTTAGAGCACATTACTTTCTTAGCATAAGTGGTAGGTAGGGACTTGACCAGGATTCAAAATCAGGGTAGACTAGATTTTTTATTTTATTTATTTATTTATTCAACATCAACATTACCTAGTTAAAAGGACATAATTAGATGTACCGTAAAATGTATATTCTAAATAAATACGTTATCATATTTTATTCTTAAAAAGTCAAAACAAATTATAAGAGAAATAAAAAATTCAAATACAAACACTAATTAAATTGTATCCTGTGATTTTTTTTATTATATTAATGACAATAATAATCTCTATTTCAATGTAGACATGCTTGTAGTTTATTAAAAATTCATTTTTCATCTTAAAAATGAAATGATGTTCTGATAATTTTTATTGCTGAAAAAAATAATAATTTAAATATACATTGTTCTTATATTATTATATAAGTTTGATTCAAAATGAATTATAATGTTCTAAATTTTTTTTAATGAAATTCGTAAAACAATATCTTTATTTTGTAAATATAAAATTGGATTACTCCTAAAATCTCATTAACTAAAAATATATAGTAACTCTAAAATTTTAAGACAAAATAAATATTTAAAGCTATAATATTCACCAAAACATATATAATTTGAAGATTAATTGTTGGATGTTGATAAAAAGATTGAGACAGATTTGAGCAAATTTAAAGAATTATGACAAAAGAATTGTTATTATAAAAAGAAGGAAAATAAAAGGAAAATTATTTATTCTACTTTAAATAGAAAATAACATTAATTCTTTAATTAATTTTTTTATACCATTAACTAATTAATTTATTTTTAAGTACGGTTGGGGTGGGCTCAAACCTACCTAGCCCCCACACATGTATGTCTCTGGTGGTAGGCTAGTGCACCTCCACTTATACGTTAGTGTGGAACTTTCGAAAGTAGATATCTCAGGTTATGAAGGTAGATATTTAAATCACACTTCCTATAGTAAACCCTTACAAAACAAAACAAAACAAAACAAAACAAAAAAAAAAACAAAAAACAAAAAAAAACAAAAAAAAACAATTTAGTATTGATAAAAATCTAAACTAGGCCAATCAGCACAATGCCATGGATATCAAATAAGTATTCAAATTGGCATTATAATAGTTAGATACTTATTAAAATTATAATATCCAAAATTCACTACCCAAAAACAAATGGAATTTCACATTAGGCTTTTTTAATTTATTGAAGCAAAGAAAAAGTGGCAACCATTGATGGCTCTGCTAGAAGATAAGGTAGAGCAGATAATGGGGCATCTTTATTGGCATACACAGCACAACCACTTGTTAATGGAGAATCCATAGCAATTAGGATATGCCTTTGTCACTTCGGTCTAATTAAGGTTGTTCCTTCTCCAGTTGTCCCAACTCAACTTTTCAGTAAACTTTAGTTGGTTTTTCATGTTTATTTATTTATTTTATTTCCTACCCTTCTTTCATTTTTTTTTTTTCCAGAATATTACTATATTAGTGATATTTTCGTTGAAATTGATATGGGGTAAATACACTGACTTTCTTTGAAGTTTGACATAAATACATATAGAGAGTAAATATTCATTTATATACTCAGATATCTCCTAATCTTAAAATTGAACTAATAAAAAGGTCAAATTGCCCTTAGTTATTATACATGAAATAATATTTTTATAAAAAAAAAATGACAGTAAAAACTAATACAAATAAATTAAAATTTAGAAACAATTTATTACTTCAAATTAAAAATAATAATAATAAACGAATTAATTTAAAAATGAACATAATTTAAAAATTATTATTTTTATTTACTTTAAAAATAGTAAAAATAAATAAATTTTAAAAATGAAGATAATTTAAAATTTTCAAAATAATATTTTGATTTTTCCATTTATATTACATTGAAAGCATTATTTTCAATCAATTTAATTTAATTTAATTGTTTTTTTTTTATAAAAAAGATTATCTTCATTTTTTAATTTTAATAGTTAAGGGTAATTTGGTATTTTTATTAGTTCAAATTTAAGAGTAGGGGAGCTCTAAGTAGATAGATGCATATATATATATATATACATATATTTTTTAAGTATTACACGAACTATTACAATATGACTGTCGGGACTTATCGAGATCAAACAATACATGTGCATCTCAGATATCTACTCCCATAACAGGAGATAACTACTCCCACAACTCGAGAAGAAAACTCCCCACACATGCTTGTAAAATCTACATGGTGGGATCTGAACCTCTCACCACTTATGTGAAAGGGAGGAACACTAACAGTTCTTCTAAGAGGTGATGTGCAAAAAAAATACATACATGCTCTCTAAATGTATTTATGTCAAACTTGAGGGGAGGTGAGTCTATTTACCCCAACTAATATTTACTTCCTTTGTTTTCGACTCCCTTTTTTTTTTTTTTTTTGGGTTGAATTTTTATTTCTGTAACTACAACTAAAGATGTTATTTATATATATTTGTATTCTGAGGTTGATAATGCACTTTCAACTACCAAAAGAGTTAAGTTAAAATTGCTTGAATTCTTTTGAATAGACTTCAGCAAGATGTTGGTTAGCAGTTGGAAGTTATTGGGTTAAAATGTTGAGTAATATTTTCGATCGGTATGCATTGCT
This sequence comes from Acer campestre, assembly GCA_954870605.1. NCBI lineage: Eukaryota > Viridiplantae > Streptophyta > Magnoliopsida > Sapindales > Sapindaceae > Acer > Acer campestre. The sequence continues at coordinate 27,672,504 of OX940806.1, read as the reverse complement.
TTTAATATTAGGTTTGGTGATTGAAACTTAATTGTTTGGTTAAAAAATAAAAAATAAACCAAACAAGTTTTAATAATAATGTGAAAAAAATTATATTAAATCAACTTACTCATATCATGATCCGGTGAATTTTGATATAATTTTTTCTAATATATATATATATATAGTAGCTATCAAGTGAGGTATATCTTATTTTAATTTCGATAAAGAACTTGATGAAATCATATCTATTTTTATGAGATTTGATTTTTTATTTTTTATTTTTTATGATAAGTTCATTAAAATCTACATATGAAAAAATTTAAGAATTTTTAAAGTAGTAGAACTTTTTTTTTTTTTTTTTTTTTTTTGAATTTTCCTATATTTATCTCTTTTTTCTGATGCCTTTATATTTAACAAAATCCGAATAAATAGTTCTAGTGCTTGAAAAATTCTTAAATTTTGTTTATATATAGATTTCATTAAACTTATCATCCATCATAAAAATCGATATGATTTAATCAAGGTACTTACCGAAATTAAATAAGTTATACCTCACTTGATAACTGATATATATATATTTATATATAGTCTTTCTATTGTTAATTTGAACAAATATATCAGTTCTTTACATGTGGGCCGTTGGATTTAAAAGATGATTTGACAAGTGTATACAAAAAGTCAAAGTATTTAAATTAAATGACCCACATGCAAGTAATTTATATCGGTTCGAACTGACAATAGAAAAACTATATATATATATATATATATATAAAACATCAGTTAAATGTTTAACATGTTAGTTAGGTGCAAGAAAGAAAAAGTAACTTAGCCGATATATGTAGATGTCATAACTCATAACATTGTACAAGTAGAATTTTATTGCATTCGTTGTATGAGTTAGGATCCTCTCAATCTTTTTTTTTTTTTTTAGTGAAACACTAGCTTTCTTTAAGGAGAAAAAAAAATGAACAATTTTGACAATAAAATTTCTTTTATGTTCAGGACCTTCAGGTGTCATTCGATTAGGAATCAAAGTTGAAATGTTATGAAAAGTGAAAAACTTTTAATTACATGAACTGACACCTTAAAAATGTTATTATTGACTTTTGATAGCATTCGATTATAAGTGTTTGTTTGTAGTGTAGACTGTCGATGTCCAATAAGAGAGGCAGTGAGGCAAATGCATGAGGGCCATTGGTGATTGATTGGTCCCATAAATATCTAAACAGATATATGAAAACTTTGAAGGAAAAAAAAAAAAAAAAAGGATTGCTTTGGTTGGGTGTCAATTTGAGATTACAAATCCAACACAACCAACTAACTATAAGCAAGTTGAAAGAAAGAAAACCAAACAAGTGTACGACACTGCAATTGAAAGGAAAGCCACAGCCTGGATTGATTGTTATGTGTTCCTACTTTCTTCAACATCCATATCATCATCGTCATCTTCCTTTCAAATATTACCATAACTATTTCCTTCAATTATTCCAACCCCATCTCACTAGTCACTACCACCTTCTTCATTTTCTCTACATCCATATGAAAATCCCATCCAATGTAAATTTATATACCATTCATTCATATATATATATATATATATTTTCGGATAAAAATAACCAATCATATCGATGTTTTGTATTTAATATGCTCAAATGATCTTATATGTGAGTTGTAACTAAGATATTATTTATAGTATAATTTAATGATTTACGAAGTATTGACAACTTATACCACGTTATTTGAATTTGAATTTAGATATAAAAAAAAAAAGTGTAGAAAATAATATGAAATTTCTCTTTTTAAATATCATTTTAATTGATTTTTGTGGATGAGGGAAAATATGGAACAAGATGATTTTTTTTTTTCCGTTGGTCCACCATCGACCAATCAGCTTGTATTTAAATGTTCTTAGTAGTAACATGATAATATCTAAATGGAAATTAGATTTGGTTTGGTTGTTGGTCTGGATTTGAAGCTCTTGAACTCTCATATTACGTGAACTTTCAGGATTATAAGTCTATAACTATATATTTTTTACTATTTTAGAATTTTATCCGGAGAAGCAGGAATGAGAGAAAATCCTGAAGACCGGTGACTCGGTGAGATGGTATTCTTAAGACATGTGTGAAAGCCTGCGAGAGTGGCAAACAATGTCGGATTTAGGTACATAATATATTGTTAGAATCGTCTCGATGAATCCGAAAAACCTAGTTATGCACCCTAATTTCTCCGAATTTAGTCGTTTATCTTTTTTTTTTTTTTTCTTCTTTTTAAGCAATATTGTAGAATCTTAATAACTTTTAATTGGGTAGGAAAGCTCTTTTTTAAAAAAAATCACGGGTCCCCTTATTTAGTTCATTTCAATTGTGCAAGTTTAGAGTTAATTTTGTTATTCTATTGAAGTATGAAAACAAAAACTTATTGTTATCTTTTGTTATCCTTATAAAATTGTTCATTTGGAGTGAATTCTTGTTGTGTTTAAAAATTGAATAATGCTATACAACCCAAATGATTAATCCAAATTTCAACTCAAATAATGTAACAAGTGAGTTGTCGTCACCATACATAACATGAGATGATGTGGTTAATGAAAAAAACCACTTGCCACATCATTTGAGTTGAAATTAGAACTAAATTTTGGGTTGTTTAACATTAGTGTTAAAAATTGTATTGAATCCTTAAAAAAAAAAAAAAAAAAAAAAAAAAACTATTGCATTGAAATAATATAGTTAATGGGTTGAAATAATATAATATATAAATATATATAAATATATTTATATATAATTTTAAAAATACTTAATTATATAAAGCCTGTATAGTAGTATATCTGAAGATTAATTATCAATTAGCTGCTTGTTTTGCACAATATTTTTCATTCGAAAAGCAATTTGTGGATGGCAGAGATGTGGTATGGGGCCATGAAAAAGTCATTTCAGAAATTATTTGATAGGGCCTAGATTTTATTTCAAAATTCTATCACAATTCACAAATGATCTTGACATAATTTGTAATGGTTGGAAATTTTATTTAAAATTTCAAAATACAATCATTACATTTTATTAATGTTAGACACCCCCGGGTGGTGAATAACCTCATGACATAGGTGTGAGGGGTTTACCACACCAAACCAATCTCATATCGTCGGAATTTATGGTATTGTTAGTGATGATACTAATGTGCAATGGTAATGTTTCGAATTATAAATAGTGCATTATTCAAATTAATGGTATTGTTAATAATGATATTAATGTGCAATGATTTTATTTTGAATTATAAATAGTACATTATTCAAATAATGGTATTATTAATGATGATATTAATGTGCAGCGTTCATATTTCGAATTATTAATAATGCATTTTTCAACTCATTTCGAATAATAAATAGTGCATTTTTCAAATCAATGGTATTATCAATGATGATATTAACGTGCAACGGTCATATTTCGAATTATAAATAGTGTATTTTTCAAATCAATGGTATTGTTAATGATGATATTAACGTGCAACGGTCATATTTCGAATTATAAATAGTGTATTTTTCAAATCAATGGTATTGTTATTTTTCAAATCAATGGTATTGTTAATGATGATATTAACGTGCAACGGTCATATTTCGAATTATAAATAGTGTATTTTTCAAATCAATGGTATTGTTAATGATGATATTAACGTGTAACAGTCATATTTTGAATTATAAATAGTGCATTTTTCAAAACAATGGTATTGTTAATGATGATATTAACGTGCAACGGTCAAAGTGCATAATTCAAATTAATGGTATTGTTAATGATGATTAATGTGCAACGGTTTTATTTTGAATTATAAGTAGTACATTATTCAAATAATGGTATTATTAATGACGATATTAATGTACAACGTTCATATTTCGAATTATAAATAGTGCATTTTTCAAATCAATGGTATTGTTAATGATGACATTACCGTACAACGGTCATATTTCGAATTATAAATAGTGGTATTATTAATGATGACATTAACGTACAACGGTCATATTTCGAATTATAAATAGTGCATTTTTCAAATCAATGGTATTGTTAATGATGATATTAACGTGCAACAGTCATATTTTGAATTATAAATAGTGCATTTTTTAAATCAATGGTATTGTTAATGATGATATTAACGTGCAACGGTCAAAGTGCATAATTCAAATTAATGGTATTGTTAATGATGATTAATGTGCAACGGTTTTATTTTGAATTATAAGTAGTACATTATTCATATAATGGTATTATTAATGATGATATTAATGTGCAACGTTCGAATTATAAATAGTGCATTTTTCAAATCAATGGTATTATTAATGATGATATTAACATACAATGGTCATATTTCGAATTATAAATAGTGCATTTTTCAAATCAATGGTATTGTTAATGATGATATTAACGTGCAACGGTCATATTTCGAATTATAAATAGTGCAATTTTCAAATCAATGGTATTGTTAATGATGATATTAACGTGCAACAGTCATATTTCGAATTATAAATAGTGCATTTATCAAATCAATGGTATTGTTAATGGGAAAATGCTTGGGTATTGACTGGTCAGTATGCTTTACTGGTCAGTATCCAAAGCATACTGACCACCCATAACCACCTAATGGGGTGTTGCCACGTGGCAAAACTCTTTCACTTTTTTCAATTTTCTCCTTGCTTTTGGATTATGTGGCTATCAACTAATGGATGGTCAGCACCTTAGGTACTGACCGGTCAGTACCCAAGTGTTGTCCTTGTTAATGATGATATTAACGTGCAACAATCATATTTCTAATTATAAACAGTAATGCTACACATCCCACCTAAAATCCCACATTTTTCATCCCACTACATGTGGCATGTGAGGTGTCAAATGGTGAGTGGATACATGAGGTAGGTGAGATAAATCTGTGAAGGATGATGTAGCTACTGACAGAGATAACAGAGGCAGCAATAGCACATCTATGCAATCTATGTCAGCTACCAATCCTATGCCTCTCAGAGCATCAAACAATGATTTAATCAGAGGATCACAACCACACTTCCGCTCCATATCAAAGGTAAAGAATCGAATTTAGAATCAAGTCACAACCGTTGATTAAAGTTCAAGAAAGCTCCAAATCAATGGTTGAAGATTGTGCTAAGCCTAACAGAAATGATTGGCTCTGCGTGATTTAAGGGAAGTTAGTTATGAAGATTCTGGAAGCTCTCAATACATTATATATAGTCTTTGCATTCAATGATTATTGTATTCACAATCAGATCAGTAAAATTGATATACCAGACTCAATTGAATGAGCTGGTTCTTAGCTTCATTGAAGCATTTCTACAAACACCTTTTTTTAAAATCTTGTACTTAGTTTTGTTCAAACATTCACATGGTATCAGAGCCTTCTGCTCTTGATCAGATCATCATGAATCAAATACCTGCACCAGCTCAACCATCTCCGATGTCACAATCATCAGATCACACTCCGTCGTCTTTACCTACAATTGAGTCTCCGATGATAGCTAAATCACTCAACTACAACCTCCCTGTGAAGCTTAATCACGAAAACTACACCTATTAGAAAGCTCTTATTCTTCATGCAATAAGAGCTCTGGAGCTTGAAGATTTCATCAATGGAGTCAAGCTGTGTCCAAATAAATACATCAATCCTCTGGAATCAAACACAAGTACAGATCTAGTGATAAATAAAGATTTTCTTGCATGGAGAAGGTTAGATCAATTCTTGCTAAGCTGGCTTCTGTCAACAATCAGTGAAAATTTGATTGGACAAGTAACTGAATGCACTTCTTCTCTTGAAACTTGGAGAACACTAGAAAAGTTATTTTCACATCAATCGATGGCTAGAATTATGCAGTTGAGGCAACAGCTTGGTAGCTTGAAGAAAGGATCAAGCTCAATTGCTGAGTTTATGCTTAAGGCTAAGAACATTGGAAGTATTCTGAAATCAGCTGGAGATCAGATTTCTGATCGAGATATGTTGCTCAGTGTTCTTCAAGGAGTTGGACATGAGTTTGATGCTGTTGTAGTGATGCTAACAGCTCAACAAAACTCAATCTCTCTAAATGATGCACAATACATGCTCATGATCCATGAACAGCGAATTGAACATCTGAATTCTGCTACTCAAATTGATGTAAGTCCCTCTGCAAATCTGATAACAAATCCTGGTAATTTTGGTAATAACAATGGTGGAAGAGGCAGAGGTAATAATAGAGGAGGATTCAACTCAGGAGGCAGAGATGGTGGACATAGAGGTAGACGAGGAAGAGGCTATTGGAATGGAAATAATAGGCTTACATGCCAAATTTGTGGAAAGACTGGACATTCTGCTCAGAGATGCTACAGCAAATTCGATCGTAACTTTCAAAGTTCTTCTGGAAATACCAGCAATAGTTATTCAAATAGTCAAGGACCAAATCACACTAGTAATCAAGGAAGTATGCATGAGGCTTCCAGCAACACACCACTCAATCCACAGGCCAACTACAATCAGACCTCTGCTTATATTGCCTCACCAGAGTCAGTAATTGACCCAGCCTGGTATCTTGACAGTGGCACCTCAAGCCATGTTACTACTGATCTTGGTAAGTTTACTACACACTCAACTTATATAGGAACTGAGAAATTGGCTGTATGAAGTGGTGATCTATTAGATATATCACGCATTGGTAATGCAACAGTTTTATCACACACCAAACCTGCTAGGAATTTGTTATTGAATAATATGCTGCATGTTCCTCATATAGCCAAGAATCTGTTAAGCATTTCCAAGTTTACAAAAGATAATAATGCTGTGGTTGAGTTTTGTGGTGATTATTGTCTGATAAAGGACAAGGATTCCAAGAGAATTCTACTCAAAGGTTTGCTTAAGCATGGATTGTATCAGTTAGAGTTGGCAGCTGGTGGAAAGAAAACCGATTCATCAAAGGATGCAATGTGGTGTTGCTCAAATTTTCCAGTTTCTGTTTGTAATAAGAAGCATATTGTTGATGAGAGGTCCGACTGTACAAACTCTCAATCAATTGGTACTCAATCTACTCCTTGTGTAAATATTGTTGAAAAGGATTGTGTACAAAATGCTTTGGTGAAAGGTAATAACAGTGTACTGCTATGGTACATTAAGCTTGGTCATCCAAATGATCATGTACTGAAACAAGTTCTGAAAAATCTAAATGTATCTTGCAATTTTCCATCCTTTACTCAGTGTGATTCATGCAAGTTAGGCAAGATGCATCAGCTTCCATTTCAGAGGTCATCTATTACGACCAAATCCCCACTAGAATTAGTGTACTCTGATAATGGGGTCCTTCACCTAAACTGTCCATAATTGGACACAAATACTATATTTCGTTTGTTGATGATTTCACCAGGTATACCTGGTTGTATCCTCTAGCCTTGAAGTCTGAGGCACTTTCGACATTTTTGAGCTTTAAAAGGCAAGTTGAACTTCGGTTCAACACCAGAATTCGAACATTTCAAAGTGATATGGGCATGGAGTATCAAATTTTCTCAAAGTCTCTCCAGCAGTTTGGTATAGTGCATCGATTCTCCTATGCATATACATATCAACAGAATGGTGTGCCTGGAAGAAAGCACATGCATATAGTTGAAACTGGTCTCACATTGTTGGCACAAGCTCGCCTACCACTGAAATTTTGATTTAATCAGAGGATCACAACCACACTTCCGCTCCACATCAAAGGTAAAGAATCGAATTTAGAATCAAGTCACAACCGTTGATTAAAGTTCAAGAAAGCTCCAAATCAATAGTTGAAGATTGTGCTAAGCCTAACAGAATTTAGGCGCCAAAAGTTGTTATTGAGCTGACAGAAATGATTGGCTCTGCGTGATTTAAGGGAAGTTAGTTATGAAGATTCTGGAAGCTCTCACTACATTATATATAGTCTTTGCATTGAATGATTATTGTATTCACAATCAGATTAGTAAAATTGATATACCAGACTCAATTGAATGAGCTAGTTCTTAGCTTCATTGAAGCATTTTTGCAAACACCTTTTCTTTAAATCTTGTACTTAGTTTTGTTCAAACATTCACAAAATCATCATTAATGTATATTCACTCACAATTTGACACCTCACATACCACATGTAGTGGGATGAAAAATGTGGGATTTTAGATGGGATGTTTAGCATTATTGAATTATAAATAGTGCATTTTTCAAATCAATGGTTGTTAATGATGATATTAACGTGCAACGGTCATATTAATAGTGCATAATTCAAATTAATGGTATTGTTAATGATGATTAATGTGCAACGGTCATATTTCGAATTATAAATAGTGCATTTTTAAAATTAAAGGTATTGTTAATGACAGTATTAATGTGCAACGGTAATATTTTGGGTTATAACTAGTGCATTCAAAATCATTTTGGAAGAACTCCTCTTTGACATTAGTTTTACTTATTCTTAAGTCGACTAGAAAACTCTAGCTGCTTCTCTTGCACCATCGTCTCCTGGTCGATCATTTTCACCAACCTTGAATTCCGTTTTCTCATTGTCTCAATTTTTCTTTCTTCGAAGCATATGCCTTTGCCGGATCTTTATTGATGGTAGACTAAATAGGCACAACAGTGAGTCCTTCACTTGAGTTAACCAAAGTGAAGCTTTCCCTTGTTCTTGTACTTGACTTTGGTCTTCCTTTTCCTCAATGCAAGGTTTTCGTTCTTGTAATGATATCGGATCTGCATTGCAAAATTCTATAACGTATGAAAACTCATGCCCTAAATGCGAATGAGTTTTTCATATGTAACAGAATTTTGCAGCGTACATCTGATGTCATTACAAGAAAGAAAGCCCTACAGAGAGGAAAAGGAAGATCGAAGGCAACTACAAGAACAAAAGAAAGCCACTTAGTTAACTCAAGTGAAGAGTTCACTGTTGTGCCTATTTAGTCTACCAACAATAAAGACCCGTCAAGGGATTATGCTTGAAGAAAGAAAAATTGAGGTAATGAGAAAACAAAATTTAAGGTCGGTAAAAATGATCGACAATGAGACAATCACGTAAACGAGTGGAGTAAAGCTAAGAGATGCTATTCAATTATGGTAAAGGCTTCAACGCTTGGATCTTGGTATCCCTATCACATTGACAAATTGTTATCTTTGATAGAAATATATATATATATATATATATAGGTAATTTGTTCATTTCGGTTATGTTATTGTTCGTAATTCTTTAGTGTATTTTGAAATTTGAGGGGATTTATAGAAATTTTATTTAAAATTTTAAAATACAATAATTATATTTTATTAAAAAATATATATCCATTATTCAAATTAATGTGCAACAGTCGGTTTATATATAAATTATCCGTGCAATCCGATCTTCAGTACAATTCTTTAGCACACCTTAATTTATTTTCACAACAAAATTTAAATTAACTCAACATTCTCTAGGCAATGATTATAGAATCACAACCATCACAACCAAAAAAAATATAGAAATATTCTAAGTTTAATAAACCTAATTACATATGTGGCCCCTTATTATATTTTAATTACAAACATAATTATTACAATAAATAAAGAAAAACTATGACGGCCAATTATATCTAATTTCATGTATTTCTATTTACACTTTACAGCACATTTATTAATCGAGAATGAAATAAAAGGGAACCAAAGTAGGCATTCAATTAAAATGCAAGTGGATGTCACAAAGTATATTCCAATGACATAACAAAATTTTTCTTGATGAAAGTCTATCAAACACAAAGCAATCAAAATTTCCTATGATCCAACATCTCTGTTAAGAAAAATATCAAGTCCGGCGATAAGAAAAAAAGTTAACATGAAAAACTCAGCCGTAGTTTCTAATATAACCCACATCATTGACTATCTGTGCACACCAGGAGATCATTCTTCATCTTCTTCATCTCCATCTCCACCAGATGCCTTCTTTGCAGCAGCCTTCTGGTTCCTTCTCTTCACTCTACCTGGTCGTCCACCTCCGAAGGGACTTGTGAGCGAGAAATCAATGTGCTTCTGTGAGTCCACCCTCACCATGAATGAGGGAATATTCACAACCTGCCTTCCAACCCTGATCACCAAAATATAAATTAATTTGTATACAAGTGAATGTGCTTAAATGACCAAAACACAATACTTTTAAGTGCCAAGAGGATATACAATGGTTTAGGTCCTTGAGAGACTGTAACATTACGTGACACAACTATAACAATCTTCATAAAAGGAATTGATATCCCATTCTCCCAACTATTGCACAATTAATAAATCTGGGGTAAAGACAGCCAGCTGATTACAAATTTTTTTTGTTTAGTTGAAATGCCTGTTCCCAGTACGAACAACGCCACATAGCAAAAAGCAAGTTGATGCAAGCAAAACCTAGTTTTCTAATTGGAATTGAAAACTTATTATATACATGGTTCATGTCATCACATCATACCAACAGTAGCAATGTATTTCAAATGCAAGAATCAAGAAACAAATTTCTGTAACATTGACAATCATTAGCTATTTAAAGCGCTGCAGAACAAGTAAAACTCCTTAGATTGTAATTGACTACTGGACAAATCAAGATTATATAAACTGCAAGCCAAATGGAGTTGGAAGCTTTCTAAATCATAATGAAAAGAATGAAAATCCAAAATATAAGCTAAGCTTAAGAAATCTTAGAGACAAGACATGTAATAGTTTCGATAGCAATAATTTAAGAAATAGGTTTAAAAAATCTACTTATCACAAAAGCATGTCCACATCAAGAATCCACTCCCTCATTCAAATGAAAGTAATAAAAAGAAACAATGACATGAGAATATTCTTAAGAAAAGCAATAATAAATCATAAAAGTATTTTGCTTTATCATAATTTCATTTTGCAGCCTGTTCCTCACGCTCTTGTCCTTCAAAAATCCATACATGCAGGGACTGATTCTTGAAACCCCAGGCAGAGTTACATTAATTATAGGTAAAATGTGAGAACTCATAACAGTAATGAAACAGCAGTGTGTCCACATCTAACAACTACTAAAACCAGAAAACACTATATATTGTTCAGGAAAAACAGTTGATAAATCATACCTAATGTGCCTCTGCCTGATGAGGACTCGGGCATGGTGAATTGACTTGGCCATTCCAGACTTGAACACAATAGTCTGGAGACGGCGCTCAAGAAAGTGCTCCACAGTGAGGGCCAACACATAATCGAGCTTGTCCTTGCCATCTTCCATGAGCCCATACTTGTGCATCCTTCTCAAAAGAGCCTCACCCTCAAAAATACGACGAGGGTTCTTCTCATCAAGGGTGAGAAGTTCCCTTGCAGCATTTCGAATGCGGCTAAGTGCATACTGAACTCTCCAGAGCTCCCTCTTGCAGCGGAGCCCGAACGTTCCGACGAGCTTCAGCTCAGAATCCAAACGCTCCTTCTCATAGGGACGCCTCGGCTTCTTAAAAGTCTTACCATCTATTCAAACATAGAGGGTTTAATCACATGCTCAGATATCAAACGGTTACTATTTACCTATTAACAGATCAAAATCTTCACTTAGCTAACCTAAACATGCTCTACCAATCAACAAATCATAACTCTTCACTTAGCTAATCCAAACAAGTACAAGTCTACTTTCAAACAAGTGAAGAACATAACGTATATGAAAAACGAAATCAATATAGCTTCCTATAATCCTATCATTCCAATGTAACGCCACACAATATCAATAGAATTCTAGATAAAAAGGAAATAATATGCATAGCAGATCAAAGCATGATTTTATAGAGATTCAAAACTAAAACAAATAGAAAATGATTATAAGAAATAAGAGAGAAAGTAATGAAAGTAATACATACAGTTCCTGTAAAAAGAGACGTGCACCATAGTTGGAATGTGCTGGTGCGGCTCTCAGTGTGTGATCTCTCCTGGAAGCTTTAACAAAACAAAGTGTACTAGTCGAAAATAGGAGGCGAAGAAGGAGACTTTGTTTCGTTATATATGTTAGTCTTCAAAAACCCTAACCCTAACCCTAAATGCTGTGGCTCTTTGGGCCCTGGCCCATCTCTTATGTAATAAAAAAAAGGGTTAATAGCACCAGTACCCTGAACATATAGCGAAATCGCATAATGCCCCCTGAATTAAAAATCCTGGCATTAAACCCCTCAAACTCCCATAAATTGGTAAAAATGGACGGAATGCTAACTTCCGTCCATTTTTTTGTCATGTGCTCTTCACGTGATGCTGCAGTTAAGGGTAAAATTGGAATTAAAAAAAACAATTAAATTATAAAAGAAAAATAATTACATAAAAAAATATTACATATTTATTAAAAAAATATTAATCTTAGGGTGGAGATCAAAACTTAAAAAAAAAAAAAAAAAAAAATAAAATTACAGGAAAAGTAGAAAACTGAAACGAAATAATTAAAAAAAAAAAAAAAATCTTTTCATTCTTTTTTCTTCTATTTTCTCAACAACCAAACCAAGATTTTTTCTCTCATTGTCTCATTTCATCTGTGAATTGGATTAACAAAATGCATGTGTTTTATTCTTTTTTCTTCTATTTTCATTCATTTGTGATGGGTTTATTCTCCCTCTGTCTCATTTCAAATCCAATTGGATTTTGGTTGAAAAACATGTGGGTTTGGAGGGTTTGGGTTCTTCCTTCTTCTTCCTTCTTCTTTCCATGGCATGGGTTTTGGACGATCGGCCTTTGTCCTGGTCGACGGTCGACGGACTGAGACGACCGACTTGCATCGGCGTGCTGGTCGACAACAATTGGTGTGGATCGCAGGCTGAAAACGCATGGGTTTCGAGCCACAACCAGTCGAAATGCATCGACCCGGGTTAACGATGGGTCTGGTGAGACCCACCAACCCAACAAAAACGCAAATCTGGTGTCGTGGAGAAGAAGAATTGAAGATGGAGTTTTGGGTTTTTGTTTGAAAATGAAGAAGAAGATGTTGTTGTTAATGTTTGGGTTTTTGTTGTTCTAATGAAGAAGATGGAATTGAAGATGGACGGTGAAGAAGATGATGTTGTTGTTGATGTTTGGGTTTGAAGATGGAATTGAAGATGTTGTTGTGAAGAAGAAGATGGACCGTGGACGGTGAAGAAGATGAAGATGATGTTGATTTGTTAAATTTTTTTTTTTTTTTTTTTTTTTGAGTAGGTGGAGATCCAGATTTGATCTCCACCGTCCATCTCATGAGATGGACGGTGGAGATCAAATCTGGATCTCCACCTAATCAAAAAATATTTCCTTAAAAAAAAAAATTTCTTTAAATCAGAATGAAATGACATAATTGACCTTCGTACGGACCCACGTGAAGAGCACATGACAAAAAAATGGACGGAAGTTAGCATTCCGTCCATTTTTGCCAATTTATGGGAGTTTGAGGGGTTTAATGCCAGGATTTTTAATTCAGGGGGCACTATGCGATTTCGCTATATGTTCAGGGGATACTTGTGCTATTAACCCTAAAAAAAATAATAAGGCCTTGTTTATTGATTTAGATAAATTTTGTTTTATTTTATACCGATGTATCTAATATCAGCTATTAGATTTGCTAAGGTGTAACGAGATCGATCGCTACACGACTGAGAATTCATTGGACTCCCATTTTATAATAGGTTCTGTGTAATGCCAATTTAAATTTCAATCACAGCTTTAATAAAATAATTTTTTTTAGAATAAATAGTTAGAATTGAAAATAATTTGTAATCCTTTGCTGTTAGCCTGTTAATAATACCAAAATCCTACGCATATTCACTTCAACCTATAACCCAACCAAATGCAATTTAAAATTTGAATTTTACTATTATATTGCATCTATATAATTTATTTTCATTTTTGTAGAATATGTATTAAAATCCTTTTCAAAAAAAAAAAAAAAAAAAAAAAAAAATAAGAAGAAGAAGAAGAAAGAATATGTATTAAGGGCCAGTTTTGTATTACTTTTGAGAAGTTAAAATCAGCTTATTTTATAATTTTGACATAAAATGATGTTTGATAAAACTTCCAAAAGTGATTAATTTATAATCTGGCATGTTTTGACAGTGATTTGGAGAAGTAGATAGGGGGTTACTTTTTGAAAGTGATTATGGAATAATCTATTTCAGTATTTAATGAATATTATCCTTATGAAATCAAATTTAAATCATTTATATATCTTATTTCATCTTAAAATTAAATATTCTAATTAAATATTGATTTGATTTATAAAATCTTTTCAAAATATTTTTATTGTTCTTATGATTTTTTTTTAACTTTAAATATTCTACATAAATATTGATTTAATATATATAATTAATGAAAAAATTGAAATGATGCTCTAAAATCATGCCTATTTTAGTCACTGTAATTAATTTCAGCACTTTTAAAATAAAATTATCAAACATATGTATACTGCTTTTGAGTTATACAATAGTTTTAAAAAATACAATTAACCAAACAACTGCTGATTAACTTCACAGCTGATTGTTCCTTTAACACAGTTAACAGTGATTATTATAAAAGTTACAGCAATACCAAACTGGCCCTAAAATCTAATTGGTATTAGCTTGACCTAAACTGTTGCAAGACTGTGCAAATAGTTCTTTTGTTATTAAAGAGTAACCAAGGTGACTTCAGTCTGGAAAAAATAATATTATAATAATAATAATAATAAACAGATTGTTTTCAGAAATTCCAGTATTTTCATTAATTAAAATAAATTTGTTGGTTTAGTAAAAAACAAAATTTGTTGGTAACTTTCATAAAAATAAAATAAATGTTTTCAATCGTTAACGTCTGCAAATATTTGACAATAATGGAAAATTAAAAATAAAGAAATTCTACTTGAACGGTCTTAAAAGTGCAAAACTATTGTAAAGCCCCTCGCATCTTCTTCATTGCCACTACCCTGTGAAGCACGGGCACCCCAAAAATATGCTGGGGTGCGTGTTGAACATGTGTTCGTGTCCGACACAGCAAAAAGGTGTTGATTGACTTTTTTGGCGGTCAACGAGGGGGACACAGTGGGACACGGTCAAGACACAGCAAGGGCATTTTTATAATTATATTTTGAACAAATGGTGTCAAATTATGGTTTAAAAAAATATTAGGGGTCAAATCCAAATTTTTCAAAATTATAATTTTAGGGTTTTATAAATTCTGGTATCATCATCGTACAGCCGTTTGAAAAATTGGAAAAACACTAAAATAGAGATAAGAGGATTAGAGGAGAGAAGAGAAGAAAAGAGGAAGAAGAAGAAAAGAGGAAGAAAAATTATATTTCTAAAAATTTGTTACTTGTGTGTTATTGAATCAATTTTTTATATATTATTATTTTTTAAATATATAAATATATTATTTTAATTGCCGTGTCCTTCCATATCCGTGTCATAGTTTTTGGAGATTTACCGTGTCCCTGTGTCTTGTCCCCGTGTCCGTGTCCGTGTCTGTGCAACATAACCACTACCATAACATGCACAGTAAAAATAAACAAATTATAATTATATAAACCCTCTAACAGCATCTTTAAACTCAGATCTTGACAACATAATATTCTATTTAAGTTGGAAAATTGATATAACCCATCGTTGAGCAATCCCAGTTCAACCAATCAATTCTTGTGTATTTCCTCATCAAATCCCCATGTTTTCCAAGATCAAATGCCATTCACTATTTGTATGAACATCACAGACGGCCAGACGGGAACTGGTTTGTTTCTCTAGCCTAGGTAAGGAAGACCAGAACAAATAGGATGATGAACAAGACTAGTAAAAACACTATCATCATGATCTGACCCTTTGCACCAGCCTTCTTCATCACCATAGCCACTTTTTTCTGCAAGGGAAAATTAAGGCTTACTTTAGTATTCTCTAACCATATCACCCGTATCGGTATAACCATTTTAATGAGATTGACAGTCTGCAACTTATTTTATTATCAACTGCTTCAATTCAAAATTAAAAGAAAAGAATTACCTGAACAAAGTCAAGACGGTTTGATGTACTGTCCATTTCCATACCAAGTTCGTCTATAATCCTTTCCTGAAGCAACCGAAAATTTAGATTTTAGCATTGAAAACCAGCTACATTGATACTCAGGTGAAGTTTTACAAAATCAGTTAATAAGTAGACAGGGTTTGCAAATTGTATGAGTGCGTATCCAAATACACACAACTGCCAGTTTCTATCAAATGGACTTTGATGGAAGCCCTAGAAGCACTACATGGAACATCATCCCATAAAAGCTAACCTGTGCAGTTAGTTCTTCATGTATAGTAAGCCCAACACCTCCAATTCTCTCCACACTTGCACTAAGCTCATCCAACTCCTCATCTTGTTGCCTACAATCATCAATTAAGCAGGAAATCAGAAACAAACTTGAACAAGTTGAAGAAAACATGTTTGCAATGACCTAGCATAACATTCATCCACAATACATTATTACTCGCCAATAAATGATACTCTTTTTCAGATAAATAGGCAATCAATAAATAATTTCCTGTAAGTATGTAGCCCTCAAAGAATCAAACAAAGCTGGCATTATTTAAAAGTAAAGTCTTCAGGGAAAGATCAGCACTATTTAAGAAACCTCAAGTACATCCACCCGATTAAACCTCAAACTACATCATATTACCTAAGTAACTTCTTTAAAATTGATTTCACGTAAGAGGTACCCATTCACACACAAAAACATATATGCATCGATTGAAGCGGTTAAGCACACACAAACACTAGAATTACAAGAAATTAAAGGGGGAGAAGATTAGAAAGAATACTTTATGAGAAGCAATTGTCTATCTGATTCTGATTCGATAAAATCATCATTATCTTGGCCTGCGTAATGGTTGGATGTATCAGTCTTATGAGAATTTGGCATCCTCATCAATTCTCGACGCATCCCACTGGCAGTCCCACCGCCATTCAGCTCCTTTCCAGCTAATACAGCCTTCTTCATGTTGCCAACCTAATAAAGTACTGCAATCCTTTAGGTTCGATAACTGAAAAATTAAAGCCCAGGATTCACCAAGTAGTACACTGTCCCAAATTTATAATAGACTTGAAAATAACCGTGGTAACAAAGTTTATTACACCATCTTTGCAATTAAAGATCATTCAACGAATTTTTACTTCCACTGAAACCTTTTGAAGAATACATTTATCCAGATGATACCTGAGTACGAGCAGTGGCCGTCCATCTCCTACGCTTTTCAAGTTCCACATTATCAATGCCATACCAAGAAGGATCTCTACTTGCTACACCTATCGCTTTGTCCAATTCATCCACCTTCCTATCAAGAAAGAAGGGTTTCAGCAGTTGTAAACAGGAATCTTTTAATATAATTGAAGCTATAAGGTTGTTTCAAGATTTCACGCTAACTTGAGGTTCATTTACTTCCTATGCTCAAACTCAAACACTTTAGAGCCCAGTTTAAAAGCTCAATAAAAGTGTTAAATTACATATTGATGTTATACTTACATATTACATGTAATTTTGGGCATTATACATGTTATAAAAAAAGTTCTAATAGTTGACTCAAGTTCAATCTGAACTGGCTCCATGTCTTATTGAGCCAATTCAACTCTGACCTTGAGCTTTAACAAATCCTTTCTGAACCAAGCTTCAGCCTGAATTTTCAAAACTCAATTAACTACGAGCCTTCATCAGGCTAAGCATTTGGCTCAGCTCAACTTGACACATTTGTGCCACCTTCAACACATCCAACCACACAAAGAAAAATCTCTTTTATTAATTTTTAACAATAATAAAAAAAATAAAAAAAAGAGAAAGAAAAAGGATGAACACAAGAGAAATACAATAATTTTGGTTACCTGCCACTCAATGCTCTCACAACCAGCAAGTAGCTCCTTGGTGAGATGTACTTGCTCTCCAGTATCAGAAGGAATACGTTCCCATTGGTGAAAAGTAGACTGCAACTTATCAATCTAACCAACAAGGTAACAAAAAAAATCATCTAACCAAAATATAAACCATGTATACAAGAAATTTAAGCAATTCAATTGAAAATTTTCTCTACACAACATTTGAAAGCGCTGGTTGATACTTACGAAATATATCATGTGCAGAATAAAATTAATAATAAGTCTGATAAAAATAAGTAAAATTAATAACAACAAAACTCAAGAGGTTAAAGATCTAATTCGGACTCTAAAATGTACAAACAAAAAAAAAAGACCTTGGATGAATTTAATTTCCTTTTTAAAAGAAAAAACTTACAGATTCTTGAATCTCCTCTTTCACAATATAGAATGGATCTTGAGCTGAAGACATTTCTTTGTTTGTATCAATAACCCTTCCTACAAAACAAATATTATTTTAATAAACATAAATCAGCAATTTGAATACAATAAAAGTAAAAATATAAAGACAAGAACAGGTCTTTACCAACAATTGGGATGGCAGTGTCAGTGGCAAAGATGGTTTCTGTCTTAGATTTTATCCCGTGGTTGTGGATATTGGTCTCCCTCGTAACTAAAAAATAAAATATAAGGATGCAAACAAACATAAAATGACCAAAACACAGGCAGCTGTCTGTTATTTGCTGGTTGATATGAAATTTGCCTGTCTTTTTAAATCTTATTACAAGAAATTTTCTTCACTTGATTAAAAAATTTAATTAAACCTTATGTTTTATTAGTTTTTAAATTAAAATAAAATAGTAATTAAATAATATGAACAACCAGAGTATATCACACTTGTTCAATTCAAAGTCAATTCTCCTACATGAGAAAACTGAGAAAGGATGAGTAGCACAAGTTTAGCAAATTGATTTTAAAACTATTTAACAAAATCACCTACCAAAAAGGAAAATCATGTATCACAATTTCTAATACAGTTACTGTATGTTTGCTTGTTTATGAGTTGGGCAGATCAAATAATATTCAGCAAACAATTAAAAAGCATTTAATTCCAAACCCACAACGATTGCATCCAAGCCCAACATCTAGCTTAGGCATTTTATCAAACACATTTCTTCTTGTTACTAAAAGCAAAATTTGTTTTTTGGCAGAATATAACAAAGAAAAGTCTTTCACATTATTTTCAACACTCAACACAAAACAATCAGTATCAGGTACTTGTACATTATTCTCTGCTAAAGTTGCCATGCAATTACAAGGCATTGATTCAAGATCTTAAGCTTTATTACATGGACTTTTTTTCAGAATTGTACGCCCTTTATTCCATAATTCCATTACTCATTCAACTGACATGCTATTTCCATTACGATTATAAGCCAACGCTACTCAGAACAACTAAAAGATTTCTCAACTCGTACATACTATCAAACTGACCAGAAATTGTAACTATCTAAAACTTAAAAAAACCATTCTTCTTTCGGTCAATTAAAGTCATAAGCACAACAAATAACAAATCCACATAGATGATGGTCACAAATTGACATAAAAAATGTACAATATGCAAATATAATTCAATATAAATAATATAATTTTTAAAAAAAAGTTACATTATTAAAGGATTCAAGCAATTTTCAGGACATTCAAATTCGTGCCACAAATTAATCCGAAGAAAATGAATATAACATAAATGAGTAAGCAGAAATAATCCGCTTAACTCAACCAAGGAAACAACAAAAAAAAAACAAGTCTATGTGCGTGCATGTGATCAATTTGCATCAAAATAGAGCCGTAAATGGACCACAAAACAGAGAGAGAGGTCACAGGAATTTCGAAATTGAACAAATTAAGTGATTCGAGATCTTAGTAATGACTTTGTTACCTGACAATAGCAAGAGCGCAGTCTTGAAAGTGCCTCAGATTCCGACGAGATCGCTGCAAATCCCTGGAAATCGAGCAATCGCGGTCTGTCTTTCGGAGTGGGTGTGATTGGAGACGTGGAGACCGGGGATACAGAGCAATGTCGCTGATGATAGAGAGATCAGAGATGCAAATAATTTTATATGCCTAACTACGAGAAACTGAAAAATATAAATATTATTTTATTTTATTTTTTTATATAGAGATTAACCCTTATTAATTTTTATTTTATTTTTAATTATGTATCTATCCACATATTTAGATAGGCTTATATATATATTAAAATATATATATATATATATATTTTTAAGTTTTTGTCATTTGTAAGATTCGAGCCGAAGCCTAAACTCGTCTATTTAACAACTGAGCTATGCCCCGAAGACAATCCTTATTAATTTGGTAGAAATTACTATAGAATAATACAAATTATATTATATTATATTATATATATTTAAAATAATTACTCTAAAAGCATATTATAATATTAACTATATCGTTTTCAATTTTTGGTACCAGACAGCTTTTTAGATTCTTAAAATATGAAAATAAATTTCTTATTTTCAAATAAAAATTAATAAAATCGAAAACGAAAATTGAAAACATTATCGAATATGCCATATATATATATTTAAAAATATTATTATAATTTGGATTTGAGGAGGAGTATAAAACCTCATGAGGTAGGTGTGAGAGATAAACCACTAGATCAATTTCATATTGTCTACATGCCCTATATTATATGACTATAATTCAATAAAATAATAATAATAATAATAATAATATGCTTGTGAAGTTATAAAATTTTTACATCTCCTTTCAACATTAGTGGAGGGGTTCGAGTCTCATCATATACATTTTTATAATTATGTGTTTTGAGTTTTCTCTTGATGCTGTGGGTGTAGATTTATAGGTGTCAAGAAGTAAATTTTTGATCAACAAGTTCTGATAGACTTTTGATCTATTCAGTGTGTCAAAATTTATTGTAATACTTAAACAAAAGTTATAAAATTTAATTGTACTTTTGATCGTAACTCAAAAGTTATAAGGTGAAGGCACATCACCTCCTAGCAGAGATGGTTGTGCACCTCCCTTCCACACCTAGTGGTCAGGGGTTCAAGTCCCACCATGCGCATTTTACAAGCATGTGTGGGGAGTTTTCTCTCGGTTTGTGGGAGCAGTCCTCTCTCCGGTTGTGAGAGTTGTAGTCCTTATGTAACCTCTCCCCGATAGTGGGAGCAGTATTCCGGGCCGTGCTTGTAGAATTTAATTAATCTCACCGGGTCCCGGCAGTAGTTGTATTTCAAAAAAAAAAAAAAAAAAGTTATAAGGTGAAGATTAATTTAATTTAATTTTTTAATTTATAAAATGAAAATAAAGGGTATTTCAATCATTTTTCACTTTTATCCAATGGGTCATAGATGTTAACAGTAGAGAGTATCTTTCTGCAAAACATTTCTCCAATATCAGGATGTTTGTGTTAATATATCCAAAACTTCCATATATGTGTAATTATACAAAACATTAGGATTGTTTGTGCAATTAGCCCATTTAATCAAATCCCAAACCTGACCCAGTCCGGTAGCTGGTCTAGTTCAAGCTTGACATGGCACCCCGCACCTCACCCTCTCTGAAATCTGAATAGGGTTTAAGTTTTAACCACCCTCCAGTTTGAAACTTGTTATTGTTTACCAAATTAAGATTTTGATTAGAATACAATCCACTTCCAACGTAGAAAAATAATCTTAGAAATGCAAACCCTTCAACGCATACTATCAAAATCCATCACAAAACCCCATTTGAATTCAACCATTCTCTTCAAGTCACTCTCAACCAAAACCCCCAAGAAGAACGGCGACGACGAATGGAACGACACCTGGGAAACCGCTTGGCTCCCCGATGACTTGTCACCCAAAGACCGACCTCCATGGGAGAGGGACGTGAATTTCGGCTCCAACGATTCCAATACCATTGTTTTGCCGTCTGATGCTGATCCGGAGACGAAGGCTTTCGTGGAGGACATGAACGAGAACTGGGACGAGAGGCGGAAGAATACTAAAGCGAAGGAGAGTGGCGGCGGCGGCGGGAATGAGAAGCTTTACAGTTTGGATAACATGAAGAAGGATTATAGGTTGAAGAAGCAGAGGATTCATGCTGGTTTGTGGTTGACGGAGATTGAGAAGCAAAAGGAAGCTAATTTGGCTGGAGACGGTGCCGATGATATCGATAGATTGCTCGATAGCTGCTCTGAGTATGCTTCATTTCTCTGTCATTTTATAGTTTTATTATTATTGATGTGCAATTGTTTGTTCTGTTTCATACCATTGTTATAAGATGATTTATTATTATTATTATTTTTTTGGTGTGCATATTTGAACTACAAGCAGTGGTGTGTAGTTACAAGTTCTACTTGTATCAACAGCTTTTGCATTTGATTGCTTTAGAGAGAATTTGTTTTGAACAGTAAATCTGGCAATAATGTTTCATTACATTCTTATTTAGTTTAAAACAGTCACTAGTACCTTGATATATGCAGTTTGTCTTTAAATTTGTAGATATTTTGAAATCTTTGGTCTATGAATCATTTACAAGTAGCTTGATATATGTTACTTACCCAGAGCTCACTTTACATGTAGAAGATGCTTGATATTCAATACTTCATATTTTTGCCTATTTGAAATTTCTGCCCATTCTTTTGTGTCAGTTTAACTTTTCAAGTCTGTTTACGCAGCAATGGTTATTGCCAATTAACGTACTTGGTGAGATCAAAAGCATTTTTGCAAAGCTAAAATAATGTGAAGGAGAGCATCTGGTGTCGAAGTATTTGTTGTCATTCTGACTTTGTCAGCGATATGCTTTTCAGTTAAATTATTGTTATCATCTGTCATTTTTGCTAGCAAAAAGCTTGTGAAGGCCAGCATGCATATGTTAATTCGATATGCAATATTGAAAGCTCAAATCATTCATGTTAAGCTGTAGTCCTCTTCTAAATCACCAATATGAGAGTACATACTCTAAATCATTCATGAGGAAAAAATTTCATGAACGTATGAGAAATGTTTTTCCACCAATAGCAATGGAAGAAAATTTCCTTCTTGAATGCAATTAGAAATTGGCATAGATGTATTTCAAATTGATATTTTCCCCCCTGTTCTGCGAATCTTGGAGAGTACTGTTGATAAAAAAAATTATATTGTCTCTAAACTACCTGCTTAACTTTTTATATACTTGATGTACGCATAATTTTGCTTTTACCACTATACATCGATGCTTCAATTACGTGAGTCTGTAGCAATTCACAGAGGCTGGTTAGGCTATTGAGAACTTGTGGGTTTAACAGTTAAATAAATGCAGGATTTTTGACTCAACGAACAATGATTTGGACAATGCGAAGATCCCAAGCTCGTCTGAGTTCAAAAACAAGCCTGATGGTTGGGAAACAACAGCAAAGGAACAAGATGGAAATGTGTGGGAGATGTCACAAAGAGAAGAAGATATTCTCCTCCAAGAATTTGACCGCCGAGTTGCATTCTGCAAATTCCAGGTGTGTCAACATGCACCGACATAGTCTTTGTACTCTAGTCTTATTATTTTATATCAAACACCCCTTAAATTACTTTTGGTATGGAAATAAATTTATGAGGAGAAAATGTGAATGCATAATCTAGTGATATTGCTATGACACTTACCTACACTCAGCATCCTGCCGGTTTATCTTTCATAGTATCAGTACTTTTTTTCATATCACCGAGTCTTCATCATAAGTCTTGCTACTAGTTGTCTTTCTTATATTCGATTTTATGATTTTGGTGTGCAGATAGCTAGTTTTATAAAGACACACATATTTAGTAGGAGGAGACCAATTGATGGGTGGAAATTCATGATAGAGGAGATAGGACCGAATGCCAGGAAAGGGAAAGGCAGTGCTCCGAGATTACCAAGTCTGTCGGATCCATCAACTCAACCGTTCAAGGAGGAGAGGACATCAATGAACAGCAGGCTCACTCCCTTGAGGAGGGGGAGGTAGTTGGGTTTCTGCCTACCCTTACACAGTTCTCTTTGTAGTTAAAGAGATATTGCAGTAAAGACATTGATGGTCATCTGTTTCTGCAAAAATGGTGCCATTTCGCTTTGTCTATGTACGATGCAAACATCTTATAGACAATAAAATTTTGTATTACTGAAAGCTCAAACAATGTGTATAAATTCTCTTCAAACCTTCTATTCTTTCCATATTCCCTCTCTTATTATATTCGTGTCAGCGATGATGTTATTCTTGTCAATTTATTCATCCATTTTCTATGTGATGACACCTGATCAATTGGTCACATTAATTAATTTTTATATACCAATTAATAATTAATATATATATATATTTTGAAATATTACATAAATTTGGGGTTTTTCTTTTTAAGAGGGGGAATTCGAACCCACAATCTCGTGGTATAGGTGTGAGGGATTAACCACCTGACCAATCTCATCTTATCTACTGATTAATAAAATTAAAAAGTAAGATTAGATTAGTTATCTATTAAAAATTCTCACAAACCTGGTTATTTAGATTATTGATTATTTTTTTATTTTAATCTCATTTAATAAATTTCATGTTTTTAGTATTTTAAACAAATTTCCATATTTTTCGTAAAATTTATGTTAAATTGTTAATATTTCCATTTTCCACTAACTCCTAGTACAGATATTTCCATTAACTTCCGGTTCAAATTTGCCGGGAAAAAGCCCTCACCCACTCTTTTCCATGAACTTAGCTCATAACAAGTCACGCCTGGGACAAAACTTGAAGATTTGGTCCAAAACTTTTGTGCCAAATCAAAACTTTTTAGTCTCACAATATGAAGATCTCATCTCTCAATTACAATCATGCAAA
Organism: Acer campestre; assembly: GCA_954870605.1. NCBI lineage: Eukaryota > Viridiplantae > Streptophyta > Magnoliopsida > Sapindales > Sapindaceae > Acer > Acer campestre. Next base: position 27,647,871 of record OX940806.1, on the reverse strand, counting down.
CAAACCCCAGAAATCGCTCAAATCCATGGATATTTTGTTAAGACTGGCCTTGACCAAAACCCTTTCAATTTGAGCAAGCTCCTTGCATCGTCCGTACACAACATACAATATGCAGTCTCCATTTTCGAGCACATTCAAAACCCAAATCTTTTCATGTTCAATACCATGCTTAGGGGTTATTCAATCAGTGATGACCCAAAACAAGCTTTTGGCGTTTTCAATAATTTGAGGGCTCGAGGCCTTCTACTTGATCAGTTCTCTTATATTACAACTCTCAAAGCCTGTGCGCGTGATCATGAATCGGCTGCTACTCTTGGCCAAGTAATCCACGGTCTTGTTGTGAAATCAGGGCATGTTTTGTTCATAAATGTGAAGAATACCCTTCTTCATTTTTTTAGTGTCAGTAGCAAAATTGGTGATGCCCATAAACTGTTCGATGAATATCCTCACTTGAATGATTTGGTTTCATGGAACACTTTGATGGATGGCTATTTACATGTTTCTCAACTTACTGTGGTTGTTGATTTGTTTAGGCAAATTTGTAGGAATGACTTGAAAGTTAGTGCACGTACGGTGTTGAGCATTTTATGTGCTGTTGGTGACTTGGGGGATTTACGCGCAGGGGAGTCTCTCCATGGGCATTGCATCAAGATCGGCTTCTATTCGAATATGAATGTGGTTACCGCTTTGATTGATATGTATGCAAAACTTGGGGATATTGATTCTGGTCGTAGGATCTTTGTTGAGGCGAGTGAGAAGGATGTTATTTTGTGGAACTGTATGATAGATAAGTATGCAAAAAGTGGGTTGATAGAAGAATCTATTGATCTGTTACGGCTAATGAAACTCGAACAGGTGAAATTCAATTCGTCAACATTGGTTGGATTGCTAGCAGCTTGTGCTGCCTCTGGATCTTTGACATTAGGCCAATGTATTGCCGATTACGTAGAAGACGAGGTTTTGGCATTGGATGCAAATCTTGGAACAGCAATGATTGATATGTATGCTAAATGTGGGGATTTGGATAAAGCAATTGACATTTTTCAAAGGATGGAGAGCAAAGATGTGAAATCTTGGACAGCGATGATTTTTGGTTACGGGGTTCATGGCCAAGCAAGAAATGCCGTTACAATCTTCCATCTGATGGAAGACGAAGGGTTTAGACCTAACGAAGTTACTTTCTTGGCGGTTTTAAGTGCTTGTAGCCACGGAGGACTAGTGGAAGAGGGCATGGAATTTCTCGTAAGAATGGTCATGGAATACGGCTTTTCACCGAAAATTGAACATTACGGATGCCTGGTTGATCTATTGGGTCGTGCAGGGCTGCTAGAGGAAGCACATAATCTAATCAAAAGCTTGCCAATCCAGGCGGATGCTACTGCATGGCGTGCATTGCTTTCAGCTTGTAGAGTCTATGGAAACATTAAATTGGGAGAATATGTGATGAGTGTGTTGATTGAGATGAATGATGAACACCCTACTGATTCAATACTTGTTTCGAATACTTACGCCATTGCTGGAAGGCAAACGGATCGAATAAATAAAGATGTTGGGAATAGATCGACCAGAAAGGAGGGAGAAAATAAGATGAAGGAAGCTGGATGTAGCATCATTGAGATGGTTATTGAAGAACTGGAGAGTGAGCTAGAATAACTGAAAAGGCGACTGTATAATACCTATAATTATCGCTGGATTCATTTTGTATTTGTGTAATCATTGATGAGTAATAAGGCGTGAATACGTTCATTTATTTACTGATTTCCATGCAGAATTGCATTTATTTAAGTAGAAATTTGAACTAAACAAGATTGCTATAAGATCCTGAACATCTATGTACATGGATCAAACAATGTAAAAATGAAGATAAATTAAAAGGTAAGAGAAAATGATAAAAATGCTGAAACTGGTGGATTTACAGAGTTGTGTTGCCAAATTCTCATCAACTACTATTACTGAATTACAAAAAGAAGCTGCAGACTTCAAATTCATCTTTACTATTAACATTTTAACAGATGGATATGTACTTTATTTCATGACGGATACGGAATCGCTTCAGAGGGAAAACACTGAGCCTGCTAAAATGAGAAATTTGGTTAACTATATTTGGAATCCAAAAAAAAAAAATAAAAAATAAAAATTAATGGGTAGAAGAAGAAGATGAAGAAAGAAAGAAAGAAAGAAATCTGCACATCAGACAGTTGCTGCAGAATATCCACATTTCTCAAAAAGCAGTTTCCTTCATCCTTTCCGTGTACTCTTTTTCCTACATTTTTACTTTTCTTTATGTATCAATCTACCTGCCAAAACGTGACCCAAAATCCTTGGTGAAAACTCCATTGAATAACAGTGCGGAAAAATTCACAGCTTCAAGTGGAGAGGATGAGGGGTTATTCTATGATAGCAAAGTCTGTCGGTCAAGTCTGCCTTTTTTTTTTTCCAGGGAAACTAATGAAGTGCAAACTCCTACTCTGAACTTGCAATGCTGTACCGCTCGCATACTCTATCTCCATTTACACCCCACCACTTCTCTGCTTCTTGTTCTGTGAAGTGCTTTCGACTGTAGAACAAAATTTAACTTAATTCAGTAAATGGGGGAAAAAAATCAACTATATCAAATTCATACATATATTTAAGGTAATTTAATAACAAGAGTTGCTGTCTTTTTCTCTTCTGAATAGGAACTCGAAGTGGTTTTTGATGCATAAAACCTTCTTGATAGATGTTAAAGCTATAAGCATCTAAAACAGCTGCTGGGTTTTTGCTTTTGAGTGTATCTAGAAGAAACAAGCTCTTCCAGGCGTGTTTCAAAATTGAAGAATATGCTATAGAGAATTATAGAAACCTAGTTAAAACCAAAGCCAGACCTTGGCCTCCCACATGACAACTTCAGCTATTTAACTGCTCCATATAATGTGATAGTGCTTCAATTATTTCTCAATTCATATGAAGGGTAATTTGTCTTTAGAACTTTATACATATTTCATGATTCAGCTATCCCTCTCCCTCCTTTTTAATTCTTCCAAGTGCTATCTATTTAATAGTGCATATTGTCACCCACTAAAATTTTTAGCTATTTCCACATTCCAGATCAATTTCACTTAAATTCATAGAAATTAATACAGTGAAATCTAAAATACTATAGACACTACTGTAGCACTGAATTATAAATATGTTCTGCAACCAATCATTAGCTGAGTTAAAGATGTGTAGATTGATTTCAGGCAAAACAAAAATACGTTAAGTTAAGTTCAATGCAAACAAATACGACAAGGTCAGAGGTAACACCAATTATTTGATGAGAAAAATTAGTCAGGATTTGTGCCTAATGAATAACAAAGCACCATTGATGAATAAAGCTAGTATGAGAACAATCAGAAGGCCGGAAATAAAGGTTAATATAAAACATCAGCACAATATTCCAAAAGATGACATGGCCATAGATATTTAGTTATTTTTATTGTATATTTATTAAATTCACGAATCAAGGATAGCTGCAAGGATACCTGAAGCGAACACGCTTGAGTTCATTACCACCACCAGGCAAGGAAGACAAAGTTATGTACACGCCTGGTTCATCTTGCACCACCCACTCTGGCTTTTCAGTCTCTGCCTTTGCTCCATATGACAAGATTCGGTTTGCCGAATTGCCATTAGACTCATTTTCAGAAGATGTTGAGCTTGTTTTGTATTTATCATTTTTAAACATGTTTCGAACACCAGAGATGTGTTTGGCAGCAGAATCAGTAGTGAAGCTGGGACTATCTCCTTCTGGTATTTTTTGAGCCATCTCTTTCAACTGCAAGGCCAATCAACCATTCAAAACATCAGAAATTGGCATAATAGTAGAATTGGTTACTATATATTGTTGCTAGTTTGATACGTTTGATTGCTTCATGTAAGCTTATTGTCTTTGGACAATCTCATTCACCACTTCCACTGGTCTGACAATGATCTATGCATATATTTATACATTAAAAGTTGCAAAAGAACACTTCTATTTCTATCTACCTTTCTTCCTATAAGCCATTAACTAATGCCAGTACGCCAAAATAGCAGTGTCCTTGTAGGGATGTTGAACTTACTGTCTTTACATTCGAAGTCATTGCTCTAAAACTCAAATGTTTTGCCCTGAGGGCAGTAGTTTCATAGTAAAGCATGTAGCGCATATCCATATTTAACATGTACTGCGAGCACACCAATGAACATTGACAGGCTATTTAGTAGACAAGAAACAATCAGTTTAAAAGCTGCCTCTCGCAGCTATTCCCAACATAAAGCTTCTCTGCCCCTGATTGCTTGTCCAAAGACAAGCCTTGGCGGTTATAATTTGTATCCCTCAATTCAATCCCTTTTTCCTTTCTTCAGTAAATCTCAGGTTGCCTCATCCTGGTTATTTTTTATTCAATAAAATTGGATGTGTAGAATCCAACATCAATTTGGAAGTTCTTAAAAATTATAAAGTAAGAAAGCAGCAGAATATATATTTAACCTGAGCAGTTAGCGACTTAATAACTTCCTTTGCAGATTTGCATTTTTCAGCTTCATCAATTGCTATCACAGAGACCTGCTTTAGTTTCTTTGATGTTCTCTCAAGTTCAGATTCAAGATGTTGAGATTTGGAAGTAAGCTCTTCCACCTACAGAGCATTTTCAATATCCATCAATTAAATTAAAGTAGATGAGTAACCAGTTATGTAAGTCAACCAGTCAATCAATTGGCGTCCCCCACTTTCTATGAGCACTAACCTCATGCCTTAGCTTATTTGCCATATTCTTACCAAGTAGCTGTTATATCCAATGAAATATAGAAACAAAAATGATTAATTTATTCATATGAACTGCAAACTCAATTTTGGAGGTTATTGTATGTTATTAGGACTATATAAATTTGTTTTCCTCAACAAGTGGTCCTAAATATTGAATGGGTTTACATTCTGTAGTACATGTATACAATGCAACATCTTATGACTTTTCTACAGGTTTCACCAAGAACTTCAGAAATCATATCTGTATTAATGAAAAACTAGCCTCCTACTTCTTACAATGTGTAGAAATCAATATGATGTATATGAAACTTGGAATTTACATGTCAAGGTTCAATAAAAATTTCCTTCTAATGAGCTTTGAACAGCAATCAAATGAAACATAATACACATAATTATAAAAAATTAAACCAACGTTTTTGTGTTATGCATTGAGCACTCCAGTCTCAGGTTCCAGTTAGATAAATAAAGTTCAAAGGGTTGGTTACACTACAAATTCTACAAATTCTATTGGTTACTTGCGAAAATGTATGGGCTCTCCATGGGTCAATGGTCAGTTTTCTAAATAGTCATTTCTTGAAGACAAAGAAGTAACTTCAAGGGAACTTTTTCGGGCACTAATAATATTAATATATCATCAAAGAAACTGTCAAAAGATTGCCCCATTTTTAGGCTTAGTGCACCAATTTTTTAAGAAGTGGAAAGTGGAAACACAATTCAAAATCTTCAAGGCATAAAAAATATTAACATTTTTCTATGCTTCCCATCCTTGCAAGGCTGCTTTTCTCCATGAGAAAAAAAGGCATACCTGAAGGGGCAGGGGAAAGAAACTAAATTATACTGTATAATTCTTATCAAAGGGAAAACAAAACCGAACTCACAGAGCACTTTGGAAAGTTTTGCCAATGCAGACATGGGACATAATAAACAAATATTTAGATATAACTATATAAGCATGGGTGTGATTGCATAAAAAGAATAAAGTAATTAAAGAATCTTGACAGCCTACCTGTGCTCTTAAATTTATGATTTCTTGGGTTAGACTTAAATTGTCATTCATATGCTTTGAATCATCAAGAGCCACTTCAGGAGACCGAGGTGGACTGGACTTTCCTGAAACCGGAGATGTTGGCTGAGAGGTCATTTTGGAACCAGGAACTGAAGCAGAACACATTTTCTTAGAAGCTCCAAGTAGTGAAGTTGATACTTTTGATGAATAAAAGCTCCCTGGCTGAAAAATTCGATTAACTGAAAAATCACTACAGTCATTTGATTCTAATTTTGTGATGTTCTTGTATTGTTTGTTTTCAGTATATTTGGTCGAGCCAATAGATGAGAGTCTTGAGAGTTGCACCTGCGATCTGGGAACCTGAGTCTCTCTATCAGCCGCCTCAGATTTCTGAAGCATAATTCCATTTCTGACCTTAGGAGTTCTCACAAAAGAACCGGATTCCATGGGCTTTCTAAGTTTAGTGAAGCAATCATCGCATACCCGATAAGGCTTGTTCATACTTGGAGCCAAAGCAGCTTTCAGAGATTTCTTATTGCTGCATGCTTTGCAAAAGACTAACCCACAGTTATAACAATTGTGACGTTTTCTTCGGAAACCAAATGGATTACGACAACCGGAGCATACAGAATGGTCAGCACTAAGTACCCATTTATGAAGACATATAGTAGCAGTAAAGTTGGAACCACATACTACACTCTTAACATGCTTATCTTTGAGAAAATCAACAAGTGTAGGTGAATTCCTGTCATCTTTGTCTCCATGGCCTAATTGCCCATTTGTGCCCTTTCCCCATGTGTAAACCTCTGCTGTGGAAGTCAAGGCTGCAACATGATAAGAACCACATGCAATCTCTTCCACATGACTATTGGCTAGTTTATCTCCAACACGAGTAGGGACCAATCCATCAGCAGTAGGATTCCCCAGCTGTCCATAAGAAGTACTCCCCATTGTATACACATGTCCTGAGGCTGTAAGAGAAACTGTAAGATTATGCCCACAAGCTAGTCGACGTATATTTTCATCGGTTAATTGAGATACACACTCAGGAACAAGTCTAGGCTCTTTATCACCGTGTCCCAGTCGGCCTTTATCTCCATCCCCCCAGGTGAATAGCTTTCCGGATGAGGAGCTATTGAAGGTTGAAGAATTAAAAGATTCAGTCACTACTTCAACAATTGCAGCAGTGTGCCAAACACCACAAGCAACTCTTGTCGTACGTAGCCCTCTCAATGTTTCCACTTCCCGTGGAATCCTAGAGCTACTGCGATCTCCATGCCCCAGGGCACCAAAAGACCCGTCTCCAAAAGTAAACAACAGGCCAGCAGATGTCACAACAGCTGTATGCCACAGTCCACAAGAGATATAAGATACATGTTCACCATCCATATGCCCGCTCAACTTTTTAGGGATCCAATGACTGACTTCAGTTCCATGACCAAGCAGACCAGAATTATGAATACCATCTCCCCATGTATAAAGATCCCCAGAGCATGTAACAGCACAAGTGTGATACTCTCCACATGCTACTAATTCAACATTCATGCCACTGAGAGTTTCAATGAGCTTTGGCCGGGGAATATCTGCTTCTATGCCATGCCCAAGCCTTCCTCCTGATTCCTCCCCCCAACTAAAAATCTCCCCTTGTTTATTAATTACGACGGCATGCCTGCTACCACAAGCAATATTATGAACATCCAAGACCACCGTCGACTCCAATTCCTTCGGCAGAAGTGCATCCACCTTAGAGATAGAGGAGTTCCCAACTCTATGCACTCCACCACCCAAAATTCCTTCTCCAATACCTTCTCCCCAAATGAAAACATCGCCTAAGGAATCAAAGTCTTCACGACAAGAACCGTGGCTTGATGAGCTTACAGCACTAGATAAACTGACTCGAAATGCCTCAGCTGAAGAATTTCGATCGTTTGAGTTATCTACACACAAATTTGTTAATGATCTCAAGGGATGGGAAACTGATTCTGCTTGACTGCAACTATTGGCAGCTGCAGTATATGTTATTATGTCAGCAAATGCCTTCCCCAGTCCACTATGAGAAACATTCTCAGAGGGAAGTTGTATTACTTGAGTATCTCTGAAATCCTGTGGTAATGTCAAAAAACTAATCAAAAAGGAAAAGAGAATGTCGGTAGTTTGTCAATTATTTTTTATAAAGAGAGGGACTGATAAAAGGCATTGCAACGCACAAATGGTGTAACTGATGGAGAACTTTTTCTATTACGAGAATGTGGACTGTGACTGTCAGATGATGTAGTGCTATTTCTTGCATCAATTTTCCATTTGATGTTGCTACCACGAGTAATCAATGCCTTAAGACCAACAAACCAAACTTCAGCTTCATCCTTGTCTTTACAGATCTGTCCAAAAGACCATAATGGTGTCAAGAGATGACATTTGCAAGTTACAAGTTTCTCATTCAACATGTTAGGAAATAAACGGGTTGTTTACACATGTTTTTGAAAGAAAGAGCTTACTTTTATTTACATTGATAGGTTAAACATGGTATTTTGTGCTAAAAGAAAATAGCACAGAGATACACTCACCAAATCCAAGGACCTATCATTGTATAAAAGAGAAAATGACTGATATTCCTTTTCAGGCCGAGGATAACGCTGAAATATTGCCTGAAAGACAAGTTACTGTTACATTTCTAGACGGTTTTGGCATTAAATTATATTCAAACATTAAAACTTAAAAGTACATATTGTAATAGGACACAGTCATCGAGGTAGCAAAAATATTGTCCATACAAAGCAATAAAAATTAGATTATCAGATATTAACTTCCCTCACAACATTCTCCGAACTCAGGATGTGAAGGATTTATAGAAAGGAACATCGTCCTTTACGACATTTAGCTTTGTTTTGAGGGTTGAACCCCCAATATCTTTTAACAAGGAAATGTTTGTTATACAAACTTACAGTTCGCTGTCCAGGAATAATCCTCGAAATTTGACTCAATTTAAGCTGTCTTTCCTCTTTGCCAGAATACCATATCAGCATAGACTCATCCTGAAACATAGTCGCAAGTATCTTATTAACTAAATGGTAAAATAAAAAATTCCATTTCTAGTATAATTCTCTACCATATTAAAATGGTGAAGCCATTCTGAAGATTGAAACCCAAGCAACATGATGCTGTTACACTTAATACATTGAACATTCTTTTCTTTGCTTTAGAAGGGAACTTCTTACACTCAAGGAAAGCATTAGTGTAAAATACAAAATTGGAGCACCTATATTTATTTATTTCTAAAGCAAGAAGGGTTCTATCACCCCATACCTTGTTCCCTATTTGTTTTTCTCAAATATAAGTAATTGTAAGTTGAGTTCTCACAAGAATTTATTACTAAACCTTCAAGAGAATAGTTTTTTTACAGTTTATGAATTCCATTTGAGTGTTTAAGCACAATAGCACATCCACACAGGCAAGGCTGGAAGGCTGGACTTCTAGATTGTCAAGTGGATTGATGCACATGCCAATTTTTCTCAGTATCGTGATTATATATTTAACTAATAGAGTGGGGATTCCTCGGATTCGAACTCGAGACCACTAGGTCATATATGCTCCGATAACATGTTAGTAATTACTAGATCCAAAAGCTTGAGCAATTAGGTAAGGAGCCGACAATGGTATTTAAGCTCTAAAGGTGGGAATCTAGGTCAACATAGTAATACTAATGGGGCCACTAAGGAAACAATAGAGGCAGCAATTTTGGATTTGTATATTGATTATGTTTTGATTTTATTTAATTTTTTTAAATGGGGCAGTACAGCTGACCATCCATATTATCTCACTAAGAGGCATTTACTAATCCAAAATCTTAATGAAAGAAAGGGAATTTAATTCCTAATTAGTAAATTGTAATTGCAGTGTTTACTAAAAGCAAATCAAGTTTTGTGGACCCCCACACACAAATCATGAATTAAGTTCCTGCTAGGAAGAGAAATTAATTCCTCCTTCCACCCAAAGAATTATTGACGCGTTTACTAATCAGCAATCCTAATAAGGGAAAGGGAACCTAATTCATGCTTCGCGATTATAGTGTTTACTAAAAATTGTTAGGAATCCACTTTTGTGAACCCCAAACGCAAATCAGGAATTAAATTCCTATTGGAAAGGGAATTTAATTCGAATTAAGTTCTCTTTCCTAATACCCTTTCGATTGGAGTTAATTCCTTTTCATTTTCATTTTCATTACCGATCAGGAAACATGCTCTAAGTTTCCTTTCCAATGGAACTTGAATTTCATTCTTGATTAGTAATGCGCCGTAAAGGTATTTTTCCAACATCATTTAATGAGCTATGGTAGATCTTTTTGGTTTTTCCATTTTTGATTTTTTAACTCAAGGAAATGGTAGAAAATCTCTAACAAACATGCTAAGGAAGCTTACATTTGAAAGTTGGAATGGACAGAACTTTGGCTTTCCTCTGCGTCCGTACTTTAGCAAATATGAGCCTTTCTTAAGGGATGTAATGGCCTGTGAATGAATTGAAAATAGAGAAGTCACTATATGAAGTGAAGTTTTTAAGGCCATAGCATAGTTTTACGATAGTAAACACTTTGTGGCACAATAAATAAACAAAAGCTTGAAGAGAGCTCAATGCTCCATTGTTACCACCCATCTTGAACACAATTTTAGCTTCAATCTAACTGGCAAATATGTAATGTAACATCAAGAAAGAAATAATTGCAAGGAATAAACATACAAAGACACCACCACAGATGCACTGATACGAGGAAGTGAGAAAATGTACTTACAAAAGGAAATTGGCAAATATGGTAACATCTTCAGAGGAAAATAAAGATTAAGATATGGTACTAAATAAAATAAAAAACAAAATTTTTGAACAGATTAATTTCCATCGCATCAAAATATCACTCTCCACATAACAATGTGTTATTAGTTTTGGCATACAAAATAGATAGCACCCATACTAGTAATATATTGTACTGCTGCAAAACAACAAATTTTATTGGTTTCCTATAAGAAAAGAAAAGCATATGCAGTGTGTACTAACATTAAGAAGTCAAATACAATTTTGATCAAAATATCACATTTTCATCAGTCCATATATAATAAACAAAAAATCTGTAAAATCTTATTAAAGCAAAATTAAAACCTGCTCGATTCCCCTCTCGGCTAGACCAACTCGCTGAGCTTCAGCCATTCAAGGTGCTGCACTGGTGTAGAACCAATATCCATTTGAACACCCTCCAATTCTAAAGTTTATACCATGAGTAGCTACTAATCTCAAACTCTTCCCCATAAAAATGAGAAAATAAAAGAAAAGCCAACACTCCTAGTTTCTAGGGTAATCTTGTAAAAACATGCAAGTATGCATTCCTCATAAGAACGAAAGAGGCCCAAAATCCTGTCAAAACCCTAGCAATCAAACAATGGCGTAAAGAAAAATTTTAGAAATGCTTCAGTGATCGATTTCCAACTCTTCAACAGCTCAAAAATTCACTTCTTTAGACAACGCAAGAACCCTAAAGATGCGTGTAAACTTTTGAAATTCCAGAAAAAACCTCTTCAATTCTCGCACATTTAAGCATCAAAAATCAACAGTGTGATTCGAAACGCGCTGACTACACAACAATGACGATTGAATTTTACCTACATTGAGAGCAAAATCAACGGATTCCACAAATTTTAACCGTTCACGACGAGCAGAAGACGACGTCGTTTGAGCTCACGAAGAAATGTAGGACCCTAAAATTCGATAGAGAGAGAGAGGTGTCGAAAGCGCGCTTCGAAGATCACGAACGAGGAAGAAACGAGTTTGCTGGGCCTCTCTCTCTCTTCTCTCTGTGGATTTTTTTTATTAATTATTATATATATTTTTATTGTCTTAGTCAATTTTTTAATATTTTGTTTTTGCATATTTTTTCCAGCTTAATTAACTGTCTGCTTGACTGCTTCTATCCATCGTTGGATGAATCGTCAGCCAATTTTCCTTGTTTTTTTTTTTTTTTTTTTTTGTGTTGGTTAATGCCACGTCAGCAACTGAAAATTCCCGGGATGGCGATTTGTTGGTTTGTCTCTGTTTGTTAAACACATGTGGCATTTCTTACTTGGCTGGCGGAAAATGATTGATTTTAATCCTCTGCGTGAAGGACCACCGTATCAGATTATCAAGATCTAAAAGAACATGATTTAAAAATTAAATTAAATAAAAATGGAGATGCGGGGTATCGATCCCCGTACCTCTCGCATGCTAAGCGAGCGCTCTACCATCTGAGCTACATCCCCTTGTTGAGAAATATTATTCAATCATAATATATAACGTAATAAAACGCCTTACAATATTTTGGTTTGTTCTCTTTTTGAAGTTTCTTTTGCACCCAACTTGATTTTGTATTCACAAATGCTGTGGAGTAAAATAGTATATAAGCTGTATGTAGAGAAAATTGATCTCATAAATGGCATTATCTTATACATTTGGGGCTAATTTTTTCCGATGTCTCTCACCTTCATTTTTTTTCTTTCAAAATTGAATCAGAGGTGGTAATCCCACTTCATTACTTATTGATATAGTGGGTTTAATTTCCTCCTCCATCTGTTTTTGTTTCTTAGAATTATTACAATAAACTCAAGGTTTGGGTAAAAAGGGTCCGACTCAAACCTATAACTTCATGGTGTAAATGAGAAACGAATATAGGAAATGTTGATATTATAACAAACTTATATTTTTGCTAAAGGTTATCACGTGTAACACAATTGTAGGGTTTTAAAAAAACTCAAAATGAATTTTTTTTTTTTTCCCAAAACACTAAAATTGGTGTTATGGTAACTAAGCTTATGGCCAAGCCAAACTGGCCTAGTGATAATTTTTTTTTTTTTTTTTTTTTACAACAATACAACAGCCGGGACTTAGCGAGATAAGGCTTGGCGGGCACTCACACTTGGGAGTTAAAGCCAAGGAGGGACAAAAAATATAAATATATACACACATTAAGCATTGAACCGTGGTGGTGGAGGCTCCCATGGGAGAGTCCAACCATATTGGCAAGAGGCCAATGGTGGCCAAGTGATAATTTTGAAGCATTTGTAAATAAAACTATATGAGTAATGGGGATTATGATTTCAAAAATTATAATACAATTCAGAAATTGTTTTGTTAAATAAAAAAGAAAAGAAAAAAAGAAGCTAGATTGCCTAGATACAACCTTGTAGTTGCATCAAAAAACAATAATTTGTTTTTCTTGGATATACCACCATTTTTTATTTTTTTTATTTTTTTTTTCAATTCAATTTTTTTTGTAAATTTCATTTTCAAAAATCAAAACAAATTTTGGATTGTAAACAAAATGGGGCCTTGTGAATTGTGATCATCTCTGCCAGCCTATTAAAAGTAGTTGGGATTTCCATTAGTGCTTTCTCATAAATTCTAATAAGTATTATACTTGTAATTATTATAAGTTGTCTTGTGAATATGCCCACAACTTTTGTACTGCAATGCAGAGCAATAGAGAAAGCAGTAGAAGCATTGTAGCAACCTAATTCATGAACAGGCAGAACTCAGAAGCATAAGTAAAATCTATGTAATGCAAAAACAGGCAAGAGTGAATCTCTTCCCAATTACCATTACCATGATCACAGCTTTTTGTTCTTTGAAGATAAATATAATTAACTACATCCCTGGTTACCCCTGAATATTCTGCGACAATGTCATTTCCAATCGCGTGGATAGACACACGATTGTATTAAGTTACATAGCATATTCAATCCAATACTATATGACTGGTACACATGAAGGAATTGAAGAAACAACGAAACCGCGCATCATATGTAGGGGATACAGAAATTCTTCAATATATATAATCATCATCAAAGATCATGTAATTATTGCTCTTCCTGACTGCTCTTTCTTGTCTCTGCAAGAAGTTTTTATTTCACAAGACAAAAGATCACATAAGGCATTGTGATTATATTAACTTGGAAAGTGAAAACATAGATCAATAAAATAGAAGAAAAAAAAAAAGATAACTCTTTAAGTGGGCTTGGATTGCACAGAAGCTATAGATGTGCAATATCATTCTAACAACATTAACTTTTTTGATGTCATATACTCGAAACAACTCTTAAAATATCTTCAATAGTCTAAGACTTATAATAATTCTCTAGTCAGGACGGTCCTGAAATTTTTTTTTTAATTTTTTTTTTTACCAGAACCGTCCTTCTGTAATGTTACAGACAAGACGGTCTTGAAAAGGAAATTTTAGGACCGTCTTGACTAGAGAAAGATCTCTAGGATGAATCATTCGGGGCAAGTAATACTACCAAAAAACAATGACCTTACTAAGCATCCAAATGCAGCATAAAGAGCATGATTACAAATTAATTACTTCATTGAGTTCCCTAAGTAAGTAAGTTCACATAATTTTGTAATTATAAATTTATAATTCCATGTTGTCTTGTACTTTTCTTTGGTAATTCTTAGCAAGATAGTAACTTGTAAGTAAACTATGTTATGTTGAATGTTGTAGATAACAATCACTGCAGCTGGTATATCAGCACAAAAGAATAAAGTAACTAGTTTCATATACACATAAAATTCTCTAATTCAAACAACACATCAAAAAATTTAGGGCATACCGACCTTGGCTATAAGCCTTTCAAATGCTTCGGTTCCATTCTCTTCGATATATCTCTCTGCAGCCGTGAGAACGTCATCTGGTTGGCTGAAGATATTCTTCTTCTTCGGAACATACCAGATTTTAGAACTTGCACTTGGCGGGTTCATATAGAAAGGTCTAATGAAGTGCCGGTAAACGTAGGCTGCTCCATTGAAGTGTGGTAAGACCAACCAGCATGTAAGAATCAGCTTGGCATAAGGCCATATAGCAATCCTGACAATACATTAAGAATTTTATGTAGTTGAAAATGAACAAAAAATATGTAACATTGGTGAGAGCAAAGATTAAACTTACTAAAAAATCAAATTCATGAACATAAAAGCACCCAAATATCAAATCAAGCTAGCTTACACTTCAAGGATTTTGGCAAAAGTGAGTTCGAAGAGTGTTATCATTGAATAAAGAACCCAATATGTAAGCCACTGCTGATCATCTTTAACAGATTTTGTCTCGATTGCCTTAATTGAAGCATACCTGTTAAAAATATAACACAAAACATTTCAAGTTGAGTACTATCATTTCCATTGTGTCCAGTTGTCCACATTGTTCTTTTAAGATGAAAAATAAAAATAAAAATAAGAGATCCCACTTACAGAGGAAAAACAAGAGTAACTAGAGGCCTGCAAAAAAAAAAAAAAAGAAAAAAAAAAAAAAAAAGAAGAAGATAAATTGACTGTCTAACATGTAGTTTGTACTAAATATTTATGGTAAATTCAAGTAATTTGAGCATCAAAAGAAACTTACAAGGCAAGAACATCAAAGTTCTTTGCAACAACTTGGAGAAAATTATTGGAACCCATCACTTGATTTCACTCTCATATGCCAGTCTTGTTCTTTCAATATATAAAGTGTGAAAGCTTTAACCTTTAAATTAAAGCAGAGAAGAAAAGAGTAGTTTGAAAAGCATAAAATGTAAAGTGGGCCAAATTTTCCGGAGAATCCTAAGGTGCACAAGAAAAGAGGCACCGAATTTTTTGAATTTTTATCTAATAAGAAGCAACCACAAGCCCTCCATAGAAATGCACCAATTGTTGCTTGTCACCTTAGCAGAAGTACATACATTATTATTGGCTTTGCAATATTATTTCTCTGTTGTTACCATGTTTGATGTGGCAAAAATATGTATAGGTGTGATGGATTCTACAGAGAAGACAAGGCTCAAAATGATTTTTTATGATTCGAGCAAGTGGCAAGTTTGACAAAGTTGAACAAGAGGGACACCCCACCCTGACTCTGGAGCTTTAGACCTAGTTGAGGTCCTGACTCCTGAGCTGAGACCAGGCAATGCAGTACTGACTCTGGAGTAACCAAAACCTGGTTGTCTGGCCCTAAGTTAATGACTCAGGACTCAGGCCCAATCCTTATCATCACTCTGTGGATATGGACCACTATTTGTGGTAAGCCATACGCTATTGTTAACTCAAAATTGGGAAGAGTCAAAGATAGCAATTCAGAAAAGGGTTAATATTATAAACCTCCCCTCACCTTTGAACTGTTATTGGATATATATTTACAAATGCTTTTATTTTAGAAACCTCCCTTATGGACTAACACCGTTAGCATTCCGTTTGTGTTGACCGAATTTGACCGTTAAAAAGTCCAAAATATCTCTATTTGAGCTTCAATTGTATGAATTGACCATTATACCCTTATACTTTTACAAATAAATTAATAAATTGATACAAAATGTAAGAATGTTAACTTACAAATGAGAAGTTATTTTGTGGACAATTTTATCCCTAAAAATAACAAAATTATAAATAAATCAAAAGCATTGAAAGTTAACCAGAATATGTACTTATTTATTTGTCTTTTATTTATTTATTTATTTTTATTTTTAAATCCAAGCAAATACTTATTTTCAATGTTTTTGGTTCATTTGTCATTTTGTCATTTTGTTATTTTTAGGAATAAAATTATCCACAAAATAACTTCTCCTTTGCAAGTTAACATTCCCACCTTTGTATTATTTTATTAATTTATTTAGTAAAAGTATGAGGGTACAATGGTCAATTCATACAACTGAAGCTTAAATATGGACATTTTAGAATTTTTAATAATCAAACTCAGTCAACACAAACGGAATGCTAACAGTATTAGTTTATAGGGGAGGTTTCTAAAATAAATGCATTTGTAACTATATATCTAATAATAGTTCAAATGTGAGGGGAGGTTTATAATATTAACCCTTCAGAAAAAGGTTTCAGGTGCGGGATCTTGCATGGAGAAATGTTTCGATACGTGCAGTGAACTGGAGGTATATGTTCAACTCATTTATACTATGTCATGTGGCATGAATCTGTCATGTGATTGAGTTTTTTATTTTTATTTTTTTAGACTTTATTTGATTGGATTGAGCATATAGTAATCTAGTGACACCTAATTAAGCATAACAAAATATACATGGTTAAGATTTGGTCACTTTTCTCTTGTCGTACTGATCATTATTAGTATTATAGATAATGTCGGGTGTTGAAAGTTTCAGTTTATTTATTTATTTTTTACATTTGGATAGAGAATTATGAATTGATTAATATAAAGTGAGGGGAGTTATTAATGTTGTTGAACTGAGAAATTAAAAAAGAAATGGTTCTGAACTCAACTAGGAAAAATGAGGATCTAGATAGTCATGTTTTTCAATTGTATTATTGCATGTTGAAAAATATAGACACACATAGAATTGATATATGGAATGATTGATTTTATAATTTATACTACAAATAAAAATAAAAGAAAAAATGAACAAAAGCCAAATGCTACTAGAAAATTCAATAATGCTGTTTTGACTGATGAAGGCCAGTCCCGTACGGGTTACTACATAATTGAGTCGGTGACATTTTGAATCATACAATAAACATTATATTTAGAGATAAAAATAAAGAATTTGGATTTTCCGTTGATCTGAGCTTTATCTTAATCTACATAGATCTTGTGACATGTGTAATAAATAATTGAGATTTATTTATTTATTTATTTTATTTTCATTATCTATAAATGTAAAGTATTATCTTCAAGTATTTTAGGTCAATAAAAATATCAAATCAGAAAAGGATTTAGATCCAAAAATAAAACCCATTTTTAAAAAAAATATTTTTATCTTTCAAAACTTACCTTTCCTATTTAGAGATACATGAAAATAGAGAGGTGCATTGTTTGTGTGTTTGTTTGATTCCAATTGATAGAAATATGAAATAATCATGTAGAGTGAACTGTGAAGAGCAGTGGAAATTAAATCTCTCCATCGTTTGTCAATTGTCATGTAGGAAAAGGACCACATAAAGCATGATATGTTTGCCAGATTAGACATACATATATATATATATATGTATGTGTGTGTAACAGATAAGCAGGTAGCATATACAAACGATCATATTCATCCATGTGAGTACCCATCATCCCCACGTAGAAAACAAAAGCTAACAGTTGAAGCTGCTTTAATTCACAATGATATATATAATTTCTTTTGATGAACATGCAATAATTTTCTTTCACACACGTACAGTTACCTGCAACTTACAATCTTCTCATCATTGATGACCATGCCTTGTCTATAATTAATATATATAAAAACTAATTAAGAAATACCTATAAAAACAAGGATGTGGTGAAGAGCTTTTAATATATAGGCGGCTATACCTATATATATATATATACACACACTCAGAAAGTCTTTTTTCCTCTTTCTCTCTCTCTCTCTCTGTGAAAGAAAAATAGGTGTAAAAGTAGAAGAGTCCTTTAGGTCTAAAGTCTTCTATCCGAATTAGGATTTCAAAATTCAAAGAGGGGTTCTGTAATTATCAGTCAGTAGAGATGGTAGAGTCAGAAATTGTAAAGTTGTATGGAAAGCTCTCTTTAGCTGATGAAGATGAAGCGGTTCATGAGATGACAAAAGAAGATCAATAAGATGGAGCGATCGAGGTGGAGCTATGTCTGGTTGGGAAGATTGTTTCAAGTAAGAAAGTGAATAGGGATGCTTTTAAAAGTTTGATTGAACAACTATGGAATCAATTTGGGAAGGTTGAGGTAGAATCAGTGGGTGTTAATATCTTCATGTTTCACTTCAACAATTAAGAGGAACATAATCAAATTTGGCAAAGAGGACTGTGGTACTTTGATAAGAGCCTAATTGTTCTAGAGAAACCGGAAGGGATGGGTAAAAGTTGAGCCGTGGATCCAGATTCATGATGTTCCTATCATATGCATGAATAGAAGACAACAAAATGGATGGCAGAGCAGATAGGGTGTGTGATTGATTTACTGACATAAACTAAGGATTGCTGGGAAAATTTTTGTAGGTAAAGGTTCAAATAAATATCTCTAAACCTTTGAAAAGATGGCTTCAACTGAAATTGGACAAATCATATAATATTGTAATGGTGGGTCTTAAGTATGAGAGGCTTCCAAAATTTTGTTATGTGTGTGGAAGAATTGGGCATGCTAGTAAAGAGTGCTCTGATGATGAGGCCAAGTCAGATGCTTTGAAGAGTGATTTCACTAAGTATGGATCGTGGATGAGAGCCTCTATCCTTGAGAGACAGAAAATGAGATTTGATCAGCAAATTGAAGGTAACCCGAAGGTTCAGAATAGAGTGTTGGTGGATAGAAGTGGGGTGATTGATGTTAACCTTGAAAAAGTTGGAGTTGGTTCTTTGATTTCTCAGGCGATAGATCCGACCGACTCAGCCATGGAACCTAAGGAAGATTCCATTGATACTCACAAAAATATCCTATCTACTCTTAATGGGCTCGGGTCATCTCAGATTATTGGGTTGAGTTTAAAAGGCCCATCAGAAGAGTCACAAATTATTAAGAAGAAGGTTGTGGTAGAAGGGAATGAATTTTCAGGGCTTGGTTTGAAAGGTATGGTTGCATCTGTTAGTGAGTTGGGTCTAGCTCTTATTCAGAACGGCCTAAGTGTAGAAAATGAAAAAAATAGAAGATATGGCTACGGTTAGTTCTTCTCAGTCTGTTGTTCTATTATCCCCAAAAAAGTCTTATACTAGAAACTGGAAAAGATTGGTGAGAGAAAGATGGTAGACTACAATTCGAATCATCAGCCGAGTTTATTTCGTAAATTGCAAACGGTGAGTACAAAGGGGAAGAAGAAGGCAAAGGGAAATGTTTCCTCTTCAACTAGTAAGTCTTCTTTCAATATTGCTGGGAAGAGGTTTAGTCTTGGAAATTTTCAAAATTCGTTTCAGTTTTCTTCAAGGGAAAAGGGCACTCTGTCTAGCTCTTTAAAACGTTGGGATGTTAAGTTTGGTAAAAGGAAGTTAGTGATTGGTTCGGCTGTTGAGAGTGGTGAGAATAAAAAATGTAGGTTTTCAGATTTAGTTCAGGAGTGTAATATTTTGGTGGTGTCTGATTCCGAGGCCTGCGAGGGATTATAATTGATTTAAGTTGGAACGTCCGGGGTTTGGGAAATTCTCGGGCGTTTTCAGCCTTGAAGAGGCTGATGAAGAATCATTCTCCGGATTTTATTTTTCTATCGAAAACAAAAATTGTAGGAAGCAAGGTAGTTAAATTTAGGGATTCTATTGGTAATTATGAAGTCTTTTGGGTGGATAGTATAGGTAATAGTGGTGGATTGATGTTATTGTGGAAAAAGGAATTACAGGTATCAGTTCTCTCTTTCTCAGCAGGGCATATTGACGCAAGATTAAAAATGGATGGGTTTCTATGGAGGTTTTTGGGTTTATATGGAGATCCTTCTCCTGGTAAGAGAGTGAATTCCTAGGCTCTTTTACGTTGTCTGAGAGAGGTTGATAGTCTGCCATAGGTATGTGAGGGCGACTTTAATGAATTACTTTGTATGAAGGAGAAAATGGGAGGTTTAGATAAGTCTTTTTCTGAGATGTTCAGGTTTAAGCAGGCTATTGATGAGTGTGATTTGTTAGATTTGGGTTATTTGGACCCTAATTATACTTGGAATAATAAAATAGAGGGAAAGAATAATATCCAAGAAAGAATTGATAGATTCTTTGCTAGTTATTTATGGAGAGAGAATTTTGAGTATATTAAGGTAGAACATTTAGGGTTACATATTTCATATCATCGCCCGATTATACTGAAATTTGATAAGATTAGCCGACAATTAAAGTGCAAATATTCTAGTTTCCATTTCGAACCTTGTTGGTTAAAGGAAGAGGATATTGGTAGAGTGGTTCTTGATGTCTGGAGAGATAAGAGTCCCTCCAATTCAAATCATGAGTTTATATGTAAACTAAATCAGTGTGCTACAAGTTTATTAGGTTGGAGTAGGGATAGATTCAAAAATCTCAACACCCAAATTGCAGTTAATAACAGAGAGATTGAATTTTTGTATAAGGACTGTGAGAAAGATGGTGTTATGACAGCTATTAGGGAGCTTGAAAAATCAATGGAAGATATGCTTGATAGTGAAGAATTATTTTGGAAGCAGCATTCTAGGGTGGAATGGTTAGAAGGGGGAGATAGAAATTCTAAGTTTTTCCATGCTAGGGCTACTGCATGAAAGAAGAAAAATTCTATTTAGAGGTTATTAAACAGTGAGGGTCGGTTTGAAGATTCAGTGGAAGGTATAGCTCAGGTTGTTCAAGATTATTTTTATGCTCTTTTTAAGACTTCAAATTCCTCATTTACAGATATCAGTAAAGCTTCAGGGTCCATTAGTTATTGTTTTAGTGCATCTCAGAGAGAAGTGTTGAACTTGGAATTCACTGCTAAGGATGTCAGGTTAGCCTTGTTTGATTTAAATCCTACTAAAGCTCTTAGCCCGGATGGGTATCATGCAATTTTTTTTTCTTTAGAAATTCTGGAATATTTTGAGTGCTGATTTTACTAGAGTTTGTTTAAGTGTGCTGAATGGAAATTCTTCTATTAAGGAATTTAACAATACTGTTGTTGTATTAATTCCAAAAATAAAAAATCCTACCTCCCCTAAGGATTTCAGGCCAATCTTATTGTGCAGTGTGGTGTATAAAACTATTTATAGGATTATTGCCTCTAGACTTAAACCTTTCCTCTAAGATATTATCTCCTCTAAGATATTGGTTTTTGTCTCTGGTAGACAAAATTTTGATAACATATTAGTTACTTTTGAAACTCTTTATTCAATAGTCAGGTAGAAAAAGGGTTGATGGCTCTCAAATTAGATATGAGTAGGGCGTATGATAAGGTCGAGTGGAATTTCTTAGAAGCAGTTATGATTAAGCTGAATTTTCCATCTAAGTTGATAGAGCTTATTATGGATTGCATCTCTACTACTTCTCTTAGTTTTCTGCTTAATGGTAATCCTGTTTACAATGTGATGCCTACCAGAGGGCTTAGATAGGGGTATCCTCTTTCTCCTTATCTTTTTATTTTGTGTGCTGAGGTTTTTTCTTGTTTGATTATGCAAGCAGAAAATAATGGAAGGGGGCTGGGAGTTAGATGTGGAAAGGGAGGTCCTCTTATTAGTCATATGTTTTTTTACGGATGATAGTATTCTTTTTAATAGGGTTTCGAGGGATTGTAGTTCTAGTATCCGGGAGATTCTGAATGTGTATGCAAATGGCTCCGGTCAGCAAATTAACTTCCAAAAACGTAAGGTGACGTACAGTTCAAATGTTGTTAATAGTTCTGAAGAAGAGATTTATAATTTGCTTAGCATAGAAAATCATAACAATCAGGATCAATATCTTGGGCTTCCAATTATGGTCGGTAGAAATAAGAGAATATTATTCAATGATATTATGGAAAAAGTTTGGAAGAAACTTAGATGTTGGAAAGATAATTATTTTTCTTTTGGTGGTAAGGAGGTTTTAATAAGGGCAGTGGCTCAAGCTATTCCGAACTATGCTATAAGTATTTTCCAGCTTCTGGTTGGTCTTTGCAAGGAGTTAAGTTCTATATTCTCAAAATTTTGGTGGGGTTCCAAAGAGGGTAAAAGAAAGATTAGTTGGGTGAAATGGGAAACTCTTTGCAAACCCAAAAGCCAAGGTGGGTTGAATTTTAAAGATCTCATATCCTTTAATCAATCTCTTTTAGCCAAACAAGCTTGGAGAATTTTGAAAAATCCTGGTTCATTGATTACGCAATTGTTGAAGGTGAAATATTTCAAGAATGAGGAATTTTTGCAAGTTTCTATTAAGAATGACAGCTTTCATGTTTGGAGAAGTATCTTATGGGGGAGAGCTTTACTTGCTAAAGGGCTGAAATGGGCGATAGGGGATGGTAAATTGATTAGAGTGTTTAAAGATAGGTGGATTACTCGACCCTTTTCTTTTATGATTATTTCATCGGATCTTAGGACGGATATTCAAGTGGCTGATCTGTTTGATTGTAATCGTCGTTGGTGGGATATAGATAAGCTAAATATATTTCTATTGATAGGAGATAAGGAAATAGTGCTTTTCATTCCAATTAGTTGGACATGAGGAGTTGATTATCTTGCATGACATTATGAAAAGAATGGGAAGTACTCTGTTAAAAGTGGTTATCAGCTGGTAATATCTCAAAAAATTCGAGATTTTGATTCTAATTCGGAAATGATGTAGTGTTGGTGGAATAAGTTATGGAGTCTAAATTTATCTCCAAAAGTAAAAATCTTTGTTTGGCGTACATGCTGGAATACTTTTCCTTCTTTACAAAATCTTTGGAAAAGAAATGTGGTGGATTCCCCAAAGTGTAATAGATGCTCAAACCCTATGGAAACTTCTGCCCATGCTATTTTCTGGTGTAAAGAGGGTAAAAAAATGCTGGAGAATTTCGGATTTTGATTGTCCATTTGAAGAAGTGAATCAGCTCCCTTCCTTAGATGTGTTGATGCACTTTTTTTTTTTTTTTTTTTTTTTGTTGAGGATTTGTACAGATTTTGCATGACAGCCTGGTCTATATGGAACAACAGAAATTTTCTCTTGTATAATGGGAAAGGCAAACCTATTGAGTTGGTGTGTTCGGGTGATATGTCTCTTTTGTCAGAATTTTAGAGATCAAAGCTTGCCTTCTCTTCTCAGTGTGGTCCAATTGTTTCCAGGGGTAGTCCGAATTGGTTAGCTTCTCCTACTGGCAGACTCAAGCTTAATACAGCAATAACGAATCAAAAGAATGGTATGACTATTAGTGTAGGAGCTGCTATAAAAGATGATAAGTGATAAGCTTGCTTTTTGTGTTGTTACCAAATTGCGATTATCATAAGATTATGGGATTTAATCATTTTCCCCCCTACTGTTTACTATATTAGAAAAGTGAGGACAGGGTTTCTCAACTTTAGAAAGTTGACCCCCCCAAAACAGACTTATTTAACAAACACCCCCCTCTGTCAGAAAAATCATCAACAGTGAGGGTTGACCGTTATTGTTGGGGGGCAATTTCGTAAAAGTCATTTGATATTTATAAATTATAAATAATAATATATATATATAAAAATAAAAAAAAACAAATGAGTGAAGGGGATGATGCCACGTCACTCCTCCACCCATCTGATATCTCTTAAACAACAAAACTTGATTCATCAACACCCACCGTCAATCACAATGATCATCAGTTCAAACTTCATCTTCTTGAAACTTAAATCAAACCCAACAACCAAAATCAAATTCAAACCCAGAAAAAAAGGAAAAAATCAAACCCAGATTTTCCCCATGATATTAATCAAGTGGATCTCTACAAAAATTAACACTACAAAAATTAATGTAAATATTAATCTGGTGGCAAAATTAACACTAAAAATAAAAATAGGCAAAATAATTATAGAAAAATGTAACAAATGTAAAGAATTTGAGAATTCGACAAAATCTAACATAGAGTACAAATACAATGCTCAAACTTCACACACACAACCAATATCTCTTTATATATATATATATATATATAAAATTGAATTTCACCGGATATCTTTATTGCTTCTGTGAATCTTGGTACATGGGCTCACTCTTGCTCAATCTTCAATCAAGCTAGCTCATCTCGATCGAGATCTCGACGTTTTAGTCCCTTCACAAGAGTACCCATGTCGTTGATTTCGTCGAAGAAGACAAAGAGACCCATTTCGATCTCTCCAGTTCTCACAAAAGAAGAAGAAACTCTCCGAGAAGAAGACAATAGCAACAAATCAAAACCCACTTTCGATTTCAAGTCTTACATGATTCAAAAAGCCTATTTTGTTACTCTGAGATGGAAGATTTGGAAGATTTTGATGGTAGAGGAGACGGAAGCTTTTGTAATACGTGAGAGAGAGAGAGAGAATTTATTAGTTTTTATTTATTTTTTATATGTAAATTATCCTTTAATTTTAATTTTTAATTTTTTAGTTTTACACTAATTATTTTTTAGTGTAATCTGTTTTTAAAAAGGCACAAGAGGGCATTTTGGTCAATTCACCCACAAAAACATGTTAGAGTTCATATCTGTGAAGAAAAAGCAGACAGAAGGGGGTGTTTTTATATTATTTTCATTGCAGGGGGAAGACCGGCAATTTTTAGGAAACTCTGTCCTCACTTTAATAAGAGGGTAAAGGTTAGGGGGGAAAACGATCTTTTCCCTAAGATTATTTATATTTAAAAGTTCCTACGCAATGTGCTATAACTAGCAAAAGTCTTGTAAAGCGTTAAGCTGGTAAGCGAGGGTATCGTTCCGCATAGAGGTGGTGTTCGTTAACCGTTTCGAGTTCTAATGTTTATTAAAAGCATGTAAATGGAATGCGGAAATGGTGAGAATGTTGTGTGTGAGGTGTATGCATATTGCGGTGTGGTAGGTGTGGAAATATAAATGAAAGGAATGCTAATAAAATAAAAGGAATATAGAGGGATGAGAATGGTGTTTAAAATGACAAATGAAAAGGTGGTTTGGAGAGATGCATGATAATGATCACACTAGGTTCAATAGGTTTACCATACATAAGTGCATAAATATTGGTTGTTAAGCTTTAAGGACATCCAATTCAAGTTATGAGCTTATTCTCTCAATTAAGAGATTCACAACCACAAATCACTCCCCAAAGGTAATAGCTAAAACAATTGTGCGTGTAATCTCAACTAAGGGATTCGAGACACGAATCACTCTCCAAAGGTCATGGCTAGAGCAATTGTGCCTTAAGTCCCTACCATTAAGCATATGAACATAAGCCAACCTCTATTCTAGCACGGCCATACATAAAACAAGTTTCATTCATTCTTTTAGAGCTCAGTGTTTAAGACTATATCCAGAAGGCCATCCATAGATGTACAATCCTAACCCATATATACTCAAACCTATCAAAACAAGAATTTCGACCTTCCAAAGACATATATACACAAATAAGATATTTGATTACAACTACTCCTAAATTTAAGTTAATCTACTCCTAATCTCATCCATGAACACATATCAATTTTCAATCTCCACACACATGCATATCAAGATAAGAGATCATGCAATAATAACAAGAATAAATCAAAACCCAAATGAATATAAAAACAACCAACATATATTGAACACAAATAAGGTTTACAATATTTTTCAAGTGGGGATTACACAATCAAGAAAACATGAAATACAAAGAGAATGAGTTTTAAGGAGACAACCCTTGAAGAAATCCTTCCAAGAGCTCCATGAATCCCTAGCTCAAAATTGGTCATAGACCACTCCTATTTCCTTGCAATCAACTCTCAAAAGTGGTGGATGAAGGGTATAAAGTGGTGGTGGTGAGCTTCTCATGGAGGAGAACCTCCATGGGAGTTTTAGAAGCTTCTTTCTCTCTTGGTTTGTGAAGAACATGAAGATGGAGTGAAGAGAGGTGAAGAATTTCGTGCTCTCTTGAAAGAAGAGGCAAAGAGGTGTATTTATAGTTATGGTAAGTTTGAGGACGAATTTGGACTTAAAAGGACAAGTTTTCCCTTTTCAGGGTCAAGGCGAGTGACTGAGGCGAGTGGTGCACTCGCCATGGTCAGTTGCCATGGCTTTTATGAAGTTCGGGTAGAGGTTGAGGCGAGTGGGTAAGGTGAGTGAGTTCAGTCGCCATGGTCACTCACTATGAACACTGGTGGAATTTTCAGCTTCGCACACCAATCACTAAAATATGCATAACTTCCTCTAGAAAGCCTAGAATCACAATCTGTTAAATGTTCTAGAAACTAGACGTCTGTGGCTTTCTAAATATATGTGGATCTCATTGTGGTTTGATTCGAGGAGGAAGTTATGGCCTCTGCAAGTTTATAGTTCAGCACACGCCTATACAATATCAGCCCCTAAGCTTTGGAAAACAGAGTTGACCAGTGCCGCGGTCTCAATGTCGCGTTCTAGCTCAACGATGGATCCACCATGGAACACTTTCTGCAATGGCCATGGATCACATTGTAGTTTGGGTCAACGGTGAGGCTGTGACAACTCTGAATGGCTTCCATTGTTTGCTTGGTTTCACCTTCCAATCTTGACTTTAAGCTCAAACACCAAATGTAGGGAACAAGTACCTACACATGTCTCACAAAACACATTATACACAAAAATACGCTCGAAAATGAGCAAAAAAGCTAGGAAATGAGGACCTCAATTAAGTACAATTATCATCCGATCAATAAGGGTTTGGTGCTAGCTACCAGATCAAACCAGCTTCCAGGTACTTTTAATGCTGAGATTGGTGAGCTGATTACTCTTAGGGAAGGTCTTATATATATATATATACACACTCGCCGGGTTGTGTATATATAATGACTAATTGCACAAACCTCCCCTGAGTTTAGGTATAATTATAGCTAGATAGACCTTTTGCTCGAAATTACACAAATCTCCCCTACATAAGTTGACTTCCATTAAACTTAATCATTGACTAAACTTTCAGGGTTAAATGACTTGAATGCCCCCATTTGTATAATTTTATTACCAAAAATAAATAATTAAATAAATATTATCTAATATATAATAAAAAATTTAAAATTTTAATTAAAAAAGATGAGGATAGTGTTGTTATTTTATTTTTTTTTCGATATTTATCACCCATTTTTCAGAGGAGAAAAAAAATGACAAACTTTTCTTTTTTTTCCGACATTTATCAACACCCATTTTCAACTAAAGAGAAAATCATCATCATCCAAGCTTTTATTTTATTTTATTTTATTTTCTGGGTTCTACATCCATTTTCTACAAGAGAGAGAGAAAAAAAAAAACTTATTCACAGTTGAGCTTATTTATTTTATTTTTTTATCAAATTCATCACCCATTCGGAAAAAAAAAGTTCGTGAAGGATTTTTATGAAAAATAGGTGATAAATATCGAAAAAAATAACAATATTATCCTCATCATTTTTATTAAAATTTTAAAGTTTTATTATATATTAGATAATTTTTGTTTAATTATTTATTTTAGGTAATAAAATAATATAAATGGGGGCATTCAAGTCATTTAACCCTAAAATTTTGGTCAATAGTTAAGTTTAATGAAAGATAACTTATGGTAGGGGAGGTTTGTGTAATTTCGAGCAAAATGCTCATCTAACTGTAATTATACCTAAACATATGGGAGGTTTGTGCAATTAGTCCTATATATAAAGAAGCTTCATTATGGGCATTATGTGGCACCCACTGCACATTTACTCTCACCCTGTTGCACTTTTCTTCCAACACCCTACATATTTTAGGGATAAGCTCAACGTATTATGAAACCGGAGTTTGATTTAAATACAGACAAATCCGAATTGTTTATATCTTTTTGATAATTTCCTTATCGTAGAGAATGTTTTATGATAAATTACCTGAAAAATTTAGGAAATTAGTCTTTATTTTATTATCAAGGGAGCTAGTGAATTCTCTTTCGAATATTGTGAACAATATCAATTCAGAAAAAGTAAAGGAAAAAAAAAAAATCTATTGTATTTATATATGATCTCAAAATATAAACGGAGGAATGGTTGGCATGCAATACATGATCATGAAAATTGAATTATATTGTAGCTCAAGCTAGCCTAGCATGGCCAAGGTAAGTAGTTGTTTGTTTTATTGAATTTATTAAGTTTTTTTTTTTTTTTAAGTGGTTAAACAACTGAAAAATACTAAAATAATTAAATAAATAAATAAAAAGTAACAAATCATGACTTTTAACTTAATTTATTTTTTACAAGATTATCTTCCTAAAGATAATATATTTCTAATTTTATCATAATTTTATATTACACAAATTTATTTCTTTTAACATATTACTTATGATATGCTTAAAAAAAAAAAAACATTAATCACATTATCACTTTCAACACGTACAATTGTTGAACCTCCAATTTTTTTTTTTATTATTATTATTATTATTATTTTTATTTTTTTTTGTAAAATCAAAACCATTTCTTAATCATTATTTATCAAAAAAACAATTATTTAACATATCTTAATCATGAATAATATCTATCATTATTACATAAAAATAGTTTAAGATTTATTAAATTATTTTTATTTAGTTGTTTGTATCATATAAAATGAAAATTTAAAAATACATAACAATTAATATTAATAAGGGTATAAATATCAAATTACCTATTTTTAAATCATTTAATCTATTCTTTTAAAAAAAAAATCATTTAATCTTTAAAAAACCAAACAGGTTGACATTCTATTTAGGGGTGATAAAATAAATAAATAAATAAATAAATAAATAAATAAAAACAAACAAACGTATCATTCAGATTCAGATTTTAGTCATTATTCAGTCTTCAGATAAAAAAAAAAAACAAACGATATATAACTGTACTTTTCACAGAACACTTAAGAAGTACTTTTTGATATCAATTAATTAAAAGTTTTATTTTTCAAGGCCTCAGAGACAATATGGAGTTATGGACACAGTAGATATGCACCCATTAAGGAATTAAAGAGAACTGCACTACAATTAGGGCTAAATTAAAACGGTACGCAGTTAATTTATAACATGCATGGGACCCAGATTTCTTAATGTTGAATTGATATTTGATTAAAACTCTGTACTCCAATTGGTAATTGCATGCCTTGCCAGCCAGTAATTCATGAATTACGCCAGCTAGCAAGCCGAAACATTAACAAAGTATGGATATAGCCATTAATATTGTATTAATTGTCTTAGTATATTTGTATATAGACAATTAGTTGGCATGAGAAGACTTAAAAAGTGAACTAAAACATATTAGAATCGGTGGTCATAATCACATTATATAAATATATTCTAATTAGTGCTTATAATTAGAGGGAAAACACTCATATTGGAGACATTTTAGACAGTTTCTAGTCCTGTTTTTGTTTTGTTTGCTTCCTTCAAATAAAAAAAAAAAAAAAAAAAAAAAAAAAAATTAGTCCCACAAGGCTACATAGAATTATTAATCCATTCAATTTTGTTACACTACACACGTATATAATCGCTTTCTTTTGATTTGGTCACAAAAAATATCGGATTTAAGAAGAGAAATTTCAAGATCACCTTGTTGTAACTGGTCGTAGGTTATATGGATCCATTGAGAAAAATGATTCAACCTCTTTCAATATTATAACTATTGTTTAGGGGTGATTCAACCTCCTGTCTGCAAGAGCAAGTGCTTTGGGGGTTTGGGCATTGGTAGAATGAGAGACAAAAACTTTAGTCTTCTTGCAAAGTGGGCTTGGAGGTTTGGAAAGGAGGAAAATTCTCTGTGGAGAAGAGTTGTTTGTGCTAGATATGGGATTTCTTTATCTAATCTTTTATGGAATTGGGATGGTCATAGTTTTGCTTCCCCTTTTGTCAAGGCTATGCACAGTTTATTTTCTGAAAACACTGTCATTAGCAGAGTGTTAAAGAGTGGTTTGAAAGAAATCATTGGCAATGGTATGAGATGCAACTTTTGGGAGATTATGGTGGGGGACGGCATTCATCTTAAGGATGCATGTCCGAGAATTTTTGCTTTGGCCAATCTAAAGGAAGGCATTGTCAACAGGTTTGGTAGGTGGCAAGATAATTTCTGGACTTGGAAGATCACTCTTCGAAGACCCCTTTTTGACTGGGAGAAAGAGCAGTGGAGAGCTTTCGAGAGTTTCTTGAGCTGTATAACCATGCGTAAGCTGATTCCTGATGTCTTGGCGTGGAGGTTCAGTTCTGATGGTTCCTTTTCTGTGAGATCTTGCCGCAGGATGCTGGAGGATTCGAACCTCGAATTCTCGGTAAATCACAAGCAGATTTGGCAAGGAATCAGCCCTCCGAAGGTGGAAATCTTCTTGTGGCAGCTTCTTCGTGGTAGAGTTATGGTTAGACAGGTTATGACGAAGTTTGGCTTCAACCCTTCTGCGTCTCTTCTCTGTCCCTTTTGTGAGGCTGATGAGGAATCTCTAGATCATCTGTTTTTAAGCTGCTCTTGGTCTTGGAAGCTTTGGTCTTGCTGTATGGAAGTGTGGGACGTTGTGTGTTGTTTTAGCAAGACTCTAAATGATTGGTTTTTGTGTTGGGAAAGTTTATGCCCGTCCCCTTTGCAA
This sequence comes from Acer campestre, assembly GCA_954870605.1. Classification (NCBI taxonomy): domain Eukaryota; kingdom Viridiplantae; phylum Streptophyta; class Magnoliopsida; order Sapindales; family Sapindaceae; genus Acer; species Acer campestre. Next base: position 27,617,050 of record OX940806.1, on the reverse strand, counting down.
AGGAAGGTCTGGAACACTCTGTTTCGGGCTGTGACGTGGACCATTTGGGAAGCTCGCAACCATAAATTGTTCAATGAATCTGATACCTCTGTCTCGCAGGCTAAGGATACTGTCAAGTTCCGTGTGGCTTGGTGGTTTAAACACCTTAGTAATGGTTCGAAACTGCCCATCTCTGTTATGCTTCTGAATTTAAAGGATAGTTGCTCCCAGTCTAAGCTTGTGAAAAAAATGGTTGAAAAAAGTTGGATTCCCCCGATGGAAAATGCCCTCAAATTCAATGTTGACGGTTCAGCTAGGGGTAATCCCGGCAATGCCGGGATAGGGGGAGTGTTAAGAGACAGTTCAGGGCGTGTTTTGGGCCTTTTCTCTGTTTCGGTTGGCATTCAGGATGCCATTTCAGCTGAGATTCTCGCCATTCAAAAAGCTGTTTCGTTATGCTCTCATTCTCAGTCTCTGATTGGTAAGGAAATAGATATTGTTAGCGATTCGAAGGTGGTGGTCTCTTGGATTAATTCTGTTGGTTTGGGTAATCTGAATCATATCAGTACAATTCTTGATATCCGGAATAACTTGCTTTTGCTGGGTAACACGCGCGTTCTTTTCAATCAGAGGGCAAGCAATTTCTTTGCTGATGAGTTAGCTAAGAAGGGGGCGGATTTGGAAGGGATTTCTGATATTTGGGAGTTCATTTAGCTGTCCTCTTTTCTGCTCGTTTGTGGTTGCTGCGTTTCTTTGCTGCAGCCTTTGTGCTGCCTTTTGTTTTGTTGTTCTCTCTTGTATGGTTGTTCAGGCTTGGCTTTCTTTTTGTTTGTCTTTTCGTTTTGCTGTGGCTTCGTTTTGCTGTGGCTGCTGCAGTTTTGCTGTGTTTTGTTTGCTTGGTTTCTTTGGCCTTCCCTGGCTTGAATAAAATTGCTGTTCAAAAAAAAAAAAAAAAAAATATTATAACTATTAATTGTGATGTGGTGAATTGAATCTGAGACATTAATGAGCTCTTTTTCCCACAAATTCAATGATCGATAAGCTCAGGTTTGAACTATATATATGGTCAGATTTTTTATTATTAGTTCATTCTGACAATAAATATATCAGGACGAAGAATGTGGACCACTAAATTTACATACTTTGACTCAAAGTGTATACACTGATCAAAACTTCTCCAGAATTTGTGGTCTACATTCTTTGTCTGGATATATTTATTGTCATAACGAATTGATAATAGAAAGACTGTATATATGGTTATGATCATCATGTCCCACACACCTATGATCAGCAGTGAATATATATATATATATATATACATACAATAATTTTCAAGTCAGCACCCCCACATTGTATTACTATCAGATAACTATTGGATTTAAATGCTTTGATTCGGCTGCATGCACTTGTCAAAGCATCTTTTAAATTCAATGACCTTCATTAAAATGTGCTGATAGTAATACAATGATGTGGTGCTGACTTAAAAATTATTGTGTGTGTATATATATATATATATTGGGAGGGATTGGGGGACACAAAATTTGACACGATTTTTCAACTATTGGATCTATGAGATTTGGATGGTTTAGATTTAATACATTTTTATTTTCCTTTTCCTTTATTTATATAATTAATTAATTTTCTTTTCTCCCTCCTCTTACCTCTTTCATCTCTCCGATTCACTTTCCTAATTAAGTATATAATTAATATTTTTTAAAAACTTAAATCTGATTAATATTAATTCTTCCTCTCTCTAAAGTTTTTTTTCCTCTTTCTATGTTATGATCTTCTCTTCTCTTTTTCATGATATAAGATTTTATTTTCTACCAATATCACTACACCAATGCTACAAGCATGCAACAACTTTGCAAAATCCCATTGCTATGTTTCAAAATATAGTTGAATAAATAAAATTTAAGAATTGTCAAAAAAAATTAAGAAATATATAAGGAATTTAGGAATGCAAATACAATTCATCTTGTTTTTTTTTTTTTACGCATAATATATTATTTATGAATTAACTTTTAAAAAAAAAATGAGAATTCAAGAATTGAAAGTATTATATTAATTACTGCAAGAATTGAAATAAAAATAAAAATAAAAATTATACAAAAACATAGTGAATTCATTTTTTTTTTTTTTAAAACAACACATGAATTCATTTTTCAAACTGATACTTGGAGAAAAGAGATTTAATAGTATATGAGTAACTATAACGGTGGATATAAAAAAATAAATTATGGAATTAGAAGAGAAAAAATATACGGTGGTAAGGAAAATAAATGAAAAAGTGGAAGGGAAAATATTAATATATTTGATATAGGAAAGAAATTACAGGAGAGAGGAAAGGAAAAATAAAATAAATTAATCAACAAAACTAATTGAATGAGGAGAGATAATGATATAAATAAATAAATAAAAAATGTGGAAATCTTAACCATCCAAATCATAAATATCTAATGGCTATGAAATCGTGTCAAATAATGTGTTAAAAATTGTGTCCTTCGATCCTTCCCCTATATATATATATATAACTTCACAATTCATCACCCATCATCATGGTATAAGATATGACTAACTAAACTTCTAAACTAATGTAGGGACCTAATACTAATCTTTGGGATCAGTGGAAAATCGATAAGCCAATGATTCAATAATAAACAAGATAAATGACCAACAGGCAAATTAAAGATATATACATCAAAATTTTAAAATGATTGTATAAGCCTATTATATGCCCTAATTAAGGAAATTAGACTCCATAATTTTCTTTAACTATTACAAATTTTGGGTGGAGATGAGGAAAATGATTCGAAACTACAATTTATTGATGTGGGTTCCGCAGAAATTGCTAATTAAATTAAGTAGATTAATCAGTACTATTAATTTCATCAAAAAAATAGAATTCATTACTCTTCGAAGTTCCTTTCAGTTACAATCTTGATAAAGACACTTTTATTCAAATCAATTTCAAGAACTAATCCCTCTCAAAAGTTTAAGTAGGTGCTGGATGTGATTTCAGAAAGTAGATTATCTAACTGTCATAAGAGTTTGATCTGGGTCCAATTAGAGTAAAATCTTTTTTTTTTTTTTTTTTTAACTAAAAAAACCCTAATTATTATTTGTTTCTTAAACAGAAATTAGCACACAACCTCACAGAAGCATTAGCTACAAGAATAAAATAAAATAATATATTTTTCTAATGCACAAAGCATGCAATTGGAGAGAATAAATATATAATTCCAGCAAAGCATACTTTAATTTTATTGATAGAGAATAGCTAATAATTATAATTCACTGAACCATAAAAGCCATAACTGATAATCTTAAATGCCCTAAAAGTCCCACAGCTGATCGATTGTCTGTCACACACAGAGAGTACACAAATTATATATATATATATATATGTGTGTGTGTGTGTAAGAGCTTGGCAGATTCATCAAGAATGACCCACTTGATTGAAGAACTGTTCAGAGATGAATAAATATTTGGACCGGACAGGTATGGTAGGGTCTTTAATACATACGAACCATAATATTCAATCTCTATACCACCAGCATCTCATCAGCTATTCTTTACATGAAAAAGAGCAGGAATGATCCCTTTTGAAACTCACCACTGCTTGTACATTCGTTTTAAGCCTATTTATATAAATATATATATATGTATTATATATATCCCCACCTGAAAGAGCAATCACGAAAACCCGAATGTGATCATCTGTGGGCTCCTCCATCCTAGTATAGGCTGGACCTCTTTCTGATTCTTTGATGGTACCAAAATCACAAATGCAGAAATGATATATACATAGCTAGACATAATGCCTAAGAGAGGTAGAAAAATGTAAAAGATACAGTAGTATTCAAAGATAGCATTAATTCTTCTTGAGAGAGAGCAATGCAGTCTGTAGGCACTTGAAATGTTTAATTTTGTTGAAATTAAGATGAGAGATTGTTGTTATTTTCATGAGTTTATTAAACCTAACATGATGTGTAAATTAGTAAATAGTCTATGCAATATTGCATGCATATATTTTAGTCTCTCTTTTTCTCTCGAACACAAAGATATAAACCAACTGTGACCACATTAGAACGCTCATTCAACTTGACAATATTGAAATATTGTTTTGTCACACCTAAAAGTAGAACTTAGTTCATTACTAGCAAAATCTAGCTACAATACTCATGTTAATATTCTCATGATCATCCCTTATCAAACCCTAAATTTTCCAAGTTTAATTCACACAAAAAAAAAAAAAAAAAAAAAATGGAAACATTGATCAAACACAATTTTAAAAAGCAGTTGAAACTTGCGGCGCCTTTGTTGCGAAATTCAAATATTTAGTTAAAAATAACTAATAAGAAAATTAACAAGCCATACACTTGTGTAATTTGATCATCATCATCAACAACTAGGAATGGTGATGATGACTAGTTGTGTCTTGATGATGACCATGATGATGATCTTGATCTCCTCCATGGTGATGAGGATTATGTGACCCACTGGCAGGAGACTCCGAAGCGCCGGAACCCGGAATATTCCTATAAGCATTGAGCGCTGCAAGCATACTCAAATGGCTATCAGTCATCATTGCAGTACCGGCAGCGCCACCGCCAATTCCGGAGCCCAATTGTTGTCCGGACAAAAGAGCCATCGGAGTTGGAAAATTCACAAAATGCACCCCACTAGACATTGAACCTCTATACATATTACTATTACTAACAGAAGGAAATGTCCACATAGAATCACCTCCACTCATCATTTGTCCGTTATTCGGATTCGTCACCATCAAATAAGTCGCCGGAATCGGACTATGACTTGCCGGAATAGAGCCGGTGCTGGATTGTAGCAAGTAATTCCCCATCTGTTGATGATGATTTGGTGAGAATAATTCTTGCTCCGTCGTCCTTCGCTTTGATCTCCCTAAACTAGTCTCAGCATCATGATCATGGTCATCCGACAAATCTAAGCTTGTGTTGTTATTGTCACGTAACTCTTGCTTAGTTTGAAACAAAGCGTTAACATTACCGGTCAACGGGAAAGTCAACGAATCGTCTGATGATGATAGAGTGACACCACCAGGAAACAAAACCCTTCTCTGTTGAGTCATCGTCGCCGGCGACGCCGACGACGACGACTCATGATGATCAATCACACTCCTCTCCCACTCACTTCGCATCCTAAATTGTTGTGACCCGAAATTCGGATTGAAATAAGAATTCCTCAAATGGGTCGCCGACATACTTGACCCGGAACTCCTTAGCGAAATATTAAGCGACGTGAAATTCGCAGGGATAGTACCTGTACCGGTGGCGGCAATGACTGAGGGCTCCGCTTGTTGTAGCAACCACTCGATGGTTTCGCCATCGGATTTGTGACCCAGTTCTCGGGTTAGCTGGAAAACCCTAGCAGCGCACGTGGCGGGCATGCGGATCCGGCGGCCGCGGCCATCAACTTTGGTGTGTCTGTCTTTTGTTGAGGTTCTCTTGGGTGGAGGCTTCTTGGGTGGCTCAGCTCCTGGGACTTGAAGAAGACAAGAACCAGACCGGTTCGAGGCCGGTTCAGTTGTACTAGTGATGTTGTTGTTGGTGCTGTCGTCGTAACCGGAGGTAGAGATGGAACATGAAGCAGCAACTGCAGCTTCTTGTTTATCTCTTTTTTCTAGGAGTTGAAGTGGGAAATTTGGTCTGCGGATCCCATTTTCGCCATCCATGATCATGAAAACTTAAGATAATATTTTTCTTTTTCTTTCTCTTTTTTCACTATTGCACTACATACATCTGCGAAGTGACCCTTAAATTCGGTCTCTTGGTGGCCTACTACTGGGTCTGATCAGTTGAAATTCCTTTGAGATGGGAGCTGGCTGGCAGCTGTGAGAGAGAGAGAGAGAGAGAGAGAGAGAAGATAAGAGAGAAGAAGAGGGCAAGCAAGCTTTAAGCAACAAATACAATGAGTGAGAATTATAAGGGTTGGCCTAAGAAAGGCATTTCTTTTTTTATTTTTCTTTTTCGGGGGATTTCTTTGTAATTTTGGTTTTAATATTACAATAATTCCGGTTTTGGAGGATGAGAAATTCGAACCCCACAACTTCATGAGGCGATTGTAAATGACATATCACTGCATCAATCTCATTTAAAAATATATATATATATATATTACACTATTATATAAATTTACGGTTTTGTTTAAAGAGAATGACTCAAATCTTCAACCTCGTGATGTTGTAAAGGGTTTACTACTGGAACAACCTTATTTTATTTTTATGGGTTCAGTTACTATACAAGATTTGTATAATTGTTGGACCAATTTATAGTCTTTAGATTTCAATGATCTAATATTGGCTGGTGTATAAAAATTCAAGATTTTTTTTAAAAAAAAATTTAAAAAATCCAAAAAGAAACTAATTCTCTCTAATATTAAAGTTCATTAGAAATTAACAATACAATTCATGTATTATAGCTAAACCCTATATTTGTGTGTTATATACTATCTCTTTAATATAAATGTACATTAATAATACTGTTCATGTATCGTAGCTAAACATTGTATTTGAGTGTTGCGTTGTTATTTGTTTTGATATTTATTTATTAAAAAATAAAAATAAAAAAATAAAAAAAAATAAATTGGTGTCTTTTTATTGTGGTTGGACAGTGCCTTGATTCAGACTCCACGTGCGGTGCTCTTTATCATTCAATCCATAAAGACAGTGGTGGCCTGATGTGGGACCCAATCTCCCAAGTCAAAAAAACTGAAAGAAAGAAAGACTGGTAAAAAAGAAAAAAATTATTATTAAGTGGATCCCATCTCATTCTTGCAATCATACCATTTTCTGCCTTTGCATTTCACACCTTTGCCTTTTTATATTATATATCCATTCTTTTTTTAAAAGCCATGGTTTCTAAATTAGGGTTAAATAAAATAATACAACTTAAAAAATGAAAATCTGATACTACACTTATTATTCAATGTTTTTATAATACTACACTTCACTTCACTATGCTTTTGAATATTTTAAGTCACCCACCATATAGTCCAATAATGAAAATATCATATCAAGATTATAGATATGTTAAAATATTATAGAAAATTAGAAATATCTATATTTGTATTCGATATTATATTCTGAATTCTCTTGAGTGGCTTTTTTTTTTTTTTTTTTTAATGAAAATTCAAGAGATTCTTAAACACCTATTTTGTTAGACTAAAATATGGTTTTCACTAATAGTTTAATACAACTTAATGTAAAATTTTCAAATATTATGAGAGTTTTTAATGCAAAATTAAAAAATAATAGTAACAAGATATAAATAATTTTTAAGAAGATGAAATTACCATTACATAATCTTATATTCCTATACATTTACCGTTTATTAATAAACAATCAAGCTTTTTTTTTTTTTTTTTTTTGAAATATTACATAAAATCGGGTTTTTTTTTAGGGTGAGGATTCGAACGCACAAACTCGTGGCATAGGTGTGAGAGGTTTACTACCGAACTAATCTTATCTCGTCCAAAAAGTTTCTTTTTTAAAAAAAAAAATAAAAAAAATAAAATAATCAAAATCTTGAAAAATATGATGTAGAGTTTAGATGAGGAGATGGTTGTTGTCTCTATTAATGAGTATCTACTAGATTTGTTAGTGAAATATCTCATAATGAAAGAATTATCAAGATTGAATCCTACTCACACCACAAATTTTCGCTAAATTTTGGGAGATTTAATTTATATATTAGTAGTATTGATCTTAATTTATATATATATATATAAACACTTTATTTTTATATATTTGACAAGATATTGACAAATTATCACGGTTACACTCACTTACACAGAAATGTCAATCCATTAATATGAAAAATAACTTCACTACTTCAATACTTCACCGTCAAACACTATTAAAAAGACATATCACTCTTAACTCGGTGCCTCCTCTTCCTCGATTTAATGGTGGATATTTTGAGAATTTGACCTCTTAATTTTAAATAAATAAATCTCGACATGTCTTAACATACTCTTACTCGTTGGTTGTGAGATTTAAAAAAAAAAAAAAAAAAATACTTGGATAAGAGAATAAAGGAACGAAAAGAATTATGAAATATGATCATATTTATCACAAGTAACCAATATTTTTATGTTATGTTTTTGTTCATTATTATATCAAGTGGAGTGAAAAAAAGCTAGTGATTTATACTACATGAAAACTACCAAGAACATGCATATTTGGTCTCAAACTATGGAATTAAATAATTTCTTGAAGGTATTTTAAAATTAATATTTCTTGCATGAGTTTTAACTTTTAACCAGTCAATATATAATTTCAATTGGACAAGATGAGGTTGATTTGGTGGTAAACCCCTTATACTTATGTCATGAGGTCATCGGTTTGAGTCCTCCCCCTCCTCCCAAAAACCCTAAATTATTGCAATATTTCAAAATATATACATATATAATTTCGATTCATTTATTTTGAGGTCTATTTGAAAATTGTTATGGTTGGTAAATGTTTTTTCTCACATTGGCTAAAGTTAAAATTAGTTAAAGGTATAAATAAGACAAAGGCAAACATTAACTCCACTGTGATCGACAAAAATGCGATTCTTACAATAAACCAAAGCGAACAATAATTCGTGGATGACAGCTCCGTACGTCTTCAATATTTACTTACCTTATATTCATTGTATCAATAAATTTTCTAAAAAAATTAAATTAAATTAAATGAATAATCAAATTTTGATCTCTTTTCAGAAATCAATTGACCATTTTTATCGTATTGTTAATTTCTTAGATCTCATGTCCTAAAAAAAAAAAAATGGCTAGCTGTAAATATTATTATAATTGAGATATATTGATATTATTATAATTGAGATATATTGATCTAAAATGTTAATTATTGATTACAATATTCCATGTATTTTATTAACATGAAGAGGGAGATAGCTAAACCTTCTATTTATAATTTCTTCACCTATTCTTCTTCTTCTTCTCTCTCTCTCTCTCTCTCTCTCTCTCTATATATATATATATTATGGACAAATGTTCTTAGTTGATTCTTAACTTAGAATTGAATTTGATATAACTAATTAATTAATTATTTAATTTGAAGAAGATATATATAATTATGTTTTGATCATGCATGTAAAGACTGTATATACAGAGTGACAGTAGGAGGTATATGTGCATGATTGAATATATCAGAAATCTATGAGTAGATTTCTGAGTCAAAACACAAACACTTTTCAGGGTCTCAAATCTCAATCTTTGGAGATGCATGTGAGCCACACACTGCGCGCAAGACATGTGGTCCTCGTGATATTTCATCATCTATTTCAAAAATTAAAGAAAATTCTGCCCTTCTTTATCAACTCACAATTCACAAAAGACTTTGCAACTCAGTTACTCAGACCTTGTTTTCTATGTCTAATTAATTTATTGTCTTTTTCATACCTATATATCTAGTACACTTCTGACGATTCCATTAACAGCGAAAGTTAATCTATATGTATGCGTAAGAAGTTTTAATTATTATTAGGCTTGTCATCAAGCCAATGATAAGATTTCATCTTCTTTTTTATAATTTTTTTAATAATAAAAAAAAGTAATATTTATAATTTTTGTAATTAAACGTATTTCTTTTAACTAAAAAGTAACATTTTATTCGAGAGAAAGGAAAGGGAACCTGAAGAAGTCAAAAAATTATTGTATTTGTATTTTTAAATTTAACATTTAATTAGATGTGAGCAACATGAGAATATCCAAGTAGTTCTGACATGTCAAAGAACCCACATGTGAAACTCAAGAAGATGAGACTAATCTCACATTGGAAAAACATACAACAAGAGAATGATATATATACAATTGGTTCAAAAAAAAAAAACAATTGGTTCAAAAAAAATGGATGTCATAAGTTAGTTTTTTGGGTAGTATGATTATCCATCAATATATACATCATTTCTCATTATATATATATATACACAATTTTTCTCTCCTCAAAACCGAACTGAACTTTTAAGATTATGACGAGACTTATAAATTATTGATTAAGTTTAAGAAGATTTTGACTAAACTGAAGTATGTAAATCTAATGGTTGATAGTTATGAAACTGATATAAATAAAATCAGTTCATCATAAAGAGAGAAAGACTGAGATATATATATATATATATAGACGGAGCCAGGATTTTGGCTTTTGGGGGAACCAAGACAAAAACTAATATTCAAGGTTATGCAAGACAAATATATTAATATTAAAAAAAAAAAAAAAAAAGTAATACCGTTTAGTCTTGATGAATGTCATGAATAAATGAAACTTTGAGCAGTAAAATGTAACTCGTTGCTCTTTTATATATACAAAATTATCCATAACCAAATCTATCTAATAATTACATAATCAAAGAGTTTGTGAGAAAATCGTCTTTCATCTTGTTGCAAAACCTATACGGTTTTAACAATGCATAGTTGAAAATGATTTTTTAGTAGTTCTCAATTATTAAAATATAAATTTTAATAGCTTAATTAAAGCCTTAAAATAAACTGTTATTAGTAAAATCTGGAAGGTTGACAAGTCAGCATAATTACTAAGAAATATGGTGATTAGGTATGCCACGTCATCAAAAGCTGGCCAAGAGGGAACAACCCGACCAATAGATGATCTCAAGACCTGGTCAGGTCTACCCAAGATGGTCGAGGAAACTAGCCAATCGGATATGAACAACCCGGTCGAGGAAATTGGACGATTAGGTGAAGAAAATCCGATCGAGATAGAAGAGATCCGGTTGGGTTAGAAAGACGATCAGCTAAGCAACACGTGGGTAGTATTAAATTTAGAGTGTCCATGACTTGGATACGTAGAGAAAGAATCTCACTCAAATAAGGCATCTAGAAGTATAACAAGGGAACAAACTCCTTTAATGATATCAGAGTCCAAATCTGGCAAGAAATCAAACTCAAAGAACGGGAAAAAAAGGTGAAGACGACTCTGATAAGACAGAGTCCCATTAAACCTCATAAACTTTCCTTATTTGTTCACTAAGAATTAGGGTTCTTTGCGCATATAAATAGACCCTAAAATACCAATGTAACATCTAAGGTAACAATACGCAATAGCAAGTGAGAAATTAAGTGTGTAACCAAAAGTATTCATAGTGAAGGTTTTCCCTCGCCGTTATCCGGCAACCGTGGTTTTTTCTCTCTTTGGGTTTTCCACATAAAATCTGTCTTGTATGATTGATCTTTGTTTCTGTTTTATAACTCGTTTATTAATCCACATAAGCTTGTTGGACGCGTGATTAATTTTAAGTAATCCAGAAATCACCGTCAACAGAAACTAAAAATCAATATTCATGCTGATTTAAATGACAAGCAGACACAAAGTAAATATGTTATCGGAAAATCGTCATTGAGGGTGAAATTCCAAATAACGACTTTACAGGGACCTAGGTCAAGATTGACCCTGGTCGGAGGGGTATTAAGTGGTTCGATACCGACTATCCTAAGCAATGCAAATACGACGTGGGACACCAGAAAAAAGATAAAAATGAGTTTTTTATTGATCGTCACTTTGCATTACAAATATGTGAACTATACATTCAGGATTAACTGTAAGGTATGGAGATTCAGTGGGTAATGGAGATGGTCATGATGGTGATCTTGTGTATGTCGATAAGTAGAACTTGAGCGTAGGGTTTTTGGTCTTGATTTTCGGTTCCCCTTTTTTCGATGAATAAGTAGTTGTATATATAGGTCCTGTTGCTTGCCATGCACTCCTATAATTTCAGTCTAGGGTTTGGCCAATGCAGGATCGTCTTCTTTTTAGGAGATAATCTCGGAGCTTTATGTGTAGAATCTAGTCTTTCCTTCCTAGGAGGAGTCAATCTCGTGATCAAATCGTTACCTTCCTAGTAGGATTCTTATTGTGTTGACCTGCTCAAAATAGGACTCTCTGGTGGAAAAGTGTACTTCTCCTCTGTACGGTAGCATTTTAATGAATCTTTTATGGAGCTTTTAGTTTCTGGTATGAGAATCTTGCTATCTGGTATCTGCTTGGCGGGCTAGCTATACCAGAAAGTGCGAGTCAGTAGGCTTTCAGCTAATGGAGTAGGGGAATATCTAGCTGGTATTATAGCGAGATGCTTAGTGGAACTCCACGTCGGGGTGCTGCGGGGTTCATACTGTGGCGGGATGTTCAGTGGAACTCCGTGTCGGGGTGCTGCAACGTTTATAGGAGACCAGGGTATGGCGGGGTTGGACCTTGCTGCGGGTTCTAGCGAGTACCCCAGCTTGAGATGTTGCTTATGAATCGAGATGCTGGCGGGGTCCTGAAGAAATTGGGGAAAGGCTGGGTCGGACCCCGCTGGAGGGGGTGTGTACTCGGATCAGTCGGAGTCCACCTTTGTCGGGGTAGTCGGACGGTGTCTGTACTCCTATATTTTCCTTGTGTTGAGGTGAAAAATTCTTCCTTGACCCTTCGCTAATTTTAGCGGTTAACAAAATATATTCATCATAACATATTTAAAATATGATTATACCATTAATATGTTTAAGCTTAGCAAAGTTGGCCTTTGTTGAGAATGGTGATAGGCTGGAGTGGAATGTTTTCTAAGGCTGCCTGTTTTCTTTTGTTTTTCCGCCCTTCGGGTTTTCTCCTGCTCTGTTCTGGTGGTGCTTCCCTCTGCAATTTTCTGTTGGGCGGCCTCTTGCTCTGTTTTCTTTTCTTTCATTTTTTGTTGGCTTGCGTTTTCTGGTTGTGGTAGCTTGTTCTGTTTTTGTTTATTTGTTTTTTGCTTAGTTCTGGGTTGCGCTGTGTTTTTTTCTTGCTTCCTTGCCTGCTAGGGGCTAGTTCTTTTGTTGTTACTTGTTTCTCTTTGGCCTCTTTAGGCTCCCTTAATAAATTTGTCGTTTCAAAAAAAAAATAACAATTATTTACATACTTGTAATTTAATTTTATAATATTTATGTAAAAACAAATTAACTTATACTAATTTTGAAAAAAATTAAACAAATACATATTTAAATAACAAATTAGTACAATAAATTTATTAAAATCATAGCAGTAACCTAAAATAATAATAAATATATAATAACACAAATCTTTTAAAAAAAAAAGCATAAAATATTTATTAATTTACAATCACAAACCTAAAATCTTTGAGAGTGATAAAGATAATCTGAACGGTTAAATTGAAGAATTATTTGTCTCGGCATAAGATGAGTATTGTAGAATAAAATAGTAAGAGCATCTCCAATGCAAAAGTGACTTGCATACCAATAATTGTTGATATGGCAACAATGTTAAAAGACTTGCTTCCTGTGTGGCATAAAAATAGAGTTGATAGACAATCAACTCAAAATTTGGTCTCTAATACTTCCGTCTAAAATACAATTTTTTTAATGACGTGTCCATCTTTTTTTCCTGTTTTATTTTTTATTTTATTTCTAACAAGAATATATGAAAAATTAATGTCAGTTTTAAATGTTTGCTGAGTCAACCTAAAAAATAGATGTGTAACAGACCGTCTGAAAGTAGACAGTCATATTGACAATGTCTAATATATTTTTTGCCACGTCAGCTTGAGGTTGAATATGCATCGCTGCATTGGAAACACAATTATTAATATAACGTTTTTTTTTTTTTTTTCACAAGCCACACTTACATTGGAGATGCTCTAAGGGTAGTCATAATGTAATAATTTAATATTTATTGCAGTTAAAATTTAAGAAAGAATAATGTATACTATACGGGACAATAATGTAAGAAATAATAGGAAACTAATTTATTTTATTTTATACATTGGAAATTAAAATCTTAAATGAGATTGATTTTATCTCTTACTTTCATTGGCAATAAAATATGAAAGATATTTATATAATTAATTTATAATATTATTTATGAGGGGCCACACTAATATTATTAAGAGTAATGTTACTTTATCCAAATTTAATGTCTAAATGATGTGACATCACTCTCATCCATTCATTTGAATCAAGTAAATCTAATACAATCTAAATGAATGGATGAGAGAGATATCACATCATTTGGGCATTAGATTTAGACACCAAATCTAGGTAAAGTAACATTACTCTATTATTAAATACATACTAGATTATCCTAATTTAAGTATAGTAAAAATTAGTTTTTACATTTCATGAGCCCCTTTACATCTGCATTTGTATATAAACTTATGGATGTCACACTCCAATAGACTAATCTTTCGAGTTGATGAAATCTAAAGTTATTTGTGTTGATATGTATGGTCTTCTTTGATTTATTTAATCACTAATTCTAGTCAAGATAAAAATTTAGTCCATAAACCAACCTAAATGATATGTTAAGTGATTTGTCCTTACCATATTATTCACCACATCTCACCTCATTATTTGTGTGGTGATGACATTTTATTTACCATATCATTTGGATTGAATTTTCGGTTAAATTTTGTATAGTATTAATCTTATTTAATACTACAACACAAAAAATTGTTTCTGAAATGAAAGATATAATGCACATCACATCTTACCACAATGTCCTTTTCTTACCCAGAACATATATGTATATGTGTGTTGTGTTGGGGGGAGTTTTCTCCATGTTATTTGTGGGAATATATATCTCATGATTATGTGGGTAAATTTTTGGGTTGCTCAATTTCAGAAGGACTTGATACATCTTTAACCCTGATGTCAAATTTTTTTTTTTAAACAAAAATCTCTTTCTCATGCACAATGAACAAATTGAAAAGAAAAAATGAAAGTAAAAGTCTAGAGAGAGAGATGTCATGTCTAACCCATGTGCCAAACAACTCAAAGTGTAACTTAAAAGGGAACAAAAAATAAAACACATTGTCATAAAACGGCAAATTATAAAGTATCAAATATAATTCAACAACCAACATACCTAACCAATGATGAAAACCGATTTCATCATCAAGTCAAGTGTGTATATATATAAATATATATTTATATGAGTTAATTAATTATCTAAATTATAATTGCATTTATAATAATAATAATAATAATAATAATAGTAGCTGTTGATGATCATGATCACGATAATGACCAATCCTAAGATTGATTGAGTTTCGTTTTGTACTATAAACTTAGATTTAGCTGACAAACCTTTGTCATGTCTTCTTCTTAACACACATTACCAACATGTGTGTACTTTTCACCTGCCAATTGAAAACTTTGATCATTTACCAGCTGACTGACCCATCTCATCTCAACCTACGTACCATTCTTCTCTTTTCTTTTAATATTTTTCTAAGAAGAAAACCAATAATATCAAACTTGTCTCTCTCTCTTTTGTACGATATATCACTAGATCAGCCAACAGACATTGTCACGTTATACCGTGACCCTAATAGGGACTCACATTTAACTATGTATTGAAGAATACAAATATATATATATATATCTACTGCTCTACATGTGAATTATTGGTTTACAATTCTCTTTTGGACTTGAAATTAAGCTGGTAATTAAGCATGTATGTATTTATATTTAGTACTTTTCTTGTTTGTAAGCAATTAATAAAAGAAGAATTTTGAGAAAAATAATGATTGACATGCATGTCAAATATATACATATACTTAATTAAGTTACATATTTGTCTCCAACCGGGTCGATCGAGGGTGTGATTCATCCCATGACCTCTTATTCTCTATGTATCTAATAGTTTATCTATATGCAGTTTCGAAAATTCTAAATTATGTCTCAATCATTTTTTTAAGGCACGGTCGAACTCAATCATTCAGATATATATATGCGTATCAAACACTTTGATCGTTCCTTGAAGAAGACCTAAGCAAAAAATTATAGATCTAACTAACAAAATCTATATATAAATAAACTATTGCTTCTCTTATTACGGGGAATCCTAGCTACTTTTTGGTGCTATATGTGCACATCCGATTGAGAAACGTTTGTTTGTAAACACTTAGAAATTAAACTGAATAGAGAGCTGATGATGATGAAATCACCTTTTAAAATATATGAGAATAGGACCAAGCCCTTTCCATATAAATAGAAAATAGATTGAGGAGGCATATATTAGGCCACCTATCGTTGTCCCAATTATATGATTTATTTATAATAATAATATGTATAACATCACAAAAACAGTGAAATTGAATGCATGCCACCACCTTGACATTGTTTGGTGACAGGGGATGCTGGAAGATCACGTGCCTTGCCCCGTGATGTGGATGTCTTACCATCCAATATTTTCCACCACCCCAATCATTCAAATCTATTTGTCGGAATGTTGGCGGTTACTCTGCTACATTTCAGTCAAATTTTCCAACTATTTTTGGTCAATCCCCATTGTTTCTCATCAAAGTTACAACCCTATTACTATCGTCTCTTTTATCTTCATTCTTGAGTTTAAATTAACATATATCAAACTGGTTATGATCTATCGAGATATGTCAAAATTAATTATTATATACATGGATTGAATACCTATACTCATAATATAAGAAGAAGAAATCTACCTATACATAAAAAAATACGCATTTAATTATCATGTTCATAAAACTTTTAGACCTTGCACTTGCAAACAATTAATCCATCTTTCTCCTAAGCTGTCAATGAATAAGCAATCTTTTACAAGATATTTGGTAAGATAAAGTGAAGAGATCATTGTATTGAAGCCACGTATAGAGAACAAGCCATGTGCAAATATATATATCTACTTTACACAAATAAATAAACGTTAATTTTTTTCTTAAAGAAGATATTTCTATCTTAATACGATCACGAGAAGAATATTTGCAAAGAAACAAAAAAAAAAGAATGACAGGTCGGCATGTAAAAGAAAGAATGGAAAACATGAAAATATAGAGAGAAAAACAAGATCAGGAGATGCCATTGAAAAAAAGAAAAAAGAAAAAAGTGTGATAAGGGAATCAGAATTCAGAAAATCCACTTAAGAAATCCGTACCCTCCACCAAAAGTAATGAATTATTATTACTGTGAAATGAGAATGGCGTCGGTGGGTCTACTCCCTTGCTGTTGCTGCTAGTGACCTTACCTCGTAGCCACTCTCTTCTGTCTCTTCTTCACTTTCTACTTTCATTATATATGTATAAATATATATATATATATATAGCTACGAATAATTTGGAATGCAAAAGGGAGCTATACGACTCGATAACCCACGATCCAAGGGCGAACCCAGGAAAAATTTGTTGCCTAGGCTAAATTTTATATATATATAATATATTTTTTCATCGGTACACACTCATATTATAAAGTCAGCTCCTTAGTTATCGAAAGGTGGATTTATTTACTTTTATTTAGACAATAAATTATAATGCTTAATTAATGGCTCACAAATTCTCACACTAAATTTATTAAATTCGGTGTGTACTATAGAGAAAACTCTTGTTATATTATTCCTCAATGTAGACAGATATAATGAAGTGTAAGACATGTTACATATTGATTAAAAATAATTTTCTTATATATAATTCTTGATGAAAGTATTTATTTATTTATTTTTTTAATAATAAGATGACACCAATTCAATAATTGACTACTTAGAATATGAAATACATTGTAAATTTTATGCATAAACAATTGTTTAAACTTTTAGTTAAAAAAATATATTTAAACTTGTAAATAACTTAATTCTATAATACTGTATTAGAAGTCATAATAGTATATGTATTTTTATGACTTACTTTGAAAAACCAAATAGTTACATTTCACTAAATTGACAAAACAATATTAGTGTAATATTATTAAACTTTATGGGTTTTATGTAATTATCCATTTATGTGTTAAGTTTATTTTATTTTTCTTCTGGAGGGCTGCCCGGGCCACAATCTTAATAGTGCAAGTACATATGTAGCATACGATTGAACTAATCCCACCTCGTACTTTCAAGATCTTGTTATTAATTCGTTCTTTTTTCTTGACATAGTTATATGTAGATTAAATTGTATCTTTGAAAATTATTTTCTACTGGTTTTTCTTATTATTATTATATTAGTTGATGGTGTTTGTTGACGTGTCTTTCCACGTTCCATTAATAATTAGAAGATTGAGAATTAATATCGGAGAGAACAAATAAAATTGATATGATTCTATATTTGTTCAATTCACTTGATCAAGATTTTTAAATAAAAATCGATCGTACTTGGAATTGGTTTATATTTAAGTATTACAATATACTAATGAAACAATTCTCTCTTTAATTAATAAAATGAAATATCGCTTAATTAACTAACTAGATCTATCACATTTACTGTTTAATTGTCTTGGATATGAGCTAAGGCTAGCTGGTCTGATATATATATATATTTGTGATTTCTTTAACAAGTGGACATAGTCTTATAATTTATGATAAGGTCATCACATGGATTTTGTCGATCGTCATGATGTGAACAAAGTGTGACACAAAATAAGTTCAGATTTCCATTAAATTAAAGAAGGCTATCCCGTATGTTTTAAATTTTGGACTGCCTATACAACATTCTGACATTGTATATGCTTACAGAGTTACATGAGGTAGCCTCTAATTGCAGACTTGGTCGACTAAATTTTGTACTCATTCAATACATAAATTTCCAACACCCGCTTAAATGATTCATATGCTCGTTGAATTTGAACGGATATGATGGATACTAATTGAAATGTATTTTTTGTGGAGGAGTCGATAGGGGTTTTGATTCTGACCCTAGCTTTTTTTAGATTAAGCATTGCTACAGCCTACAGTCTCCATCACTATTCGAATGGGGTGATGGTTGGTGGCATCTAGTACCGCTATATCAAAAGTTTAAACTATTAATAAGGATAAGAAAATTTTATAAGATAGTGTGAACCGGACAACCGTATTTATTTTGAAATGGATAGAGCCGAAAGATAAACGATTTTGTATTGTTTAAATAATTTAAACAATAAAAGAGTAAAAAGACGTAAGCACCCCTTAACCTAATGACAACAATAACAAGTATACGACACTAATTACTCATGCCCTGCATTAGTATTCATGCTCTGCATCAATATGATGATTGTTCGTATGATTTTAAAAATGATCCTATCAACCATTAGATTCAGGATATGTATGTCCATATATGATAGCAATCTCCTTAATATAATTTTAAAAATGATCCAATCAACCATTAGATTCGAGATATATAGATGGTTAATTTAAAAGAAGTTATATAATATCTATCTCCAAATTATTGCAAGACAGAATGGCTCACTAGTCAAAAAGAAATGCATAGTTGCATAAATTAATAACTTGTGGAGCAAGATGTTATGAGGAGGGTAGTTGAATTGATTTGTTGGGCAAGATAAAATAATTGATTTATAAGTCGTTGTCTTTGGAGGCATATATAGTCTTGCTAGCTGTTGACCATATATGTTGTATGTATCTTAAATTCTTAATTGGCAACTCGCCTTTTGCACTTGTATATAAAAAGAAATTGACAGTTCTAATGAAGAAACTAACTGGATTACAACCACATATATATATATATATATATGTGTGTCGGCAATTCTTTTCACACGATGCATGATTGCCCCACGACTTTCTTACATTCCCTTTAGAGCTTGTTTATCATACTGTATTGAATTGGTTTGTAATGGATTGTTTTTATATTGTACAATCAATCATGTATACAAAAAATGTATTAGCTAAAACAATGCAGAGAATAGTGCAAAACAAACTGTATTATATTATTTTAATACATTTTAAACTCTTAATACAATACAATGCGACACACCAAACAAGCCCTTATTTTATTCTATGACATCCCTCAATAAAGAGTAATGCTATCGGTATACCCATTTCTGAACTATTTATACCCCACTTTTTAAATTATTTAGTATTATTTTTCTCCCTTTATCAAATTACTTAAAGAGACATACAATTTTTTATTAAAAAAAGAATCCTCTAAAAAGTAAAACTAATAAAACCTCACTTTCCTTATTTCAAAACCTTAATGACATAAATTATTTCAAATCACTAAAAATTTTCTTTCAGATCTCAATCTCATATTTCCCATGTTTAGTGTTTACTGATTTTATTGTTTCACATGCTTATTTTGTTTTTCTTTTCAAATTATAGATCCACGTTGCTATTTTTTTTTTCTCTTAGTTTATTTTCTTTCAGATCTTCCAGGCATTCTATGATTTGTATCAATTCTTTTATAGATTTTATTCCGGATCTTCCAAAGTTAGTTTAATGTTATTTACCAAAAAAAAAAAAAATAATAACGAAATCACAACCAAGAAAACCTAATCTCTGACGAAACGAAACCACAGTAAAACCCTAATTTAATCACTCAAAAAAAAATCATCAGACAATCGATATCATACTCACAATCTACCACCAATGATCCAATCGACTACAGAAAAAAAAAATATATATCGTATCTAATAAAGATGGTTTTACCATGAAATAAGAAAAAAAAAAAAAAAACATGTCCTGCGAATGGATATGAGAAAACTATATATAAAGATTAGAGATGAAGTGTATTTTTATTTTTATTTATTTGAAAAAGATATGGGGTGTATTAAGTTTGAAAAATATGGAAAAGGGTAATCTTTGAAATAAATAAAAAAAATTAATAAAACCATTTAATTTTAGAGAGCTTCTTTTGACAATCTAATTTTTTCTTTTTACATTTTTTTTCTAAAGATACTCCATTCTCAAAATTTAAATTAAAAAAAAAAAAAAATTCTATAAGACACTCCCTTTTGTTCCAAAATTATCCTTTTTATTTTTTGGCACTTTTATTCTAAAGACACTCTATTTTAAAAAAATAAATTTCTAAAGACATTCAATTTCATTTTAATAAAAGTTAGGACAAACCATCATAGCCTTTGGATTTATCTGAGAAGTAATCTTTTTTGAATTAATTTAGTTAAAAAAAAAAATATCTCTTATAAATCATTAGATTAAATATTACATATGAAACACTCTCTCCTAAATTTTTAATTACCATATTAAACTCTCTCTCCTCCAATACATATCTCTAATGTTTTGTCTCCATTCTTTCTCAAGCAAGACTAACCGTTAAGAAAAAAAAAAACTTGAGAATAAGCTTAATTTTTAGGAAACGTATATATGTATATATTAAAAAAAAAAAAAAAAAAAAAGGTATCCTATTTAAAAAAAAAAAAAAATCGAAATATGAAAATATTTTTTCTTACTTTTGTAGGTATATGATTGCCTAGAGAACTTTAATTCTTTCATTAATCTTAAAAATTCTGAGTTTAATCGAATCTAGTTGCAACAAATTAAGTTTTCATATATATATATATATATATATATGAAAAACAAGGTATTTGTATTGAATATTTAATATATATATATATATTACTTTAGCAAAAAACCAAAATATTCATAAGTTTATTTTATTTTTTATTTATTTATTTATTTTTTTGAAAATTGCCAAAATTGATTACATATATTATAGGAAATTTGTTTTTAACCACAAACGAAATTTTATTTGTTTATAACCACTTTTTTGAGAAATTACAAGAAAGCCCTCATATAAAAAGTGTCCCCAAACACACTCTTTTTTTTTCTTTCTCTCTCTTCTAGTCTTTCTCTCCCTGATGGCTCTCTCTCTCTCTCTCTCTCTCTCTCTCTCTCTCTCTCTCTCTCCCCCCAATCTCCCTCTCCGGCACGCTTTTGAGGGTCGCCGAGCACCGACGAAGGTGTCACTGAGCCCCAGCAACCTTCTGGGCGATGGGATGGGCTAGTTCGGTGCGTTCGTGCGACGAGAGGCGTTGGTTCATGCGACGGGACGCGGTGGTTCCTGCGTCGTTGCTTCACCGGCGATGGGATAGCGAAGGGCAACGAAATCGATCCCCCCTCTTGGGCGATGTGGTCTGGAAGGAAAAAAAAAAAAAAAAAAAAAAACCTAAACCTAATTTGAGGAAGAAGAATAAGGGGCAAATTTCAATTTAGTCCAGATTTCAAGTTTTGATATTTTCAATTTAGACATGGTTTCAAGTTTTGACATTTCAATTTAGTCATGATTTCAAGTTTGGACATTTCAATTTAGTCGTGATTTCAAGTTTTCTTCGAGATTTAAAAAAAAAAAAAAAACTATTGTCAAGGGTACTCTGGTAATTTATGGACATACACTAATTTTTTTTTTAAAAAGTGGTTATTAACAATTAAAGTTTCAAAGTGGTTACTAAAGAAAGTTTAATAATTTTAATGGTTAGTTTTGGTTTTTTTTTTTTTTTTCTTTAACTATTAATAAAGATTGATTGAGAAAGCATGGAGATAGGATTTTATTTTTTTGAAAAATGGAGAGAGAGAGAGAGAGAGAGAGAGAGAGAGAGAGAGAGATTATGAGATTTTAATATGGTAATAATAGATTTATGAGAGAGATTTTAATACGTAATATTTAATATAATGATTTAATTAGGAGAGATAATTTCCATTTTTAATAATTAATTAGTTCGGAGTGTCTTTAAGATTTTTTTTTTTTTTTTTTTTGTCTTGTTTTCTAATTTTAATTTAAGTTAAAATTGCCATTAATAAAAAAAATTAATTGAAGTGTAAATAGATAATTTGTAAATTATAAGGAGAAGCTCTCGTAATTTTATATAGTTAAATCAAAATTTTAAAAAGTGAGACATAAATAGTTCATGGGGGTTCCTCAATAAATCCATTTTTTTTTTTTTTGGAAAGAATAAAATCATTCTATTTTTGACGATTATTTTATTGAAATTTGTTAAGATATACTTAAATCAAACACCATATACACAACTCGAATATATATATATATATAACTTTAGAGAACACAATTAATCACGATTTCAAAGAAGATATCCGAATCAGAATGCAGATAGCATCCTATATAAAAATCAATCAAGAACAAAAGGAAAAAAACAAGAAAAGCATCTTTTGTTGTCTTGAAAATGAAGAAGGATGAAGAGGGGGAAGAGGTGGATTATTAAGTTGTGGTGATCCATGAGCCAAAACTACAAGAGAGTGGAGCCAAGGCAATGATGGAGACGAAACATATATATATATAGAGAGAGAGAGAGCTAGTCAGAGATATGGAATGAAATTGGCTCTCCTAACCAGACTGAACTGGATGGATATCACGTCACATGGGCTCCAATACAGTAGGGTTTACAGTGTTGTGTTGTATTGTGTTGCCACTTTCCAATCCGAAAGAAACTTGGGTGCAGCGGGATGCACATATATTCCCACTATGATTACATCATGTACCGAAATTTATCATATGACAGGATCGTAATAGGAGATGTATGGTTCATCCCACTGCATTAGGATTTTAATTAATTTCTGTCCAATCCATCTCATACCACTTTATTGCAATATAATGTCCTTCTCCACACGCACTCTCTCTCTCTCTCTGGCACTGTTGGTGGTGGTGGGTCACCTGACACACTGCCACCTTACTCTCCTCCTTCCTTCACCCCATTCTCACATATTACATTTAACCTCTTCAATATTCCCAATAGTGGATATACTGGTATGGTATTATGGTAATATTAAAGGAAACTGTTTTATAACGCAAGAGAGATGCATGGCATCACCCATTTTGGAAGAAAATCTTTGGTGGGGCAGGTGCGATATATTTTATATTTATATAATACATGGACGGATCCATAAATCTTTATCCAGATGGATCGTTATATTAAAATAAGAGTGATGATATAGGCAACCCATTAATGATCTAATAATGTCTCAGTTTTTAAAATTTAAAATTTAATTGATTTATTTCCTAAAATACCCTTTTTAATTATCTTCTAAACTTAATTCACACCATAAATAATCTCTATATATTAAAAATAAAATAAAATAACTGCTCTCTCACATACACATACATCCATCACCCCTACATTGCAATTTTTTTCCCTTCATTTCATTTATCACAATATGATCAAATTAAATTCTAATAAAACATCACATCTATGGATAATCTTGTGTTTATCTGAATTTTTTTTAATGCTTTAAACTCTAATTTTATTTGCTTATTTTATTGCATACAATTTATATTATTGAAGAAACTAATAACATCATGTATTTCAAAGCAATTGTTATTTAAAAGTAAGTTTGAAGTTACTTGTATTTTTTTTTTTCTTTCCATTGTCACCAAGTTTTTTTTTTCTCTCTCTAATGAACACAATATGATCAAATAATTTTTTTTTTATTTTCCCGATATATTAAACAACGTGAATGAAAAAAAAAAAATACAATAAAGGGGTGCTGGATGAGAGTAAAAGAACTGGAGGAAAAAAGGTACATAACTTATTTTATATATATTTACACCTATATATATAGAGAGAGAGAGAGAGAGAGAGAGAGAGAGAGAGAGAGAGAGAGCATTTATGGGATGAATTAAGTTTGGAAGATAATTAAAAATGGCAATTTAGGAAATAAATCAAGCAAATTTTTGAATTTTAAAAATTGAGACATTATTAGATCATTAGTGGGTTGTTAATAGTACCACTCTTTTAATGATGAAACTTGGTAATAAATTTATAATTTTTTTAATTGTTTTTTTAAGAAATTTATTAGGGAAGGGGTATATGCCTATATGGCTATGATATAAATTGATTATTTGTATTATATGAGAGCATCTTCAATGGTATCCTCAAGGTAGGAAAGTAATCAAAATTTGATTATTTATCCACACAAAAAAGGTCCAACAGAGTCACTAAAATTTAGCAATAGCAGTTATCAATAATCAAATTTGAAGATTAACTTTCATCATCAAATAAAAACTTAACCCAAAATAATTGTTCTAATTTTCTTCTTGCTCTCTCTTCTATGGCCTTTTTTTTTTTCCTATGATCACCTATATATCTCATCATTGTTTCCACCCCAAAAATTTCAATCAGGTTAAATTCATCTCTTCATTACGAATGGATCAATACCCATATTATATACATTTTCTTGCCTCTTATAATTTTTTTTTTTTTTTTTTAGCAAAAAAATATTAATGTACTATTACAAGTATAACATTGTAGACTATACAATTATCAAATTTAGCAATATCTGAAAACAATCCTCAAATGCTGGTGTGACAACTTTTGAGAATCCAAATTTACTTATACCATTGAAGATGCTCTGACGTGATATTCAACTAGGTTTTATTTGACTCCTCTTTTTGTCTTCTCTTGATTGATCATATGATAGGGCTGATGTCACCATTCCAATAATAGAAAGAAAGAAAACAAGTTAGTGAGTTGAGTCACATCGTGTATGACTTTTCCACACTGCTTGCTTTTATGGACACAACTATTATGTTTGTCGTCCATGTTTGGGCTGGGCTGGCTGCCAGATTGTCCAACTTCCTTTACAAATAGTTCTATTTATTATTTTATTTTAATCTTTTATTTTACAAAAATAATTAATAATTATTATCTATTTCAAATCTGTATAATACAACAAGTAGTTTTCAAAATAGTACCAAAAATAGCATTTAATTAAATGATGTAAACATGTGTTCAAAGTTCGAACACGTATTATTAATTCAAAGAAATTAGGAATTTTTTTTTTTTCAAGACAAAAAGTATTAATTTCTTAGCATATTAAAGATGTTGCTAAATTTGAATAGGACCCATGATTATATGGGTGGCTCTATTGCCACCTACAAAATATATTATTACACATATGTTTTAATGAAACTTTTTCATTTCTAAAATACCCTTAAATTTAATAATTTAAAATACATGGCTTTATAGTTGGAAATTAAATTTACTTCCTATACCCATAAGTTGCACACCTAATCAAAATAAACCATAATAATATGAGTGACGATGGGGTGGGTTAACAATGGATATGCTGGGAATGTTGCTCAGTGGAAGGATATTTTTGACATTCGCGAAATCCTGAAATCCTATGGGCATATAAAGGTGGTGTTCGACTCAAGAATTTTCAACTCGTTTACCGACAGTTTGACAAAGATGGGAGCTAACTCGGATGGGGACTTTGTTGTTTGGGGGGATTTGGGTTAAGGTGTTTTGTGTTTTTCTTGTTTTGGTGTTTTGTCTCTTTTTGGTTTGTGGTGCTGTGCGTGGTTGTGGGTTGTTTGGGGGGTGTTTTTGCTGTCTGTTTTCTCTTGGTGCTGCCGTTGTTGTGGTGCGGTTGGCTGGGGTTTTTGTTTGGGTTTTCCTCTATTTCGGGTGTGCAGGGGATGTTTGTTTTGCTGTTTGTTTGCTGTGGCTTTTGCCTAATAAATACCTTTTCAAAAAAAATAAAAATATGAGTGACGATAATGGCACCCCTCTTTTGTAATTACACCCATCAAAATTTTTTTAAAATTTTAAAATTTGTAAATAAACCCCACTTAATACCAAAAATATCCTTTTCTAAATTATATTGTATTATGTTTTTGCAAGTACACACCACGTTCATCTATTATTATGTTATTTAATCAATTTTATTATTATTTAAAATTTATTGAAATCTTTAATTCTATCATTATTCTTTCTCTTCCTTCACTTTTTCTCTTTTATATTTTCATTCCATAAAATCAGACTCTATTTTTCTTTCTTTTTTTCTCTCTCGTCATGTCAACAACTCTCTTTATTTCTTATTGATTGTTTTATGTCCACAAAATCACTACAATTTGAGGTTTTCTTGTTAGGGGTCTATTTTCTGTTCGTGAAAGTGGTAGGAATGCAAGGTTTGTGCCATGTCTCAATTGATTTGGAAGTATAAAAGTTTTTGATGAAATTGAAGAATAACTTATATTGATAACAAAAAAAAAAAAAAAAATCTAAAGAGAATTTGATTTTGAAAGTAATAATAATTAATTCAAAACTTTCACAGCCAATTTTAGATGATTTTGATTCATTCTCCATACTTTGCAATCAATTTTTATTTCTTTAAAATAAATTGAAAATATATTTGAAATTAATATTTAAAAGAGAATGTTTAAGAAAATGGAAAGAGTTATTAACTATATATGTTAATATCAAATCATTAATAGGAAACCTTTTGTTTTCACAAAAAATTAAAATAGGAAACTAATTAATAATTATTTAGGGCTACTTACAAACTATTTAGATTTTTTGGTAATTTTACACAAATGTATTATTGGATTTTCAAAAATATAATAATCTGGGATACATACAGTTTTTGAGGGATGCAAATATTATCACTCTAATAATATATACTTAATCAAACTCAACATCAATAGGGAAATATATATATATATATATTCACATATGGTCAAGGAATGGATGAATAAAGGATTGATTTCATGGATTTCGAATGCATTCAGATATGTTTACTTTCATTTTTTATTATTGTTTTGTGATTGAATAAAAAATTGTTGCAGTTGTATTCTTAGAGAACTTTTTTTTTAAAAATAGTTGTAGAACTCGATCAAGTCTCTATGATTCTCAAATACAACTCACTCACTTTCTTTACTTTAATTCAACTACAAATTCTTATTAATTTAATTGGTTTTTAAACTGAAAAACTTGGTGGATGGATTAAAAAAAAATGATTTGTTTGGTGATCGAAAAAAAAATTAAGACAAAAAAAAAAAATTGCATATTGTTGTTTGTTTTATTATTATTGTTATTGTTTTCTATGGTTAATCATTTAAGACAATGATTAAGTGTGTAAACCATTATGATTTCATGGTTTTTTTAGATAATTCAATACATTGATTCCGCAAATAAGAATGAAAAAAAATATAAATAGTTTTAGAGTTGAATTTGTATTTTATTTTTGCCAAAGTAAAATCTTAGTTGTAGAGTTTTATTTGAATATGATATATATATATATATATACATGAGTAAATTCTATAATATTTGTTAAAGGGAATGAAGAAACTGTATGAAGTTTAGAAAATGAAGAGAAATGGGTGTAATGAGAAAAAATATATGTTTAAAATTAAAAAAATATATATATTTAAATGATAGTTTTGATATTTTAAAAGGTGTAGGGAGTAAAATTAATAATTTTAATTTTTTAATATAGGTGTAGGAAAAAAAATGGATGTAAAAAGATATTTTGTGGCGAGCCACCCTAATTATATATATATATATATATATAGTCTTTCTATCGTCAGTTCGTATTGACAATAAATATATCATGACAAAGAATGTGGACCACAGATTATGGAGAATAGTTTTGACAAGTGCATGGACTTTGAGTCAAAAGTATGTAAATCTAGTAGTCCACATTCTTCGTCTTGATATATTTATTGTTAGGACATACTGATAATAGAAAATCTGTATATATATATATATATCTCTGGTTAGGACGTCCTGATATAACTTTATCGGGATATTGAATGTAAATCACTCATTATGAGAAGCTTTGACAATTCAACTACATACACACTTGAGTTAAAGTTTGTAAAACTAGTGGCTCATATTCAATATCCTTATAAAGTTATATACTTATATTATGATGCACTGACTTGAAAATATATATTTATATATATATATATATAAATTGAAATAACAAAAGCTGTGACTTGTGAATAGTTGTGATATATTGATATATGATTAAACATTAATTGACGATTAAAAATGAATATTAAACAATTTATTTTATACATTCACAGTTAGGAGTTGATTGTTGGCCTATCATAAGGTGAACATATTGATATGCATTTATATATATACTTATATAGTACTTCACGATGCATATTGACATAATTCTTGATGATATTCATATCTGAGTTTCATAATTGTATATCAATGTCATCACTCATCACTTACAATAATTTAGATTTTATTATGATTTGATGTGAATTGTCCAAACCAAATTGAGTTTTCAACAAAGTCTCAATCACGTTTTTGGAAATATCTTTGCACTAACACAACCGGACCCTACAAGATGCTTAAATTTCAAAGCAGCTGCTTATCACGTGATTGACTATATATGACTAAATTTCAACCTCCCAATTTTGATTTGTGTATGCAAATAAAATTAGAGTTGAAATTAGATTTGGGTCATCTTTTTTGGCTTTTAACTTGTTAAAAAGCTTTCTTTGGTAAACAATTATATCAACTGTATCGCCATGATTGAAGCATTCTCTCATCTCTGTATCAAAACCTTGACACTTGCCACTACAATAGCATATTCTACTCTCTACTCTCTAGAAAGAAAAAATAATTAAAAATAAAGGATTTGATTTGATAAATCATTTCAAGATAGATAACTTTATTTTTTTTATTTTTTTGATTGAATCTTTGGATTTGGAATTTACTATTTGGTTTACTTTGAATAAGATGGGTGATGCCCACAAGTTATAATGTCTTCTATATAAAGTTTAAAATATGATTATTTCTCCACCAATGCTATTTATTCAACTTAGTAATGTCTTCTAACCATAAAAATCAAACCCCTTTTTTTAAAAAAAAAAATTAAAAAAAAAAAAAAAAAATCAGAAAACTGTTTGGATATTCAAAAAGTCCAAACTTTACACTTTATAGGGCCGTAGACCTAGAAAGAAATAAATCACAATTGGGCTACAATATATAAAACCAAGCCTTAGTCAATTATTATCTTCTTCTTCTTTTTTAAATGCCCAAAATCCAAATTTGATTGGTTTTTTTTTTTTTTTTGGTTGACTTTTTTTGATTTAAATTAATAATATATTAGGATGAGTTAGATTATGAGAGTACTAAGGAGATGCCAGCTTAACTGGGATATACCGGCATACCTACTTATTCCGATCACCAATAACTTTATAATATTACCTTGAACGAAAAGAACATCAAATTTAATAAGCTACAAATAAATTTTAATCGACACTTCGAAGTTTCGGTGAATACTGTGTATAGTTTGTCATTGAATTAAATTGACACTACACAAATTAAGATAAAAGATTAATAATAATAATAAATAAATAAATAGAGCTGCCTAGCATTAAAGTGTCTAGTAGTCTCGAAGGAGAATCTCTTGTAAAACATTGGCCAAGGAATCATTCCCATCCCATAATCTCTATCCAAAGCCTGTTTTTGTCCAAGAAAAAGCAATTCCTTTTAGTAAAGTAGAGACTAGAGAGGACGTACTTTCTCATCAAATAAAGATCATCAACTAATAATCTCTATAAACCACTTTATGTGCGTCAACATTTTCTTGGATTCGAAAATGATTTTACCTTTTCTTTGTGCAAAAAACAGCATCTCAATTCTCAATCATTGCTTCCCAGCAATTCAAAGAAATTATTGTGCATCCACTACGCTCACATCCCACATTCAAATAATCATTGCCTGCTTCTGCTTGAAAGCAACATCTCTTAAAAATTAGAAATAAGGATTCATGAATCCCTATACATTCATGAATCCCTATACCCTATTGTTCAAATTTTGGTAGATAATAACCAACAAACTTGATAGATAAATCAAAAATGGTTTTTTTTTTTTTTTTTTTGCTTCCATATACTGAAATCCAAACTCCAAAAGACATCGAGCTTTCTATTGATTATCACCAAACAACTATAAGTAAACAAAAAGTGAACAACTGTCGAAACTGAAAAAGAAACTAAGACACATGTTCTGGTGAGTTTCTAGCTGCAGCCAAATCAGCAGCACCGCCAAAGAGGCTCCAGTCATTGACTTTGAAGCTGGAAACCGCAAGTTTATAGACCTCAGTCAACGGCATAATTCCGGATTGTGCAGCAGGAACAGCTAAACCAGCACCAACTGTGTTAGCACTTTCACTCAGAGGGCTGCAATCACAGTAACATAACAGTGAGCATCAGACAAATAATCCATAATAACAGTGAGTGCCTTAAAACCCTTTTTTGGGGTTGAGCTTTTAAGTAATCCTATAGGTGCACTCACAATCTAATGCCCTAACATCGGTTTAAAATTATATATCAATCATCTGCACATGCATTCAAGTATGAAATGTTCATTCAAGAAAAATTTATCCTTTGAGTCATATGCAAGATTAGTACTCTGCTGATTGTTCCTGATACTTACTTTATTAAGATGGGCTCATAAGCAGTTACTAGTACATCTGTACCAACTTCCTTAAGGCGAAGATTTGCCAAATAGACCTGCACATATTATTAAATCATTTGACTTCATATAGCATTTTGCAACAACTAGCTGATTATGGAGGAAGCACAAAATATAACTTACCTTCACAATATTTTGTGCTTCCCTTCCTTGCCTTCCCTTAGAAATGGCCTACATATAAAAGATAAAATAAATTAGAGACATAGATCAGTAAGAGAGGACGTAGCTGAAGCGAGACAAATATAAGTAAGAGATAAAGTTGCTGAAGAGAGACAAAAAACCACAATTTTTTCTCTTTTGCACGTGTTGATAAGAATCAGAAAAAAATGAATTAAAAGAAGGAAAAATGGAGCAAGCTGCCACTAGAAACTACAGTGATCAGCCAAAAACAAAATAAAATAGACACAAGAACACAAAGAAAACCAAGAACAAATATACAGGATCCACTCCTAAGCTAACACAGGCACAGCTTCAGATTTAAGATTGATGAAAAAGAATATAAATAAAGATAGAGGAGACTGAAACTCACAAGAATGCCAACAAATAAACTTATCCCACAGTGTTTGGATATCATCTCCTGAAATGTCATTAAGCCTTCTTTCCTCTACCAGGAAAGCTCACAAGATGCTGGTTTAGGCCATTTATAACTAAAAGTAGGTAAAGAATTTATCCTAAGATGTGATGCTACAGGGCTGCAGGGGATTTTGTTTACAGTTTCTTTAAACATTACTATAGTACATTCCCTCCATGTAATTCTAATGTATAATGTCTATGACGTTCCTATCCATGGTAAAATGAAAAATGATCTGACAGACCAAACAACATAGAAAAGCCCAAAAACCCCGAAAAAAATTATGTTGCCAATGCTCATAACTGCTAAATATGGACCTATCATGGTAAACCTCGGAGTTTATTTCATACTATTCAATAACTAACCAACATACGACTATAAACTGACATATTATTCAAATACTAACCAACACTATGCCTATAACAATAATCAACTGACAGGAACAGGCTGAAAACATAAATACCTTACAAATGGTACTGAGCAGCACTGACTCCAATGTTCATGTCATGCAAACAGGCCGGACTACTCAGTGTAACAATCATAGATATGCTTAACCTCTTGTTATTATGTAACACAATAAAGTTAAATTGCCTATAAAATGTTTATCGTTATGAGATTACTAGAATTGCACATGGTGAACAAACAGTACTTACGAGGTCTACAACAGCTACTTACTATGCATAATTACAAAGTTTATAACACCAAAGTTAGTAGACATAAGCAATCAAACAGTAGCACAAGCTAATGGACACTCATAAAAAATATTCTGAAAGAGTGATTTTGTGGATTAGTACAGCAGATATTTAAAGGTAAAACCATTAATGCCAATATGAAGTTTAGCCATATGCAATACTTATGACACTTACCATCTGGCCAGCTGCAGTTGTAACGACAGCAGGGATGTTTCTATAGCGCAACCCAGGGGCCTCGACCACTCCTGACTGCTCAAGCAACTGAAATTTATAGTATGAAGGGATGTTATTGCAACTAGCTCGAATCAGCGATTAACTCATAAATTAAAGGGTACGAAAGGAGGCACTCCTCCTCACACCGCCTGCCCCCTCTCTTACACACACAATAGGAATAAGCTCACAGTAATTTTATAATAAGGCAATGACACAATGCATTGAAGACAACAACACTAATCCAAAATGTTATAAAGAATCTAAAACTTGCATTCACAATGAGACGCAAAAAAAGGCAATTTGCTTTAGATTAGCCAGTGCTTAAGAGACATGTAACAACAAATTTAGCTACATTATACTTGAATTTATTCTCTGGATGTTAATATGATGCCAAGACAGCCAATTCTAAAATTACCGTGCATCCTTCAGCATCTTGTTCGGTGGCAAGGTCTTGAAGAAACCAAGCAGCACTTCCATTATCTCCAACATCATCCTTGAAATCTAATAGCTCAAAGATCAAGCTTTCATCGCGTGCAGGGTCCACAAATACCTCCTTTAAATCCACCAAAAATAAAAATCAATATGGGCAGAAACTATCAACCATTTGTTGTTAAAACAAAAAAGAAAAAAAAAGAATAAAAAAAAAAAAAAAAAAACCAAAAAAGACCATATAGTCAAACTAACCTGATGATCGGGGACTTGTCGAATGTTGCTCACATCCTTCAAAATTCCAAATGCTAAGTCAATACAAGGCCTTAAATCATGTCTAGACATAGCAAAATTTAAATAGCCAACAAAACATGAAAAATCTTGTGAATTACCTGGAATCTATGAGGGAAAGTGGTAGCAATCGCACCACCAAACAGAGGACGCTCCGACAATGAATCTCCAGACATCTTTTAAGCACAAACTGGTAACATAGACCCAGACATCAAACTATTAATAACTAAAGCGAATATTAATCGACTCAAACTACAGTGGATTTCAACTTTCAAGGACTTGCGGTGATTAATTGCTTGTTATGATGATCAAAGAGAAATTTTGAATAGAAACTAGTGAAAAAAAAAATAACAGAAATTTTATCAAAGTGTGAGAATGCGAATACCTGGTGAACCAGAAATAAAGCGTACGGTTTTTGGCTGTGGAAGTGTCTCAAATTTTCGCGGTTTCAAGCGTGTGTTTATATAGGAGTGACCGCGTGAGGTCGGCGCGTAAATTTGACGCGATCTAGCTTGAAAATTAAGCTAAATGAGTTATGTAAGGTCTAAAATGGCCTTGATTTGAAATCCCAGAGTTCCCGTTAATGTGATTTTGTTTCTTTCACCGGAGTTGGCTTCGGTCTCTTTCACCTAAACTGTCAAAGGGGCCGGAGTTCGGCCCAACCCATTACTCTATTTGGTTGGTAATTGATCTGGGCTCAATAATTACAAAACCGAAATAGGGTTAGGCTTTAATAAATTACTGTATGAGCCAAGCCCAATCTGAATCCGAAAAGCTCAGGCCCGCACAATAACTATTAAAATACTAGTAATAGTTTCCATAGAATAAAATGTTTATTGTTATCTTTTATTATAATTATTATTATTTTAAGTATTAAACTATTATATAAATTCGGTTGTTTTTTGGAAAGGGGGACTCGAAACCAAAAATGATAACTTGTTTTGCGTGTGAAACCAAAAATGATAATGTAAATGTAACTATGTAAGTATGTAACATTGTAACCTCTTCAAAACGGCATCCAAAACCACATAAATCTCGCAACCTTGCCTCTGTACCGGTTTTTGTTTATTTCATTTTTACTTATAAATAAAAAATAAATAAATCTCATCGTCAAAATGACAAAATGGCTCCAAATAAAAATAATGTAACTTGGTGACCCATTTTCGCACTCTATTTGATTTGACTTGATTTCCATCTCGACCCGTCTCCATTTTCAATCCCTAATCCAACGAACTTGTTCGTCCGTACAGTCAATTTATTTACGGTCTCCGTTTATGTTGCCATCTTCAATCCGGATTCAAGCCTGTAAATGATCTTTCGCTAATCTACGTCTGATTAGATTATTTAACAGTTCGATTAAGGGAAAGATATATAATCTGTGGTTTTTAGATCGGAGCTCTTTTTTGGTTTGGATTTCGGATTCAAAGATGAATAATCAGAAGAAGAGGAACTTTAGAATAGAAGCGTTCAAGCAGCGGGTTGTGGTGGATCCGAAATACGCCGATAAGACTTGGAAGATTCTGGAGCATGCGATTCATGAGATTTACAACCACAACGCTAGTGGACTCAGTTTTGAAGAGCTTTATAGGTAGTTTTCCTTTTCTTTTAAGCTCAAATATCAGATTAACTTGACTTTAATATAATAAGTCTGTTATTTTATTGCGTTTTGTATTTTTTTATGCTGTGTTTCAATTTCTCGATTTTTTATTTTTATTTTTATTTTTTCTGCTGTTTATATTGGTTGTGTATGATTTAGATTTGCATGGCGGATTAATTAACTTTAGTATCATAGAACTCAATGAGTTTCGGGTTACATGCGTTAGGCACAGTACTGGAAAAACAGAGCTATGAATCGTTTGCAGTTGATGAGTTGTAAGATGTGGTGTTATTGAATTTGATGATGTGGTGGAAATTCGATTGACCGTGTGAACTAAAATTGTATGTGGAAATGCAGTAATTTCTTTGATTGAGCTGACCAAGAAACTCGCATGTGATTGGGTTGGTTGCC
This sequence comes from Acer campestre, assembly GCA_954870605.1. NCBI lineage: Eukaryota > Viridiplantae > Streptophyta > Magnoliopsida > Sapindales > Sapindaceae > Acer > Acer campestre. Next base: position 27,581,931 of record OX940806.1, on the reverse strand, counting down.
ATCATCTTGGCGATAAAGGAATTGTTGCTACATGTTGCCATCACCCAAGCCAAAACACTCTTAAATGTAAACTGAAACCCTACCAAACCCATGTGAGTAGGATTTGAAACTAAAACCTCGTACACAACGGTAAGAGATCTCAAGAAACCTATTTTGTTTATATTGTTTAAAATGAATTGTATGTGTTGAACTGTTGATTGGACGCTCTATTATGATCATATCTGCGGTTACTTGCAAAGGGAATGGATGATGTTATAGGAATTAGATTTGGATATACTGGACCCCATTGTATCTGTTACTTCTGTTATGCTTATTATTATTTATGTATATGCATGAGAAGAGCACTAAAACTAATAAAAAAGGAAGATTACAATTAGTTCACAAAATTTTTATATGATTATCCACTTTTTAATTTAATTTTCAGGGTTTATGTTTTCCTCACAATCGTTTTTTTTTTCCTCAGGATATCTGTATTTTGAGCAACTTTCTTTACTTTGAGAATTGTTCTTTCCTATTCTCTTATGTTTTTTGCATTAGCAAAGTGAAGCCAAAATTAAGCTTTTGTTGATTTCTGTATTTTGTTTTAATCCATTATGATTTTGTGTAAATGTGTAATTTATGTCTATTTGCCATTACCTTTTGTTTCGATGAAATTCATGATAGTTGCATATGTGAGGAAACAGATTAAAAGCGGCTTTTTGTCGTGACCTGCCAATTGTATACAACATCTGCTCATTCTGGAACATTTCACAATTCTCATGTTATTTTATTTCATTCTGAAGCATTTTTTCTGTTTGTTAGTTTGATTTTCTTTTTTTTTTTTTTTTTTTCTTCAGTCATTTGCTCATATTAATCATTTATTCATTTAATTGTGTAATTTACATGCTCTAAGGATTTTTTCCAAAGTGATTATGCATTTGTTTATCATTTATTTATATTTCTAGGGGTGGTTGGTTGGGTTAGAAAGCATATTTCTAGAGGTGATTATGCCACCCAAGGCCCTTTATATTATAATCTACCTTTCCTTGATCTTTGTTGTTTGGTTATAAACATTTTACCTTTAGTTTTTCCTCTTATTCCACTTTTTATTAAATCCAGCTTTTATGCATATTTTTTTGTATGTAGCATGCTAGAAGCAGTTGGGTACCTTATGTTTTAGAGTCAATCTAATCTAATTTGATGACATTCTAGGATCATGCTCAATAATCATGTATGAATGGCAATTAAGGGTTGGTTTACTAATCGGGAAAAAAAATCGAAGGGAATCAAGCTTTATTGGAAAGGGAAGGGAACTTAATTCCTTGGGTGGGAGGGGGGAGGTGAGTTCCCTTTCCAGCAGACTTACTTCGTGATTTGTGTGTGGGGTCCACAGTTTTTAATAAACACCGTGTTAACAAATTATGAATTAAATTCTCTTTGCTTCATTTGGATTTCTGATTAGTAAACACGCTCGTACTTTTCTCTCTTTTTTCCTTCCTATGTCCCACAGTTCCACTCCTCCCCTGATCCACCATCTAGGCAACCCTACAACTCACCCGACTAAACAATAAATGTATGTTTATTATATACAGAAATAGTTCAAGAATAGTTGTTCTTACTGTTGTTTTGACTTGAATTCAGGAATGCCTACAATATGGTGCTGCACAAATTTGGTGACAAGCTATATGGCGAACTTGTTACGACTATGACTTCACATCTCAAAGAAATATCAAAATCTATTGAGGCGGCTCAGGGAGGTTTGTTCTTGGAAGAGCTGAACAGGAAATGGAATGATCATAATAAAGCATTGCAAATGATACGAGACATATTGATGTATATGGACAGGACTTATATTCCAAGTACCCATAAAACACCTGTTCATGAGCTTGGGCTGAACCTGTGGAAAGATTACATTATACACTCCAGCAACATTCAATCAAGGCTTCTAAATACACTTCTTGAACTAGTACACAAAGAAAGGACAGGTGAAGTAATAAACAGGGGGTTGATGAGGAATATAATTAAGATGTTAATGGATTTAGGTTCTTCTGTTTATCAAGAAGATTTTGAAAAGCCATTTCTTGAAGTTTCAGCTGAGTTTTACAAGGGCGAGTCTCAGAAGTTCATTGAATGCTGTGATTGTGGGGAATACCTTAAAAAGGCTGAGAGACGTCTAAATGAAGAAATGGAGAGAGTGACCCACTATTTGGATGCCAAGAGTGAAACCAAGATAACAAATGTGGTGGAGAAGGAGATGATTGCAAATCACATGCTAAGACTAGTCCACATGGAGAATTCAGGCTTGGTAAATATGCTTCTTGATGATAGATATGAAGACCTGGGAAGAATGTACAACCTGTTCCGTAGGGTTCCGAATGGTCTCTCATCGATAAGAGAAGTGATGACTTCTCACCTCAGGGAGACCGGTAAGCAGTTGGTCACTGATCCGGAAAGATTGAAGGATCCTGTTGAATTTGTCCAGCGGCTGTTGGATGAGAAAGATAAATATGATAATATTATTAGCTCTGCATTTAACAATGACAAGACATTCCAAAATGCTTTGAACTCCTCTTTTGAATATTTCATTAATTTGAATCCTCGTTCGCCTGAGTTCATTTCATTGTTTGTGGATGACAAACTCCGCAAGGGTCTGAAGGGGGTTAGTGAGGAGGATGTAGAGACTATTCTTGACAAAGTAATGATGCTGTTCCGCTACTTGCAAGAGAAAGACGTATTTGAAAAGTACTACAAACAGCACTTAGCTAAGCGGCTTTTGTCAGGCAAAACCGTCTCTGATGATGCAGAGAGAAGTCTGATAGTCAAGCTTAAGACAGAGTGTGGGTACCAATTTACTTCGAAGTTAGAAGGCATGTTTACTGACATGAAGACCTCCCAGGATACGATCCAAGATTTCTATGCTCACCACCCTGAGCTAGGGGATAGCCGTACACTGGTTGTGCAGGTTTTGACAACAGGATCTTGGCCTACTCAACCCGGTGTTACTTGTAACCTACCAGCTGAAATGTCAGCACTTTGTGAGAGATTTAGGTCACATTACCTTGGAACCCATACTGGTAGGAGATTGTCCTGGCAAACTAACATGGGTACAGCAGATATAAAAGCGATTTTTGGAAAGGGTCAGAAGCATGAGTTGAATGTCTCTACATACCAAATGTGTGTTCTAATGCTGTTTAACAATGCTGACCGGATTACCTACAAGGAGATTGAGCAGGCGTCAGGGATTCCTGCTTCAGACTTGAAGAGGTGCTTGCAATCTTTGGCCTGTGTGAAGGGGAAGAATGTTCTTCGAAAAGAGCCTATGAGTAAAGACATTGGTGAGGATGATGCATTTGTTGTCAATGATAAGTTCACAAGCAAATTTTATAAGGTAAAGATAGGAACTGTGGTTGCACAAAAGGAATCAGAACCTGAAAAGCAGGAAACCCGGCAGAGAGTGGAGGAGGACAGGAAGCCCCAGATTGAAGCCGCAATAGTCAGGATCATGAAATCAAGAAGGGTACTTGATCATAACAACATAATCACTGAGGTCACAAAGCAATTACAATCACGGTTCCTGGCAAACCCCACAGAGATTAAGAAACGGATCGAGTCCCTAATCGAACGTGATTTCTTGGAGAGGGATAATGTGGACAGAAAGTTGTACAGATATCTTGCCTGAAATATGGCTTGACACAGATGACTCATTTTGTGGGAAGTCTAGCATTGACAATCAGAATTGTCCCATTGTTGGTAAGATGAAAATTGTTTACGGTTTCTGCAAGCTTGGCTTGGTTTTAATGAATATCCAAAATTTTCCTTTTGGTTGCATTGTTTTATCTATTTTTATTTACTTGCATAAAATCTGAATCAACATCCAATATATATGCAATCGTCTCTTTTATATATCATTAAGTCACTATAATACATGTGGTATCTATTATCTAAAATGAAAGAAGATTCCGATTTCTTCTGGAAAGGTAATATTTTCTCGCAGAGTGGTACATGTTTATACTTATGGAGTATTCTAATCTTTGATGAATTGTTTGAAAGGCAGTGGCTTGGTACGAAGAAATGGTTCCATATTCTGTCTTTATTGTTGTCATTATGCTGTTTTTTTTTGGGCCTTGCTTGATTGTATATTTCACAATTATTGACACTAGAGCTGATCTAGAATGTTAGTCATTTTTATTATACTTTTAAGAGTACGATTATGTGTGCTATATTTCAAATATTACATATTTTGATTTTGTTTTCCAGCTTAAGTGCCTTTTTTTGTTGCCTCGTCTTGCTTTGATCTTGTGTTTGCAATCGAGTTACTTGATTGGTGTTTCACTTTTTGTTATACATTTCCAACATTTAATGTTGTGTTTTCTGATGTATTAGAAAGGATATGGTAATATTATAGACTTGGATAGCTGGTAATGGTTGTTCTTGTATATTGTTAAACTTTGATAGATGCGTGTTCATATATGTTGGGAATCAGTCGAAGCAACATTACTATTTTGGAGCTGGATTGCTTATGTGACCAAAGCAATGGCAGGGATAGCTGGTCAATAGTGCTTAGAAATCGTAAGCCCATAATGATGGAAGTCTAATACTGAGTTGTACATAATAAGTAGACAGGGTGACACTGGGATAGTTATTTGCGATCAAGATGTTTTATTGCAGCTTCCGCGTTCGCCTTAAAGATCGAGTCTATAGTCTCTTGGGTTCGCCAAAGATATTTGTACCCCAATCTTTTTAGCAGAAGGCTGTCATTGTGGATGATATAAATGATAGTGATGATTTACCATGAGAGATGGATTCATTTCTAATGGATGTTCTCCATGTGAAGTCTGCTCATACGGTTACTTTCGATATTTGCTAACTTTGGGTTTCTTGTTGGCAAACCTCTAGTAAAGATTGCTTGCCAAATTGTAATATGCTTTTATTTATGTACAAGCAGCTGATCGCTAGTTTCTTCTGCTCGTTTACGCAACCTTAAATTATAATATTGAATTTAATAATATTGTTAGGTTTTTATTTTAAAGGGAAAAAATAAACCTAATGATAAACATATGTTTTCTAAATTTATATTATCTTTTAAATCCTTTCAAATACTTCTATAAAATGCGTTCATATAAAAACTATAAGATTGTGTAGATGGATTAGATTGTTTACTAATTTTGTTAGAATTTGATTGAAATGATTGGATAAGGTGAAAGTTTTCAAAAAAAATACTTAGTCTCGGATTAATAGATATAGATTGAAATGATTGGATTGTATAAAAATTTCTCAAAAAAAGAAGATGGGATTGTATAAAATTTGGGTGTGGATATTGACAGTCATAAATATGATAAGCACACCTATATTTATAGGTACACGAATATCTAAAATTTAAAATTAAAACATTACTATAAACACCTATATTAATACCAATAGTATCCTTATTTAAATGACTGGTTTTATTTCAATACAATTTATTTATAAATCCTTTTAAGTTATTAACACACCCAATTGATTGTTATAGTCGAATGTTGTATGCCTGTGTATATAAACATATTGTGTTAATATGAAATTTTGAAAGAAATTGATTTAAAAGATTTAAAATATCATAACAATATGGACAAAAAAAAAAAAAAAAAGGTGGGAGAGTAAGTTATATACTAATGATGTCTCCATCATGGAAGTTCTTGGTGGAAACTCATTTGTTGTGGTCAACATTGCTAATAGTAGTCCACCCAGCAAAGTCACCGACCTTGTGAACAACACCGTTGGATACTTTATAAAGAGCTGTCATTAGCAAGAAAGCTAACAGTTTCTTCGCTAAAGCCATTGCTAATCAATCAAAAACGAGAAGAAGAAAAAATTGGTGAATTAAGTAATTAAACAAGAAATTAGGCGGTGAATTTGTGGGAAAATACAGAAAGCCTGTTAGGGTTTAGTTTTTAGTTTTTAATTTTTTTTTTAATAAAGTGATATAGTTGAAGATATGAGTATAATTAATAGGTGTACATAGTATTTAGTTTATTTTTAGTGAAAATTACCAAAACTAACCACATATATTATGAGAAATTTGTTTTTAATCACGAACGAAATTTTAATTGTTTATAACCATTTTTTTGAGAAATTACAGGAAATCCCTCATATAAAAAGGGTCCCCAAACTCTCTCTCTCTCTCTCTCTCTCTCTCTCTCTCTCTCTCTCTCTCTCTCTCTCTTTTTTCTCCTCTCCATCCCGCCGCCCATTGTCGGAGTCTTCTCCCATAGTCGGAGTCGTCACCAAACTGTCTGGGCTACGCCGGACGTCATCGTGCGACCTTTATGAACCAGCGGTGCCATGGGTCGTCAAGCACAGCGCTACTGGGCTGGTTCGTGCGATGACCAGGCGACGTCTAGCGGCTGCGACGACCGACGTCCGGCGATGGGGGTCTGCAATTGGTTCGATTGGTTTAAAAAACCCTAATCCTAATTTCAATTGAGGAAGAAGAAGAAGAAGAAGAAGAAGAAGGGGATAAAAAAACCTAATTATAATTTCAATTTAGTCTAGATTTCAAGTTTGAATATTTCCATTTAGGCATGATTTCAAGTTTGAATATTTCCATTTAGGCATGATTTCAAGTTTGCTTCGGGTTTAAAAAACACTATTTTCAGGGGTAATCTAGTAATTGATGGATATATACTGAAATTTTTTTAAAAAAGTGATTATTAACAATTAAAATTTCAAAAGTAGTTACTAACAAAAGTTTAATGTTTCAAGTTGTTAGTTTTGGTTTTCTTTTTTCTTTTTAATTAAAATAATTTGTTCTTATTGGTAAATTCTTATTAAGATATTTTTGTAATTAAAATTTCTATTAAAATATGGGTGTGTTCATCATATTTATGGGTGTCAATATCAATACCTATAAAATTTATCTTGTTTTTTGTATTTTGTATTTTTTTTGTTCTTTAATTTTTTTTTATAAAAATGAAAAAACTAAATGTTTTCAAAAGAAAAAAAAAAAAGAAACTAAATTATATATTTTTTTGGTTTACACCATCCTGTTTCCGGGTGGGGCAAATCTACCATACGGTGCAATCAGCCCAGACCACACCCCGACTAATCCGGACTCGCACCGGGTCGGCCCACTAAGGGGTAAAGTGCTCCCAATATGTGTAGCTCCGTTCACAAGGGGAGTTGAACCCACGACCTTGCTTAAGGGATAAGAGCGCCGAACCACTCACACTAATACATGATTGGTAAAATTATATATTTTCACAAATGGGAGAGTGTATTTTTGCTTTAATACTAGTGTCTAACCGGTGCGATGCACGGGTTTTGTTAAAAAATATTTAAAATTTACCTTTACTTATCTTTCAAATGTATCTTTTCAATTATTTTTTCTTAATTTCTCATTTCATAATATAATTTAACTATTTAGATTGCTCTTTAGTTCAATTTGGGATCACACTTTAAGATTGGAGCCTAGTTTGATGTGGAGGTTAACAATGTTGCAGTTCCACTTGCTTCACTTGCAATGAAGCAAGTGAAGGCCAAGATTATGAGTAACACATTTTTCATAGTCATGATTAAATGTAATATCTCAATGTGTTGTTTATGTTTGCGTGAGAAGATAGCTCTTGGTGGCTATTTATAGAAATGTCGAGCGAAAAAGGAGAGGACATGATCAGTCACATGACTGGTAATGATGTGATTAATTGGTGTATAGGAGAATTTGAATGTTGTTTGAGTTATTCTAGATGTTTAATTAATGGGAAGATTAATGATATTTAAATTTGAATGGCTTTTGAGCTAGAAGTAAAATGAATTATTTTAATGGTTTTTGAGCTACAATTAAAATGAATTGCGTTATAAATAGATAGAGGGAATTAGATTAAATTGGATTTAATTAAATGGCTATGGGCACAATTACATTTACAAATACATCACTATAACTCACTCATTTACGTTGTATTAGATTTTCATAATTTAAATGAATTAATTATATTGATGCCCAAATCTGAACAAAGTAGCATTACTCTTACGTTTATATCGATGATAAGCTAGCAATCGTGATTAATAAATAGATATTAATCTACTTATTAATATGACTTTATCCGGTTGTAAACTCTTAGGTACTCAAGATATTTTACCACTCTTTAAAATTCATAATCGTAATCCATAAGAGTGGCATTGGATACAAATTAAACTCAAATTCCCTATATAATTAATATAGATTAGTAGACTTTTCAAACTCAAACAAAATTATTATTATTATTATTATTATTTAAATCTTTGAATTTTGTAGACTTAGTATTAAAATCTAAAGTTTATAACTGACTAAGTAACATTGCTATTTACAACAATTTATACAAAATTATATAAAAGATAATTAAATTGAGATAATTGAATATGAAAGGTTTTTTTTTTCTTTTGAATAAATTGAACATGAAAGGTTAACTTGGGATTTTATTATTTATAACTAATTATGTTGTTGACACTTGATTTTCTTCTACTAATTAATAAGAATTAAATAAAATAATTAATAGTACATAAAAATCAAGAGTCATTCCCATAATTAATGAGATAATGAATACAAATCAAGAGACAATTCCATCACTTACTAATAATACTTATTAAAAAAAACTAATTAATAAGAATTCAAGGCTTGTCTTTTAAACCTACCAAATATTATAATATATATAACTAAATAAAAATAATTAATAATTACAAATCAATTATAGAATTAGTTAATAGTATTTATTCATTATCCCATTAATTGCCTTTTGATTATCCAGATCCATATCCCACCAACATACAACTAACTCAATGGATCAAATAAACATAAAACAATTATATTGACTCATCATTTCCAATAAACTCAAAAGCCATATTAAAAAAAAAAAAAAAAAAAAAACGCTTTAATTGTGAAGATAAGGAATTTAAAGTGTATCATGGTAGCATCCAAGTATGTTGTCTTCCTCGATACACAAACCATAATCAAACTTTCTGATGAACCTTAATCATAATTTGACAATTGTTTCCTATAAAACCATAATCATTAAAAAAAAAAAAAATCACAATTCGGCAATTATAACAATAATAAAAAATCGAAACTAAAAATATAAAAATCATATAATATTTGAAAGAGTGGACTTACTGGAGACAATGTGAAGAAAGAAGAATTTTTTTCTTTTTATTGGCAGCTAATTTGTTGTCTCTGTCCATAAATCGAATAAAAAAATTCAGATTTAGTAGCAATTTATATCTTTATAAAGGGAGCAATTCAACAGCTTTATGCGCGAATATTTTATTTTATATGCAATCGTTTACATTAGAAGAACCCGATTTCATGCCCTTAAAACCTCAAAATTTCAAATGAACATTTTTATCTTCATATCATGAAACAACAATTAAAGATCAAATACAATTCTTATTCACTCAATGACATTCGAAAGCAACAAATTTAGAAAGTAAAAGAAATAAAAAAAGAAAAGAAGAAGAAGTTGAAATCACCTGGTCTCAGCTTCAAGAAAATAAAAAATTAATGTACCACAAAACTTCACATGAAAATTAATGTACCAGAAGCAACAAAAATTTAGGAAAAAACTTAATAAAAGAAACAACACACAAAATTACTTGGATTGTCATCGCTTTCTTGTTTGTGTTCAACTGGCTTCCTACAAAAATTTAAAAACAAATTTGCTATGATAGTACAATTTTTCAAATTTAATAAATAAACCATTAGAATTATTTAAATTTCTCAAGAACCAAAAATAAAATAAAATTGAGTATTTAATTAACCTTTGCCGGCTCTTTGATTCTCCAACTTCTTTTCAGTACATGCCATCATGCCATCATAGACTTTTGTGTTTAATTACATTGTAAAGCTATATATATAGAGAGAGAGAGAGAAATAAAATTTGATAAGACTTCGGTTTATAGAAGATGAATGGTTTGCAATTAGTCATCATAAAAAATAATAATTAACAATTATGATATGTTTATCATGAGTACATGAATATAATCAGTTACCTAAAACTGATGGGAATTATAATGAGATGAAAGATCAATGCATTACATAAGTAACAATTCATAATTATGAGATGAATGATTAATGCATTTATGGATATTATAATTGAATATTATATTTATCTTTTAAAAAATTATGATAATAAATTAATAGAATAATTGAAATGAATTAACCATATTTAATATCAAACTTCTCTCACGGCGACATGTGGCACTTTAAAACTCTCTTATTATATATATATATATATATATATGATTATGTAGAATAAAGGATGCTTGCTAAAATTTAAAGAAATCATTAATCATATAAGAATCTTTTTTCTTTTTTCTTTTTTAGATTTCAAAAAATAAAAAGAATATTTTGTGTTTATAATTTTTTTTTTTTTTTTTTTTTTTTTGGTTTTGTTTTGTTTTGTTTTTGTTTTTTGTTTTTGTTAAATACTAGCTAGGGGTGTACAAGATCCAATCCAATCCAATACGATCCATTGGATCAGATACAGGGAGGTGATTAGATCGGATTGGATCCTAAATTCTAAAATCTATTGGATTTCCGTTTAGAAATCAGCCAAATCCGCCAATCTGTCTAAAATATTAGTCATTATTTTTATAGAATTTGGATCCTCTGCTGATCTGATCTTTTTATTGATCTCACCTAATCTCATAACACATGCAATAGATGGATGGTTAAGATGTGCTTAGTTTTCACAACCACTTTATCAACAACCAATCATATGATTTAAAAAGGTAAGGAAAAAGATCAAATCAGTAGAGGATGTAAGGGCCCGTCCTGCAAGCCGTTTTTTGTTTCATTTTTGAATTCCGAATACGCGTCTGGTAGCATTTACTGGATTCCGTATTTTGAAAACAAAAACTGGAAAAACGCGTCCGGTAGGATAACTGAAAACTTTCGAAAATTGAAATATCAATTTTTACATTTTGTTTAATATTATAAAAATTATAAACAAATTGATTAAATAATTAATTTAAAAAATTGAAATGTAATTTTTAAATTAAACAAAAGTTATCAGATGAAGAAGAAGAGGAAAAAGAAGAAGACCAGATCGGCGACTCAGTAGAGTAGATCGGCGGCGACGAGTGGCGATCGGCGGTGAGAGGCAACGTAGAGCCGATCGGCGGCGAGCAGAGGAGGAGGAAGAGGAAGAAGAAGAAGAAGAAGAAGAAGAAGAAGAAGAAACAGCGGCGATCGGTGCAGCAAGAGGAGGAGGAGGAGGAAAGAGGAAGGAGGAGGAAAGAGGAAGAAGGAGAAGAGGAAGAAGAAGACCTGCGATGTCAGGTGGAAGAAAGAAGAAAAAAAAAATATTAATGATAGGGACCCACTTATTTAATGATATGGACCCACCTCATTTGAAAAACAAAACCAAATTCAAGAAAAACAACTTTTTTTTGTTTTTCAAAATTTCCACTTTTAACACTGCTTTTGTTTTTCATTTTGTTTTTGTATTTCGAAAATAAAATGAAAAACGGTTTACAGGACGCGTATTCGAAATCGTTTTTGGAAAACAAAAACGAAAACAGGCTGAAAACACGCTGCAGGACAGCCCCTAAATCTATTTTTATATTGGGTAATTTATTTTATCCACAACTTTTTTGATTCCTGAATATTTGTAACGACTCAACCCAAATATAATTTCTAATGATGCTATTTGAGGTTTTTTCTCTCAATTTCTTTACAGCCAACAATCCACCATTTTCTTTTCTTCTATTCTTCTTCATCAAGTTTATATTTGGAGCTAATGTTTAATGCTTATAAACTTTTTAAATTATATAAAGTTTACAAGTTATGTTATGTATTTTTTTAATGTTAATTTTATTTGAATTAATTAGTAATGTTTGAATAATTTATTTGATTTTATTTATTTCAGATTATAACGTTTATATATTAAGAACGATTTTATATTAATTAGATCAATCGAATCATATCGGATTAAATAGTAATAGGATTGGATCGGATTGTAATTTCTTCATCCATTGAATCCGATCCACCGTACACCCTAGTACTAGCATTTAAATTTTAGTCTTTCTACGTTGTTTGTGACCTCGAGTACTTTTCTCTCCCTTTTTTTTTTTTTTTTTTTTAAGTTTTTGATTGAAATATTACTTCTCTCCCGCAACTGTTATTGTAAAAATGTTTTGTTTTTTTTAACAGACATGAAAAAAAAGAAATGAAAAAAAAAAGGACCGCTTTTGGAGTAAAACCAAAACGATAATGAAGCTTGATCAAAACGGCATCCAAAACCACAACAGAGAAGCAAATTCTTGTCTCTGCTACTCGTTATGTTTATTAAAAGCTCATCATTGAAAACCCCTCAAAGTAAATATCATTTTGGACCCAATTTCTTCACTCCATTTGATATCTCCATTAATCTCCATCTTTGTCTATTTTCAAACCCTAACCCACCCGCTCCTCATAATTTTCAATCAAGGTTTATTTTCCAGCGATCTTTTGGTCCAATTCCTTATCGATACAGTTGGGACAAATAATTATTTGGATCAGAGTGTTTTTAGTGTGAATCCGATGAGTAATAATAATCAGAAGAAGAGGAATTTTCAAATAGAGGCGTTCAGGCACAGGGTCGTGGTCGATCCCAAATACGCCGAAAAGACTTGGAAGATTCTGGAGCATGCGATTCATGAAATTTACAACCACAATGCTAGTGGTCTCAGTTTTGAAGAGCTTTATAGGTCCTTTTTTTGAGCTGGTCTTACTCTCTTTTTTCTATGTTGTTGTTTAATTGTTTCCGTGATTATTTTTTTTTTGGAGTTTTGATTGTATTTTTCTTGTTTGGATTTATGGGTGTGCTTTATATAGGTTATTTCTGATTTGGGCTTACAATTTTTAGTTAGGAGACGGACTTTTAAGGAGATGCTCGTGTTGAAATCGTTTTAACCTAGTGAGTTTCGTGTTACATGAGTTAGGATATATTCACATCATACTAAAAATTTTCGGCGGTGAAAAATTTGGAGTGAGGAATTGTCTCATGCGTTGTGGAATGATTTGCAGATGATTGAGTTTTAAGATGGTAGTATTTAGAATTCGATGCTTTGGTGCAAATGATTGGTGTAAACTACGACCTTATGTGGGTGCTAAATGTGCTGCAAACCTATTTGATTGGCTTATTGGCTTTCATGATAGCTATGATTGTTGCTCTCGTTTTTTTTTTTTCGTTTGTGTTGCTTTAAATTTACCATATCATCAATGGGACTTTTTGTAAGGATCTTTATCTCTGATGAAGTGTTGGATTGCATAGCATATTCAATTCTACAATAGTATATTATCACACTCATATTGCCGGTATTACTGTTGGAACTTGTCTAGTTATCTATATAAGTAGGTGCATCCTATAGCAGTATAAGGGTTGGTGGTCTTTATGGTGATTTACATCGGCATGCTAAGTTTCTTTGTTACTTGTTAATTATTATTATTATTTTAAAAAGGAAATAGTTGCAAAGTACTTATCTGATAACGTGGTGAACGTTGGGTGAGATCTTTTTCTGGTTGCTTACTTATTTCTGTTATGATAACTCATATCATGGATTTGAAATGATTCTGTGTCAATATCAGCTTACGACATTGGTGTGTCATAAGCAAAAGGCAATGGAAGGACTGCAAAAATTCACTATCATTTCCTTTAACCGAACAATTCGTATAAATTATAAAACAACAACATCATAAGTACCCATGTTGTGGGTGAGGAGACATTGCCATGTTCTTCTAACTTGTATTGGCCAGTTGATTTGTTTGGTTGGTTCTCTGGTCTGATGAACTGTTAATGTGTTGGAGCATTATTGTTGTGCTTTTTTAGGAAGCATGTTAAAGTCATTCCATTCATCTCTAGTTGGCTGATACAAATTATTGCTAAATGCTTGAAGTACTAATGATGAGATAACATATTTCAAAGAAGATATTTTATTCATTGTATGGCAGTTATAGGTTTTAAGGATGGTGTGTCATTTGTAGCATGTCCCCTTGCGTGATTGTAGCGTGGCCCCTTGCATACTAGGTCACTGTTTCTAGTCCGTGCCTGTGAAATGGCAGCCAACACAGTTGTAGCACAGGCTTTATTTTCAAACCATGATGGGCTTGTACTATGACAACCTTAATGTGATAGAGGGTTCATGCCATGATTTAGGATCTCAGTATCATGTTTGCTCAATCGCCAAAGGGAACAGATGTGTTATTTTATAGAGACTAGGAAATACTATGCAACATTATATCTGTTTTTTCTGTTATTAGCTTTTTTAATCTACCTGGGAGGAGTATTAGAAAAAAAAAAACCAGGAAGATTTCTAACATAATTCACTAAATTCTGATACAGAGTAATTTTGTATGATTTTTGTTTTTTATTCTTTTTCAAAGATATATGTTTACCTCCTTGTCCGAATGAGTAACTGAAGAGTTTATTATACATATGTCTAGATGACCAGACAGTTGTCTTTAGTTTCAAAATCTTCCTTTCCTATTTCCTTTTTTTTTTTTTTTTTTTTTTTTTTTAAGTAATGAAGATAGGTTTAAGTCTTTGTGAACCTGTGTAATTTTGTTGATCCTTTCTGATTTCATATATATTCACATACGCCAGCCATTAAATTCTTGTTCTGATGAAAGTTATGATGGTTGTATATGTGGGGAAAAAAGAAAATTTAAAAATACCTTTATGTTGTAACCTCCATAATACATATCAAGCGACTGCTGTTACCTGTCAGGATTTAGATAACAATATATGCTGGCATTTTTTTTGAAAGAAAAAAAAATACACTAAAAAATGCTGCCATGTTTGGAGTTAATCAAAGGCTTTTGTTTTTAAACACTTCATATGCCTTGTTTCCCTCTAATGCTTGTTTCCAATTTTTTTATTTCGGAGTGATTTTTCTAATTTTAGGCCTTTGTTCTTACTGATTGTGAGAGGTTGTGTTTCCACAGGTGTTTGTGTACTTTGCTTTCTTTGTTTATTTGTTCTGGGGCAGACATGTTTAAAAACAGAAAACACATTATAGAGTTGCATCTGTTATTTAGAAAGCCCTTATTATTATCATTTACCTTATTCTGCGTCTCATTAGATTATGTAAACCTTTACCATTTCTTTATGTTCTAATCTTTTACCAAATTCAATTTTTATGCAGATATACTATATCTATATGAGGCATGATAGAAGCATTTGAGTACCTCATGTTTAAGTATCAACCTATTGAAAGCTTTTCTTTGCTTATCATGTTAAATTTGTTGAAATATTAGGATTAAGCTCAGTTATTATATGCATTAATGGCATTCTAGTTCTCCCCTTCCAAATCTATCAAAGGTGAATCTGTACACACAAAATTCAAGAATTCTTGTTTCTGATGTTGTTATTTGACATGGATTCAGGAATGCCTACAATATGGTCCTGTACAAATTTGGTGAGAAGCTGTACCTAGGGCTTATGGAAACTATGACTCGTCATCTCGTAGAAATATCAAAATCTATTGAGGCTGCCCAGGGAGGTTTGTTTCTGGAAGAGTTGAACAGGAAATGGAATGATCATAATAAAGCATTGCAAATGATACGAGACATATTGATGTACATGGACAGGACTTATATTCCAAGTACCCATAAAACCCCTGTTCATGAGCTTGGACTGAACTTGTGGAGAGATAACATTATACACTCCGAAAAGATTCAGACAAGGCTTTTAAATACACTCCTCGAACTAGTATACAGAGAACGGACTGGTGAAGTCATAAACAGGGGACTTATGAGGAATATAATCAAGATGCTAATGGATTTAGGCTCATCTGTGTATGAAGAAGATTTTGAAAAGCCATTTCTTGCAATTTCTGCTGAGTTCTACAAGGGTGAGGCTCAGAAGTTTATCGAATGCTGTGATTGTGGAGAATATCTTAAGAAAGCGGAGAGGCGTCTAAATGAAGAAATGGAGAGAGTGACTCACTATTTGGATGCCAAGAGTGAAACCAAGATAACAAATGTGGTGGAGAAAGAGATGATTGCAAATCATATGCAAAGACTAGTCAACATGGAGAATTCAGGCTTGGTAAATATGCTTCTTGATGATAGATATGAAGATTTGGGAAGAATGTACAACCTGTTCCGTAGGGTTTCGAATGGTCTCTCATCGATAAGAGAAGTGATGACTTCTCACCTCAGGGAGACTGGTAAGCAGTTAGTCACTGATCCGGAAAAATTGAAGGATCCTGTTGATTTTGTCCAGCGGCTGTTGGATGAGAAAGATAAATATGATAATATTATTAGCTCTGCATTTAATAATGACAAGACATTCCAAAATGCTTTGAATTCCTCTTTTGAATATTTCATTAATCTGAATCCACGCTCTCCTGAGTTCATTTCATTGTTTGTGGATGACAAACTCCGCAAAGGTCTGAAGGGGGTTAGTGAGGAGGATATTGAGTCTATTCTTGACAAAGTAATGATGTTGTTCCGCTACTTGCAAGAGAAAGATGTGTTTGAAAAGTACTACAAACAGCACTTAGCTAAGCGGCTTTTGTCAGGCAAAACCGTCTCTGATGATGCAGAGAGAAGTCTGATAGTCAAGCTTAAGACAGAGTGTGGGTACCAATTTACTTCGAAGTTAGAAGGCATGTTTACTGACATGAAGACCTCCCAGGATACGATGCAAGATTTCTATGCTCACCACCCTGAGCTAGGGGATAGCCGTACACTGGTTGTTCAGGTTTTGACGACAGGATCTTGGCCTACTCAACCTGGTGTTACTTGCAACCTACCAGCTGAAATGTCAGCACTGTGCGAGAAATTTAGGTCGCATTACCTTGGAACCCATACCGGTAGGCGATTGTCCTGGCAAACTAACATGGGTACAGCAGATATAAAAACGGTTTTTGGGAAGGGTCAGAAGCATGAGTTGAATGTCTCTACCTACCAAATGTGTGTTCTAATGCTGTTTAATAATGCCGATCGGCTTACCTACAAGGAGATTGAGCAGGCAACAGGGATTCCTGCTCCAGACTTGAAGAGGTGCTTGCAATCTTTGGCCTGTGTGAAGGGGAAGAATGTTCTTCGAAAAGAGCCTATGAGTAAAGACATTGGTGAGGATGATGCATTTTTTGTCAATGATAAGTTCTCTAGCAAATTCTATAAGGTAAAGATAGGAACTGTGGTTGCACAAAAGGAATCAGAACCTGAAAAGCAGGAAACCCGGCAGAGAGTGGAGGAAGACAGGAAGCCCCAAATTGAAGCTGCAATAGTGAGAATTATGAAATCGAGGAGGGTACTTGATCATAACAACATAATCACCGAGGTCACGAAGCAATTGCAATCACGGTTTCTGGCAAACCCCACAGAGATTAAGAAACGGATTGAGTCCCTAATTGAACGAGATTTCTTGGAGAGGGATAATGTAGACAGAAAATTGTATCGGTATCTAGCCTAAGAATGGCATGAGCAGATTACTTTTTTATCTTGGAAAGTCTAGCATTGACGATTCCAAATGTACCTTGGTAAGTTTAAAATCTGTTGAACAAATTCTGTTACCTTTGCTTGGTTTTAATGAATATCCATTTATTTTTCTGCTTTTTCCTAGTTGTTCGTTGTCTTAGCCATTCTTAGTTAATTGCACAGGGATTGAATCTCCCACATGCAATCGTTTCTTTAAAAGTAATTACCAGAATTAGAATATCAAAATAAAGTTCCAACTACATTTGTATTGAATCTTCTGTTAAAGTTCCAACTATATTGAAGATGATAATCCTTCCTCTATCTTCTTCCCAATTGTTGAATGAGGTCGTGTCAATGTAGAGTGATTATCTTTATATTTTACTATTAGCAGAATAAAAATGTGTTATCTACCAAATACTGTATTTCTTGATGTGATTTCCAATATAGCTTCCTATTTGTTTTCCTTCTGTTGGTTTGGTCATTGGTGTTGTGTTTGTAATTGGTTTTGACAAGAACGCATTAATGTCTAAAACAAAACAGTGATGCAAGATTACTCACTTGATTGCTCACTTTTTCTTTTTAAGTAAAACAGAATCTCCCACCATGCCAACATTTGAAGTAAAACTGCAAATTATGTCAAACTATACAGGTTCAGATGTTTTCATTGAAAACAATGAACTGTATCAAACTATAGAGATCAATACCATTAGAACTGTATCTAACATTAGTCATCTATCTGCAACATATTACATCAGAATGAATGGTATATATAGAGCTAATAGTTTGATGTAAACCAGACCCGCGCACACTTTAATTAATTTGAACCAGACTTCAGTTGCATTTGTCTTTTTTGGCTGAAATGAATTGAAGTTCTTAAGGAGTTCTGAAATGAACTGAAGTCTTAAGAGGTTTGAATTGATAAATCTTAATGACAGGTTTATTATGTCTGAATCCAAATATCTAACAATTAGTAATACCATTTTACTTGTTAATCATTTTGTAAATTTATTTTTAATTATAATTAATTGGTTCAAATATTTTTTTTTTTTACTTTGTAAGTTTATATAAATCAAGTAAACGGATTTAGCTATTGTATGGGATGGTATAGTTATTGAGTAGTTTTGTGAGAGAGAGTTATATATTTTTAATTTTTGATTTTTAAACTTTTAAATTGAAATTCAATGACTAAAAAGTAAAAATTAATTGTGTAACTAACTATACAATAACGGTATAGTAGCTGAACCATTAAAAAAATTAATGAAAAGATGATTTGTATAAATCTTATAAGGTATTTGTGGAAGTATTGTGTTAAACTTCATTAAGATGTCCATGTTAAGTCAAGGTTTTCAACTTGTTTTAACATATGTTTTTATTGTTTGTTCAGACAAAAAAAAAATTGTTAAAAGTTAAAACTAATAAGTTTAAGTAAGACTTAAAGATGAAAAAAAAAACACCATTCATATATATATATATATATAGGTTAATTAGAGGCCTTATTAACTAAATTAGGGTGAAATTGTCAAAAAAACTAAAACTAAATTAGAGTGAAACCGGTTCACGACCGCTCCTTGCCATAAAAAGCCACAACGATTAATTTGTGTAGTCATTTTCCAATCACATTACCCGTTTGTATCTTTGTGTGGTCATGATCAAGGGTGCAGGTCGAGATTTCTCATCTGTCATACTCCAAAACAAACAACAAATATACCGTTAGAACCAGCAAATTGACCATGAGTGAGTCATGTAGTTGGGGAGGACAGACTGATGGGTGCATGGACGAAATCCGGGATTCTCGATAAAAAATAAAAAATAAAAAACTACAAGCTTTGAACTCACATTAATTAACACTATCAACAACTTGGTATTCATTGCTCTCAACTTCATATTTCTTGGGCTAAGTTCTCACTGATTCACTGCATATATTAAATCTTCATATTTTCTTTATATGGAGCTCAATGCACCCGAAGTTTTTCTATCGAGCCATATCAAGATAGTTGTAGAACATTGTCCAATTGATTGGATGGCAGCTGGCGATCGATATGCAAATAATATTGTTCAAGGCTTTAGTCATTACTGGCCATGTCTTATTCTTATGCCATATTTGGTCTTCTTGTTGGTGGACACTACAGTCCCTATTTGATCAAAAGGTTTCACAAATTTGAGCAAGTGACATTGACATACATCTTGAACAAGATCGTATGTAAAAGTAAATAATTTTTGATATTTTAACACAAGATCTCGATTTGATTTGAGCTAAATTAACTAGGTTTACAAGACTATCATATTTAGATTTATTCTCCATCGTTAAAACAGAATCTTTGCTGTGGTTTTTCCAAGACAATATTGAATCACGCGTGAAAACTGAAAAGGAAAGAAAATCTGGCCTCTGATTCTTATGCTATATTTGGTCCTCTTGTAGTTGGAAACTACAGTCCCTATATTGATCAAAAGGTTTCATAAATTTGAGCAAGTGACATTCACATCCATCTTCAACATTCACATCCATCTTCAACAAGTGAAGATGTATGTAATTAAATAAACACATGTACGGTTCTGGGTTTGTGATGCAGCGGAATATTCATCAAACAACAATTGATAAAAATAAAGGATAAACGATTCGGATCCGTTGATTCACGCACGAATACCGGAAGCGAACCCTACTATTAATCTGTTGATCTACGCACAGATACCAGAATAATAGGCCTCAAATACCAATTGAGGTAGCAGAAAATTCAACACAAACAACAATCGATAAAAGAAAAGATAAATGATTCGGATCCGTTGATTCGCGCACGAATACCGGAAGCGAACCCTACTATTAATCTGTTGATCTGCGCACAGATACCAGAATAATAGGCTTCAAATTCGTTGATCCACTCAGGATACCGAAATTGGATAAAAGGAGATGCTCTCTCTCAAATTTTGTTAATCATCAAAAACCTCCATAACAAATTGGATTCAAACAACTTAAATAGGAAAATCAATAAGTCGACTTCCACAAGGAATCAACTTCTAAATTAACTTAAACTAAAACTGAAAAGAAATTCTATATAGGAAAAGAGAACAAATCCTAATCAAACAAAGATTACGAAAAAGAGAACAAATCCCAATCTGACTCAGACTCAATGTCATCTAATTCAAACTTCCAGCTCAAGTCTTCGCGTAACAAAATAGATGTCCGAATTTGGGCCTTTTGTGATCTGTTACAGAGGACGGAGTCTTCATAACATTTGTAGGGCTCGTATTGGGCTTTCCGGAAACATATTATAATAGACAATCTGACTCCATATGGCCTCTGTAGAGGTCCACGAAGTTCAGCTCCCCCAGCTCGTCCAGCTCTCATCCAGCTCATGTCTTCGCGCAACAAGATAGATGACCGAATTTGGGCCTTTTGTGATCTGTTATTGAGGATGGAGTCTTCATAACATCTGTAGGGTCTGTCTTGGGCTTTCCGAAAACATATTATAATAGACGATCTGACCTCATATGCCCTCTGTAGAGGTCCATGAAGTTCAGCCCGGATTTGGTTGGTCCACGCGACCCAAATACGAATTCGCCACCCGCTCCATGTGTTCCATTGCCTTAGCTGCTGCTGCATCAGTTTGACTCACCTTCTAAAAAAAAAAAACTAAAATTATATAATAGTGTAATACTTTAAAAGAAAAAAAAAACGCAAAATCATGAATCATGAATTGATTTGAGCTAAATTAACTAGGTTTTCATTAATAATATTTCGACAATTGACCATCGTATTTATTACATGATGATGAAGATCTATTCTCCATCGTCAAAACAGAATCTTTGATGTGGTATTTCCAAGATAATATTGAATCACGTGTACGTAAAAAGGATAGAAAATTCCAAATAAAACATAAATCCCGTGACTTCAACATTTAAATTGTTTACTATACTCCATACTCATTTATTCATTTTACTAACTACAAACCACGGCGAGTCATGCAGTTGGGGGAGAATAGGCAGATAAATGCCTGGACAATGTCCATGATCCTCGATACCAAAAAAAAAAGAAAAAAAAAAATAGGAATAAGATCTAGTCATCTAGATCGTATAAGCTCCCTCTAGCTATTACAAGAATGACAATTTTTAAAATTAAATTTGGATTTTGGAGGTGTCAAATAATTGATCAAGTACTCTCTTTAACTTAAAATATATTTAGAGACAAAAATAATTAGAAATGACTAGCATATATTATATCAATTTCTAATTTGTACATTGATATTTATTCATCTATCCATTTTTACTCAATTCAAGCATTGCCATGATCTATATTTAATTCATTTACTCTTCCGAATCTTTATATTGAGAAAAAAAAAAAAGATGAAAGTAAGTCATAAATTTAGATCAAAATTTTAAGTTGATATAAATTAACCAATGAGAAATTACATCAATTGTAAACCGGTTTATAAATACATAAGATTTGGCATCATTCAATCTGTATATCTTGATTTATATTTTTTGATGCATTGAGTTTGTAGAAATTATTTAAATCAGTAGTGATTGCATCTTAGTATATGTAGTAAACTGTAAATGATTCGATAAATAAATAACTTTGACTCATTATTTGAATTGATTTTTGAGTTACTTTTTATAGGTTTTGTAACATTATCAAATTAATTGTTATGGTATATTTTTAAATAGTTAATTTTTTTAATAAAATAATTTTTCATTTTTTATTTTTTAATATATTTGATTTTTTTTTTTTTAGTTCAATTATAGAAAAAATCTTTTAAATAATCACATTCCATTAGATTTAATTAAAATAAACCAACGGTCAATTAATTGTACCGTAGGAAGTTTTTTGTTGATTGTTCAAACCATATGGTTTACTTTTTTATTGATTGTTCAAACCACAAAATTGTTTAGCCTCTATAATATGACAATTTTTTTAATATATAGTTAATTTTTTTAATAAAATAATTTTTTAATATATTTGATTTTTTTTTAGTTCAATTATAGAAAAAATCTTTTAAATAATCACATTCCATTAGATTTAATTAAAATAAACCAACGGTCAATTAATTGTACCGTAGGAAGTTTTTTGTTGATTGTTCAAACCATATGGTTTACTTTTTTATTGATTGTTCAAACCACAAAATTGTTTAGCCTCTATAATATGACAATTTTTTTAATATATAGTTAATTTTTTTAATAAAATAATTTTTTAATATATTTGATTTTTTTTTAGTTCAATTATAGAAAAAATCTTTTAAATAATCACATTCCATTAGATTTAATTAAAATAAACCAACGGTCAATTAATTGTACCGTAGGAAGTTTTTTGTTGATTGTTCAAACCATATGGTTTAATTTTTTATTGATTGTTCAAACCACAAAAGTGTTTAGCCTCTATCATATGACAATTCGGCCTATTATGTTACTTATAAATAGAAATATTACTTTTATCTCTTGTATGGGCTACTTGCCAACACTCCATTAGAGAGGTTAGTACCCAAATATTATTCTTATAAATAAGGAGTCAATTAAAACTCCTCTTCATAGCATCAATCTCCTTTTCGTTTGGGGTGAGTAAATATCTAGAGAGCTAATACCTAGAGAAGGAAAAAAAAATGGGTTCCATAGCATTGAATGAAAAGCCTCATGCAGTTTGCATCCCTACACAGCTCAAGGCCACATAAATCCCAAACTCCTCCACGACAAAGGTTTTCATAACAAAAACCTCCGATCTAAGGAGATGCATGCATGGCAATCTATAATTAAAAAAGAAAAATTAAACTAAAAACAGTATAAAATAAAACAACTCCCCATTGATTATGTAATTAATGACCAAAGATTTTTTTTTTTTTTTTCTTCTCAATTTTCAAAGCAACTAACACCAAAAGGAATCAAATTACAATACATTTTTGTAGCAAAGGTGTTTTTTTTTTTTTTTTGGTCCACACCCCCATGCATATATTCCTTTACTACAAATACATGTCTAAGTACTGATAGAGCCACGTGAAGTGAGTAGAACTTCCTTTATCATCTTCTCAAGATTGAGGTAAGATGTCGCATTAGGTGCAGTTGAGGCCTTTTCTGCCAATACTTTCCATTCCATCGCTGTCTTCTTCATTTGTTTTCCCATCTCTCCTTTCATCAATTCTCTCACAGATATCTCAATTTCATCTCTATTAGAGGTAGAGTCAATTTCCAGGCCTATACCCCATTTGTTCTTACAGAACCAACAATTGGTCTGTTGCTCAGCGAAGAAAGGCCAGCATAACATGGGCACACCACCACTCAAACTTTCTAATAGTTTGATCAGAATGAATGGTATAGAGCTAATAGTTTGATGTAAACCAGACCCGCGCACACTTTAATTAATTTGAACCAGACTTCAGTTACATTTGTCTTTTTTGGCTGAAATGAATTGAAGTTCTTAAAGAGTTCTGAAATGAACTGAAGTCTTAAGAGGTTTGAATTGATAAATCTTAATGACAGGTTTATTATGTCTGAATCCAAATATCTAACAATTAGTAATACCATTTTACTTGTTAATCATTTTGTAAATTTATTTTTAATTATAATTAATTGGTTCAAATATATATATTTTTTACTTTGTAAGTTTATATAAAGTAAATTAGGGTGAAATTGTCAAAAAAACTAAAACTAAATTAGAGTGAAACCGGTTCACGACCGCTTCTTGCCATAAAAAGCCACAACGATTAATTTGTGTAGTCATTTTCCAATCACATCACCCGTTTGCATCTTTGTGTGGTCATGATTAGGGGTGTAGGCCGGGGTTTCCTATCTGTCATACTCCACAACAAAACAAATTGACCATGAGTGTGTCATGCAGTTGGGGAGGTCAAACTGATGGGTGCATGGACGAAATCCGAGATTCTCGATAAAAAAAATAAAATAAAATAAAAAACTACAAGCTTTGAACTCACATTAATTAACATTATCAACAACTTGGTATTCATTGCTCTCAACTTCATATTTCTTGGGCTAAGTTCTCACTGACTCACTGCAATACTGCATATATTAAATCTTCATATTTTTCTTTATACGGAGCTCAATGCACCCGAAGTTTTTCTATGGAGCCATGTCAAGATAGTTGTAGAACATTGTCCAATTGATTGGATGGAAGCTGGCGATCGATATGCAAATAATATTGTTCAAGGCTTTAGTCATTACCGGCCATGTCTTATTCTTATGCCATATTTGGTCTTCTTGTTGGTGGACACTACAGTCCCAATTTGATCAAAAGGTTTCACAAATTTGAGCAAGTGACATTGACATACATCTTGAACAAGATCGTATGTAAAAGTAAATAATTTTTGATATTTTAACACAAGATCTCGATTTGATTTGAGCTAAATTAACTAGGTTTACAAGACTATCATATTTAGATCTATTCTCCATCGTTAAAACAGAATCTTTGCTGTGGTTTTTCCAAGACAATATTGAATCACGCGTGAAAACTGAAAAGGAAAGAAAATCTGGCCTTTGATTCTTATGCCATATTTGGTCCTCTTGTAGTTGGAAACTACAGTCCCTATATTGATCAAAAGGTTTCATAAAATTTGAGCAAGTGACATTCACATCCATCTTCAACAAGTGAAGATGTATGTAATTAAATAAACACATGTAAGGTTCTGGGTTTGACTCACCTTCTAAAAAAAAATCTAAAATTATATAATAGTGTAATACTTTAAAAGAAAAAAAAAACGCAAAATCATGAATCATGAATTGATTTGAGCTAAATTAACCAGGTTTTCATTAATAATATTTCGACAATTGACCATCATATTTATTACATGATGATGAAGATCTATTCTCCATCGTCAAAACAGAATCTTTGATGTGGTATTTCCAAGATAATATTGAATCGCGTGTACGTGAAAAGGAAAGAAAATTCCAAATAAAACATAAATCCCGTGACTTCAACATTTAAATTGTTTACTATACTCCATACTCATTTATTCATTTTACTAACTACAAACCACGACGAGTCACGCAGTTGGGGGAGAATAGGCAGATAAGTGCCAGGACAATGTCCATGATCCTCGATACCAAAAAGAAAAAAAAAAGGAATAAGATCTAGTCATCTAGATCGTATAAGTTCCCTGTAGCTATTACAAGAATGACAATTTTTTAAATTAAATTTGGATTTTGGAGGTGTCAAATAATTGATCAAGTACTCTCTTTAACTTAAAATATATTTAGAGACAAAAATAATTAGAAATGACTAGCATATATTATATCAATTTCTAATTTGTACATTGATATTTATTCATCTATCCATTTTTACTCAATTCAAGCATTGCCATGATCTATATTTAATTCATTTACTCTTCCGAATCTTTATATTGAGAAAAAAAAAAAAAGATGAAAGTAAGTCATAAATTTAGATCAAAATTTTAAGTTGATATAAATTAACCAATGAGAAATTACATCAATTGTAAACCGGTTTATAAATACATAAGATTTGGCATCATTCACTCTGTATATCTTGATTTATATTTTTTGATGCATTGAGTTTGTAGAAATTATTTAAATCAGTAGTGATTGCATCTTAGTATATGTAGTAAACTGTAAATGATTCGATAAATAAATAACTTTGACTCATTATTTGAATTGATTTTTGAGTTACTTTTTATAGGTTTTGTAACATTATCAAATTAATTGTTATGGTATATTTTTAAATAGTTAATTTTTTTAATAAAATAATTTTTCATTTTTTATTTTTTAATATATTTGATTTTTTTTTTTAGTTCAATTATAGAAAAAATCTTTTAAATAATCACATTCCATTAGATTTAATTAAAATAAACCAACAGTCAATTAATTGTACCGTAGGAAGTTTTTTGTTGATTGTTCAAACAATATGATTTAATTTTTTATTGATTGTTCAAACCACAAAAATGTTTAGCCTCTATCATATGACAATTCGGCCTATTATGTTACTTACATAATTTCGTATACGAGTTAGAAGATGCTATAGTTAATTTTTATTTATTTATTTTTTTTTTTATACATTTCTACTAAATAGATAAATAATAAATAAATAAATAAGAAGTTGGAAACTTCATTAACAGACTAAATAGAAGTTAATGCTGATATGTTATTGACCAATTGATCCTACTTCATCCTTGGGGGTTTATAAATAGAAACATTACTTTTATCTCTTGTATGGGCTACTTGCCAACACTCCATTAGAGGGGTTAGTACCCAAATATTATTTTTATAAATAAGGAGTCAATTAAAACTCCTCTTCATAGCATCAATCTCCTTTTCGTTTGGGGTGAGTAAATATCTAGAGAGCTAAAACCTAGAGAAGGGAAAAAAAATGGGTTCCATAGCATTGAATGAAAAGCCTCATGCAGTTTGCATCCCTACACAGCTCAAGGCCACATAAATCCCAAACTCCTCCACGACAAAGGTTTTCATATCAAAAACCTCCGATCTAAGGAGATGCATGCATGGCAATCTATAATTAAAAAAGAAAAATTAAACTAAAAACAGTATAAAATAAAACAACTCCCCATTGATTATGTAATTAATGACCAAAGATTTTTTTTTTTTTCCTTCTCAATTTTCAAAGCAACTAACACCAAAAGGAATCAAATTACAATACATTTTTGTAGCAAAGGTGCTTTTTTTTTTTTTTTTTTTTTGTCCACACCCCCATGCATATATTCCTTTACTACAAATACATGTCTAAGTACTGATAGAGCCACGTGAAGTGAGTAGAACTTCCTTTATCATCTTCTCAAGATTGAGGTAAGATGTCCCATTAGGTGCAGTTGAGGCCTTTTCTGCCAATACTTTCCATTCCATCGCTGTCTTCTTCATTTGTTTTCCCATCTCTCCTTTCATCAATTCTCTCACAGATATCTCAATTTCATCTCTATTAGAGGTAGAGTCAATTTCCAGGCCTATACCCCATTTGTTCTTACAGAACCAACAATTGGTCTGTTGCTCAGCGAAGAAAGGCCAGCATAACATGGGCACACCACCACTCAAACTTTCTATGGTAGAATTCCAACCACTGTGTGTCAGGAACCCACCAATGGCTGGGTGGTTTAGTACTTGTTCTTGAGGGCACCAACTTGCTAGGAGACTCCTTTCCATGGTTTCCGCAACGAACTCTGGGGGAAGAATGGCCGATTCACCAATGACCAGATCAGGCCTAATTACCCATAAAAAGTTTACCTTGCTGTTTGAAAGACCCCAAGCAAATTCAACTAGTTGTTGTTCTGTCATGACAGTAGTACTGCCAAAATTGGCATAAACAACTGAGTTTGATTCCTTTGTATCAAGCCACTCCAAACATCCAGGTTGTTCTTTCCACAGATTTGATTTAATGGCACTCAAAGAGTTATCATCAGCTGGAATCTCAAGATTCTGGAGAAGTTGAAGAGGACCAACGGTGTAGATAGGAGGAAAAGTGGAAGAAAGTGCCTCCAAAACCTCATGCTCTAAATCATAGATGGTATTAAAAATAAGTGCAGATGCATTACGAGCATTCTCGACTTCTCCAAGGATAAAATTCAGCATAATATCATCTGGATCAGTAGTTCTAATAAAAGTCGGAAGGTCCTTCAACTTTATACTTTCCATGCCCGGAATCCAATCAATAACGGTATTCAAATATCCATTTGTCAAATCGCTCGGATCTACAAATTTTATAAGAAAAATAAAATAAAAACAGTTAAATGTGTCTTGAATCCACAAACTGCTTATGAAAGTCATGTGTCAAATAAATATAATAAGTAGGAGGATTGAGTACCTTTGAGAGGGACAAGACCCTTTTCTATTAAACTTCGATATTGCACAAAACCCATGAAGCCACAAGCACCTGCTGACCAGAAAAGTGCGTTGGGGATGTTGAGCTCTTGCGCAGCTTTGAGAGTGAAGCTCATAGCACAATCAGATACTATGCAAGTGACTGGTGGAACATTTGAGAAAGATGAGTTGTTGAGTTTGGAAAGAAGTTGTCGAAAGGGAGCTAAGCAGGTTTTCTTGGTGGAGTCACAGAGAGAAGGGATGTCTTGCGTGGCATTGGCATCGGACGGAGGGAGGCCATCTGGGATCGTCTCGAAACGGAAGGTGGGGGTGCCATTGAGAGGGTCAGATCCACTGGATTTAAGCAAGCGATTGTGGTTGTACTCTGTGTTTACAAAGGTGATATGAAAGCCTTTATAGTTGAGTAATTTAGCTAGTTTTAGCATAGGATTTATGTGGCCTTGAGCTGGGAATGGAACACAAACTGCATGAGGAGGAGATTTTTCTGTAGGAACCAAAGAATCCATATCTGATATCTGTCTCTGTTTGTGATTAATCTTTCTTTATTTATAAGCTCAGGTTTGCTTAGCCAAGGCAAATAGTGGGTTATTTTATTTTATTTTTTATTTTACAAATTGATAACTTAACTGGTTACCAACTCCAGCTGTAAAACAACTATTTTAAATGTTTTTTCTGTACAAATTAATTACTACGGCCCTACAATTTCTCTTATAAATACAATGCCAGTTTCATATCTGGTTAACACCAAACTTTAAACCAATTGAGAATATTCTTACACCAATTTTAATTTTTTTTTTTTTTTTTTTTTTTTCACTCTACCGTTCTACACTTCTACATCAAATTGTACCTTATCACCGGTGGGAAAAAAGTTTGGCACAGTGATCAGGCCCGGGCGACTGTTTACCAAAAACACTTTTACCTTTTTTCATCATGTGGGAATTAGAATTAATTCCTGTTTATCTAATCAAAAGTGCATCTTTAAAAAAATATTCTTCCAATATTTATTATAAAAGTTTAACATTAAAGCATCCCTAATGCAAATATATATTTGGAGGAAACTGAGTACCACATATGATAGATAATTAAAAAGTTAGAAAAACTGTCTACAATACAATTATCTAACATCAATATGGAGATGACATGGGAAAAAAAAAAGGTTAGAGAATGAAGTTGGGTTTCTAATTCGGACAAATCCTATGCCGAACTCTTTCTCTGCTGAGCTTGTGCTGAGCTTCCTATCTCCTAGAAATGCTGACTAGGATTTCTAACTCTTTCCATCAATAAGATTAAATCTCACTTAATTGTAAAATAAAAGAGGAGAGAGGGTGAAATGATTATTTTATTATGATTGGTCATAAAATGGGTGCATATTTAACTTTAAATAATTGTATTGAAGATGTGAATATGCATTTCTCTATATAGTTTTTTTTTTTTTTTCAAAAATGGGTCTACAATAAATAGAAATGCTAATATGACATAATTTAAAAACTCAAAAATACATATTTGCATTGAAGATGTTCTAATTAATGAGTAAATAAAATAAAATAATATATATATATCAATAATGGTGTCATTTTAAAGATCTCAACGAGATCTTTCTAACGATATATATTTTTTGAAATACATATTGTTTTAATTAAGTATAAAAGGATTAAATTAGGAGCTTGAAAAAAAATTAACGGTTTGATTTGATTGATATGACAATTAAAAAGGTAAAAAATATATATTTTGTGTTGATATACAGTACCGCATTAATATCGAATGCTGTTTTTTTTTTTTTGACCACATTAAGCACCAAAATGGAGCAACGTTGGAGTTGCTCTTAGTATCAGAGATTCTTCAAGGCTCACGCCACCTAACTTGACTCCAAACACTGTCACGCCATCATTTCTCCAAAATGTTAGCAGAGACACCAAACTCCGACAAGTCAATAGTCTTGACTTCCTATTCAGCCTCAAGCTAAATTGGAAACAACATTCTTGGTAATCCATTCCTCTTTCTCTCTCTCCCTCTCTCCCCGTTAACAAGAAAATGTATTAAAGACAACAACATATTAACTACGGGCATTAAATGCTAGTTGTAAATTATGATTATCTACAACGGGCACATATACGCCTGCTGTATATATTCACATTAACAACCGGCTTGTAGTAATTGTATTACCTAAAAATATATATCTAAAATGGGCAAATAAAAGCCCGTTGTAGAAGTTTCATATTTACTGCAGACATTATCAGTTATATATTTTAATTAATCACCAAATAAATTATGCATTGTTAAATATAGTTAGAGAGAAAATAATTTAAATTTTTCATTGCCCACTAGTTAATTTTTTTAATAAAATAATTTAAATTTTTCATTTTTCATTTTTTAATATATTTGATTTTCTTTTTTAGTTCAATTATAGAAAAAATCTTTTAAATAATCACATTCCATTAGATTTAATTAAAATAAACCAACGGTTAATTAATAGTATTGTAGAAGGTTTTTTGTTGATTGTTCAAACCATATGGTTTAATTTTTTGTTGATTGTTCGCAAAAGTGTCTAGCCTCTATCATACGATAATTCGGCCTATTATGTTACGTACATAATTTCGTATACGAGTTAGAAGATGCTATAGTTAATTTTTTAATTTTTTTTACATTACAACTATATATAGTTAAAACTTAAAAATAAAAAATAAATAAATAAGAAGTTGGAAACTTCATTAACCGACTAAATAGAGGTTAACGCTGACATGTTATTGAACAATTGACCCTACTTCGTTTTTAGGGGTTTATAAATAGAAACATTACTTTTATCTCCTGTATATGCTACTTGCCAACACTCCATTAGAGGAGTCAGTACCTAAGTATTGTTCTTATAAATAAGGAGCCAATTAAAACTCCTCTTCATAGCATCAATCTCCTTTTTATTTGGGGTGACTCGGTGAGTAAATATCTAGAGAGCTAAAACCTAGAGAAGAAAAAAAAAAATGGGTTCCATAGCGTTGAATGAAAAGCTTCATGCAGTTTGCATCCCTACACAGCTCAAGGCCACATAAATCCCATGCTCGAAGTAGTCAAACTCCTCCACGACAAAGGTTTTCATATCAAAAACCTCCAGGGACGGACCATCGTGGAGGCCAGCAAGGGCAGTGGCCCCTCCAAGATTTTGAATATATTTTTTTAAGTTATTATTTTATTATTAAAAAAACAATAGTACTAGTCTATATGCACACTTCACGTGAGCCGTTAGTCTATATTCTATGCACACTCCATGTGGGTCACTTTTTATAATAAAAAAATTATAAAAATATTAAATATTAATACAAGTTCTCACATCTCACGTGTTTTTCGTGAACACATTTTTATTGAACCTAAAGTCTACCTTCGATTTCTGTCTTGGTCTAAAATCCAATCCCAATTTTTGTTGTTACTTGTTTCTAGTATCTTCTCCGATGCAAGGAAGTCGAAGATTGAATGCACTCTCATGATATTTTTTTAAATAAGTATACTTTAACACTTTTTAGTTTAACCTACGTAGGAGAAAATACTGATTTGATTGTTTATGTCATCATCATGCATATCGTAGAAAATTCGTTAGATACCCTGTGGCCCCTCCAACATCAAACTTCTAGTTCCGGCCCTGAAAACCTCCGATCTAAGGAGATGCATGGCAATCTATAATTAAAAAAGAAAAATTAAACTAAAAACAGTATAAAATAAAACAACTCTCCATTGATTATGTAATTAATGACCAAAGTTATTTTTTTTTTCTCTCAATTTTCAAAGCAACTAACACCGTTATCAAAAAAAAAAAAAAAAAAAAAAAAAAAGCAACTAACACCAAAAGGAATCAAAGTACAATACATTTTTGTAGCAAAAGTACTATTCGCTTAATTCATTTATTTGGACGGATTTCAACTACGTACACAAATTACATCTTTCTTTTTTTGGTCCACACCCCATGCATATATTCATTTACTACAAAAGTACAAATACATGTCTAAGTACTGATAGAGCCAGGTGAAGTGAGTAGAACTTCCTTTATCATCTTCTCAAGATTGAGGTAAGATGTCCCATTAGGTGCAGTTGAGGCCTTTTCTGCCAATACTTTCCATTCCATCGCTGTCTTCTTCATTTGTTTTCCCATCTCTCCTTCCATCAATTCTCTCACAGATATCTCAATTTCATCTCTATTAGAGGTAGAGTCAATTTCCAGGCCTATACCCCATTTGTTCTTACAGAACCAACAATTGGTCTGTTGCTCAGCGAAGAAAGGCCAGCATAACATGGGCACACCACCACTCAAACTTTCTATGGTAGAATTCCAACCACTGTGTGTCAGGAACCCACCAATGGCTGGGTGGTTTAGTACTTGTTCTTGAGGGCACCAACTTGCTAGGAGACTCCTTTCCACGGTTTCCGCAACGAACTCTGGGGGAAGAATGGCCGATTCACCAGTGACTAGATCAGGCCTAATTACCCATAAAAAGTTTACCTTGCTGTTTGAAAGACCCCAAGCAAATTCAACTAGTTGTTGTTCTGTCATGACAGTAATACTGCCAAAATTGACATAAACAACTGAGTTTGATTCCTTTGTATCAAGCCACTCCAAACATCCAGGTTGTTCTTTCCACAGATTTGATTTAATGGCACTCAAAGAGTTATCGTCAGCTGGAATCTCATGATTCTGGAGAAGTTGAAGAGGACCAATGGTGTAGATGGGAGGAAAAGTGGAAGAAAGTGCCTCCAAAACCTCATGCTCTAAATCATAGATGGTATTAAAAATAAGTGCAGATGCATTACGAGCATTCTCGACTACTCCAAGGATAAAATTCAGCATAATATCATCTAGATCAGTAGTTCTAATAAAAGTCGGAAGGTCCTTCAACTTTATACTTTCCATGCCCGGAATCCCATCAATAACGGTATTCAAATACCCATTTGTCAAATCGCTCGGATCTACAAATTTTATAAGAAAAATAAAATAAAAACAGTTAAATGTGTCTTGAATCCACAAACTGCTTATGCAAGTCATGTGTCAAATAAATATAATAAGTAGGAGGATTGAGTACCTTTGAGAGGGACAAGACCCTTTTCTATTAAACTTCGATAGTGCACAATACCCATGAAGCCACAAGCACCTGCTGAACAGAAAAGCGCGTTGGGGATGTTGAGCTCTTGAGCAGCTTTGAGAGTGAAGCTCATACCATAATCAGATACTATGCAAGTGACTGGTGGAACATTTGAGAAAGATGAGTTGTTGAGTTTGGAAAGAAGTTGTCGAAAGGGAGCTAAGCAGGTTTTCTTGGTGGAGTCACAGAGAGATGGGATGTCTTGCGTGGCATTGGCATCGGACGGAGGGAGGCCATCTTGGATCGTCTCGAAACGGAAGGTGGGGGTGCCATTGAGAGGGTCAGATCCACTGGATTTAAGCAAGCGATTGTGGTTGTACTCTGTGTTTACAAAGGTGATATGAAAGCCTTTATAGTTGAGTAATTTAGCTAGTTTTAGCATAGGATTTATGTGGCCTTGAGCTGGGAATGGAACACAAACTGCATGAGGAGGAGATTTTTCTGTAGGAACCAAAGAATCCATATCTGATATCTGTCTCTGTTTGTGATTAATCTTTCTTTATTTATAAGCTCAGGTTTGCTTGGCCAAGGCAAATAGTGGGTTTATTTTTTTATTTTTTTATTTTACAAATTGATAACTTAACTGGTTACCAACTCCAGCTGTAAAACAACTATTTTAAATGTTTTTTCTGTACAAATTAATTACTACGGCCCTACAATTTCTCTTATAAATACAATGTCAGTTTCATATCTGGGTAACGCCAAACTTTACAACGATCGGGAATATTCTTACACCTTTTTTTTTTTTTTTTTTGAGTTATGATTAAATGATTTCATTAAATAAATAACTTGACTCAATATTTGAATTGATTTTTGAGTTGCTTTTTATAGGTTTTGTAACATTATCAAATTAATTGTTATGGTATATTTTTAAATAGTTAATTTTTTTAATAAAATAAATTTTCATTTTTTATTTTTTATTATATTTGATTTTGTTTTTTAGTTCAATTATAGAAAAAATCTTTTAAATAATCACATTCCATTAGATTTAATTAAAATAAACCAACGGTCAATTAATTGTACCGTAGGAGGTTTTTTGTTGATTGTTCAAACCATATGGTTTAATATTTTGTTGATTGTTCAAACCACAAAAGTGTCTACCCTCTATCATACGTTAATTCGGCCTATTATGTTACTTACATAATTTTGCATACGAGTTAGAAGATGCTGATGCTATAGTTAATTTTTTTTTATTTTATTTTTTTACATTACTACTATATATAGTTAAAACTTAAAAATAATAAATAACCAATCATGTGTTGGTGTGAGTGGTTCGGCGCTCTCATCCCTTAAGCAAGGTCGTGGGTTCAACTCCCCTTGTGAACGGAGCTACACATATTGAGAGCACTTTACCCCTTAGTGGGCCGACCCGGTGCGAGTCCGGATTAGTCGGGGTGTGGTCTGGGCTGATTGCACCGTATGGTGGATCCGCCTCACCCGGAAACCGGATGTTGTAAACCAAAAAAAAAATAATAAATAAATAAATAAATAAGAAGTTGGAAACTTCATTAACCGACTAAATAGAGGTTAATGCTTATATATTATTGACCAATTGACCCTACTTTGTCCTTAATTGGGGGTTTATAAATAGAAACATTACTTTTATCTCCTGTATGGGCTACTTGCCAACACTCCATTAGAGGGGTCAGTACCCAAGTATTGTTCTTATAAATAAGGAGCCAATTAAAACTCCTCTTCATAGCATCAATCTCCTTTTCATTTGGGGTGAGTAAATATCTAGAGAGCTAAAACCTAGAGAAGGAAAAAAAAAAAAAAAAGGGTTCCATTGCGTTGAATGAAAAGCCTCATGCAGTTTGCATCCCTACACAGCTCAAGGCTACATAAATCCCATTCTGGAGAAGTCAGGGACGGACCATCGTGGAGGCCAGCAAGGGCAGTGGCCCCTCCAAGATTTTGAATATATTTTTTTAAGTTATTATTTTATTATTAAAAAAACAATAGTACTAGTCTATATGCACACTTCACGTGGGCTGTTAGTCTATATTCTATGCACACTCCATGTGGGTCACTTTTGTTGTAAATTAATAAATAATAAATAAAAGAGTGAGATGAGAAATAATTGAGAGAGATCAAGTGAGAGATGAGAGAGTGAGACGAGAGAGAGAAACATATGTGTATATTGTATTGATTTTGGAACTCACCAACCTTTACAAATAATAACCAAAGCAATATATATAGGCAAAATGAGAGATAGGCAAGTGGGAGATATTTAGTGAGAGAGTGGGAGAGGCGGTGGAATGGTGGATGTAGGGGAGATATTATATGATATTTTGGGGAGATATTTGTGTGATATGATATTATGGGAGATATTAAAAGGAGATATTATGGGTAGATATTAGTGTGATATTTGTGTGTATAATACATGTGGTAAAAGCCACATATATTATAACACTCCCCCTTGGATTTATACCACATGTATTAATTTTTTAGGGAAAACCCAATTGGATAAAACCTAAGTAAAATATTTACAATGATCTCCTGGATCTTGTGATGCTGGATGCTCTCAAAACTATCTCGTTAAAAAAACCTTGTCAGGAAAACCCAGTGGGATAAAACCTGATCGAAGGGAAAAAGAGTATAGTGCACATATGTCTGCTCAGAACTTTGCTCCTCTTGATTGTCTCGTTAAAAACCTCGTCAGGAAAACCCAGTGGGACAAAACCCGATCGAAGGGAAAAAGAGTACAATGCAAATATGTTAATAGTTAATGTTTTCTTCAAAACATTTCTCATAATTATACTTTGCTAGGAAAAACCCAGTGGGATAAAAACCTGAGCAAATATATCCATTGATCTATCGGATCAAAGTAATATTTATAATGATCTTTTGGATCAAGGTAATATATATACGATGATTAGCAAGATCAAAGTAATATTTACAATGATATTTTTGATCAAGATAACATATATACGATGATATATTGAACCAATGTAATATTTATGATAATTTTGTGGATCAAATGATTTTTGGGTATGCGTAGAGAATTGCCCCATTAAAAACCTTATCAGAAAAACCCAATGGGATGAAAACCTGATTATAAGGAAAAGAGTACAATGCACATATGCCCCAATATAATTAATATAATTAATATATTTCATTTGATATGCTCCCCCTGATGGGACGCTCCCCCTGATAAAAGTTCTTTTAAAACAATCTTCTAGATTGCTAAACTGAGGTATACAGATGTTTATTTCATGAAATGAAATAACATCATAAATGATTGGAGGGAGTACAAGCAAAGACTTGCTTTATAGAGTAATATCCATATGGAATCTTTTCAGAATCTTTTCAATATATTCTGATTGATGTACAAACATTCCATTTGATCTATGATTGACCTTCAGGTCAAGATAATATTTTCTTTCCCATGTCTTTCATTTAAAACTCATTTATAAAAAAATTCAAGAGTTTTCAAGAGCTCTCCAGGAGCTACAATTAAATTCATATCATCAACATATGTTGTGAATATAGTAAATTCGAATTCTGATTTATTTGCGAAAACACTTGGGCATATAATATAATTATTATACCCTTATTTTATCAGATATTCATTGAGAAGATTATACCACATTCGTCCAGATTGTTTTTAATCCATATAAGGATTTTTGTATGTTCATCAAATACAGATTACGAGATCTCGATTTACATGCTTCTAGCATTTTAAATCCTTCCGGGATTATAAATGTCTGTATTGAGTGAATCATATAGATAAATGATTACTACATCTAGAGGACGTATTTCAAGCCTTGTAAAGGCAGCCAAATTTATCAAAAATTCGAAACGTAATTGTATTCATCACTATTGAATACCAAGTTTCTGTGAGAAACCTTGTACTACGAGTCATGCCTCATATCTCACGATCTCGTTTTTCTCATTACGTTTTCCGTATAAAGACCCATTAGTATCCAACTAGTTTGACATCTCCAGGTGTCTGGAGTACTATTGGTCTAAATACTTTATGTTTGACATATGAAGTCAATTCTTCTTGAATTGCTTCTTTCACTTAGGCCAATCATGCCTTTTGTATACAATCATTGATATTATGAATATCATAATTATCATTTATAATTTCAGTAGCACTACTGTGTATAAAAATACATCATCAATGATTGTTTCTTTATGATTCCACATTTCTCTTATATGATTCCACATTTCTCTTATATGATTTATAGAAATTTTCTCAATTTCAATATATTTGAATCTCTGTTGAGATTTCTTCCATTTCAATGGATTTAGTCATTTCATAGACTTGTGTCTCATTAGATATATCAGACTCTTACAGAGTTGATTTAGAGAAAGTGGACTTATTTATAACTCGAGTTTTACTTACATTAGGATCCTGATAATAATACCTTTCAAAAGGTTCATAAGCTTATGAATTATAATATGTATCAGATGATTTATTTGTTGCTTTTTACTCAGATCATTCTTTAGGAACAATCACCCGGCCGGGGTTTATGAGATGACAACTTATAAATCTTGTTACCTTTAATATATCAAGTAACAAATTAATAATTATCTGATGATCAATTATCTTTCATATTTGAGTGATACAAAGATTGAAATGAGACACATTTATATATAGAGAACCGAACTGGTATCTCTATTTTATATAAGAGTAACTTTTCATTTACTCTTTCTGGAGAAACTTTCCATTTGGAATTTAATCAATATGATAATATACAGATTGTGCGTAAAAATATAAACTCTCAGAAGTTTAAATGATCTAATAGAGATTAATCAAAAATCAATATTAATCTCATAATGATATATAATTCTTATCTTAGATCATGATAGAGACGAAATAAGGAGATATACTACACAATCAAATATCTTTAAAAACGTGAGTAAGTCAATGACCAATTACAAGTTATAATGGTAAATAATGATGATAAGTATTGATCATAGATGAATATATCAACATATAATAGAACGTCCCATATAGAAATTGGTAATTGAATTGAAATAATAAAGTTCTCGTAATTACCTGGAAACGTTTGATAAGTGATTCCGCTGATCCATTCTAATTATAAGTACATGCGAAAGCTGGATGTTGAACATCAATCTCAACTGGAGATGTTTGATAATACATAAACATGTGATCATCTCGTAGATGCATCAACTAGAACCATAAAATAATGAAATGGTTCTTTTGGTGGATGAATATGTCCACATATATCCCTTTGAATGATAGGGATTCAAAACCAACTTTAGAATGATATGATTTTATTTGATGGATGAATATATCCACATACATCCCTTTTCTGATTAACAATATAATCCGGATGATAAAGAACACAGCTTTTCTATAATCTGCTTCTGGCTTGAATCACGCACAGGTATTCACCATTCTTATTATTAATGATCTCAATATGACATTAGTAAAGTTATATGTCTTTGATCTAAACAGATTTCTTTATGTTCTGCTTGAATGATATAAAGTATCATTGATACACAATTGAATGCCATCTAGTAATAAGATTGTGGCTCTTCTAGAGCCTTTAATCAGATCCATCAGATCCGCCAGATTTTATTTGGTATTAACTTTAAATGCTTTGAACTAAGCATATTTCTTTAAGTTGTTCTTTGAATAATATCAAGTACCATTGATACATAATTGAGAATTGTTTGATAACAACATCGTGGCTCTTCCAGAGCTTTCTATCAGATCCATTGGACCTGATGTATAATTTAGTATTGTTTGATAACAATATCATGGCTCTTCCAGAGCTTTCTATCAGATCCGTTGGACCTAATACATTAATAACATTTGCTCTCAGCAAAGTCGAATTCATAAAATATTTCTGACTCTGCAGAATTATGAGTCGTTGCACTTTCAGCAAGACATATATTTTTCCTTCTATAAATTTTATGGACATTATTTGTAATGTCATTTTGTATTTCATGTGAAATGATAATAATCACCCCTCCCTTTTTTTTTTTTAATAATAATTTTTTTAAAAAAAATTATCTATTTTTTTTTAAAAAAAAGAGAAATTACAAAACTGCCTTTGATTTTGTAAAATTACGGAAAGGCCCCTCAAAATTTTTTAATTATAAATCAGCCCCAAAACTTTTGAAAATTGCAAACTGGACCAATAAGTTTT
This sequence comes from Acer campestre, assembly GCA_954870605.1. Taxonomy (NCBI): domain Eukaryota; kingdom Viridiplantae; phylum Streptophyta; class Magnoliopsida; order Sapindales; family Sapindaceae; genus Acer; species Acer campestre. The sequence goes on along the minus strand of OX940806.1, from coordinate 27,542,518 downwards.
GGTAATTATAAATTGATCCAAAATTTTTTCAAAATTACAAAATGGCCCAAAATAATTACAAAACAGTCCATGAAAAATATCGAATTCTCCAAAAGTGGCCCAGAGCAAAAACAAGCTCTGTGATCGATCTAGACCAGATCGTGGGTCATGACCGACGATCATTTATTGCCATCGTAAAAACGAACTAGGCTGGTGCAAAAAATGACGAAGCTCACCGACTAGGTGGCGTTGACCCGAGGGGCGATGGGTCTGGGTTGAAAAACCCACCAACCCAGAAGCAAACTCAGATCGGGGTTTGGTGATACTAGATCAGATGATCTGATTATCCAACACCCATCACATTCACATGTTCATCAAGTTCATCTACTGTCAAGTAGACTACTGATTTCAAAATTCTCCTCTTTTTTCAGCAATTCTGAATTTTGCTCTCCAGGAGCATCAAACTTGAATGAAATGGATAAAATATTACTTCTAGTTTCATTATACGTTAGGATCTTAAATCCTTTTAAGTGATACTCACATCATCCTGTTGGATGTGTATGAAATGGATAAAAATATTATTGCCAATTTATTTATACGTTAGGATCTTAAATTAAATTATTTTTATGATATTCACAACATCCTGTTGGATGTGTAGATCCTTCTCTGAATATTGCTCTTCATGAGTATCAAGCATGTATGAAATGGATAAGATATTATTTCCAATTTCATTAAACATTAGGATCTTAAATCATTTTTATGATACTCACATCATCCTGTTGGATGTGTATGAAATGGATAAAATATTAATTCCAATTTCATTATTTGTTTAGGATCTTAAATCCCTTTTACGATACTCACAACATCATGTTGGATGTGTAAATCATTTTTCTCAAATGAATGATATGTAAACATATCACTTTATATATATGAGATAAAATAAAATCATAGATCATAATGATTTTTCGAACTTCCGATTCGACCATAAACTGTAAGTTCATATATAATTATAATCAAGAAAAATTCAGATTATGAGTGGATTTGAAACCCCAGGTTCCAAATAATGAACTACGTCATTCATGAATATGACACTGGATCCAGAATTCCAGGTTCTCATCGGTTTTCAATACCGTGCCGTATGGCATTCATGAATATAACACTGGATCAAGAATTCCAGTTTTTCATCGGTTTTCAAAACCGTACCGACTTAAATATCATAATTCCAGAAATTTTAAGTTCTGGTTTGTCGGTCTAACCAATCTCATATATTGTGAAAAATGAACAGTTCCAGAACGGTATATATGTCCTATAAATAAACAATTCTAGGAGGCTGAGCTCACCTGTTATGTTCCGTAAATAAACAGTTCCAGAACGGTATATATGTCCTGTAAATAACAGTTCCAGAACGGTATATATGTCCTGTAAATAACAGTTCCAGAACGGTATATATGTCCTGTAAAATCAATTCCAGGAGGCTGAGCTCACCTGTTATGTGCATAAAAATTAAATCCAGAACTATAATATTGGGATTTAAAGAGAATAAATTTAGGACTATATATATATGTTCGTTAACGGCACAGCCATTTTGTATACGAAATATATATAGATCCAGAATATTGAGATTTAGAGAAAATTGAGATTTAGAGAAAATAAATTCAGGACTATATATATATGTTCCGTTTAACGGCACAGCCATTTTGTATACGAAATATATATAGATCCAGAATATTGAGATTTAAAGTAAATTGAGATTTAGAGAAAATAAATTCAGGACTATATATATATATGTTCCGTTTAACGGCACAGCCATTTTGTATACGAAATATATATAGATCCAGAATATTGAGATTTAAAGTAAATTGAGATTTAGAGAAAATAAATTCAGGACTATATATATATGTTCCGTTTAACGGCACAGCCATTTTGTATACGAAATATATATAGATCCAGAATATTGAGATTTAGAGAAAATAAATTCAGGACTATATATATATGTTCCGTTTAACGGCACAGCCATTTTGTATACGAAATATATATAGATCCAGAATATTGAGATTTAAAGTAAATCACCCATCAGGGATCCCTTTTACTTATATACACGAATATCAAGCCGTAAATAAATCACTCACCTGGAGATACTTTTTACTTACATACGATCGTGCTGATAACGTGTTGTAAATTAATAAATAATAAATAAAAGAGTGAGATGAGAAATAATTGAGAGAGATCAAGTGAGAGATGAGAGAGTGAGACGAGAGAGAGAAACATATGTGTATATTGTATTGATTTTGGAACTCACCAACCTTTACAAATAATAACCAAAGCAATATATATAGGCAAAATGAGAGATAGGCAAGTGGGAGATATTTAGTGAGAGAGTGGGAGAGGCGGTGGAATGGTGGATGTAGGGGAGATATTATATGATATTTTGGGGAGATATTTGTGTGATATGATATTATGGGAGATATTAAAAGGAGATATTATGGGTAGATATTAGTGTGATATTTGTGTGTATAATACATGTGGTAAAAGCCACATATATTATAACAACTTTTTATAATAAAAAAATTATAAAAATATTAAATATTAATACAAGTTCTCACATCTCACGTGTTTTTCGTGAACACATTTTTATTGAACCTAAAGTCTACCTCCGATTTCTGTCTTGGTCTAAAATCCAATCCCAATTTTTGTTGTTACTTGTTTCTAGTATCTTCTCCGATGTAAGGAAGTCGAAGATCGAATGCACTCTCATGACATTTTTTTAAATAAGTATACTTTAACACTTTTTAGTTTAACCTACGTAGGAGAAAATACTGATTTGATTGTTTATGTCATCATCATGCATACCATAGAAAATTCGTTAGATACCCTGTGGCCCCTCCAACATCAAACTTCTAGTTCCGGCCCTGGGAGAAGTTGAAGAGGACCAATGGTGTAGATGGGAGGAAAAGTGGAAGAAAGTGCCTCCAAAACCTCATACTCTAAATCATAGACGGTATTAAAAATAAGTGCAGATGCATTACGAGCATTAATCTCGACTTCTTCAAGGATAAAATTCAGCATAATATCATCTGGATCAGTAGTTCTAATAAAAGTCGGAAGGTCCTTCAACTTGATGCCGTAGTTGGTGCCCCACGATCTATGATGTGGTATCTTGTGGACTTAACTTCTTCGGCTGATTTTAGGCTTCACAAGTTTCTACCAATTTAATTCTCAAAAAAAAAAAAAAAAAAAAAAAAGTTTCTACCAATTTAAAACTATTAAAGCATATTCCTAATCACAATTTTCAATTATAAAAATCCTTATAAAATGTGCAAATATAAATATGAACAATATAAGTAAATTGCACAAATTAAAGAGATAAAAAATCAAACACAATGATTTTTACATGGTTCGGCCAACCCGCCTACTGTACTCCTCCAAACTCACCAAGCTAGAGGATACGCTACTACTCAAGGTCCTCAAGACCACAACTTCTTACACAATACACAATTGGTGATAACACACATCAATCTCTACCAAGTAATCCCTCTCACTTGGATTTATCTCAACACAAATGTTTCTCACAATCAAATATAGAGACGAAAGATTTGCACAACTTCTTACACAATACACACATGTTTTGGTTTTAAATCTTCCATTGTTAAAGTTGTTGAGGGTTGGGATTTTCGAGTGGAGAAGAGGATGAAAACTCCCAAGTCAGCTATTTGAATCCTACCCACACGAAGGCGAGTTTTGATTTACCCGCTTGCATCTTTATGTGGATGGGGTTTTCCGTTTTCTATCTGTTCTACTCCACACAACCAACAAATAGACCGTCAAAACCAGCAATTGGCCATGGGTGTGTCATCCAATAGGGGAGGTCAGGCGGATGGATGCCTGGACGAAGTCCGGGATCCTTGATACCAAAAAAAAAAAAAAAAATGTTCTAGTTGCTCCTGCTTGAGAAGAAGTTAGACCTTTCAAGCTTATCTGATAATAAAATCTTTATGGATTGGAGATTAGACGATCATACAATCATCAGCGGTTGCTGTTCCAAGAAAATCACTTTCTAAAATAAATCACTGATGCTGTAACTGAGTGGCTACAAAGAATGTGCATCGGTGTCTAAAACAAAACAATGATAGTTTTCCACCAATACGAATAAATGTACTCCATTTCTGTTTAGTTGATATGATGCATAGAAGCAAAGACATTCATGTTTTACAAAAGAAAAAGGAAATAAAAAATTGGCAAGGCTTTGTTTATTGCATATACTGTAGTATCTAAAACCCCCAGTATATAGCAATGTTGCACACTTAAATTGGAAATGCAACTATTCTGAATTTTACTAGCCAGCAAACAGGTGACTGAACTGAATTTTCTGCCATTTATTGATTACATTTGTCATCAAAAATCAGAGTAAATTTTTAGAGTTAAACAAAGAAAACGCTTTCATTGATTGTCACTTTTAAGTAATACACAATCACCCACCGTGCCAATATTTGAAGCAATCAAGAGGCAAGATTCACCATTTCTTAAAACCGTCAATTATGTCGGAGGTGAGGTTTAGAGATTTTCATCAAAAACAATGAACTATATCAAATTATCAAGATCAAAGCAGTATTCTACCTCAATATGATGAACAGAAAAAGATCAAACAAGCTTGAATAGTTGACTTGTCATCGAGGAGGGATCAAGTATGATTCTAACTTATTGGAAGCTATGTTTTTGGAATGAGAATACGGTTTTGTATATCTGAGAATGTCTTCACATCAGTTCCCCACAACCTGTTTATCCAAATCAAATGGTATGAGTAGAGCGTATATTTGGATGCTAACATTAGTCAAATTCTAATGCATATGACTACTGTCATCTATCTGCAACAGTGAAACGTTATATCAAAAAAGAACGGTATATGACTCTGAATATTGAATGTATGTTTATTTTGGAGATGTGATGGCAATGGACACATTGCCAAACAAGGCATTTGATATATAGATTAAAACATGTATGTGTAAGGAGGTGAATATATAGGAGTATAAACTGCACTAACCAGCAGTCAATGCCAATGGCATTTGCCCCCTCCTTATCGGCTTTTTCATCATCTCCAATATGTACAACCTTCTGAGCCTCTGTGCTCATTTGATCTGAGAAAATGCTGACAATTGTGAGGATCACTTCAATAAGGTTTCTTAACAATATTGCTATTATGTAATTATGGCATTGATAACACAGAGCCAAAATTTCCCTTTCGAACATATTATTTTGGCACAAGGAAATAAACAAGCAAAAGAAATAGCATATTATTGTGATGGACAAAAATTCTAGTATTTATTCATTTCTTATGGTACTAGAACTTGACACCACACAACAGCATTTATCCCCACTTTACACATAATCTTGGGACACCATGTTAGGCATAGTTAGATGTTCATGCTCCATGAAATTGAATTAGACTATGACTATCAAAAGAAAAAAGATAGTCATCAACAATCATGAAAGTGAATCTTTGAATGCTGGCATTTCAAGAAAAGCTGGAACTGATCTTACACTATCAGCTTTTCTGGCTGCTATGATTTACTTTATTTTTCCATTCTAGATCACTCAATTTGTACCACTGAATTTTAGGTGTAACACAATAACTATTTATTTGACATGGATTGTTTAAATGCTTTCTGGAGGTAATGTTCTAGTGTGTTATCTCAACAAACATGCAGCAATATGAGAGAAGCAACTGCTTAACTTGTTCTTAATTTTCTTTGGAAATTTACAGCAAGCAGCATAAAATTATAAACAAACTTTTTGAATTTGGCGTTATAATACAAACCTAAAGCAGCTTTAAAAATCATTGGATCCGGTTTCTCATATCCAACTTCTGAAGATATAATTACAGCATCAAACCTGACCAGAAAAATCGTTAATTTTTAAGACAAAAGTATGTTCAGCCGTCCAATGCTTGTGCCCTCTCCTACATGAGCAGACAAACTGCATAATTTTCATATTAAAAGGTTAAGTCCACAGAAAGAACCTTTTAGGACATATAATGACTCAATTGAAGGGATGCACATCATGTAATCTAGCATAGAGGACCAATTTAGCTTCACAAAGGAAGAGATAAAGAAACAAGATGATTGTATTCAATAACTATCCCTGCATGCTGTGCAAACAACGTGGAAAATGAAGTTTATGGACTAACATGATGAAGAGCATTAATTGGCTCTCTTTGATGAGGAACCAGTGTGTGACAAATAACAGCTCAATGCTTACGAGTGTGTCACAAAAAAAAAGGAAAACATAATCGATGCTTACAGATCTAGGATATAGAGGTCTTTCAATAGCTTCCTTAGTCGGGTATCAAAATTTGATACAACAGCCACCTTAACTATTTAGAATCAAAGAAATAGCAAGAAAGAATCCATTTAGAACAATTGGTTTGTTAATTTCTTGTAGTGAATAATAAATGAATAAATAATGAAGAAATTGCTAGATTGATATGACCTCCAGCATCTTTGAGAAGTATAATTGTCTCATAAGCTCCATCCGGAAGATGCCACGCTTTGCCATTCGCATAATACTATAAAACGGCTAACAGGAAATCAGATGATGGTATCAACACAACATGAAATTCTAAATTTTATAGTTATTAGTCCAGGCACTCTCAGTAAATAGTTCCAGTTCAAAACTATTTTGAACTTCATTAATTAATTCCAGTTCAATAATATTTTCTGAACATTCTCTTTAAGACCACAATTGAACATAGGTCCAAAAAACAGCACCTTGTAGACTTCTTCAAAGTAATCATCACTGCTACAACCAGTGGCTTCAGAAACAACAAGTCTCCAAAATGGCCTTCCATCTCCCTGTTAATTATACATAAAACATACAGATTAAAAGGGCTTGAGTTAAAACTTCTGAAATACGAAAGGAATTGATTTCTAGAAGTAGACAGTGAAGGTAATTTTACTCATAAACGATAACCAAAAGGCTGATGGGATAAAGGAATATGTGCTGCTTGTTGCCACAGATAAATTTATTGGTACAAAAAAGGATATTGCAAAACACTGGAACCAAATAAGTTCCTGACTTCACATGACTAACAGTCTACCATGGCTCACACAAATTTCACTAGCTTTACTTAAGAAACTTACTCGGTAATACTACTAAGATGAATAGGACTGTAAAGAGTATGATCACTAGAACAAGTTTTAGCTGCCAACAAAGAGGAACTTATAGAAGGGCTTTAGAGGCTGCTTTTCATGAAATGGGTCAAGTTTTATACATTTGTTCACATCATATAATGTAAGCACTCATTCATCAGATATATTTTGTAATCGACACTGATGTTGCATCAATTCAAGGCCATCCCCTTCCAAGTTCTCATTTTGCATATAAACAAAGGGACTCAACCAAAAGCAAAAATGAAGATTACTTCTGCTTGACTAGAGCATAAGAATTCACTCATGCAAACATGTTGTTTCAAATCCAATGCAGGAACAAAAATATAATTTGGTGAATTGTTTGAACATTTATTTATTTTTTGTTATCAAGCCATAAAACACAATCAAGAACCAAATGACCCAATGCAAAACAAACAATATAATCAACAATTAAACTACCAAAAATGTAACCACACATGTATCTCAAATGTAATGAACACATGAATCAACAAAGACGAAATGTGACCTGGTAACGGAGCTTTTCAGGCCAGGGAGCAGAAAAAGCTCTCCTGAATCCTTTCTTTATATCAGCTGAAGTGACTGACAGACCTAAATCACAGTTAATCTTTGTAAATGAATAAAAGATGTGATTAACTCTACAATACCAAATTTTCCAAACCATATAATCACTTAATACAAAATAAAGAGCATCAGTTGACTGACCGTATTTTCGGCCAATGGAGGCATAAGTGTCATGAACAGGCTTTGTCAATTGCAAAAGGGTGCCTCCAGCATCCAATAACACTGCATCATATGCTCTTTTAATCGACTTTCCTCCTATCATCACAAATTCAAAATTTTGACCTTTTTTGGTCAAATTATGAAACACCCACTACCTAATATTACATTGAAGACAAGGTGGACTGACCAGAGTGGATGTGTATGGAAGAGCAAGGAGGACGACGGAGAGGTTTGAAGCCTCTGATAAGAGAATTCCCATGGCACCATTTCCTGATGCAAGCTTCCATTACTTTTCCTGATTTCTAATTTTTACGAGAATTCGAAAGCAAGATATATTGCTTTTTTTTTTTTTTTTTTTTTTATCTTATTATTTGTGTATTTATTTTGTTTTCTGTTTTCTGTTAATGATATGGCAGATTTTTTTTTTTAAAAAAAAAAATTATTGAAATATAACTTGTTTTTATTATTCTGATTTTAGTATTTTACATTTTAGGAACCTAAAAAAAAGTTCCGAAAAAAAATTGACTTTAGTGTATATTTCTTGAGATATTTATCAAAAATAAAATTTGATTTTAATGTTCATGTCTTTTGCATAACATATGAATAAGCTCTATATTTTATTCTTATAAAAACGGACCAATGAAAGTTTGATTTGATACATTATCTCGCATTCACACTAATGAGAATGTATGTGTTTTTTTCAAGACTTCAAATTGTAATAGTTAAAATTAATAATTTTATTTATATTTTTAGAAAATAAGTATTAATTTAAAATTATAAAAGAGTAATTATACTTTTATTAAAACGAAAAGGTGTCAAAGCAAGTTTTTTTTAAAAAAAATAAAATAAAACAAATTGTATAGATTTTAAAATTTGAAAAATAAAATTATAAAGACTATTGAAAATCGAAATTACAATTTCAAACCATTTGCTACGATTTCACTTTTTCCATTTTTTAAAGAGAAATTCACATTTTTCTCATATATTTTGTATGTGAAGCATCAAACAAGACAAAAAAAAAAAACAGAGAAGAAAAGGCACAATGCCTACCAAAAACAAAACTGCGGCTGTGTTGTGTCCAAACTTCAATTAACTAAAGTTGGGTAGGCAGCTTTGTTGTCACCAAGCATTGTATTAAAAAATGCAATTAAGTGAAGGCCTGGATGAAATCTGGAGGAACTAAACAGAAAAACTAGTGTCCCTTCATTTAGTTTCCTCCAATTCTCATGTATGCCATTAAATTCTCTCTTATGCGTAACATCATCGCATTTTTTAGCCTTTCAGATCTATTTAAAGTAAAAGTCGGAGATGAGATATTGGAGAAAACCAAATAAAAACAACTAAGTTGTACAAATTTATTTAGTTTCCTCCAATTCTCACATCAAACTTGTAACGTGAAGTATGTAGATGAGATATTGGAGGAAACTAAACAGAAAGCATGGAAAAATGTCAGTCTGCTTATTAGTTTCCTCTAATTCTCACCTACAACATTGACACTCTGTGACACACCAATTACATGGTTAATTATGGGATCTATCATCTATATGTACAGATTAAAGCTGGATATGAAATATTGGAGGAAACTAAACAGAAATAAAAGAAACAAGAAAATTTGTTTAGTACCCTCCAATTTTCACAACCAGCAACTGTAAAAGAAGCATCTATCAGAACATTGAGAGGCCTGGTGGGGATGCCAAAACCACAGCTACTATTTAATATTTATAGACACCTTATGATGGAGTACTGTGCTCAGAAACAGTTACAATTCTCAGTAACTCAAGAAAACACGGTAAAAATGTGGAAAGATCAGAGAATCTTCTTCACCAGCAACACAATTTCCATGCTCATACAGTTGGTTACAAACTACTCTTTCATGCAAATGCAAATGCAAAAACTTCAAAAGTTGCATGAATGCCGTGCTTGAACATGAGAAAATTTGGTGGTTCGAACCCAATTGGAATCAAATAATTCACTATACAATATTAGCCAAGCCACTTTCCATTTTACAAACTCAATGCCAATTGCCAAGCAATGCACACATAGAAGTGTATATTTCCAATATCCTTAACAAAATATTTACCTCTCCCAAACACATTAGAAAAATAGATGAAAATATGAAAGAATGCCGTACAGCTTCTTCTCAGCCTACGCCTATAAATCTATTTTATTATTAAAATACACACTACGCTGGAAAGTTGTGTTATCATTTTTCAATCCTTTGCTTCTTTTTTCCTTCTAATTTTGTACTTCCATTTATCTCTTTCATTCTGTAGGGACATGACATGATGTCCCACATGTTCTATCACCATACCATTGTTTATCTCTGCTGTCTCTTTCCAAATAATTAGCCAACCAACAACTGTAAGTTCGTCAAAACCAAAAAATACGACACCTTTGGCTACCCACAAGTTTCAGCTACACAAAGTCAGCCTAATCGATCTCTATTCTCTAATAATGAAACTGACCCAAGTTTCATCCATGTCAAGCTCAAAAAATCTGTCATGAACTCACGATAGATTATATTGGTGAAGGGGAAGGAAGCCTCGTGTAGGTTCCTTTTCACAGTTCCAGTATAAGTCCCTGCATATAATGGAGAAGTTCTGTCAGAAACTTGCATAAATCAGAGAATGAAAAGTTTAATCCCATTATTATTATTATGGTTCAATCAAATAATTATGAAATTGCTTACAATGTATTTGATTACATGCCTTTTCTGATCAACTTTAAAATGAAATCAGAATAGTTGGCCAAGGCATCTTGCTCGGGAGCAAAATGTGTCGGGGTTCAAATATGATGTATATGAGTTCACACACCAAAATAGAAAACAAGTTCCATTTCGGGCTGCATGCCATGACATATGTTGGCAGTTATATGTTTGTTTGGTTCACCGTTCTCCCTTCTTTGTGGCAAGAACAATTAATTATTAGATCATAAACAAGACAATGAAGACAAGATTCATAAGCTCCAGGAAGACTTGATCCCTTCCATAGTCTAGGATAAATCTACTCAAGATTTTACCAGAAAACCGACAGGACTTTGATTTTGATTATGATTAATCTTTGTCCAGCCAAATGCCCTTAAAATGCAAAAGAATTCATAATCATTTCAATTTTAAGTGGAACCAGAATCAACCATTATTAGTGAAGAAGAAAATTTCTTTTTAGGTCTGCTTCCTAGCTTAAATTTAATAGAGTTTTGTTAGTGAAATCTCAAATCAGTAAGTGACAGGTTTGAGCCCATAAAATCTACTTAATGTAAGTATTTCACCCGGGTTATGCTGGCAGCTGTTCTGCAATGTAGTCTATTAAATCGAAGTAACATGCATGCACAATTCAAATTATCAGATTCTGGTTTCCCACATCAACATTAAATTCATCCACTAATTTTCAGCAAGCAGTTTACTTCCTACTTTTTTATAAAAGCAGTGAGTTGAATCATTCGGTAGTGCATTATTCAAATAAACTTTCAGGATCTATATACATGAACATTTTTTTTCTAATTCTCCTAAGACAAACTATACAACAACTAACATATATGATGAGTTCAACCACAAATAAAAGAACTGTACTTTGTGGATACATAAAACAACAATGAGCTAATGCGTCGGCACTTACATAAGGTGTACACAGTCATAAACTGTGCAATCAATTCTACTGGGAAAAATATCCTTGTTTCCACAACATTCAAAAAGTTATCTGAATGGAGTCATCAATCAGGCATTTCAGATTCAACAACAAAAGGACAAAAAAGAAGAAAAGAACTATCAAAACGTACTTCATTACTCAATCAATTAAGTCACCGCTGGAGGGGATAGTTGCCGATGTTTTAATACCTTTGCCATTGATCTACGTTCACAATCCTGCATAGAATTAACATAAAAAGGAAAGAAGAATGATTAAATTGATTTTTTTTTCCAGACAGTAACGTATGTTGTTTACCGTGTTCAATGTCTAACAGACAAGAGCAGATAATACAATTGTGGTGACTACCTCAAAACCAACTGAAGAACATCAATATTAATACCCAAAACACACTCAATATCTGTTCAGCACAACCAAAAGAAAAACGCTAAAGAAAAGTAAAGCTGTATAGGGAAATGAGAAAGAGTTGGGAACAAATGAACAAGAATTAGGAGAGAAAAGAGAGAATAATGGTTTCAAATTTCAATTCATATTCATCAACCTATCAGACCTCTTAAATAAGGGCATATACAGTGCCTAACTCTTAAGCTACTCAAAAATAATAAAAGAAACAAAAACAAACAAACAAATATAAATAAAACTAGCAAATTAACTCAAAAAAACAAAGTAACTAGATATATAAATAATCCAATAATTAAAAGACTAGTAGTTCATAAGAACTCATTTTAAAATTTATTTTAGCATCAAAATGATAACAAATGCGACTGAAATGTATTTAACTTCCCTTGACACCTAAAAGAATTACATACAAAATAACATGTTATAGGTCAAAATAATTGACATATAATTATTTGTGCGGGAGATTGCTAGGAAGAAATTTCAATTATGTGCAACTCTAAAACTGCAAAGTTCTTTTACATAATTAACATGGATCTAATTGAACAAAATTCACAATGAAATCTTAAGAAGCAAAACTAATTAACACAAGGAAATTCAAACTAGCCATTGTGTGAAGGAACAATGGTTGCATGCTTTTATTCTATTAAAAGTGCGTTTAAAGGAAGCTATATTTAAGTGAAAAAAGCCCCCATATGAAGTTGCTTCCAAAAGCATTCAAAGCACATATCAAAATAAATATTGTTAACTCAGGATTAAGCTGATGTGATTACACCCCATCATTAATTTAAGGAACTTTAAAACAATATCAATGAAATTTCCAGAGGAAAAAAAAAACAATATTTTAGTAGGGTAAGCCACCAACTCCGTTATCACCAATTGTATACAGCATGCACTAAACAATACAAGGCAATGAGTTGTGACATAGCACAAACACTGAATATATCCATTACCTGAAACATATTCAAGTAGAATGAACTATTTAGATTCATTCTCCTCAATTTCAAGTAAGTATATCCAAAGCTTAGTTGATCACGTGAGGTGAATCGATCAACTTCATTAAACCAAAGACATGAAAACAAATTCGACATCGGCGTATGGGCTCGGATAATAAAAGAACCTTCAGGGACATCTGCAAAGTATATGATTCAAGAATCAGCACCCAACATTCATGATGTCATAAGATAAAAGAAAAGGCCAAAATCCAACACAGTAAAAAAGGCAATAAGCACGCACAACTTGGAAGAGGATTATTTGGGTTTGAAGGATCAAACTTGGTGAGGCCATCGGACTGGTAAAATATAAACTGTTCGTTAATGGCAGTCGCATTATACTTTTTCAGACGTTTATTTTGGACTACCTCCTCCCACACACAATGGCGATCATAATGGTTTGAAATGGCATATTCTGATCTACTTCTCCATAAAAAATACTCAATGATCAGCATTGGATCAACCTGAAGTCGCATCTTACTGTCAAGCCAAATTGAATACCTAAAAGTAAGCAAGAAAACAGCTTAGCCAAAAGATTAGTAGGATTAGAAGTAGAGAAAAGAGGATTATACAATAGATAAACAAATCTTACCTAGAAGAAGGGAAGAGACGATGTGACAAAAATTTTGGCACCTTTCCTGTTTTTCGCATGTCCTCGTATGGCAAGTTCCTAACAGTGACAATTTTCCACAAACCAATATATCCTCCATCATCAGGATTATTTCCCTCTGAAGACAGTGTTGATAGTGTTTGCTCATCCACAAACAAAACAAAGCAGACATTTTTCTGGGAGAAATCACTAATCTGAAACACATAAAAACATATGCCACATTTCTCAGCAGGACAAATTACTTTTTACATGTATTAACAACATTTCAACAGCCGGATAGGAAACAATGCAGGATATATTAAAACTAATCATTACTCATTATTAACAGAGTATTGTTTTATTTGACATATTATGTCATCCAAATTTATATCTCATAATGTAATACCTGAAGATTCTTTTGCCACTAACTATAAAGAAAAGCGGGAGAAGGCAGGGAAGCAGGGAAGCAGGTATATCAGTCACTTTTAAGGTTTCAATAACAAGCACAAAAAGTAGGCATAAGATAATCAATATGCCATATAACAAACAAATTCGCAACATCTAAAAAGGGACCTAAGACATACAGATAACTACAACCAGAATACAACATTTACACGTTTATATATTTATATCAGACCAAAGTTCTCCCACCACTGGAAAGATCATTCTATTTCAGAAAAACTCCAGCTGCATATGCTCTCTATTCCTCTCTTTGCAATAACATGCCTTAAATAGAATTAAACTTTGCAGAAATCTCCAATCAATTCTACACCAATATTTTTCTCTCTGACAAAAATAAGTGGAAAGAAAATGTTAAATGAAAAAAAGGATGCCTTGAGGGTAAAATTGGAAATGTAAACATTCCATTACTACAAGAACAAAATGTATTTGACTTAGGCTGTTTATCATTGGTCTCATTGACATGATACACAAAAAAACTTTGAGAGAAACTTTTCTTTACCAGTTTTTTTGTAGGCCTCCTCAAAAAGTCAGAGCTCCCAAAAATGCAAGAAGTTACTACAACCTTACAGGTACTCATGAATGTCTTGTCCTTTTCATCCAAATCGAATCCAGTGCTTGAAAATCCAGGCGGTGCATTAACAAAACCACAATGAAGAGTTTGATTTTTTGCATAAAAAGATTTTTCTCTTTCCAGGAGGGTTTGATGTCCTCCAAATCTAGGTTTATACATGTTGGTCTCAAAAGGTTTATCTTCTTTGTCAATATACTCCAGTGAAAATTGAGTGAAATTCATAAAATCCCTGGGCTCAACAAGATCATTTACTGACTCCAAAAATTCAACTGTGCAAGGAGGATCTGAAAGATTAATGGGAAAAAGAGCAGAATGATGGAGTCAAATCAACAAAACAAATTCAAGTATTTAGCACTGCAAAATATCAATAACATGAACTCAGATTTCTCCTAGAAAGTTTAGTCAAAATATTTAACAAAAAAGGAAACTTGTGCTTTAGCAAAATCAAGCAATCTCGAAATTTGTAAAATATCGAATTCGTACATAACATGAGAACCCATTTAATGTATATACATATAAGACAGAAAACAAGATAACAAAACCACGTGATAATTTGGCAAAACAAGATCTGAAATTTTTTTGTGAACTTTACATGAAAATTCCCAATGCTTAACTGACAAAGTGGAATCAGAATGGCCAAGTCCTAGTGTAGTTTGCTATTTGAATTGGAGAGTAGAGGCCCAAAAATTTCCTTTATACTTCTAACATCACAAAAACTAATAAAAGAAACAAAACATCAATAAAATCACATTAGAAAATACAAGCAAACTACACTTACGTTGCTTTGTATACTTGATTGGCGGCTTTACAACATTAGAACTTTCTTGTTGCGGCTTCACAACATTAGAACTTCCTTGTTGCGCTTCTTGTGAAGCTAATAAGTTACTGTCAATATTACCTGCAAATTTCGAATACTAATTATCTATATCCGTCATTTCTTCGAATACAAATTACCAAGCTAAAAAAAAAAAAAAAGATAAATCAGCAGTCTCACCATTAAAGAAAATTTTGAAGCCAAAGGTAGCAGAATATGTTAAAAAGAGTGCAACAAGCACGAATACGGAATCCTTAAATCTCATCATTATAAATCGCTCCAACCTCCTTCCACGACGTACAACACGAAAAGCATTATCACCTCTACCTGGAGAATCAAAAACACTGCCAGGGACACCTCTTTTCTCCGGCAACAATTCACCGTTCTGTTTAAAGAAAGTCATTGTGCCGTTCGTTTCTTGATCCGAAATTTTGGTAATAAAGCAGCTCGTCTGTAAGATAATAAAACAGATTTTCTTCCAAATGAAATTACAACACACATATTTTTCAATTTCATATACGAATCATAAACTTCAAGAAGCAATATCAGCATTTGATCCATCTGCTACTGAAAATGATAATGATAAATTGAAAAGCAAGTAAAAAAGCACTAAATCGCAATAAAAGACATGAAAATCACAGCACACAAACACGAGCCTGCATCTAATCGCTAGAAACATAGGAGCAGCTGAAATTGAAATTGAGTATAGGATATAATTAACAGAAAATAGGAGTTAAAATTGAGAAATTAAGAAAACAATGGCTCACCTGATGCGAAGATCTCAGATTCTCACCACCGCCAAAAGGTCGCGAAGCGGGAACTTAAAAGCAGTTGATAATTGATAGTGAGTTTTCTTTTCATATATTTGGTTTTTTTTTTTTTCTTTGCGGGTCTTTGTCTTTTTGAGTGACAGATTTTAATATTTGAAAGAAAATTCAGCTGGGGCAGTAGGGTGCCAGGGGTGGGTACTTTAAATCAGGGGAGGATATTTAATGGATCGGTTCACTTGAAATATTTAGATCGGTTCATTTTTCAAGTAAACCGATAAAAAATCGATAATATCCGATTTTTGAAAAAGTGAACCGATTTGATAAAATTGAAAAGTGTAAACCAATCAAAAACCGATTGAATCGGTTCGATTTGATTTGGTTCGGTTTTTTCAGTTTTGAGCCTATTTGACCAAATTATTAGGCTTTAATTTTTAAAACCTGCTACAGTTAGAAAATTTGAAAAAACACAAATTTTTGAAAGATTGTGATACATTCTTTTACAGAGATATTTTCATTGTGATAAGAAAGAATTTTCGAACTAGTTTAACTGAAAGCACTAGGGAATTTCCATATGTTTATCAATATTTTTTCCTTTTTGGCTGGGAAGTAATGTTATAGATGTATGATTATAGGTGTGGTCAGTGCATGTGTGTATATACATTTTGTGTGTTCAGTTTGTTTCACTTGCTGATATTAGTTTTAATTTCAAAGCAATGTAGGCTATTTCCAAGCTTTTTTATTGTATTAAATCATTTTAATAGTTGTGTGAAATCACTTAACATGGCAGAATTTCAAGCATATTATGAAGCATTTACAGGAGGCTATTATCATTTTATAAATTTTATAAAACATATACAATCTGACATTTTCTTCAATTTTATAAAGGCAACACCCAAAAAAAGGCAAAGAGGCAGCAGATACTGATAGAGTGATAGGATTCGTAAAAATGTAGGTATTTTTTTATTATGTACACTGGTTTTCGGTTCGGTTCACCGGTTCGAAGCCTTGAACCGGAATATCCGGTTTTTTTAAAAACAAACCGAGGCGAATCGATAAAAAATAAAAAACTGGAAAAAAAACATATTGGACTGGTTCGGTTCGGTTCACTGGTTTTTTTCCCACCCCTACTTTAAATACACAATTAAAATAAATAAACCAATCGTAAATTTTGGGTTAAATTTGCAAGGGTTAAAATCAAAATTGCCCCTAAACTTTAAGCTGTTATTGGATGCATAGAAAACTATGCATTTATTCAACAACCTCCCCTATAATCTAACTCTGTTAGAATTCCTTTGAGATTACTTCTATATACGATTTTTTTAAGTTAAATAAATAAATAAAGGGTATAACAGTATTTTTGTTAATCAAACTAAAATCAATTTAACGGTGTTAAATTTTAACGGAGGTTGTTAAATAAAAGCATGGTTCTATACACATCCAATAATAATTGAAAAATTAGGGTAGGTTTTTTATTTTAACCCAATTTTTAATGTGGGTTAATTTTACTCCAACTTCGAAAATCATAAATTCATAAGATCCCATATTTTCTATGTTTATCTAATTATCTTTATCGGATTTTTAATCGTTAATTGTTAAGATAAAAGTTGCAAATTTTTAAAATTCGCCCATTGAAATCATTATTGATAAAATTTTATGGAACTTTAAAAATATATTTGACATCATTTTAGGAAATGAAATAGATAATATTGTAAGAGATATATATAAAACCTCCCGGATATAGCAACTCGATAATGTGATATTATCAGATTAATAATGCTTATTTGTAAAACTAACAATTTCATAGTAGGTTGATAAACTTCTTGTCTAGTAAATAAAGTTTAATATTATTATTATTTTATATATTATAAATAAGGTTTATTTAAGGAGAGAAAAAAAAAATAACCAAATGAAATTCGTTAAATTCAATTCTAACCAAGCTATGGTAAAATTTCGTTTTTAACTAACATTACTAGTAAAAAGACTATGTTGCCCGTAATGAATTATATGCCATACATATTACATGATGAATTGAAAACTTATTACATGGCAAGCTATCATGTAATGTTCATCAGAAACCCATAAATTAAAGAAATATTTTACATAATGAACTATGAAATATAATTACATGGCCGACTATCTTGCAACGTTCATCAGAAACCCAAAATTTTGGAAAGCTTCAAAATTAATTTCGAAAACCTCTACATAATCTAAAATAGTATCAAAACCCATGAAATATACACTAATGCAAACAATTGTTAGTTGTTTAAAGCATTATATATAGAGATTGAATATATTTTAGTATATTAACTTCTTAACCTAGCAGCTGTTACAACCTATATATATAGGAGAGTCACGAAGGACTTGTATTACAAGGAAACTAGAAAACTACAAATAGGAAATATACTACAATTCTATGTTTAGGAAATATAAACACTAGTAGGAGACTATGAAATCTGTACACAGTAAGGATAATCACAAAGGGAATGTTAAAATAATATCACTTATCCTTTACACACCCCCGCAAGACAGTGGGCATTTCAAAGACACTAATCTTGGACCGTAATAGGCAAAACCTTGTCCTGGGGAGCGGTTTGGTGAGCGAATCAGCTAACTGGTCCGAAGAAGACACGTGAGATATCCGGAGCTGATTACTTTGAACTTGTTCACGAACAAAATGGAAGTCAATAGCAATGTGCTTCATTCTTGAGTGGAAGACAAGGTTAGAGCACAAATACGTAGCACCAATATTGTAACAGAAGATGGTTGGCGGATTTGGGTTGCAGACGTGCATCTCTTACAAAAGAGACCGAAGCCAAAGTACCTCAGAGGCAGCCGCTGCAACAGCCCTGTATTCAGCTTCAATGGAGGATCTGGCAACAGACCGTTGTTTACGAGAGCACCGGGAGATCGCATTCGACCCGAGAAAGACCACATACGCACTAGTGGACGTGCGATCATCATGGTTTCCTACCCAATTGGCGTCTGAGAAGGCATGGAGAGAAAGAGGGGAGTTACGGCAAATCAAGAGACCATGGCTGGCTGTGCCACGAAGATAGCGCAAGAGGCATTTTGCCAAGGACCAGTGTCCAGTTGTTGGGCGATGCATGAATTGGGCAAGCTTGTTTACTGTAAAAGCGATGTCAAGGCGAGTGAACGATAAGTATTGCAAGGCACCAATTACCTGACGAAACTCAGATGCATCTGTTAGTGAGGTGCCATCAAGAAGTTTGAGCTCTTGATCTATAGGAAGTGGGGTAGAGACCGAATTTGAATCGAGCATTTTTGTTCGAGTTAGAAGTTCAGTCACATACTTTTGTTGAGAGAGAAATAGACTGGTCGTGCATGGTAGAACCTCAACACTAAGGAAGTAAGATAGAGCACCAAGATCTTTGATCGAAAATCGTTGAGCAAGCAATGTAACAAATTCATCAACTAGATTGCCATTGCTCCCGGTGACAATAATGTCATCAACATATACCAGTTAAAACATCAAATAGCTATCATCATTAAATATGAATAAGGAAGTGTCTGAGTGAGAGTTGACAAACCCACTTTGGACAAGAAATCGTCGCAGTTCATTGTACCACGCCCGCGGTGCTTGCTTTAGGCCATAGATAGCCTTTTTAAGTTGACAGACATGTAACGGAAAGGACGGATCCACAAAGCCTGGTGGCTGAGTCATGAATGCATCCTCAATGAGATGACCTTGAAGAAACGCATTGTTCACATCCAATTGGCAAAGAGACCACCCTCTTGTAACCGCAATGCTTAGTAGGACCCTGATTGTTGTAGTTTTAACCACCGGACTGAATGTTTCTTTGTAGTCTAAACCTGGTCGTTGATGAAATCCCTTGGCCACTAAGCGAGCTTTATAGCGAGCAATTGACCCATCGGGAGATCGTTTGATGCGGAACACCCACTTACAGCCAACAACATTGTGTGAAGCATTAGGAGGAACGAGAGACCATGTTCCATTTTGAATAAGGGCATCAAATTCATCTGACATTGCACGCCTCCATTCTGGAATTTTCATAGCTTGAGAGACACATGTAGGCTCAATCTGAGGGGGAGATAGGACACTGACAATGGAGAGCTTGTTGATGGGTTTGTGTATATTGTGTTTGCCGTGTGTGAGCATGTGGTGACCTGTGGTTAAAGTTGTAGGAGCCAGTTGCGGTGCGGACTGGGCTGGCGAACAGAGCTAGTCAAAGCTGGCAGGTGCGGGAGCTGGTTATGCGGGCTAAGGTAGGTCAGGTTGGGATGCGATCGGGACACCCAAGTCAGGTGGAGCTCGGCTGCTATGTGGCACAACCAGGGCACCCAGATCAAGTGGAGCTTGGCTGCTTAGAGGTGCGACAGGTTCTGCAATGGTGCCATTTTGGTCGACAGGAGCAGGTGCTGTTCTATTAGGATCGGCTAATGTGTAGGCTTGTGAGGGTAGTGAGAACCGTGAGACCGTAGCAGGAGCTCGAGAGCTACGGAGCGAGTTCTGACGAGGATTCTAATGCGAAGTCAAACCTGCAGAATAGTGAGCATGCAAGACTGGAACAGAGATAGGTAGGGACTCATGCGGCAACCAAGATGTGCATATGGTGGAGCTAGACTTAGGATGAGTGGTTTGAATGGTGGTGTATGGGAAGGCAGACTCAACAAAGTTGACGTGTCTGGATATGAAAATACGGTCAGTAATTGGATCCAGACAGTGATACGCACTCTGAGTTAGGGAATATCCTATAAATATGCATGCTTTTGACCTAGACTCAAGTTTGTGACTATTGTACGGTCTAATCCATGGATAACAAAGACACCCAAATACACGCAATTTTGCATAAGATGGGCGTGAGCCAAAAAATTTCTCAAAAGGAGATAGCATATCTAATAGAGGTGTGGGCATCCTGTTGATCAAATAGACAGCCGTAGTGAATGCATATGACCAAAAACTGAGAGATAGAGATGCATGAGTGAGAAGAGATAAGCTCGTCTCAACAATGTGACGATGACGACGCTCAGAGACTCCATTGTGTTCTGGTGTGTGAGGTGGTGTGGTGAAGTGGGATATGCTATATTGTGCTAGGGTTTGCCGTAAAGCTATGTATTCACCACCATTGTCACTATAAAGTGATATGATAGTATTTTTTAAAAAAAATTCTACCAAGGTCTTGAAGCGAATAAAAATGACATGAACCTCATATTTGTGTTTTAGGGGATACATCCACATATATTTCGTGAAATGATCAACAAATAGTACATAGTATTTAAAACCATCCTTGGATAAAATTGGGGAACTCCAAACATCAGAGTAAATAACCTCAAGAGATTTAGAACTAAGAACATTTGAAATTGAAAAAGGCAATTTATGTGTTTTATTGCAGAGACATGCACTACATGGTTTATTAGAGCTACAATGAGAAATAACTGACAATGCTTGAAAACTTACTAGACTCAAAATTATTTTTGAAGATGGGTGACCTAGATGATGGTGCCAGTTAGGAAGAGAGGCCTTAACACTTGAAAAGGCAATGATAGGAGAAGAATTTGGCTTTGCATGAGACGACCACTCGTAGACTCCGTTCCTAGTCTGTCCTCGCAAAAGTTACGCCCCCGTACGAAGATCCTTCACAACAAAAGAAAGAGGGGAAAATTCAACAGCAACTTGGTTAGATGTGCAAAATTTGGAGACTGAAATCAGATTTTGTTTCATATTGGGTACACATAAAACATTAGATAGTAAGAATGATGAATTTTTATTTGGAAGATGAAGAGAGCCAAAGTGTGTAATAGTTAAACCTGAGCCGTCACCAATCATTATGTCATCTGAGCCAGTATACGGAGAGTGCAATGACAGGTTGTTTAGGTCAGAGGTGACATGGTGTGAAGCACCTGAATCAAGTAGCCAATCCGGTCTGGTGGAGTTTGGTGTTGCAAAGTGTGCACGCGGCTGCCATTGTGCACCAGAATTACTAACTTGCGGACGTTGGTTTGTATTGACCGGAGAGAAGCTGTAGGCCGAACATCTCTTGGCTGTATGCCCCTGGTCACCGCACAGCTGACAGTAGCCACGGTAAGGCCTCGATCTGCCTGTCCTGTTCGCTAGAGAGGAGGAATTTCGGTTCTGTTGGTTTGCGGCAGCGGGTTTGGTTGGCATGGGCTGCATGTTCTGTCTGTTGTTGTTGAAATTTCGGTTGGTGTAGGCTTGCTGTCCATGAAGAGAAGATTTGGCAACAAAGTTTACAGTAATAAAAAGTCTTTGGGTCCTTACAAAATCTTGTTTTAGGAGAGCCTCAGAATTGAGAAGTTTCTCATGTAATTCTTCAAAGGTGATTGCTGAGTCACGGGCACGTACAGTAGATGATATGTCCTTGAATTCTTTGCCTAGACCATTTAGAATGTTTACTGTCAGGTCTTCAGGGTTCTCTGGAGCATCAAGCATGGCTAGTTCATCAACGATGCTTTTTGCATGTTGCATATATTCTGTGATTGATTGGGTTCCTTTGGTGATGTTGGTGAGAACTCCTTTTAGATGCATGATGTGTCCTCTGGAGGGTTTAGCATAGGTGTTGGCAAGAGCAGTCCAAGCATCATGAGCAGTTTTGGCGGAAGCGATGAATGGGATGATGGACGGTGTTATGGATCCAAGTATTGCGTTAAGCAACAATTGATCTAGACTAATCCAAATATGATGCGCAGGATTTGGTGTGATGGTGTCACCAATTGTGATGATCTCAAGCGGACATGGGTGTTTCCCGTCAACAAACCCCATAAGATCAAAACCAATTAGGAGAGTATGAAATTGAAGTTTCTAGGAGCGATAGTTTGTTGCAGTAAGTTTCAAAGGAGCTTGAGCAGCTATATTAATGGAAATAATGGTGTTTCCGGACGTATTTACGTCATGACCTGAGGAAGTTGAGGAGATGATTGTGACCGACGGTGAGGGGGAAGAAGAAGAAGAAGAAGAAGAAGTAGCACTGGTCATTGTTCTTTGATCGGTTGAAGACTCGTTTGAGTTTTATAGCTCTGATACCATATAGAGATTGAATATATTTCAGTATATTAACTTCTTAACCTAGCAGCTGTTACAACCTATATATATAAGAGAGTCACGAAGGACTTGTATTACAAGGAAACTAGAAAACTACAAATAGGAAATATACTACAATTCTATGTTTAGGAAATATAAACACTAGTAGGAGAGTATGAAATCTGTACACGGTAAGGATAATCACAAAGGGAATGTTAAAATAAATCACTTATCCTTTACATTATAAACTCAACGTATGGTGACTGGAAGGAAGAAAATTGGGTTTTGGACTTTCTAAAAGTGAAGAACCAAGAGAGAAGGAAAACAAAAACAAAAAAACAAAAAAACAAAAACAAAAAACTATGGGCATTTTTGTTACTTTTCAGGTTAATTTTAAATAATTTTTAGAAGTTTTGGTTGAATATAGTTTTATTTTGAAAACAAGTTAGAAGTGAATTTTGATTTCAAAGATAAGTTAGATTTATCTATTTCGTCTTTATTTAAGGTCAAAATAATAATAATAATAAGAATGTTTATAATTATTAATCACTAAACCGTGATTAAAACGCCTCTGTCTTTTCTTTCTTTCTATTGGCCGTGCAAAACATGCTAAGGCAGTTATCTATCCATAACTAATGTCCTAATGACTTTAAAGTTGACAACCAAGACATTGACAAATTAAACCAAAAACAATAGATCTGTAACATACTAGAGCGTGTAGTTTGTTCACGTTTTTTAAAAAAAAAATTGGACACCAAACTGGAACTTACCGGTTACCACTTACCCATATTAAACATTACCGATCTTTCACGACTTACCCATATCAAGCATTATTGAAGTTCTATAATGGGAAGCAATAGAGGAGAGATATTCTCACACTTATTGCAGTTTTATAGACAATAGTGAGGCAATATTTACAAGACATCAAGACTTGAACTTTGATAGGCTTACGGAGATTGTGAAATCCCTAGCCAAACAACGACCAAGAAAATGGGTCTTTGACAATTGTTCACATTTTTGAGAGAAAAAAATTTCATGAAAAGTTTTTTTCCTTTCATTATTTAATTATCATAGATTAAAAGTTAGAACATGTAGATATATCACCGAACCATCTCAGATGATTGATCTATTAATATATATATATTTAATCTGAGGAGTGAAATTCGAACTTGGACCACAAAGGTGTAGTTATCACTGGATGTGCCTGCCACTATTATTTTTGAAAAGATGATTAAATTATTGTTTGGATTTTGGATACTTGAATTTGGTTTGAACTCAAATTCTTATAATGAGTCTATTGCAACCCACAATTTTAGTATCCACGCAACCGATGTCTCAATAAACCTATTTAATTTAAGTAAATTAATGACATTAACATATTATTGTGAGTTTAAGATAATTGCAAGCTAAGCCACTCACCCATGCATTCATAGGATTACGGGTTTGAGTTATGACCATTCTTTCAATCCCGAAATATTGTAATAGTTAAAAATAAAATAAAATTACAAGTATATTCAACCTAAACATTAATTACATAAACGACCCATGTCTTTAACAGGGACGTAACCATGATTAAACTCTAGGGTAGGCTAGAATAATTTTTTACCAATCATTAACAATACAAGAAAATTGTATTAATTAAAAATAAAGATTCACCTAGTCAATAGAACATAGCTAGGTTTATCCTATAAATGTATATCCTAAATAAATACCTTAACACAATTAATAAAAAAAATTAAAGTCAAAACAAATTATAAAATAAAAATGAAATACAAATAGAATCAAATACTAATTAAATTGTATCTTATGATTTTTCAAAAGATCAAACTTATCAATACTAAAAAATTCTAATTTATTTTATTATTATATTAATTTAGTTATGATGGAGCATTCATAGGGAAATAAATATGCACTTATATTACTATTTATTAACAAATTTAAAAACAAAAGAATAATTAAAAAAATTAACTTAAGAAACATGTATCTAAAATTCAAAAAAAATGAAAAGAAATTCATTAAACAATATTGTTAGTTTGTAAATTTAAAATTAGAATAATTGATAATTAGATTACTCCTAAAATTTTATAAACTAAAAATTATAGTAATCAAATTTAAGTAAATTTGAGGAATTGCGAGAGGGGTGCGGATATTGTCACCCATAAATATGATAAGCATACTCATATTTATAAGTACACGCATGTCTAAGATTTAAAATTAAATCATTATTATAAGCAGTCATCTTAATACCAATGGTACCCTATTTAAATGAATGTATTTATTTTAATACAATTTATTTATAAACCCTCTTAAGTTATTAACACACCCAATTTCACAAACGATATGTACTGGGTATCTTTTTTTATAAAAAAAAAATACTTCTCACTTTTTGTTTATTAATAGAATTCATAACAATAAATAAATAAAAATAAAGTAATATGTGCCTTTGTATGATTAGAGTCATCTTAAAATTCTTTTACCATTACTTTGTTATATGATAATGAGAGATTTTGAATATTTTTGATACTTGAAATAGGATTAGGGTTTAATTAGGGTTTTTTTTTTTTTTTTTTTTTAAATAAGGAGATATAATTGAAGATATGAGTGTACATAGTATTTGGTTTATTTTTAATTAAAATAATTTGTCCTTATTGGTAAATTTCTATTATGATATTTTTGTAATTAAATTTTTGAAAAATTATTATTCGCCCCCTGTAGTTTGCCATATTCTCCATTTTCCTCCCTTTAGTTTCAAAATTCTCTAAATTCCCCCCTCCCATGCACAAATACAACCAATTTCATCTTATAAAAATAAGCATGGGAGGGGGTAAATTGGAGAATTTTGAAACTAGAGGGGGGGAAATGGAGAATACGGCAAACTATAGGGGTGAGAATGATAATTACCTTAAATTTTTTATTAAAATATGGGTTTGCTTATTATATTTAGGGGGGGGATTGCACAAACATCCCTCGAGATTTGATGAAATTGCACAAATATTGTAGTTTTGGCCATATATACACAAATTTCCCTCAACATTTGAAAATTGTTGCACAAACATCCCCTGTCGTTAGATGGATCTGTTAGTCAATGGTTAAAAGTGTAAAAAATCTAAAATACCCTTTATTTTTATTTTAAATAAACTAAAAAATAAAATATTAAAAAAATATATTTTAGATAACATGAATGTATCTTAAATCTAAAAATTAGAGAAAAAAAAAATCATCTTTACAAATTAAAAAAAAAAAAGTTTTTAAAACTCTTTAATAATAAATAAATTTTAAATTTTAAATTTATTTAAAATCAAGGGGGAATTGCACAAACTATTTTTTTTTTTTAAAGATGAATATTTTTTATAGCTTTCAGATTTAAGATACATTCATATTTTATAAAAGATTTTATAATATTTTTTTTATTTTATTTTTGAATTTTTTTATTTTGTTTAAAATAAAAGTATAGGGTATTTTAGACTTTTTACATATTTGACTATTGACTAACGGATCCATCTAATGGTAGAGGATGTTTGTGCAATAATTTTCAAATGTTAAGGGAAGTTTGTACATATTTAGTTAAAGCTGTCATATTTTTACAATTTTATCAAACCTCGAGAGATGTTTGTGCAATTCTCCCTGGGTAGAAATATCAACATCCTTGTAAGAGAGATAATAATTATTAAAGAAAATAAGAAAATGAGAAAAAACAAAACTTGCTTCATGAATTGTGAACCGAAAAGATTCTTCAAGCAAGTTTAAATGCAAAATCGATCACCCCAAGTGTGGGAGAAGACTATAATCTCCTTCACATGGAGGGGATTGTTCATCCATGAAGATTTAACAAGTTCTTTAAGACCTTGTTAGAGCATCTCCAATGCAAAAGTGGATTGCATATCAATAATTGTTGACAATGCAACAATGTCAAGAGACTTGCTTCCTATGTGGCATAAAAATAGACTTGATAGACAATCAACTCAAAATTTGGTCTCCAATGCTTCCATCTAAAACATAATTTTTTTAATGACGTGTCCATCTTTTTTTTCCTGTTTTATTTTATATTTTATTTTCTTACCAAAAATATATGAAAAATTAATGTCAGTTTTAAATGTTTACTGAGTCATCCTAAAAAATAGCTGTGCAACAGATCGTCTGAAAGTGGACGGTCATGTTGACAATGTCTAATACTTTTTTTGCCACGTCAGCTTAAGGTTGAATATGCACGGTTGCATTGGAGACACAATTGTTAACATAATGTCTATTTATCCTACGTGGCATCTTTTTTTTTCACAAGCCACACTTACATTGGAGATGCTCTTAGATCTTCAGTGAAATTGAACGTCTCTATGATGATGGTTTTTTTGTTTTTTGTTTTTAATAAAAATTTGCAATTTACAATACACTAGCAACTTTTACGATGGATTGAGAAAAATCAATAACTATATATATTATTTTTTAAAAACGATATATATTGATTTATGATAAATTAACAAAAGATTGATCAATAAAAAGGTTGATAACACGAGCGCATTCGACAAAAGTCATGCCCACTGCCCACATACACACACAGTCACACATAGGGCGGAGGTAGGGGTCCATAGGGGTCATGAAAATTTCTTTTAAAATTTATAAAATTATCGTTATATTTTAAATATCTTTGACTTTGGTCTTCAAAAAAAAAAAAACTTATATAATGACTCACAATCTTAAATTTCTAGCTCCATCACTACACACACATTAAGATCGTGGATAGGGATGTTGGGGATTCTGAACCGATGAACACGGAAATGATATGCCTGATACTCGCTCATAACTCATAGCAATTAAGAATGTCAGTATAGCAGAAAAATAGATGAGAGAAAATAAACCAATCACAACACAAGATATACGTGAAAAACCCAAATCGGGTAAAAAATCATGGGCCGTCAAGACGACAGAGAAAATTTCACTATATGATAAATTGTTACAACCATATACTCTAAGATTCTCTCTCACACCTCAACCCAAACCACGCTCACAAGATCCTCACCGAGTACCCCACAATATCCTCTAAGTCTCCCCTAAATATCACCCATGGATTTCATACTTGATCTACTAATACTCCCTTGGATCACTTCCGGGATATTCCCACTCTTTCCCCGGATCTAACCACTCTTTCTCTCTCTCTCTCTGATGTTACATTGTGTTCTTTTTGCTCCACCCTAATAACCTAATTACAAGGTTATATTTATAATAGCTACAGGGAGTTTAAGATAAAAGGAAATCTCACTCCTAAACGTACAATACTTGTTTGTTCCATATAAATATTATTTCCTTTTATGACAAGTCTTTTTGTAAAGAGTAAATCTTTTTCCTTCAAGTACAAGAACTTCTAGAAAAGAGAATCTTTCCTTTTTCATGCAAAATTCCCGATCTTAGCAAAATACATCGTCTCCGCGGTATGGGTTGCGGTGTGCACCCTGCTTCCATACACCGTGGAACACTTCTAGAATCAACCACTCTGTATGCTAAGGTCCATGCGCTTTGTCCGAACCGCGGTCCGCGCCACGCTTTCTTCCAGATTCCGTTTCTTCATTTCTTCTTCAATCTTCAACCTCCCTTAAACACCACCTTCAACTTCCAAACGTTATCCCACGTCTCCAAGACACATCAATTTAGTCTTGTTTCGTTCACTTAGGAATACAAGTCAAAACCTAACAAGGGATGACAATGGATCAGATTGAGGATGGATATCCCAATATCCATCCCCGTATCCATTTGAGAATATCTCCATTCTTGCATCCATCCTCATCTTTAAGTGAGCGGGGCGGATTTGGATAATCCCCGAATTGAGGTAGAGATATTCATCCATGTTCCGTTTATATCCATATCCAATGAAAAAAAATATAAATTTTTATAGTTTACAAGAGAAAAATACAATAAACATGCATGTGTAATGGTATATTTTATTCTATTTAAAGGGAGAAACAAATACATCAAATAAAGTTCAAATAACATAAATTCAACAAACAAAAAAATCAAATCACATAAAACTTCATAATTTAATAATTACATAATAATTTTTTTTTGTATTTTAAAATTATTAAAATCTATAATGGATCTGGATGGGGATAGATATCCATAGCCGATATCCATCCTCATTCCCGAAAGTAAAATAGATATTAAAAAAAGTATCTATCTTTAATTCATTCGGATTCTTATAACCTTTTTAAATGGAACGGACTCATCCCCGCTCTATCCTTAAAATAATAGTATTTATAACCTTTTAAATGGAACGGACTCTTATGAATATCTGTATCCATAGATAATTTCGATATCCCTAATCGTGGGTTCAAGTCATAGTTGTTAGTTTTGGCTCGTATTCTCAAATGAACTAAATGTGAACCAAACGAAACTCAACTGATGTAGAGCTTCCTGGAGACGTGGGATACGTTTGGAAGTTGAATGGTCGTGTTTTAAGGGAGATTGAAGATTGAAGAAGAATTGAAGAAGCGTAATCTGGTAGGTACCGCTGCGCAGGACCGCGGCATAGGCAAGTGCCTAGGCAGCGGCACATGGGGCAGTAAAATCTAGAGGATCAGGCGCAGCGTAGGATCGCGGCATAGGCAAGTGCCTAGGCAGCGGCACATTGAGCGGTCATGAGCAGAAATTGTTTTGTGGTGTTGGAAGCGGGGTGCACACCGTGACCTATACGGTGGAGACGATGTATTGCTGAGATCAGGAATATTGCGCAGAATAGGAAAAGGTATTCTTCTTGAAGTTCTTGTGCTTGAAGGAAAATGATTTACTCCCTACAAGAAGACTTGTCATAAAAGGAAATAGTATTTATGTGGAACAAGTAAGTCTTGTACGTTTAGGAGTAGGATTTCCTTTTATCTTAAACTCCTTGTAACTAGTATAAATAGTCTTATTATTTATGTTTAAGGTTGTGGAGCAAAAAGAACACCATGTAACATCAGAGAGTGTGAGTGAGATCCGGGAGACCAAAGGGAATATCCGAGGAGGGATCCAAGGGAATATCGGTGGATCTAGTTAGAGATCCGTGGGTGATATTTAGGGGAGACCTAGGGGATATTATGGAGTTCTTGGTGAGGATCTTATGAGTGGAGTTTGGGGTTAGGTGTGAGAGAGAATTCTGAAGTATATGGTTGTAACAATTTATCATATAGTGAAACTTTCTCTGTCGTCCTGACGGCACGTAGTTTTTTATCCGTTTTGGGTTTTCCACGTATATCTTGTGTTATGATTCTTTATTCTCTCTCATCTATTTTTCTGCTTATTAACGTTATTAATTACTATGAGTTATGGACGTATATTAGGCACAGTGTTCCGCGTTCATCGGGTTTATAGAGGATTATCCCCAACAATATTCATGTTCTCCAAATTGATATTCATTACGTACCATTTCTTCTGAATTTTAATTAATTATTAAGATTGTGAGAGTGATCATGACATTGAATTCTCAAACTCTTCAATAATCGATCTCTTAATTAATTACTCTCGAGATTGGAAATGCATTATAGTGAGCAAATCGGAGCACGCCACTGCTGGGATATATATGAACCGTAACGTACGTGTCAACTTATATTCAATGGCAGTAAACGCTGATATGTTAATGTTGCTTTACACGTAGCAAAACGCATGCATGTTGCATCGCAAATTCAAGCACACATCGCTTCCAAATTGCAGCAACCGCGAAAATTATATGATATGCTTGGACCCATGGAAGCTTACTCAAAATGTTACGTAGATTAAACAACGATCTCACCTGACTGATATCTCATTAATAGTAAATGTTACGCTACTACTTACGACATTTATATGCTCTGTTGAATAGGAGCTGATTTCAATGTAAATGGCACTCAATTCAATCCTCTCATTTTTCATGCATGCATTTACTTGATACCCTTAATTTGGTTTACTTTCCCAATAGATCAACCCACGTAGTCTTTTTTTTTTTTCATTTAATGCTACGTAACATTTGTTAATGTCTCTCTATGGCCTATATATAATCTAGTAAAGCGGGATTGCCTAGCTTGAAATTATAATATAGCCATGGCTTCTCAATTATCTAATAAGCTCACGTTGATGATCTTCTTGATGTTGATCACCAAATTTGTAGGGGAAGTGGATTGTCGGCAACTACAGCCGGCCAGTACAGTAGAAATGAAGAGCACAGAAGTGGAAGAGAAGAACTTCAATGAAATGAAGGACTTACCAGACATGCCAATAGTTCCAGTTCCAGTTCCAGTAGCACCAGCGACGCCATTTGCACCTCCTGTATTTCCAGTACCAGTACCACCAGAGACGCCATTAGCACCTCCAATATTTCCAGTACCAGTGCCAGAGATGCCATTACCACCTCCAATATTTCCAGTACCAGTGCCAGAGATGCCATTACCACCTCCAATATTTCCATTTCCATTTCCATTTCCATTTCCACCTCCGTTTGATATCCCTCCACTACCCCCATTTCCACCTCCGTTTGATATCCCTCCACTACCCCCATTTCCTTTCCCTCTCCCTCCTCCTCTCACTTTTCCTCCCTTTCCCTTCCCTTTTCCATCCCCTCCATGATCACCCACCTGCATGCTCACAAGACAAAAGCTTAATTAATTAATTTCACTGCAATTTAGTTGTCTGTTTGTGGCCGTTAATTCTCTCTCTCTCTTTTTTTTTTTTCTCATATGTATAATCGTTATGTATTTAGTTGTTGTAACTTGTAAGGTTGTTTTGCCATGCAAGTGATGGGTTGTTTTGATGTGTTTTATTTCCGCTACCCACTTCTTTCCAAAAATAATAATTAAATTTATGTTTGTATTTTACTTGTAATTTGCACTATGTTTGGATTGACATAAGAGAAATCAAATGAAATTAAACATTAAGGAGGAAAAAAATTAAAAAAAGGAAAGGAGAGGAAATCATAGTGTTTTTAATGATTGTTTGTTTGAATATGGTTATGAATATAAAGGAAAGAAAATGAAACAAATAAAATATTATAGGGTTAATTTTTGGATATTGAAAAAATTCATTAACTTTTGATTCATTTCCCGGTTTTTTTCCCTCCAATTTTAGTGAGAAATCAAATTGAATGAAACAAAGAAAAGATTATTCCAAATAAAAGATAAGAAATTCACTTATATTCTTTTCCTTCCTTTCTCCCTCATTCCATCAAATCAAACATAAATGTTAACTGATCCGTTTCCTTTCACTATATATAATTTGTTATAAAGTTATAAATTTTCATGATAATCGAACCCTCAATTTTGTTTAAATTAAGTGAATTCAATCAATTTTTCTTTTTCTTTTTTTCTTGTTAGGAAATCATGTATATGTTTTTTTTTTAGGAAAAAAAAAAACACAAAAGGAAATTAATATTTTATTAAAACGGTACACTCATAAGATCACACTTTTTTTCTTTTTTGAAACGAAAAGAACTTTATTAAGCCCAACGTCAGGAGCAGCAGCAGCAAAATTAACACACATAAAAGCTCACAATTTGTTCCCACGGAGTCCAGAGCAAACTTATCTGATGAATGAGCCGTGCACTTTGTTCCCATTTCGGTAGGACCGTACATGGTTTAGTTTAATATATCACCCTTTCATTAATTTGGTATCAATAATCTACAGTACGTAGCTGTTGTGAGTTGTGAGTTGTGAAGAAGAAAAATCGTTAAATTTTCATGAGAATTTACACCGGTCGATATATTCCAACAAATATCAATTGAATTGATCGGAATTCTGAGTTAAAGAGAACTAATTAATTTACTACATTTAATTATTTGTAATCATATATACATGAAGTCATGAAGATGCATTGAACTTTTAGGGCATTTTGGCACGGGATTGTACTTAATTTATTACATCCAAATAAACAGGATTAAATTTAATTAAATTGTATCGACTAATATTAAGTTTTAGAACAATAGCAAATTCTTAAGGATGTTAATCTGGTGTACAATTGTATAGTACATCAAACATAGCCTTAATGGTTTATTTCAATTGTATTTGGATCACTGATGGCTGAGTTAAACATGGAAATACATGAATTTTTTTTTTGGTGAGTGGGAGGGCTAAGAGCCCAGGGAAAATAGCAAACTAGAAGCTATAGGAAGAGTCCTAGCAAAGGAAGAATCCTTAGAGTCATCTTCCAAAAGGCCAACAATCTGGGGGGGAGGTTTAACAAAGGAAGTGGTCACCAGCTCTAAGAAGTGACCAAGTTTAACCAAACCATCAGCAACTATGTTACATTCCTTGTAGACATGTTGCACAGCACAATTCTAGTCCCTCTCCATAAGAGCACGACAAGCTTGAATTATGCTCAAGTGAGGATGATTCAGAGGAACATTCATGTTAAGCAGTAGCACTGCCTCGTCGGAATCAGATTCCAGAATAACATTGCTATAGCAAGCACTCCAAGCCATCTTTAATCCTTCCAATATTCCCTATAACTCATCCTCAATCACACTGCCCAAACCCTTGTTGAGCGCAAATCCACCCAACCAATTCTTCTGATGATCTCTAGCAACACCTCCAGCAGCAATACATCCCAATCTAGGCCTCATGCCACCATCAGCATTAATTTTCACCCAATCTTTAGGAGAAGGTTTC
Source organism: Acer campestre (assembly GCA_954870605.1). Classification (NCBI taxonomy): domain Eukaryota; kingdom Viridiplantae; phylum Streptophyta; class Magnoliopsida; order Sapindales; family Sapindaceae; genus Acer; species Acer campestre. The sequence goes on along the minus strand of OX940806.1, from coordinate 27,508,807 downwards.
CAAGACAGCAAATAAGTTTGCAACTCAGCCTCTGAGTTCTTACCATAATTCACATTCAGCCAAGTATCAACATAGTTCAGGATAACCACACCAGGTCTAGAAGAAAGCTTGAAATTGGGATTAAAAATTGTATCACATCTCCACTTCTATATGTACCATAACACAACCGCAAAAAGAAGATAATTCGGGCATTTGTTCTTGATAGGCTTGTTACAGCTCAAGTTCTAAAAGAGCCAGTCCTTCCATTCCCTCATAAAATTGCGGGTCTTAGAGATACCATTACAGACATCTTCCCATATGGCAGTTGAACTAGCACAATCTCTAAAGACATGATTTATATCTTCACACCCTTCTTTACATCTTTCACAAGTAGAAACCAAAGAGAGACCCCTAACAACTCTATAATCATTCGTGAGCAACTTACCATAGAGAAAAATCCACAGAAAATGAAGGACTCTAGGCAGGAATTTATGCCTCCATATAATATCTCAGTCCCAGGACAGCGGTTCCTCTTCTTTGAAGTGGTCTTCATAGGCACTTTTGACAGAAAATTTACCATTTTTAGATAAACCCCAAATGATTTTATCAGGTTCACTATTGGTAGCACAAGCATAGATACTCATAATCCTATGCACCACACTCTAAGGCAGAACAGAATATAGTTTTTGAAGATTCCAATCACTAGGCAACAAGTACTCATTGACAACTTCAGACAGCTACACATCAGACAAAGGATGGTTGGCAAAATTTTGAAGGCACCCAATCTCAGACACCCAATTGTCAGTCCAAAATCTAGCCCTCTCTCCATTACCAACACGCCATTGCATACCTCTCAGAAGAATTTTAGCACCACACGAGATGCCTCTCCAAGTATGAGAGCAATTTTTGTCCTTCCTACTTCCAAATATAGCAGTAGCTCCACCTTTAAGATACTTGTCTTTAAGCATATCAGCCCATAAGCTATTTTCATCATGGAGCAGTCTCCACCCAGCTTTAGCAAGTAAGGCATGATTCATAGTTTTCATTCTCTTAATACCCAATCCACCTTTCTTCTTAGGAAGGCAAACTGTGTCCTAACTCACAAGGTGAACCTTTTTCTTTTCAACACTAGTGCCCCAATTTAGATGTCAATTTAACACGTCCAATTTTATGATCTACATGGAATTTGTTTCAATTCAAGAGGGTTTCGGTTGTAGAGGGGATGAAAACTAGTGCTACGTGTTTGAGTTAATTTTTTCATGTATACCATTTACAATGACAGCGATTCAAACATGAAATATTATCTAGTTGAATGAACATCATTATCACTGAACTATATTGAACTGTGTATATATAAATCGAATATTAAATTTACATTTATATGATATGTAAGATTTAATAAAAAAAATTATATGCCGATGACAAATTTGTGATTTCAAATGAAAAACTTCATACAATCTTCGATTTTTTTACACAACAAAATATATCGTTTTAATTATTCTTGTGATTACTTGGAGTAGCTTTATTCTACTCACAAAGGTCTGATAAAACTCTTGAATTTATTTATTAAACTATATAGTACGAAGTTTGTGGTTTTTTTTTTTTTTTTTTTTTTTTTTTTTTTGAATATGCAACAACTAATGGCCAAGGGGGACAAATAATATAAATATATACATGTATACATTGGATGTTGAACCGTGGTGGTGGAGACTCCCAGGGAAGAGTCCAACCACATTGGCAAGAGGCCCAAGTGTAAGTTTGTAAATTGTAGTTTATACCAATAAAACAAGTTTTTTTTTTTCTTAATTATTAGAGTTAATTTAGAGTTAATTTAGGATTTTTCTTTAAAATATATATATAAAATAAAATAAAATAAAAAAAATTGGAGTCTCGAACCCACAATTTCAATGGCCTGAAGAACTTACCATTGATCAATATATTTAGTCAACTTAAAAAAAATAAAAAATTATAGATAGTAGAATTATGTATTTTAATTTCAATTCTTAACACCAAAAAAAAAAAAAAAAAAAAAAAAAAAAAAAAAAAAAAAAAACTTTGACACGTGTGGAGAAAAATGGGAACAAAATCTTTTTTCTATTGTTTGTTATGAATTTCCAAATTAATTTTGAAAACCACTACATAATCTAAAATGGTATCAAAACCCATGAAATATACACTAATACAAACAATTGTTAGCTGTTTAAAGCACTATAAACTCAACGTGTATGGTGACCGAAGGAAGAAAAATGGGTTTTGGACTTTTTGAAAGTGAAGAACCAAGAGAGAAGGGAAAAGAGAGAGAGAAGGGACCAAAAAAAATAAAAAAAATAAAACAACTATGGGCATTTTTGTTACTTTCAGGTTAATTTTAATAATTTTTGGAAGTTTTGGTTGAATATGGTTTTATTTTGAAAACAAGTTAAAAGTGAATTTTAATTTCAGAAATAGGTTAGATTTATCTATTTCGTCTTTATTTAAGATCAAAATAATAATAATAATAACAAGGTTTATTTTATGAGTAATGCTACATTGCCTAAATTTGGTGCTCAAATCTGGTGCCCAAATGATGTGGCAACAATGTAGACCATTCATTTAAATCATGCAATTTAATACAATTTAAATGAATGGTCCACATTGTTGCCACATCATTTGGGCACCAGATTTGGGCACCAAATTTGGGCAATGTAGCATTACTCTTATTTTATTAATCACTAACCTGTGATTAAAACGCCTGTGTCTTTTTTTTTCTTTCTTTCTATTGGCCGTGCAAAACATGCTAAGGCAGTTATCTATCCATAATTAATGTCCTAATGACTTTAAAGTTGACAACTTAGACATTGACAAATTAAACCAAAAACAACAGATCTGTAACATACTAGACTCTAGAGAGTGTAGTTGTTCACGTTTTTTTTAAAAAAAAATTGGACACCAAACTGGAACTTACCAAACTGGAACTTACTGGTTACCACTTACCCATATTAAACATTACCGATTTTTCACAACTTACCCATATTAAACATTACCGATTTTTCACAACTTACCCATATCAAACATTACCGATGTTCTATAATGGGAAGCAACATAGGACCTAGCCAAACAGCGACCAAGAAAATGGGACTTTGACAATTGTTCACATTTTTGAGAGAATAAAATTTTATGAAAAGTTTTTTTCCTTTCATTTTTTAATTATCATATATTAAAAGTTAGAACATGTAGTTATATCACCGAACCATCTCAAGTGATTGATCTATTAATATATATATATATATATAATCTGAGGAGGGAAATTCGAACTTGGACCACAACCAATATTTGAGAGGTGTAGTTATCATTGGATGTGCCTGCCACTATTATTTTTGAAAAGATGATTAAATTATTGTTTGGATTTTGGATACTTGAATTTGGTTTGAACTCAAATTCTTATAATGAGTCTATTGCAGTCCACAATTTTAGTATCCACGCAACCGATGTCTCAATAAACCTATTTAATTTAAGTAACCTAATGACATTAACATATTATTGTGAGTTTAAGATAATTGCAAGCTAAGCCACTCACCCATGCATTCATAGGATTACGGGTTTGAGTCATGACCATTCCTTCAATCCCAAAATATATATTGTATTACTTAAAAATAAAATAAAATTACAAGTATATTCAACCTAAACATTAATTACATAAACTACCCATGTCCTTAATAGGGACGTAAATAGGATTAAACCCTAGGGTAGGCTAGAATAATTTTTTTCCAATCATTAACAATATGGGAAAATTGTACGTATTAATTAAAAATAAAGATTCACCTAGTCAATGGAACATAGCTAGGTTTATCCTATAAATGTATATCCTAAATAAATACATTAATACAATTAATAACAAAAAAATTAAAGTCAAAACAAATTATAAAATAAACATGAAACACAAATAGAATCAAATACTAATTAAATTGTATCTTATGATTTTTCAAAAGATCAAACTTATCAATACTAAAAAATTATAATTTATTTGATTATCATATTAATTTAGTTATGATGAAGCATTCATAGGGAAATAAATATGCACTTATATTACTATTTATTAACAAAACAAAAGAATAATTAAAAAAAAAATTAACTGGAGAAACATGTATCTAAATTTCAACAAAAAGGAAAAGAAATTTATTAAATAATATTGTTAGTTTGTAAATTTAAAATTAGAATAATTGATAATTAGATTACTCCTAAAATTTTATAAACTAAAAATTATAGTAATCAAATTTAAGTAAATTTGAGGAATTGTGAGAGGGGTGCGGATATTGCCACCCATAAATATGATAAGCATACCAATATTTATAAGTAAACACATATCTAATATTTAAAATTAAATCATTACTATAAGCACTCATCTTAATACCAATAATACCCTATTTAAATGAATGTATTTATTTTAATACAATTTATTTATAAACCCTCTTAAATTATTAACACACTCAATTTCACAAACGATATGTAGTTATGTAGTGGGTATCTTTTTTTTCTTTTTTTTTTTTAAAAAAAAATTACTTCTCACTTTTTGTTTATTAATAGAATTCATAACAATAAATAAATAAAAATAAAGAAATATGTGCCTATGTATGATCAGAGTCATCATAAAATTCTTTTACCATTATTTTGTTATATGATAACGAGAGATTTTGAATATTTTTGATACTTGAAATAAGATTAGAGTTTAATTAGGGTTTAATTTTTTATTTTTTTAATAAAAAGATATAATTGAAGATATGAGTGTACATAGTATTTGGTTTATTTTTAATTAAAATAATTTGTACTTATTGGTAAATTTCTATTATGATACTTTTGTAATTACAATTTTTATTAAAATATGGGTGTGCTTATTATATTTATGGGTAGAAATATTGACTTCCCTGTAAGAGAGATAAAATTATTAAAAAAAAAAAAAATAGGAAAATAAGAAAAAACAAAAACTTGCTTCGTGAATTGTGATCTGAAAAGGGTCTTCCAGCAAGTTTAAATGTAGCCATTCTTAACTGCTACAATAGTACAATCCATCTCCAACAAGGCTACTGATTTACTAATTAGATTAGGAATATTAATTAATTAATTAATTTTTTTTTTTTTTTATCTTTTCAAAAAAATTTAGAACACTAGCCCAGCCCAAGGTACATTCCTTGTCCTTAATTACTCGCTATATTCACTCCCAACTAGCCTTCGACTTGAAAAAAATCATAATTACCCTTGCACTAAACTTGCAGTAATAATTAAAGATAACTGATAGCCACTTATTTGGTTGTGCGCTATCAAAATGACTATTAAATAAAAAATTTGGATTAAATTAATAGTCATTATATATAAACAGTGTGACATAAATGGTCATTCATAGTGAAAATTCCTATAATGGCCATTAAAAAAAATTATTTAAAATTTAATTTTTTTTTATATATTATCCAAAAAAATTATTTATTATTTTTTAAATTTTCTATTAATTAATTCTATTTTTTAAAGAAAAATTAAATGGTTCGCCCACTCAAGTAGAGCATGAGCAAAAAATGGGTGACCATTAAGATAGTTTTCTCTATGAATGACAATTTTTATCACATTGTTAGCCTATAATAGTCATTTTGAACTGAATTTTTTATTTAATGACTATTTTGATAATACATAAACAAATGGACAGCCGCTAGAAATAACTAATATAATATTAATAATATAAAAGATAGTTTTTAAAAATATATATATATATTAAGAAATTAATCAAAATTAGAAAAATAGAAAAATAAAATCTCCACGTGTGTAGGAATCTCCACGCTTATGGAGGACCGATCTCCTCCTAGGTGTGGTACAAGATCGATCACCCCAAGTGTGGGAGGAGCCTATAATCTACTTCACATGGAGGGGATTGTTCATCCATGAAGATTTAACAAATTCTTTAAGATATTATTAGATTTTCAGTGAGATTGAACGCATATGTGATGATGGTTTTTTTTTTTTTGTTTTTTGTTTTTAATAAAAATTTACAATTTACAATAAATCAATAAATTAACAAAAGATCGATCAATAAAAAGGTTGATAACACGAGCGCATTCGACAAAGTCATGCCCACTGCCCACGTACACACACAGTCACACATAGGGCGGAGGTCCATAGGGGTCATGAAAATTTCTTTTAAAAATTATAAAATTATTGTTATATTTTAAATATCTTTTACTTTGGTCCTTCCAAAATAAAAAATTATATAATGACTCTCAATCTTAAATTTCTAGCTCCATCACTACACACACATTAAGATCGTGGATAGGGATGTTGGGGATTCTGAACCGATGAACACGGAAATGACATGCCTAATACTTGTTCATAATTCATAGTAATTAATAATGTCATTATAGCAGAAAAATAGATGAGAGAAAATAAACCAATCACAACACAAGATATACGTGGAAAACCCAAATCGGGTAAAAAACCATGGGCTGTCAAGACGACAGAGAAAGTTCCACTATATGATAAATTGTTACAATCATATGCTCTAGGATTCTCTCTCATACCTCAACCCAAACCACGCTCACAAGATCCTCACCGAGTACCCCACAATATCCCCTAGGTCTCCCCTGAATATCACCCATGGATCTCCAGATATTCCTATGGGTCTCCCCGGATCTAACCACACTCTATCTCTGATGTTACATGGTGTTTTTTTTTTTTTTTGCTCCACCCTAATAACCTAATTATAAGGTTCTATTTATACTTGTTACATGGAGTTTAAGATAAAAGGAAATCTCACTTTTAAACGTACAAGACTTGCTTGTTCCATATAAATACTATTTTCTTTTATGACAAATCTTTTTGTAAAGAGTAAATCTTTTTCCTTCAAGTACAAGAACTTATAGAAAAGAGAACCTTTCATTTTCCACACAACATTCCTGATCTTAACAAAATACATCGTCTCTGCGGTATGAGTCGCGATGTGCACCCTGCTTCCTACACCGCTGAACAGTACTTCTAGAACCGACTGCTCAGTATGCTGTGGTCCATGCGCTTAGTCCGAACCGCGGTCCGCGCCACGCTTTCTTTCGAAATCCATTTATTCATTTCTTCTTCGATCTTCAACCTCCCTTAAACACCACCTTTAACTTCCAAACGTTATCCCACATCCTCCAAGAAGTAACACATCAATTTAGTCTTGTTTGGTTCACATTTGGTTCGCTTATGAATACAAGTCAAAACCTAACAAGAGATGGCAATGGATCGGATTGAGGATGGATATCCAAATATCCATTCCCGTATCCATTTGAGAACATCTCCATCCTTGCATCCATCCCCATTTCTAAGTGAGCGGGGCGGATTCGGATAATCCCCGAATTGAGATAGAGATATCCATCATCTTTCCGTCTATATCCGTATTCGATGAAAAAAATATAATTTGTTATAGTTTACAAGAGAAAAATACAACAAACATGCATGTGTAATGGTATATTTTATTCTATTTAAAGGGAGAAATGAATACATCAAATAAAGTTCAAATAACATAAATTCAACAAACAAAAAAATCAAATCACATAAAACTTCACAATTTAATAATTACATAACATTTTTTTTTTTTTTTGTATTTTAAAATTATTAAAATCTATAATGGATCCGGATGGGGATGGATATCCATAGTCGATATCCATCCCTATCCCTGAAAGTAAAAGGATATTAAAAAGATATTTATCCCAGCTCCGTCCCTAAAATAATAGTATTTATAACATTTTTAAATAGAACGGATTTTTATGAATATCCGTATCCATAGATAATTTTGACATCCTTAATCGTGGGTTTAAGTCGTATTCATCTTCTCCAAAGTGATATTCATTATGTACCATTTCTTCTGAATTTTTATTAATTAATAGATTGTGAGAGTGATCATGACATTGAATTCTCAAACTCTTCATTAATCTCTTAATTAATTACTCTCGAGGTTGGATATGCATTATAGTGAGCAAATCGTAGCACGCCACTGCTGGGATATATATGAACCGTAACGTACGTGTCAACTTATATTCAATGGCAGTAAACGCTGATATGTTAATGTTGCTTTACACGTAGCAAAACGCATGCATGTTGCCTCGCAAATTCAAGCACATATCGCTTCCAAATTGCAACAACCGCGAAAATTATATGATATGCTTGGACCCATGGAAGCTTATCTCTCAAAATGTTACGTAGATTAAACAACGACCTCACCTGACTGATATCTCATTAATAGTAAATGTTACACTACTACTTACGACATTTATATGCTCTGTTGAATAGGAGCTGATTTCGCGTGAATTCAATTATTCCTTCATTTTCGCTCGTTGGTCATTTTATGGGAAAATTATACTAATTGTTGATCAGCTTATATAGTCAATCATTGCCCCATTATATTACTCCTACAATAATTAATTATTTAAAATTCAAAATATAAAATATAAAAAAATTATACTAAATTTATTAACAAATAAAAATAGTTATATTAATTAATTTTTGATTTTATTTTTTTAAAAAGGAACTCCATCAACTAGAACCTATAGGTGACCGCAGTTCGGTCTAAGTGTTGTCCAGAAGTCAATGCTCGATTTTTCAGATAACACCATATAAAATTAATTTTTAATTTATATTCCTTAGAGAACGTTGAAAATGCCCATTCACCAACTTATCTGTATTAAGAGTAACAAATATCTAAATAAATAAACAAATATGCCAAACTTTAGGGGTCTTAGTGTATTAATACCAAAATAGAATTATACTTGAAACTTTGACCTAGCCATCCCAAAATAGAAGTATACTTGAAACTTTGACCTTTGACATGTTTTCTAGAATTATTGGTCATTAAGAAGTTATAATTCAAAAAACCAAAAACATTCCCCTGAAAAAAAAAAAAAATTATCAAAGTTAAAATTAAGGGAAATTATCATTTTCCTTCCATGAGGTTTACCATATTAGATAAATTGGTCCCTTTAGTTTTAATAAGGGCCAGTTTACCCCCTGAAATCTTAAATATTAGTCATTTTGCCCCTTCTATCAAGTTTTTCATCCAAAATCTCTTTGACCATTAATTAAAAAATTAAAACACTTCCATCAAGGATTGAACCACCAACCTTATGGTTAATAGCCACATGCGCTAACCAACTAACCTATTCCAACTCATTGTTGGAGATTGTTGATTTAAATGTGTGTGTGTATATATATATAGTTATATAATTTGTTTAAAATAATTTAAATCTATTTATATAATTTAAAATAAACTCATATTTAATAATAAAATATAAAAATAGATTTATGAAAAAGAAAAAGAAAATAAGAAAACAAAAGGAAACCCAGAAATCCAGAAAATCAATGCCCGTAAATTTTTTTCTTTCTTTTTCTTTTTGAATTTTTTTTCCTTTTCAAAAAATATATTATTTCAATTTAATAAAAAACCAAAAAAATCAAAGCCCATAAATTGAAAGGGAAAATATTCAAAATAATAATAATTATTATAAATTTTCCTTCTTTTTTTTTTTTTCCTTTTTTTTCCTTTTGTTTTCGTGTTTTCTTTTTATTTTTCATAAATTTGTTTTTATATATTATTATTAAACATAAGGTTATTTTAAATTATATAAATAGATTTAAATTATTTTAAATAAATTATCTATCTACACACACACACACACACACACACACACACACACACATTTAAATCAACAAATCTCCAACCATGAGTTGGAGTAGCTCAACTGGTTAGAGCTTATGTCTTTTAACTACAAGGTCCAAAGGTTCAATCCCTTATAGAGACATTTTAATTTTTTAATTAACGGTCAAAGGCATTTCGGATGTAGAACTTGACAGAAGGAGCAAAATGATCATTATTTAGTATTTCAGGGGGGTGACTGGCCATTATTGAAACTAGAGAGACCAATTTATCTAATACGGCAAACCTCAAGGGGGAAATGATAATTTTCCTTAAGTTAATATAAATGTTAACATGAGCCTCGCATATTACGAATTGAAAAAGTTCATATACCAAGGGTCAATATAAGATTATAAACTCACGAAGTGGTGATAGACAAGATTTAAACAATATTTACTTCATTAGTGATCTAACAAAACTTTTGATCTCGTGAGATTTGGAGTTTATAAGTGTTAATTTTTCACTAAAATACATTTATAGTCTTTGTAATATATGTTTGTAATATCATGCATTTCATGAGTTTTGGCTTTTGATTGCATTTGTATTATTTTGTAATTTATGAACATGAATTTTCGATATGTTTTTATTTTGGTGGTGGTGGTGGTGGTGGTGGTTAACAGTGGGGGTTTTGGATTTGATTTGGTTTGATTTGCATGTGATTTGGGTTGGCTTTGGGTTTGATTTAGTTTGATTTACGTGTGATTTGGGTTGGTTTTGATACATGTGTTTGTATCCAACCATATCCCCTCCCCTTATCCCACCGTTGACTTCAAAAAATTCAACCAACATGTCAAAATGCGTGTAAGACACGCATCCTGCCATGTCGAACGTGCGTTTGACACACACACATCCACCCCCTCCTAGGTGTGTCCGTGCTTCCTTGATCGACATAAATGCCCATTATGCAAATGTTCAAAATAACCCCGGTTCCATTAATTTTGAGTAACGTTTGACTAATGTAGGGAACAAAATGATGTATTTTTGAAAAATTAGGGACCACAAGAACCAAAACTAGAAAGATCACTAAAAAATGATAAATCGTAAAACGGTAGGGACCCAAATGAAATTCCCTAAACATAAATCGCAAACGTTTCTTTTTCATTCCCAGTTACTGCCGCTCACTTCTTTCCTCAAAACTCAAAAGTCACCTCGCTCTTGGTCCACGCCAAGCACACCGCTCCTGCATCTCTTCATCTTATTGTTGCTGCCACCGTCCACGCCGCTCCTCTACGGCCCACGGTGCTGCTCCGGTCACCGGAACCCTCTACGCGTCTTCTCCGGTCTCTTGAAGCATCCACGCTTCTGCTCGCCTTAGGAATGGCCTTCATGCCTGATATTTCCATTGTGATGCGAATATTGGATTTTATTAATGTTTGAATTTTTGAATAAAAATCTTTGTCTAGTTTCTTTGACTATTAATATCTCCATTGAATTAATAGTTGACAATTAATTAAGGTCTAGTTTTAGATCCTCATACATGTTGAACTTACAAAGTTAAAAAAATTTAAGGGTTCAAGAAAAGAATTGTATCGTTGAATGAGGTGCTTGATTAATTAAGAACCAGTATATATGTTAATTGATTTTCATGATTTTTTTATTTTTTTTTATTTTTTTGCAATTTCATTTCGTTTTCTTGTAGACGTTTTTGGGTTTATCTAAAATCTTCATTTTATCTCCTTCATACTTCATTACACTGTGCCTATCATCTCATTCGCGCACACCTTACTTGTCTCTGTTCATTTGATTCTTGATTCATTTTATAATCTCTCTCTTGATTCACTTCTTTTATTGCCTTGTTGGTATCAGATCATCACAAGTGACTAATTAGGTTATATTTTGAGTGAGGTAGACAGAAAAGAATGAATAAAGGAGGCGGAACTGGTCCCACAGAAACAAAAGATCCTGATGCAACGAGTTGAAACAGATATTGCCAACATTGTCGATAATTTCAGTCACCTAGTCAACGTTGCTAGGGTATACTACTACTACTCCTCACACCATTTCTGTTGATTTGTATTTTATGCAATATAGAACTGCTCATCGTTGAGAATGCCTTTATTCTAGTATTGTATCTCTGTTTCTATTGATGCACAACCATTTGCTGCTGTATTTTTATCTTTTCGGCGTAACAACTTGCTTCTCTGATGCTGAGAAAGCTTTTGCAGTTATCATGAAATTTACTTGGCATTAGCTTTATTGTGTATAGGTGAATGATCCGCTTGTCAGAAATTCACAAGAAGCTTTCATGATGGAGATGCGTGCATCCAGAATGGTATTGAAAAGTTTATATTTCATTATATTTAGAAATTTTATTTTGCACTGTACAGTCATATATTGCCAAGGAACTCTAAATTCCACCGTTGATAGTCGAGACATTCTACACAGCATTAACCCACTCCAATTACTTCCACGGTCCTGCATGTTAATGTATGATGCATTGATTTCATAGACCATCCAACTTCTAGGTTCTACTTAATAAAAGTGATGCTTTTGACTTTATAGTTAAAAATCATCCATAAAGTAAGCATTTGCTTGAGGTTGACCTCAGTTTTTAACTGGATTCTTGATGAATCCAAGTATGTGTAAGGTTACAAACACTTGTTGAATGTTTATCTGTTTTCAGTTTTGTAATTCCAGTTCATCCATTGATGATCAACAGGTCCAGGCAGCTGACTCTCTACTAAAGCTGGTTTCCGAGTTAAAACAGACTGCAATCTTCTCAGGATTTGCATCTCTTAATGACCATGTAGAACAAAGAATAAATGAGTTTAACCAACAGGCAGAAAAAACAGACCGCATGTTGGGTAGAATTGGAGAGGAAGCCGCTGCTAGCCTCAAGGAGCTTGAAGCACATTATTATTCTTCTGCACAGAGGACAAATGAAATCCTATCACAGTGAGTTAAGGATGTAGAACATGTGGTCAACCCTTCTCGGTGTATCTTTTTACCTATGGGAACAACTTATTTGCTTAAAATGAACGAGTCAAGTTTAGAAAAAATAGGGTATCTTTTCGATGATGCTGACTGCTTTTAACATGAAGCATAAATCTTCCTTCCTTTCTTTCTTTCTTTCTTTGTTACCAATTGTGTTCTGTTCGGAGGACAAGGCAGGGATGAGCATGTGCTCACTATCTGCTGTTCTTCATTTCACCTTAAGTGATGCGGTTGCCTTCCTCCTAGGGTTCATACAATGTATGTTTGAGAGCATAATTTGGTGCAGTACCTTAAAAGGGATTCCTCCTAGGGTTCATACTGTGTTCACAATGTTATGATACTAATAGGCATAAAGCAATCCAAACTGTTAGAATTCTGAATCTTCCCAGGAGTAAATGGCAGAACTTGGGTGCAGTAACTTAAAAGGGATTCCTGCTGGTTTTGGTAGGGTTCATACAATGTATGTTTGAGAGCATAATTTGGTGCAGTACCTTAAAAGGGATTCCTCCTAGGGTTCATACTGTGTTCACAATGTTATGATACTAATAAGCATAAAGCAATCCAAACTGTTAGAATTCTGAATCTTCCCAGGAGTAAATGGCAGAACTTGGGTGCAGTAACTTAAAAGGGATTCCTGCTGGTTTTGGTAAAACCATGCCACAGAAACGCAGATAACTAATAGAGGTACTGATCATTCAAGCTATCTATCATACACGACTTCGTCTGTATCATGTACTTCTATTTCTAGTGATTATAATGAAAGAACCATAGGAGGGGAATATAGAAAGAGATAGTAATAATTCAACCCACACAACATACCAAACACTATGTATATAAGAAAACGAATAAATTCTGATACTTCACTCAGAGAATACTTTTGCACATAAGCCACAGAAACCCTAAAAGGAAAAATATCACATAAAATCCCCCATTGACACCAAAGACAGACAGAATATAGAGAGAGGATCAAGAGAGGAAAAGAGCAAATTCAACATTGAAAAATTCACAAACTAAAGATGAATCATTAATTGATACCTCACCAACATGTCTACTTAGATGATAGCAAAGCAAAAGATAGATCAGGCAAAACATATTAGTAAAGAACACCGAACAACTACAATCTTCAAAAAGAGAGACAACAGAATTCAACTTTTCACACTTTACAGAAACTGAAAACCAAAAACCAAATTCCCATAGATCACTAAATTTCCTTACATGGACTAAATTAAGATCGATCTTAAGAAAATAACATATATAAACTAATAATTCAAAGAGCATAAGATTATTCAAGAACTTTTCTACTTGATGTAAACTGATACCTAAATAACTCACTGCTCAACATAAATGTATACTTAAGGCTCTACTTATTTCAAACAAAATAACTTGGAGAGAAACATATTGTCTTTGGTGCAATAGTAGAAAATAAGTCAATGGAAAACAATTCTCGAGTCAAACAGAAAATCTAGTTTAACATTTTCAGCCGGTTCCAAATGTATCCATTATCCAAGCTTTTATAATCATACAATAGTTACCAAAGGTCATCAGTTCATCACCTAATTGGCTACTACAAACAAACTGTCAAACATGAAGGTTGTTATCAGCACCCATTCCAATTATCATCGAATGCTGGCTATCATTGTTTACATCAATGGCTATTGCTTATCATCTACTGCTGCCAACATTTTTATCTAAGATAAACAGAAAACACTTGTGAAGCCAGGGTGCAAATAAACGCCCTGGATCAAGTGATTGGCAAGAATCCTACTCCCTAGTCCCTGCCCTAAACTATTCTGCCATTAATATATAAGAAAAAGTTGAAGAATAGAAGTCCTAACCGTAGAGACCAATTTCTCTCTCCCCCTCTTTGAAAGAGTTTTAGTTTTTTTTTTTTTTTTCTTTCACCGTACTTTAGCTATCAGTACTAACTCAAAAATTCTCTGTTCCAACCTATCTTCTAAAACAAGAATTGAGGCAAGGATGGTAACAAAATTTAGAGGCATTTTGTGGCATTTTCATCCCTGGTTAGGCTGTGTCTCATTTACATCCCCACTAGTATCCATGGATCATCATTTCATCAATTAGCATCTTAAACTATGACAAATTATGATTAACCAGCATTCTTCATCACTTTTAAAAATTGATGGCAACCACTAGCAGTTTTCTGCAATCATGAACATGAAACAAACACCTACAGTGACCGATATTTATGGTTGGTCATTCATTAACAATTTATGGAATTTTCCAATGAGTTCTTATGTGTGCCAAAACAAAAGAGGAATTATGTAGTGACATACATTCACAAGGAAAATGGAAAACATCTTCTTAAGAAACAATTAAAGCTTCAAATTCACAAAACTTTAAAATCATAGACCACAGACAATACTGTAAGAGACGAGCAATTCATTAAACATTGATGCACATTTTTGGCAGAAGAATGTCATATAAGAAACCTGTCAAATTAACCATACAGTGAAGAACTTTTTCAATGAACACGAAAAAAATCAAAGAAGAGAAGGAAATTCCAAAACTCTTAACACAATAAACGCTCGATTTTTCGGAGTTATTTATCACAAAGCTTCCACAAGCTAAATACTCCATCAGCTAATGCTAATTTAAAGAAACTAAAAAATTTGAAAAAAAGAAAAGAAAAGAAAACCCTAGAAATTCCAGAGAGGAATATAAACGATTATTGTCTACTTATCTTTGGTGGAGATGCCGTACTTCTCCTGCATCTTAGCAATCTCGTCCTCCTTCTTCTTCTGGTCAAACTTCTTGCTCATCTTGGCCTGCTGGTAATACAAGACAATAAGGTAGCGGTTGGCAACGTTGAAGCCGGAAAGGTGATCGACGGCGGTCTTGGCGTCGTAGATGTCCTCGTAGACGACAAAGGCTGTGCCGCGAGTGTCCTTGCTGGTGCCGATGCGTATCTGCCTTATGGCACCATACTTGCCGAAGATGTCGTACATCTCTTCGGAGGAGATGTTGAATGGCAAGTTCCTGACGTAGAGGACCCGGTTCACTTCTGGTGGAAGACGAGTATTCCCTTTTCGGAGACTGATTGTAGCCATCGCCGTCTTCGTAGATCAGAGAGGTTTGTAGTGTGAATTGATTTTTGGATTTTGATTTTGGGTTGCCAAATAGCCATTTAATCTATTCTGATTATGTCGGCTATTCTCAAAGATTTCTAAAGGACTAATTGCACAAACCTCCCCTGATTTTAGGTCTAATTACAGCTAGATTGACATTTTTCTTGAAATTATACAAACCTCCCCTATCATAAGTTGACTTCCGTTAAACTTAATCATTGACCAAACTTTTAAGGTTAAATGACTTGAATGCCCCCATTTGCATTATCTTATTACCTAAAATAAATAATTAAACAAATATTATCTAATATATAATAAAAATTAAAAAAAAAAAAAAGATGTGGATAATATTATTATTATTTTTTGATATTTATCACCCATTTTTCAGAGAAGAAAAATAGCAAACTTTTCTTTTCTATCAACATCTATCACCACCCTTTTTCCACTAAAGAGAAAATCATCATAAACCATCTTCTTCTTCTTTTATTTTCTAGGTTCAACACCCATTTTAAACAAAAGAAAAAAAAAAATCAACAGTTGGGCTTATTTTTTTTATTTTTATTTTTTTGAGATTCATCACCCATTAAAAAAAAAAAAAGGTTCATGAAGGATTTTTATAAAAAAATGGGTGACAAATATCAAAAAAAAAAAAAATAACAACATTATCCTCATCATTTTCATTAAATTTAATTTTTTTTATTATATATTAGATAAAATTTGTTTAATTATTCATTTTAGGTAATAAAATAATATAAATGGGAGCATTCAAGTCATTTAACCCTAAAATTTTGATCAATGGTTAAATTTAATGGAAGTCAACTTATAGTAGGGGAGGTTTATGTAATTTCAAGTAAAATGCCCATCTAGCTATAAGTAGACCTAAATTCAGGGGAGGTTTGTGCAATTAGTCCATTTCTAAATATGTGAAGTGCTCCTCCTGTTTTTTGCTCAACTCATTTTTATTTTTTTATTATTTAAAAAAACAGTAAAGCTACACATCCCATCTATAATCCTACCATTTTCATTCCAACACACGTGGCAGCTAATGTGTCACTTAGGGAGTGGACAAACATTAATTGGTGAGTAAATACATAGGTAAGAGAGATAATCAATTAATGTGTCTACACTCACCAAATGATACCTCAACTGTCATATGTGTTATGATGAAAATGGTGGGATTATAGATGGGATGTTTAGCATTATAGTTAAAAAAATAACTTAAATTAAAAAAAAAAAAAAAAAAAAAAATCTTGACTTATAACTCAACATTGATTCACTTACTTTATACCGCATTGGCGCATTGCATTAGTTTGGAATATGAATAGCTCTGAAGTTGACTGAAGTCTTAATCGTGATCGAAATCTATCAAGTGAATGAAAAGTTTATTTTTTATTTATGATGTTTGAATATAAATATCTGAAAACCGGCAATAAACTAATAAAACATATATATATATATACCCTTTTAAGTTTTATGTATTTGTATTTGATATAATTATTTTTGTTTATATATTTATAATATTTTTTAAATTAAATTAATTAGATTAATATTTGAAAGTATGTATTTAAAAAATAAAAATAAAAATAAAAATATGAATTATTATTATTATTATTTACTTATTTATTTTTATTTTTTTTGGTATTGAGGATCCCGGACTTCATCTAGGCACCCATCAGCCTGTCCTCTCCAACTGCAGACTTGTTATGGCATGTATGTTGGATCATGGAGTATGACAGATAGGAAACCCCGGGCCACACCTATGGACACATAAAGATACAAACGGGTAAATCAAAACTCGCCCTTGTCTAGGTAGGATTTGAACAACTGACTTAATAGTTACTATGCCCCAAACTTGTCCTTCCACCAGTTGAGCTAGCGTTATGATGGCTGGCCACAATGCAATTGCCAAGAGTAGAACCAAAGACTTTGAATTTTCATCACAAGCCTCGGACCACCAAGGCAACCACTTGTGGTTAATATGAATTATTATTGTTTAAAACATTTTCAACACCTTTAATGTGGCTAACCTATCATAGTATCATGAAGATGTTCCCATTTACCTAGAAAAATCGAGGACAAATTCCTATCCTAATAGAGGAATGTTGGGTAGTTCTGGAAGCCCGTAGAAAGGGCAAACAATGTCTAAGTTAGGCCCATGATATATTTTTGGAATTGTCTTGACGAGCCATACTATAGTCATGAAGCAGAACCCTCGTAATGTGCTGTAAGCATGTAATGTTCCTAAATTCTGTTGTTTCAACCTTCATTTAGCTTCTTCTTTTTTTCTTTTCCTTTTTTACATTTCGAGTCGGTATTTCTAGATCTTAATAATTTGAAAGCTCTTTTAGAATTTATCAATAACTCAAATATGTGTTTTGTTTTGGGTGAATTTCTATATTTTCCCTATTCTAATCAATTTAAGTGTATGTTTGGTATAGCTTTTGAATGGATCAAAAGCGTTTTTTTAATGCTAGAAACTATTTTGAAGTTTTTTTTAGTTGTTTGGCAAAACTCAAAACAGCTTTTTTAATATATGAATTGTCTCAATTATCCTTTAAAAAACCAATTTTATGTCTATTTAGAGAAGCCCGAAATTTGGGCTTTTCCAAAAAGTTTTTTTTGAGCTTTTTTATAACATATGAATTGTCTCAACTACCCTTTATAAATTTTAAATATTTCACCATAACTCTTTTATTATAAATACATTGTCAACACATTTTTTATAATTCACTCAACCAAAAGTTATTTCTAAAAATACATTGTCAACATTTTTTTTTGTAATTTATACAACCAAAAGCCTTTTTTATTAGAAGCTCTACTCATTAAAAGTTATACTACAAAAAGATCTACTATAGAAGTTCTACTTGAAAAGTCATACCAAACACACTCTAAGAGTCTTAGTCCGAGTAGATGTCGGTTTTTTATTTTCTATATAAGCATGGATTTGAAGACTTGTTATCATCTTTGATTATTATTGTTATTAATAAAATCGTTTCTTTAGAGCAAATTCTTGTCGTGAATTCAATTATTCTTTCATTTTCGCTCGTCGGTCATTTTATGGGAAAATTATACTAATTGTTGATCAGCTTACATAGTCAATTATTGCCCCATTATATTACTCCTACAATAATTAATTATTTAAAATTCAAAATATAAAATATTAAAAAATTATACTAAATTTATTAACAAATAAAAATAGTTATATTAATTAATTTTTGATTTTATTTTTTAAAAAAAGGAACTCCATCAGCTAGAACCTATAGGTGACCGCAGTTCGGTCTAAGTGTTGTCCAGAAGTCAATGCTCGATTTTTCAGATAACACCATTTAAAATTAATTTTTAATTTATATTCCTTAGAGAACGTTGTAAATGCCCATTCACCAACTTATCTGTATTAAAAGTAACAAATATCTAAATAAATAAACAAATATGCCAAACTTTAGGGGTCTTAGCGTATTCATACCAAAATAGAATTATACTTGAAACTTTGACCTATTCATCCCAAAATAGAAGTATACTTGAAACTTTGACCTTTGACATGTTTTCTAGAATTATCGGTCATTAAGAAGTTATTCAAAAAACCAAAAACATTCCCCTGAAAAAAAATTATCAAAGTTAAAATTAAGGGAAATTATCATTTTCCTTCCCTGAGGTTTACAATATTAGATAAATTGGTCCCTTTAGTTTTAATAAGGGCCAGTTTACCCCCTGAAATCTTAAATATTGGTCATTTTACCCCTTATATCAAGTTTTTCATCAAAAATCTCTTTGACCATTAATTAAAAAATTAAAACACCTCCAACAAAGATTGAACCACCAACCTTATGGTTAACAGCCACATGCGCTAACCAACTGACCTACTCCAACTCATTGTTGGAGATTGTTGATTTAAATGTGTGTGTGTGTATATATATATAGTTATATAATTTGTTTAAAATAATTTAAATCTATTTATATAATTTAAAATAGGGATACTATTAAAAACCCCCCTCTAGTTTATATTTTTGGCCAAAAACCACCCTCTAGTTTTATTATTGGCCAAAAACCACCCTCTTGTTTGATTTATTAGTCAAAAACCACCTTCCATTAACTTCTGTTAATATTTCTTACAAATATACCATTTTACCCTTGGTATTCAAATGTAAACAAATTAAAAAAAAAAACGTTTAAAAAAATTTAATTAAAAAAATATATCTCCACCGGAATTAAAAAACAAATAACAAAGTCCTTTCATTTTTCTCTCTCTCCTCCGTTCACCTCTCCTCTCTCACTCAATCTTCATCTACACACCACACCAGACACAATCTCTCACACCACACCACACCAGAAAATTCGTTTTTTTTTTTTTTCATGTTTTAAATTTTTTATTTATCTCTTATGTTCTTTGGTTTCTATGAGGATGGTGATGAAGAAAAAATTTGTAATCCAATCCAGTTTTTCCAAAAAACCAGATTGAGTTTTTTTTATTTTTTTAATATGGGTGATGATGAACGATGGTTTTGAAAATTTGAGTTTTTGTTTGAGAATTTCTAGAATAATGGAATTTTATTTATTTATTTAGGTTATATTTAGGCAATAGATTTTATTTATTGTTTTTGTTCTTTAAATTGATGATGATGATTGGAAAAAAAAAGGATGGGAAGAAAATTGATGAAGAAGAAGATGCACAGATGACAGATCTGTCAAAAAAGAAAAAAAAGTTCTATTTTTATTTTTAAAAATTTATATTGATGGCTAATATTTATTGGACAAGGAAAATCTTGTGTTGATTAGAGAGATGGTGTGGTGTGGTGTGGTGTGGTGTGGTGTGTATGAGAGAGAGAGAGAGAGAGCAGAAGAGAGGAAGAAGAGAATCAGGGAGATAGGCGGGAGAGAGAGGGAGATATTTTTATTGTTTTTGTCACTTTTTGAATTTTTTAATTAAAATTATTAAATGAATTTTTTATTTCATTTAATAACACTTTAAATTTACTTACTCCCCATTTACTATTATACCCTTCATGGTTTAACAGAAAAAATTGAAAATATTAATGGAAAACTAACGGTGGGGTGTATTTTGGCTAATAAATCAAAAAGTAGGGTGGTTTTTGGCCAATTATAAAACTAGAGGGTGGTTTTTGGCCAATAATAAAACTAGAGGGTGGTTTTTAGCCAATAATACAAACTAGAGGGGGGTTTTTAATAGTATCCCTTTAAAATAAACTCATATTTAATAATAATATATAAAAACAGATTTATGAAAAAGAAAAAGAAAATAAGAAAACAAAAGGAAACCCAGAAATCCAGAAAATCAATGCCCGTAAATTTTTTCTTTCTTTTTCTTTTTGAATTTTTTTTCCTTTTCAAAAAATATATTATTTCAATTTAATAAAAAACCAAAAAAATCAAAGCCCATAAATTGAAAGGGAAAATATTCAAAATAATAATAATAATTATAAATTTTCCTTCTTTTTTTTTCCTTTTTTTTTCCTTTTGTTTTCGTGTTTTCTTTTTATTTTTCATAAATTTGTTTTTACATATTATTATTAAATATAAGGTTATTTTAAATTATATAAATGGATTTAAATTATTTTAAATAAATTATCTATCTATACACACACACACACACACACACACACACACACACACACACACATTTAAATCAACAAATCTCCAACAATGAGTTGGAGTAGCTCAACTGCTTAGAGCTTATGTCTTTTAACTAAAAGGTCCAAAGGTTCAATCCCTTATAGAGACATTTTAATTCTTTAATTAACGGTCAAAGGCATTTCGGATGCAGAACTTGACAGAAGGAGCAAAATGATCATTATTTAGTATTTCAGGGGGGTGACTGGCCATTATTGAAATTAGAGAGACCAATTTATCTAATACGGCAAACCTCAAGGGGGAAATTATAATTTTCCTTAAGTTAATATAAATGTTAACATGAGCCTCGCATATTACGAATTGAAAAAGGTCATATACCAAGGGTCAATATAAGATTATAAACTCACGAAGTGGTGATAGACAAGATTTAAACAATATTTACTTCATTAGTGATCTAACAAAACTTTTGATCTCGTGAGATTTGGAGTTTATAAGTGTTAATTTTTCACTAAAATACATTTATAGTCTTTGTAATATATGTTTGTAATATCATGCATTTCATGAGTTTTGGCCTTTGATTGCATTTGTATTATTTTGTAATTTATGAACATGAATTTTCGATTTACTTGATGAAATTCTCGATTGTTAATTTTTCCTAGTTATATTCTTTTCCTTCCTTTCTCCCTCATTCCATCAAATCAAACATAAATGTTAACTTATCTGTTTCCTTTCACCATATATAATTCGTTATAAAATTATAAATTTTCATGATAATCGAACCCTCAATTTTGTTTAAATTAAGTGCATTCAATCAATTTTTCTTTTTCTTTTTTTCTTGTTAGGAAATCATATATATGTTTTTTTTCGGGGAAAAAAAACATAAAAGGAATGAATTTTATTAAAACGGTACACTCAAAAGATCACACTTTTTTTCTTTTTTGAAACGAAAAGAACTTTATTAAGCCCAACGTCAGGAGTAGCAGCAGCAAAATTAAAACACATAAGCTCACAATTTGTTCCCACGGAATACAGAGCAAACTTAGCTGATGAATGAGCCATGCACTTTGTTCCCATTTCCCACGGACCGTACATGGTTTATTTTAACGTATCACCCTTTCCTTAATTTGGTATCAATAATCTACAGTACATAGCTGTTGTGAGTTGTGAGTTGTCACGAAGAAAAATTGTTAAATTTTCTTGAGAATTTACACCGGCGATAAATATAAATTGAATTGATCGGAATTCTGAGTAAAAGATAACTAATTAATTTACTACATTTAATTATTCGTAATCATATATATGCATGAAGGTATGAAGATGCATTGAACTTTTAGGGCATTTTGGCTCGGAATTGTACTTAATTTATTACATCCAAATAAACTGAATTAAATTTAATTAAATTGTATCGACTAATATTAGCAAATGCTTATATATGGATGTTAATCTGGTGTACAATTGTATAGTACATCGAACATGGTCTTAATAGTTTATTTCAATCGTATTTGTATCACTGATGGTGATGGCTGCCTTAAAAAATGGAAATACATGAATTTCATATTACGAGTAAACCCAAATTAGTTGTATTTATTGGTTTATAATTTGGAGTAAAATCTACATATGTATAACATTAATTGTTCCCTTACACTAATTTGGGCTTACCCACATTTCGATTTTCGAGTCACCCATTTAATTTGCAAGTGTTTTATCGAAATATTAATATATATATATATATGTTTCAATGAATATATATGAACGACTTGTAAATAAATATATTTCTCTTAGATTTTTACCAAATAGTTATTAATTCTCTTATATATTTATACTGAACAAAAGAAAACACAACAATATTGAAGACTACATGGTTAATTAATTCTCATAGAAATTAAAAAGTAAAGACCCCAGTCAATAATATAACATAAAACTATCGGACAATGATCCTCTCTCCTTATTTTAGATTTGTCCCAAACAAATATAGAAAACATTGGAATAATCTATATATATATATATATATATAATTAGCTAATTATTAAGGTTTAGTTGAAGACGTAGAAGCTGAATTGTCAAACCCAGGTGGAATGGGAACGTTGGGAATAAATGGAAAAGGAGGAAATTTAGGAAGAGGTGGCAAGCCAGGAAATGGAAACATTGGAGTGAAATTCCCAGCAATCTGCTGCATGAGCGGCGTAGGACTCCATAACGCAGGCTCTTGAGGAAATGTTGATGTTGGTAACATGGTCTTGGTCGTCATTGGCGATTCCAGTGGTGATCCGGATTGGATTGTCTTCGATGACTTCTCGAGGTCTGGCAAGTTGCGGGCTTCCGAGCAAGAGTTGATGAAGCTGCATAAAAGTATGGAAGCTATAGCGAGCATGTAAAGGAGGTTACAAGTATAATAAGTAGCCATGATTGAAATGCTTTCTAAAAAATTAAGTACTATTGTTGTAGGTTATATAGATATGAAGAGATAGAATCAAAGTGTGGGTAGTGTGGCTGAGTGGTGGTTGGTGTTGATGGGTTTCATGGGATTTCTACTCCAAACCTAATTCATGTGTCAAGTTTTGTGCATGTGTTTGACTTTTTAGTCAATGCTTCACCTTTACTTAAATTTTTTTTTTCTTCTAAGTACATAATACATTATAAATTCGAGGTTTTTTTTTTTTTGGGAAGCAGGGAGGACTCGAACCTGTAACCACGTGATATAGGTGTGAAGAGTTTACCACTTGACCAACATCATCTCGTCTACGTTTTCTTAATTGAGGTTCTATTTTATTTATTTTTTGAAAAAACGGTACCGAAATTTATTTGGCAAATAACTTGCCAACTGTACCGAAATTTAATTGAGGTTCCATGACATGCATGGAAACAAAAATGGCGAATGAAATATGTTTTCAAGTTCTTCTCTAGTACACCAGATTTTACACCCATATATGTTTTAATTAATATTGTTTATTATTAAAATGCATAGCCCAATTCCCTTTTTTTTTTCTCCTTAAAATTCATTATTAAATTCATACATATCAACCAACTTTTTCTCTTTAAAATCAAACCTAATTCCCCCCTTTTTTTTTTTTTTTTCCACTAATGATTTACACCAGCTCTCAAGTCTCATCTTTGAATTATAGTAACGTTGTTTGAATTTATTTTCTTTGATGTTTGTTTCAAGGAAAAAAAATTGTATATCAAATTTTTTTTTTTTTTACCATTTCGAAAATGCTTTTGATTTATTCCCTAGTCAACATCATGATCTAGTTTTTTATGGTTAAGAATTTAGTAAAAAAATCATTCCTCTATCATTATTCACTGCATATCACCTTTTAGGCTATATTTGGTAGAAGAGAGAGAAAGAGTATGAGGGATGGATGAATCAAGAGGGAAAGAGAGTATGAGGGATAGAGAGGATAACATCAATTTTCCATATTGTTTGGTATTGAAAGGAGGGATGAATGGATGGATTGGTATTTAATTTGTAAAATTACAATATTATCCTTTAAAAAATTGTAGGGTAGTATAAAAATGGAGGGCATTTTTGTCTTTGCCCTCCCCCCATCACTCTCCCTCCTTTCTCTCATCCGCTCAAATTGGGGGGATTCATTTTTGTGGGCCCAGAGGGAGAAGCTCTCCCTCCTCTCCTCCTCTCCCTTCACTTCTCCCTCCAACCAAACAAGAGATTTGCTCTCCCTCCCTTCTCCTCTCCCTCCATCTTTCTCTCATACCAAACATAGCAAGTGTAAAGGTAGTGTACAACTACTCTTCCACATCCACATTAGTGGTGGGAGTTCAACTCCCATAATGTATATTTAATATGTATATATGTGGAGTTTTATTTTCAATATCGTGAAAGTAGATATCTTATGATTATAAAAGTTGATAAACGTGTCACGTTCACATATGTAGTGTTTGATCTCAACATGTCTCAATATACACCTCACCCATTCGTTGTTAGATTTTAAAAAAATAAAAAATAAAAAAATTACTCACTTATGTGAAGGGTCTATCCTTTACTTTTTATATACAGTTTTTTTTTTCTTTTTTTTTTTCTACTTTTAATGACAAGATTAATATATTCTTAACGTGTGCTAATAAAATGGGTCTGCAAAATTTGTGTTTGTTGTATTATAAGGGTATTACTGTCTTTTACATATGCTAAAAATTAGTTGCTTTTAAAAAATAATTACCTTTAGTTTTCAAATTTAGTCTCTAAAATAGTAAAATGGGTTTAGTTTCAATTTAGTTTCCAAAATGGTAGCTTTCAATAAAACCCATTTATCAATTATTATTATTTTTTGACAAAGACATTTATCAAAAAAAAATTTAATTCTTGTTTACGTTATAAATTCAGGATTTTATGGGAGGGTTATCATTTATCAATCTTCTTAAGGGTGACAAATTAGTTAATTGGGTGGTTACAAATTAGCAAGTCTTAGATTTCCATGTAAAGGCCTATAATATACAAACACGTGTTTCTAAAATTCAACATCAGTCTATTTAAAATATAAATATAAAATTCAACATCAATCAATTGATCGGCCCAACCTTCAGAGAAAAAATTGTATAGGACGGTCTCACTACCACATAGACGGTCTCACTACCACAAAGTGATCGAGACTGTTCGATAGAAATGTATTATTTATATTAGAAATATAAAAAAATATTTTAAAGTACCACATGGCACACTTGTATTAAACGGTCTGTTCCGAGTAAGTTTTTCTCCGAACTTTGAATACATTTCACAATAGTGACAAAAATTAGTAAATAGCCAAAGCAGAATCGACTCAAACCTCAGTCCTATAATTGTATCTCAATAATCTTTATACTCTATATTCTATAACAATTAAAAAAAATCATGGTTTTTCTTCTTCTTCAATATTCTATACCTCTCTTAATTCTATCTCTTTTATCTTTCTCCCAATCTTCACCACCACCGATCCCTTCTTTAATATCTCTTAATTGCACCGCTCCATCTCAAAACGTCGTCGTTAATAGTACTACTGGTTATTGGTCTTGCTCGAACCAGACCATTATCATGGACTGGCGGGATCAATTCGAAGCAGCTTTCGAAACGCTGCTTTTAAGACTTAGAGCTGATATGGCCATCAAAGTACTGGTGGTCGTCAATAGTCAACTCATGAGGTTTTCAACAGGGGAGGTTCAATATGGTAATCGCAGCAGTCAAATAGTCTATGGTCTCGCCGAGTGTGTCCACAATGTTTCACACAAGGACTGTGAAGTTTGCGTAGAGAAAAGCAACGACAAGCTTTTGAAGTGTTGCGGAGGTGGTAATAATTATAAAGTTGGAGGCACTGTCGTGGTTGCTGGACATTGCATGGTTCGTTATGAGACTTACAAGTTCTTTTCGCGTGTTCTTCCTGGTGGCCGGTTAGATGCTAGTAATGGGTCATCATCGTCGGGAGCTGTTAATGTTTTGGTGAGTAATAACAATGGTTGTAGTAAGTGTTTTCGATCGAAAGTTGTAGCTGTTTGGGGGGTTGGATTAGGTTTTTTAGTTGTGGTTGTATTTTGTTCTTGGTTGTTGAGAAGATCAATCGTTGATAAAGCAAAAGTGCATGTGACCTATTAATGGAAATGGTAGTGCACCTCCCTTCCACCATGGTGGTGAGGAGTTAAAGTTTCACAATACGTATTTTACAAGCACGTGTGAGAAGTTTTCTCTCAGTTTGTAAGGGTAGTTATCCAGGCGGTTTATGTATTATCTGCAGGTCCCAACAGTTTTTTTTTTTTTTTGAGCCGCAAAATCTTATTGAAGGAGTCAAGAGGCAAGAAAACAACAACCCCCACCAGATCAGTGGGAGAAAAACAGCGGGCAAAGCGCCTACGACAGCCAAAAAAACAAACACAAAAGCCGCAGGCCTCCAAAACAAGAGCACAAAAACCCTTGGGCACAAAGAAACAGCAAGCCAAACACGAGAAAAAGACGATACAGAAAAAGGAGGCCTGAAAGCAGAACAAAGCCCAGCAGAGTTGTAATACTTCAAAAAAAAATTTTTAAAAAAAATGGGGATATCTGGAGGTAGTAGTGAAGGAGATGATCACGCTGGAACAAATGGTAAGTAAATTAAGTCTAGGCTATGTGGGTTTTTTGTTTGTATGAGAATAAAACGATGAGTTTAGGTTGCTGAGTGTTTGACTGAGTTGATAAAATAAATCAAACCATAGTGGCTTATCTTTAAGCTGTACAAACGAGATAGAGGAAGAAATTAACGTTTTTATAAAGGGATATTGCGCCACTCCAATCGACAGAAGCTAGCTATGACTAATTAAATTGTCACAACACAAACACAATTGATTGTGTTTCTCACCTCCCTCCTATTAAGGATAATCCAACTTGATGATGATAACATTGAATTTCATACTCTCTACTAATTATCTGATTATGTAGTGTAATCCAAGTAAGTTAGTGTAATCATACTCTATCTCTAAGTCTTTTGATTCTTCGAAACTCTTAGGTTACGAAAGTCTATCACCAATAGTGATATCTCCTGTATAAATATGTTACTAAGATTAATAATTAAGAAAACTATCAGAAAATACTTCTCCTCTACACCTCCTTCAATTATGAGCGGTTAGACTCCACTTTGCTGATAAAAGTACGTGTAAATATGATAAGTTTTCTAGCTTCTCGTTTACGAATTATGAGAGTCGAAATTCGAGCCGCGCTTGCTACTTTAGAGTTTAATTTAGACCTATAAGAAAAACCTTGACAACCTTAATTAAAAAAGTTAGGAAATATAGTCTTTAAAAGTATGCTAATCAAGCTTCTTAGTTTCTCTAAAACCGGATCACAGTTATATTTTTAACCAAAATTTATCATGGATGACAGTACTTGTAGTATATATATATTTGCAATCTGATCATTACACGCTGGATTGGAAAATTTTATAAAAACTATAATGTAACTTTGTTCAAGACATGAAAATCAAGCACAAGATCAAAAAATAGTACGTAGATAGAGCCACTACAGAAAAAGC
Source organism: Acer campestre (assembly GCA_954870605.1). Lineage (NCBI taxonomy): Eukaryota > Viridiplantae > Streptophyta > Magnoliopsida > Sapindales > Sapindaceae > Acer > Acer campestre. The sequence continues at coordinate 27,480,554 of OX940806.1, read as the reverse complement.
AATTGACTTGTTGGATAGTTGATACATTTACAATGATCATATATCATCATGGCTAGCTTGAAAGTTAAAAATAAGAATGTATGTCCCGCATAAGGGCTCGATAGAGATCTGATGTTGCTGTTGCAGTTAATAGTTTTGCGGCCAGATTGCGATTATCTTCCTCCCACTTGCTGCGATCTTCTCTATACACATCTCTTATTTTCTTCAATTTTCTCTCCCATTTTTCTTTTTTTCTCTTCAACTTCATTTCATAGTACTCTTCTTCTTCTTCTTCTTCTTCCTTGCCAAATTCCTGGAAGATGAAATTTTAACTATCTTAATTATTACTTCATACAAGAACATTAATTATATAAATTAAATCCTTGCTAGTGTTCAAAAATTTTCGGCTCTGTACCTGTTGCTCTTCTGATTCAGACTCCAAAAAACAATGAAAGTACATCAAATTACAACAAAAAAATAGACCAGTTGTCGCAGCCGCTACGCCTATTGTCAATGCTCTAGTTTCGACTTGAAAGAACATAATGAAGAAAGAAGAGATTGCTAATCGCTCAAACCAGAACAATAAACATTTGTAACTTCCTTTCGATCTCTGATGCAAATCCGCATATTCATCATCTGCTCCTCTAATCTGGAGAAAGAAAAAAAAGATGAACCAGGTAATTACCTCAAATAACTACTACTCTATGATTAAAACTCCACAATGATTTACATATACAAATAAAGGGAAATCGTAACGTTACAAAGCTAAACAAAAGTTATAAAAAATTTAAAATTATACTGACTAGAGAATTATTATAGGCCTGTACTTACACCAAGGCTAAAATTGATGATCTCTAGGATCTCCGACTCAGACTGTTCTAGTGAATACAAAATAACCAAAAAACAGATAGAGATCGTTACAAACATCATTTTCTCTGAAAACGTTTTATGATTTATGAGATATTCAATTGCAAAGAACCAAATGAAGAATAGAATAATAGTAGCTCTTTCTATACAAAGCACGTATTGCTCAACTTTTAGCCTCTGCGAGGTAGGTTGCTTGGTTGCCATCCTTAATTTTTTTTAAGGTTACTCATCAAGGCCATTTTTTATTGGGTCAGAAAGGAAGACTCAGGAGTCAGGAGGCTGCACCTTTGTGATTAGGATTAATTAGGAACAGAAAGGGCTCCTAAATTTTCGTACCCATTTTACAAAAACGAAGCACACCCACCTTCATATTAAATTCACAAAAGTCCTTTAATTTCCTCTTCTAAAGACTCTAGGCATTAATTCATTATTATATATTAACTATATAATAACTATGTTTTTTTTTTTTTTTTTTTCACTTCTCTTACTTTTTACTCTCACGGTATTAGAAAAAAAAAAAAAAAAAACTCTTTTAACACATGCTTGTAAAATGTAGTAAGACTCGAACAATCCCCACCCCACACTCATAACTCACAAGGGGTTAGTAGAATGGTTAGGCTTTTTGTTTGTTTCCATAAGTTTGAATCCCCTCATTGATATTTACATGGTCAAAAGTCATAGTTTCATGCGACATAAGGATTGTAGGGTTCAGTGTGAACTCTAGTTTCAAATTCAAGTTCGTTAAGTGGGTTGGAAGGAATTTTAGGTTATGAAAAACCAAAACCTCAAACTCTCCGCCTTTAAGACTTTAACGTGGAATGGAAGGTGCATCTTGCACACTACTTAAACTAAGATAAGATTAGCAATACATGTTTCCCTACCTCCTCAATTTCTCTTAGGCTCCTCCTATCATGTTAATGGTAAAAAGATAATTTTACCCTCTAGTCGTTAGGTCAACCGTTAAGTCTGATTAACAGTAGGGGTGTTAGTATAATAAGGGCCAAAAGTTGAGTAGTTGCCTTTTAAATAAAAATCGAGGTATAGTTTGTGTAATTTTCCCAAAAAAAAAAAATCTTTCATTAAAAACAATCGAAACGCTGCTTTTCATTTTCTAGATAGAATGACGTCGTTTAGGTTATTTATATATATATATATATTACATATAAATAAGATATGTCGAGTCTGCGAAAAAACTGCAAGGGGCAGCAGCAATGGCGACTGAGCTGGAAGAGTTACTGGAATTTCTATCTTCTCCATCTCCACCAGTAAGTTTCCTTCAAATTCTTAACACTCCGTTTCGTTGCCGAGAAATTTCAGTAATATAAACTGCATAAGTGCTAACAGTACTTAAGTAGATTTCTAAAATTAATGACTTGTACCGTTATTGGGTCTCTAATTTGATTAAATTTATAGCTTTTAATTAACGGAGTCCATGTGGGATGTGTTTTGAATATATAAGGTTCTCTAGAAAAGATCGGTATTCGTTTATTTTAATTTGTCAATTGTTTCTCATTTTATTTGAATTTATTTATCTTATTTGTGCTTGTTGAATTATTTATTTAATTTGTTAAATCTTTGATCTGAGTTCTCTGCATTTTCTTGAATCATTATTTAAACCACACACACACAAAAAAGATGTGATTTACATATATTTGATAGTAATTAATACTTCCTGCATATTTTGTCCGTCTTTTTTAAAATTTTGCTTTCGGTATTTTGTAACGAATGCTGTTTTTTCATGCAAAAAAATTAGGTGAAGAAGGCGGCTGTTGATATTGTTCGGGGATTAACTGGTTCTGAGGATGGCTTGCAGTCCCTTTCCACTTATGCCAGAATTGCACTGCCATCGTTATCTCGACTTTTGAGTGAAAATAAGGTGATCTTGCTGCTATTTTGATGCTTATTGGACGGGATGATTCCTCAAAACTGTTTAATGTCACTAACAAGAACATCTAAACTTCTAAAACTCTCTTTTCATTGTTTTGTATTCCCTGAAGTATGCTGTTTTGATGCCACATTTGTAAGTTTCATTAATAGACTTCGATTTGATTCTGGAATATAAAAGCTCAGTGACAGAAAGAAAGTTCTATTTTTTTTTTTTTTGCAAAGTTTTGAAATTATGATGGATTCAATATGAAGGGCGTTCAGTCAGAAGGGGTCAGAATTTAGAAATGAGGGGTCCAAATTTATTGTGGCAATCAGTAATTTAACTGTTTGAGTTAAGAGCTCGTTCATATTGTATGATTCATATGATTTTGTCATTTGTTGGATTTTTTTGTTCTCAATCTACTACGATAGTATTGAAGATCTTAGTAAACACTTAGAACAACTTGCTAAACAAGAGGTTAAGAGGTAAAGCGAGTAGGTTCTACTGGCATAAGACCTACACTTGCATATAGAAAAGTGTGGGCCCTGGCACGTTGGTGAAAAAAAAAAATTAACTACTTGAATAAAAGGACAGAATTTAGACAGACATATCAAAGTTGAGAGTTTGGGTTGATGAGCATTGTGCCTAGCATTTGGTCTTATAATGATTTTTCCATTGATAGGATTCTGGATTAACCGAACTTGTTTGACATTTAGGAGGTCTCGGAACCTGCAGCCGAAGCTCTTGTAAATCTGTCACAGAATTCAGAATTAGCCACAAAGATGGTTGAAATGGGAATGATTAAAACAGTCATGGATTTGTTGTATAAGCCTGATTCAAGCATTACTCAATTGCTGGTTATGCTTTTAGTTAATCTCACGCAATTGGATGAAGGCATATCTTCCTTGCTTCAGGTGTGCTTTCCTTCATTTTACACTAGTATCTTCTTGTTACCAATGTTTTTGGGATCTATTAATGTTAGAAGAGTATTATCGTTAGTTCACAATATAGTAGACGATGTAAGATAATGGCAGCAATTTGAAGCTAAACATAGTGGTGGTTTGCTTTCTTGTTAGACTGGAGATGAACAGATAAAAGGACTATATTTGATGAAGCTTGTGAGATCATTTTGTAGAGCTTCTAGTGAAAGTAGCGGTATGTTTTGCTGCTCTATCCTTGAGTTTGTTTCATCACACAAGTCATATTAATGTTGTTATTCTGGTAAAATTGTGTTTCGTAATATCTATCAATTCAAGTCTGGATGTGTTATAGTTGATAAATGACACCACTAGAGTAAATTGATTGTTTTTTTTATTATTTTATTTTATTATTTTTTTTTAAGTTTGCATAGGTGTCTCAAGTGAGATATTTAGTTTCTACTTCTCTGCATATGACTGAATTCTTTGCATCTCGGTCCTTTTTTTTTTTTCCATTTTTTTATGCTTGTTTAGTTTGCACCTTGAATTTCATTATTTTTCTCCACTATTTGTTGTAACATTTTATTTTACATATATCTACCAGATCAATTTGAACATGTTGGGTCCATATTAGTAAACATTTCAAAGAAAGAAGCAGGAAGGAAAATTTTACTGGACCCAAAACGAGGATTGCTGAAGCAGATTATTAGACAGTTCGATTCAACCAGTCTATTGAGAAAGAAAGGGGTATGGATGATTACCTCAAAGTATTAACTTTCTTCTAGAGACTCTACTCTTGATTAACTACGTTGTTTACTTGATTATGTGCATATTGAAGTACACATTTTTTTTAATTAGGCGAGAATAGTTGTTAGTGAAAGAACAGCTGTTAATGAAAGAAATGTACCCAGCAAACAAATTTCAGTGGCTATAGATCTTTATTTTGAACATCTGTTTACTCTAGGTTGTTCATAGTATGATGAATGGCCCAATATTTGAATGCTGTACAGCCTACTGATTTCCTACAAATTGTCTGTGGTGATATAGTAATTTATCTCTTTCTTGGCTATGAAGTTTGGAGTATCAGGATTCTAGGCCATTACTATGAAATTCTATGATATTCGACTATCTGTCCCCTTAACATGTTCAAAATGCTTCTGTCTAGCTTTTGCAGAAGCTAGTCCACCTATTTAGGCTAGCTTATATTGAGATTCTAGTAGTGGGAGCATATCACATTGGTAAATTAACCACAGATTAAAGAAACATATACTATTAATTAGTATTAAATCATTGGTGTATGAGAAGTGGAGATGGGTAAACTTTTGGTGGAAATGTTGGATTGATTACATGGTGACTTTGCTCGGATTTCTTGGCTCAACCATGCATTTATTAATAAGGCCTTATGTATCCTTTATGATCATAATAATCTGTTTTTCGCTTCCACAAGGCTTTTGCTGGTTAAGCTTGAGGAAAGTAGTAAGTAGTAAAGCTCAAGACAGATTCAACTAAGTTAAGCTTGATTAATTTCTTCCATTGCACTGCTGGCTCAAATTTTGTGTCATGATTGAATTTGCAGGTTTCTGGAACCATTCGAAATTGCTGTTTTGAAGCTGAAAATCAGCTACAGAATTTGCTTCTAATTTCAGAGTTTCTTTGGCCAGCTCTACTTCTGCCAGTCGCTAGCAAAAAGGCAATATTTAATTATTTTTATCATCTTGTTGATCCTTCAAAGCATTAATCTGATAAAGCATTTTTTTTTTCTTTTTCATTTCTTCTTTCACAACTACTAAGGGTTAATTCGTCTTTTAGTTTTTTCCGGAGTTCTAAAATATTAACTTGTAAAGAATGCTTTACCTAGTTCATTGCTGATACAGACTTGACAGATACAGCCCGTTCCTGGAATTAGTTTAGAAAAATAAATTAGTTTTACTGCATTCTACCTTGATCACTTGTGATTTCTGAATGTCTTTTGACCTTGTTTCTTGTTTCTGTCTGAGGCATTAACCAACAAATTTTTTTCCACTGATCTGGTTGCATCTGGCCAGGTATATAGCGAACAAGACATATCAAAAATGCCACTTGAGCTTGGAAGTGCACTCAAGATTGAACGTGAGCCTGTTGATGATCCTGAAATTCGTGTTCAGACACTAGAGTCTATTTACTTGATCATATTACAGGTCAAAAATTGACTTCTTGTCCTTTCTTTTTTTTAAATGGAACATGTAAGATTGCTATATCCATCCTACCAATTGAAAATTCTTCAAGTTTCCAGTCCCTCATCAGAACTCGTCATATGGGAAAAAATTACAATAGGAAGATGTGAACCTTTACACCAAACATGATATGTTGTCGGTTCTACATTCAAAATAATCTGTAATAGTTTGTCTTCTAGCTATTCAGTTATCATTTTATTTAGAGCACAGGGTTTTGCTGTTTTAATACGAGTATCCCATCTCTGCTTTTGTTTTCTTCTTCCAGGAGGCAGGCCGGAGGGCCTTTTGGTCCGTCAATGGACCACGAATACTACAAGTTGGCTATGAAGATGAGGAAGATCCAAAAGTCATGGAAGCATTTGAGCGAGTTGGCTCCTTGGTATGTGCAAGTTTTCCTACCTTCTTAATGTTTATTCTGTATTTTTTTTTTTTTCATTTGACTACAAATTTTAATCGCCTTTTCATCGATTACCAGCTGGTAGATAGCAGTGGGACAGAAGAACCTTCCACAGAGACATCAAAGTAGGATTTTGTTATTTGTATATTCATTGAAATGATCTCTCTCAGGCTTCGTATGTAATTTATCGCTAGTTAAGAAGTTCGCTACAGTCAAGCTATGACTTAAATTATCGGTCTGAGTGAAGGTGTCCTGGTGTAAGAAGCTCTATCTGCCTAACTGTTTTGAAAGTTGTCTGCGGTAATGCTATTAAAAATCTGTAGTTTGGATCATATTCAAATTGAATTCAGTGTAGTTTAGGAAAGAAAGACAAGGAAGATATTGTTTACTTTCAATTCAAGTATCGAAGTAATCTTCCTTTTTTTTTTTTTTTTTTTTTTTTGTGATGTCAGTTGTGAGTCAACCTGTGACTAGTGAGCACATATACATATCTTATTTTTGTTTGAATGATGCCATGGGTGGCGTTAGTCGGTGTGAATCGAATTGATTTTTTATTTTATTTTTTTAAGTATTATAATATAAGAGAAAATTGCCAAATATAACGAAATAGATTATGGGAAAATTGTTTTTAGTCTTGTTTCATATTTTAATTGTTTATAATCATTTTGTAATAAATTCTTTCAATCCCTAGTCAAAATTACAAAAATATCCCAACCAATTAATCTTTGAAGATAAATACTGACAAAGAGAAAGCTTAAGAGAGAGACAAATAGCTTGCAATCACCATCACAGCATATGATTTTTGGTTTGTTAGATTTTTCTCTGTTGCTATCTTTGATTCGAATTTGTTTGTTGGTTTAATAAAACGTGTGATGTTTAAAATATGAGTACAAGTAGAGATGACGATGATGATGATGATGATTGTTATGTGTTTACTTTTCTTATTTTCTTTTGTTTTGTTGCATAGCTCGTGGATGGAGAGAGATATAGAAAAGGGTTTTATATTGGTGAAAATTGACAAAACTAACCACATAAATTATAGGGAATTTGTTTTTAACCACAAACGAACTTTTATTTATTAATAACCACTTTTTTGAGAAATTACAGGAAAGCCCTCGTATAAAAACCCCCAAATCAGCTCTCTCTCTCTCTCTCTTCTTTCTCTTTTTTTTTTCTCTCTCCTTTGGCCTCTCTCACCGATATCCCTCTCTCTCTCTCTCTCCCGATCTACCTCTCTCTCTCCTCTATTGGAAGCTCGCCGGCGTGATGGAGGCTCGCCGGGCGCCGGAGAAGGCATCGCCAAGCACCGGCGAGCCCCCAGCTGCAGCGGCAGCGCACGGCGCTGTTGCTTCGCGAGCGACCTTCCAATAGAGGAGAGAGAGAGGTAGATCGGGAGAGAGAGAGGCTGTTGAGAGAGACCAGAGGAGAGAGAAAGGAAATTGGGGAAGAAGACATCAAGTTTCAGAAATTCCATTTTTGGCATGTTTTCAAGTTTCACATATTTCATTTTAGGCATGATTTCAAGTTTTAAATTTCATTTTAGTCATGATATCAAGTTTCAATATTCAAGTTTTTAGCCATGATTTCAAGTTTGAGGTTTTAAAAAAAAAAAAACTAATTTCAAGGGCATCATAGTAAATTACAGACATACAGTGAATTTTTTTTTAAAAAGTGGTTATTAACAATTATAATTTCAAATGTGGTTATTAAGGAAAGTTTGACGTTTTGAGTGGTTATTTTTGGTTTTGTCTCTTTATATTGTATAAAGTAGTTTTCATTCTCTTCCTCATGGAAGAGAAGAAGAGTAAGGGGAAAGGTTTAATTTTTTTTAATGGTTGCTTTTATATAGGGGCATTACAGTAATAGCCTAAAAATTAGGTTATAAACAATTAAAATTTGAAAATAGGTTATAAACGATTACTCAATGTTTCAAATGGTTAGAAATAAACTTTTTAATGTAGTCCGAATATATATTCCCATGAAGGGAGATATCTACTTCTATAGTTCCATGACACTAAAGAGAAATGCATGTATATAAGTATGGTGGATTTGAATCCATCACCACTAACATGGATTGATTTAAATTGCCCTATGTTAGGTAATCAAATTTTATTAGTTGTCTTGAGAGATTGGCTTGGGTGCCTGGTCCCCGAAATCGAGTTTTAAGATTCTTTTTTTTTTTTATTCTTTTTTTTTATATTTTTTTTATTTTTTTTTTAATATTATGGTCCCTCCCAATTTATTTATTTTTTACATAATGGCTCTCCCAAAAAATAAATAATTCAATTATTATTGAATTCGATAGAGGAACTGAGAAAGTGACCAATTAATGTATTGATATTGATTCAACTCAAGCAATCATTGAGTGATGGAAATTGACCTTTTGATATTTATTTATTTATTTTTTATTTATTTTTTTTATTTTTTTGATACAAGTATACAACGAAACACACAAACAACAAGTAAGAAAAGCAAATCCAAACAAACTGGAACCTAAATAGGCAAATCCAGTTGGACAGCTTTCCTAACACAGGAAGGAAAATCTTCCATCCAGTACAGGTCCTCATCACCCTTAAGAGCGTTCTTCGCTAAACCATGCGCCACCGAATTGTCAACTCTGGAAACATGACAAACCGAAATAACATTGAGCTCAGACATAAGATTAGAAATTTCAGCTAAGATATCACCAGTAGAAGAATCTTGATGGCTGCCCTTGTTAATCCTCTGTACAACAACAGCAGCATCTGACTCAAGATAACAAGACCATAAACCACACTCCTTACTGAAAATCAAACCCCTAAGAATGGACCTTTATATTTGGTTTAATAATTTACCACCGTACATCTAAAAAGGTAAATATTGATAATATCTTTAATTTATTCTGATATTTTTACAATTTTAAAGGTATCGATAGCGAAAATTGGGAAAACCCAAAGACACCAATATCATCCAAAAATCAAAATATCGAGAACATCTAGTAAAATATCTTCTTCTTTTTTATATTATTATTTTTTTTAATTTTTTAATTTTATATCCGTGGGTGACCAGACCAGCTTACGCGCACCTTGATTAATTCCATGAGGTTTTAAAGTTAACAGTCGAGTAAACCTCCAGTGGCCCCAAGAGAAACGTGGCTATCAAGAATCGAACCCAGGACATCCGAGTTTACAACTCACCCCAGTGACCAGTGAACATCTAGCAAAATATCATTATAACATTAAACATATATCTAACATATCGAGATATATTGAGAAATACCAGTAAAATATCCCTATACTTCCATAATATATCATTTATTTTATACTTTTTTTAATTAAATTGTTCTTCATTACATTGGGGTAAAAGGTGAGAGACAAAATCTTACTTGAAAGATGGAAAGAAAAAAAATTAGTGATCAATCGGCGAGAAGCACAATTATGTAATTTTATTACAAAAATTACTTACTAATATAGTATTATCACTATAATAAAATTCGAACCTATTATTTCCTATTCAAGTCGATCGGTGGGTTCTGTAATATTGGAAAAAAATGCTCCATACATAATATATATATAAAGTAAGGTATAACTGAGGATATTATCGTACAGTTTCTCTAATTTTTGCTACAAAGAAATAGTGTAAATTTTTTAAAACTAATTATATAGGTAACGTAAATTAGTGAAACCGTACGATAATATCCTTAGATATACCTGATATGATAAGTGTTTTATACACTATCTAAAAGATTCATTGTAGACTTTGAATTTAGAAAGTAAATATTCATTTTTTATTTATCAAATATTGATATTTTCATAAATTCGAACCCCCATTATTTTCTGCATTGAGTCAGCCCAATGCAATTAAGAATTTAAATTTTAAGATCAACAAAATTAAAATTAAAGCCTTAAAATAAATAATTAAACTTGGCGCCAAAAAAATAGGCCCGGGAAAATGAAAATGGTGCTGTGCGCGCGAGAAGTTGAAAATGAATTCCCGCTAACTCCAGTAATTATATCTTCAAAGCCAAATCCATCTGTCATTTTTAATTCTTATTACCAAAACCCAGCAATTTGATAACCAAATCAGGAAAATGGATCTCTCCGATATCGCGAAGAAACTAGGGCTCTCGGAAACCAAGCAACTGGTCCGAAAAGCCGCCGAGTTCCGCCGGTTATGCGACGTCCAGTTCGATTCATCCGTCATCGGAGTCGTAAGTATTCTGACCTCTGTCCAATACATTGTTCACGGAAAACGAAAATTTGTTGATTGGAGGTTTATTATTATGATTTACAGGGAGAGATTTGCAAGGCTGTAATCTGCTTAGAGATCGCCGCCACGAGGTATTATTAATTGTAATCGCTTAATGGATAATAAGTACAATTTTTTGTTAATAAAAATGATAATGAAAATGAAAATAATAATTTGGTTTCGAAATGTACAGATTTGACGTTATATTTGATCGGCAAGCAGCGATTAAGTTGAGTGGAATGTCGGAGAAGGCTTATAATAGATCCTTTAATTCACTGCAGAACAGCATTGGTTTCAAGTGGGTGGTCTTGTCTTGTCTTGTTCTTTATGCTTCTATGTGTCTCTTTTAATGTTATGCTATGTTAATATTTGTGTTATTCGATCGAACAGGACTAAGCTGGATATAAGAGAGTTGGGGATCCAATTTGGGTGCATTAGACTCATCCCTTTCGTGAAGAAGGGCTTGTCTTTGTAAGTTGCTTTTCCTTTATTATAATTTAATGTTGTTTGGACCATACATGAAGTTTTCTACGTGTTTGTAAAAATGCTCCAGAGAACCGAATCTTTAAATCAAATATTTTACTTCTTTAAAATTGTGTCTTATTGATATGTTGGTGGAATATTAACCAAGTCTCTATGTTAGATGTCAATGTTGTAAACATTGTTTTTGGGGATGAATTTGTTGGTTCAATTGGTGATTGAATAAGTGGTGTTAATGTCAGGTACAAAGACCGGTTTCTTGCTTCAATGCCTTCTTCTAGGCGGGCAAGTGCTGACTTTACTCGCCCTGTATTTACTGCCGTTGCATTCTACTTGTGTGCAAAGAAACACAAGGTAAGAAAGACAACTCTCTTACTAGTGATATTTCGAGAACTCTATACTATAATTGGTGCTTTTTACTCATTTGGCATTTGAATGTGTTACTTGACAGCTCAAGATAGACAAGATTAAGTTGATTGAGGTTTGTGGAACATCTGAATCAGAATTTTCTAAAGTAAGTAATATAGATTTCCTAGGTGCACCATACTTCATTATAGTTGTCAATTTTATATGATTTAGTATTGACTTGGAACTATAAATATAGGTCGCTATCTCCATGAAGGACCTGTGTCATGATATTTATGGAACTGCAAAGGAAAAAAAAGATCCTAAGGAAGTAAAGGGGAATCGAGGTAGCTGTTCATTTTGCATTTATTCTGGAAATCTTCCTTCATACTCTATTTGCTTGATGGTTTTTAGCTATGTTGTCTATGTATGGCTTGAATGTGATTAGTTTTAACTGATACATCTACATTTATTAATATCACGTTTTGCATTTGCTTTCCTCTAATTTCTACCATATGTACGCAGAACTGCTGGATGTATTACCTGAAAAAAGAAAGTATGAAGATGGAGGATATCTGTCTGATGATGAAACAGAGGTATTATAGCTGTACCTCTAATTGTTGTTTATCCCTTTATCCCATATCAGCTGAGAATATTTTTCCCTTTTCAACATTTGTTTTTTGGAGTGGAAGAAGTAGATTTTATCTGCTTCTAGAGTTAATAAAAGTAGGGATACACCCGTATTGTGTCCCCTTGCACATTTGATATTGATGTAACATTGCCTTGGCAGCATTCTTGAAATTAGTAATACAATTCAATAGGGCTGCTATTTGCTGATTTCGGGAGAGTAGAATGTCTCTTTATCTATTGTGCAAGGATAACTTATAAATACTACTACTTGTTGACTTCAGTCAATGTTGTTTACTGCCTTTCTTCTCGAGAGTTGCTTATAAGCCTTAGCTGCTGGTCCATAATGTTTGTCAGTGGTATATATAAATCAAGTATGAGAATGTGGGACTGTTTGCGTGAATCCAAAGTAGCATCAGATTCAGATGACATTGCTGGGCTTGAACTTGATTGTATTGAGGTTTCTATAAACTAGATTGGCGAAGCTGGCTGTGAGCTAAACCTCCACTTCACATTGTGAAGTTTACTATTCTTCACAAGGACCAAATTATTTGTTAATCATTCTAGCCATCAGAGTTGAGGCTAATGTCTCAAAAATTAGGACATGGTTTATGCAAATGATCAACTACCTGCTTCAAATTATTTGCATGCATTAATATCGTGGCAAGCATCATCACTTCTTTGTTAACTCATTATAGAATACAATAGATTCGATATCAAAGGCGGTAGCAAGTTACAGTTTCCCATCCTCTTCAAAACACTATCCATCTTTTCTGTTCTTCAGTTGATACGAGGTTACTTGCCTTTCCAATTTTTTGAAGCTTCTGATAACATGTTTGCATACTTGAGAAATAGTGTAGTGCAATTCTTATACATTTCTAGAGATTAGCTCAAGCAATTAAATTTTTAGCTATTGCCGATTCTCATTGGCATGAAAAACTTATGCAGACTTCAAGTTATAAACGGCACAAAAGAACGGAGAAAGTTGCTTACAACGAGTGGAAATCCACCGTCTTATCATCTAACAAAACCAAAGCAAAAGGTAAGAATGCATTTCCATTTTTGTTCTTTAGACTGATTGATATACTCATCATATGAGGCCAATGCAGTAACTAGTAACTAATTGGGATCGTATGATTTAATTTTTATAGCACCTTGCAAGAGAACAACACAAACTCAGCTCAACTTTCAAAAGGAAGTTCCTGATACACACAAGTTAGAGGCAGTATAATCTTTTTGGGTTGACTATGCTGGAAGATAAAGAGCAATTATTAATTATATCACCACCAATCTATACAACTGTTCTGGGTTGGCATTGATGCTCTCATCAGCATCTTTTTCTCAATGGACTCTCATTGGAATTGCTCACCCACCACACAAATATTCCTTATCCAAATCATTGACTGTAAAGTTGCAATTCTGTTCATATTATATTATGATTTCTTTAATTTTATTTATATGTATTTAAAAAAATGAATATTTTTATTACTAAAGTATCTGTACATAATTGTCAAATTTAGAAACAAATTACTCTCTATCCAATGCTTATACCAACTCCACAATTTTTATTTTTATTTTAAATTAGAAAAGTGATTACAATAATATGCATGTTCATTATCAAGACTGAACCCTATTGAATGCTACTGTTTTATTAAGTCTTATAATTTAATTTCAAACTTGGAAATTTAAGAAGCTATATGTGCCAACCCAGTCTAAACATGAGCATTTTCAAGATTGTGATTTCTTACAATTACAATTGAAAGCGCCGTAGACATTAATTGAAAGGGGAGATAATAGATAGATGGTAGATTTATGGACGAGCTCTACTATGGTGGTGTGGTCGGTATGGCATAAATCATTGACTCTTTTTAAACTGGTGGGGTTTCAATCTGTTCAGGGTGGGGTAGGAGCACTTAAAAAAGGGGTAGGATCTAGGGTTGCACATTTTCCCCGGGGGAGGGGGAGGATGGGCAAGGGTTTGAGAAGTGGAGATGGGGATGGAAGGACCTATATTCATCCTCATTTCCCTAATGTGCAACCTTACTCGGATCGAGTATGGATCAAACTTTTTTGACTTGGCTTTTTATCGAGTCAGGTATAGGTCAACCCCTTATGCCCAACCTGTCTTGTTTGACCCAGTATATATATAATTATTTTAAAAAATATATAATATAAAGGGAAAAATAAATCTCTAAACTCTTTGTCTTTTTAACTATTTGTATTTTTTGTTTGAATTTAAAGTTTATTAAACTTAAATGTTGTGTTCTATTAAATTTAAATTTATATATGAATTTTAAATGTATGTTAACATGTTTTTCTATATACAATGAATGTTTGTATTTAAGTGTATATTTAAATTTTCAATCAAAAAATAAAAAATAAAATGTATATATATATATATTAATTTAAATGTATTTTAAAATTTAATTGAATGTTAAAATTTAAGTCAATGTCCTAAAATTCAATTGTAAGGTAAAATAATTTCTATATTTAGTGATTTGATAATTTTTTTTTCTTCTAAGAAATAAACGAATAGGGTCATTTCGGGTTAAGTATAAGGCACCCCTGTCATTTTCGGGTCGGGTTTGGGGCAGAAAACAAAAATTTGTTCCAGGCATGGGTCAGGTTTAAGGCAACTTATGCAAATCGGGTTTCAAGTTTAAGACACCTCTGATCCGATCTGATCCGACCCACTAGGGCGTGGACTGTGGAGACTCTTTTAATCAATTGTCTATTACAAAAATGAAAAAAAATTATATGGTTGGTTTCTATTTGTCTCATACATTCATTTCTATTTTCTAACTTATCAGTTTTTGTTGTATTATCCGCTACTCATCTTTTTCTCCGTCAAGGCTGGCATCGATATCAATTATTGATTTATAGAGCAATGCTCTTCATTGGCCGTCAGAACTAATACATTGTTCAAATTAATAGAGAAATTGGATAGATTGAAGTGATGATAATTATTTAAGGTTAGTTTACATCCCCTGTCCCGGAGTCAAAGCCAGAATTTCAAATTTCACTCAGTTTGAGAGGGCCAAACACTATCATTTTCATTTTAAAGAAACAAAAGAAAAAAAAATCAATCAATTATAAAAAACTAAAATTGAATTTTCCAAAAGGCCGTGGGGTCATGGCCCACCACAGACCTCCTCATAGTTTTGTCACTGCCTATGTCTTAGTAGTTAGTACGCATAGTGGTGTAACTCCCATTCCACGTCAAAGAAGAAGGTTGAGTTTCACACTTTCACCATATGTAAATTATAAACATGTATGGAGAGTTTTTCTCCATTGGTATCGGAGTTGATATCTTCCGTTATGAAAATAGATATCTGGATCGCACGTGTATTGTTTGATCTCGATATAATCATTTAAGGTTAAGGTTAGTTTTGGTATTTTAAAGGTTGGGGATAGGAAATTATTATTTTTAAAATTTTATTGGACATATTGAGAGAAACGTGTGAAGAGAAACATTGTTGAGTGGCAATATAACCACCATATTTAAATGTCTTGAATTTGAAGTACATGATATCATGATCACGTATTCACGTACTTTTCAAAGCCAAAAGCGTGGGTGCCAAAATTGTTGACCGGCCACGATATGTGACAACACTAGCAAAACTACAAAGGGACTGCATCATTGAACGGGTCTATGAACCACCGGCAATGATAACGTTGAAACAAAGTTCATAGTTTTTTAATAGGTTAAAATCAAAAGGGAAAATTGCACTGAACCCCTTGAGGTTTGGATAAATTACACTTAGATGGAAAAGTTTTGTTATTATACACTAACACCCCCAAAACTTAAATTTGAATTTTAAAATACCTAAAATACCCCTAGTTATATTATTTTATTCTTTATTTTTTTTACCTTTTAACTAAAAACTTTATAAATTTTAATAAAATAAAAAAAATTAAATAAAAGATATAATTCATTAAATAAATAAATAGTTTTTAAAAATTAAATAAATAAATAGTTTTAAGAAATCAAATAATAAATATTTTAAATAAATGAAAAAATTGAAAACATTTTTTTTTTAAGGATATCCATTAATAGGGACAAGAAAAACTCTAAATATCCAAACTTTTATGGTAAGGATGATGGTGAGAGAAGATTCAAGGTTCTCAATACTAAATGAAGTGGTTGAAGAAGGCAAGAAGACTCCCAGTGTTGGGAACCTTGAAGCTTCTCTCACCATTATCCTTACCGTAAAAGTTTGGATATTTAGAGCTTTTTTTATCCCTATTAATGGATATCCTTAAAAAAAAAAAATTAATGTTTTCAATTTTTTTTTTTCATTTTTTTCATTTATTTTTTAAACCCTTTATTTATTTAATTTTTTTAAAAACTATTTATTTTTTTGATTTTTTAAAAGTATTTATTTATTTAATTTTTTAAAAGTATTTATTTATTTATTTATTTTAAACTATTTATTTATTTAATTTTTTAAAACTATTTATTTATTTAAAGAATCATATCTTTTATTTAATTTATTTTATTTTATTAAAGTTTATAAATTTTATAAAGTTTTTGGTTAAAAGGTAAAAAAAAAGTATAAAATAATATAACTAGGGGCATTTTAGGTAGACCTGGCTCGGTTCCGGTTCGAACCGGAGGAACCGGCCGGAATCGGAACCGAGAAAACCGGAACCGGAACCGGTTTTTCGGTTCCGGTTCAAGAACCGAAACCGGAACCTGTCTAACCGGGTTCCGGTTCCGGTTCCAATTTTTTTTTTTTTTTTTTTTTTTTTTTTTTTTAAACATTACAAAATATTATTACATTTCATTTATAAAAAAATAAAATGTTAGAAAGGACATTGTAGAGTATTGAGCCATGGCCCATAACCCTTGTCCAAGTAATTATGTTTTCCATTTCATTCTCCTCATTTTTATATAGGTTAGACATCTCATTCACTTCTCTATTTTTCCAATGTGGGATGTGAGAAATTTCCCACATCCCACATTGGAAAAATAGAGAAGTGAATGAGATGCCTAACCTATATAAATATGAGGAGAAAGGAATGTAAAACATATTTATTTGGACAAGGGTTATGGGCCATGGCTCAATACTCTACAATGTCCTTTCTAACATTTTATTTTTTTATAAATGAAATGTAATATTTTGTAATGTTATATAAAAAAAATAAAAAATAAAAAAATTCCGGTTCGGAACCGGAACCGAAACCGGCCTATGCCGGTTCCGGTTTCGGTTCCACCCAAGCCTGGAACCGGAACCGCCGGTTCGGAACCGGAACCGCCGGTTCGGAACCGGAACCGGAACCGAACCGAACCGGAACCGCGTCAGGCCTAATTTTAGGTATTTGAAAAGTCAAATTTATGTTTTGGGGGTGTTAGTGTATAATAACAAAACTTTTCCATCTAAGTGTAACTTGTCTAAACCTCAAGGGGTTCAGTGCAATTTGCCCAAATCAAAAACTCCGTTTAGCTGAAGAATGATTTTATTCAACAATCTCGCCTGAAATTTAACGTCGTTAAGATCATGTTAGATTGACTATTGTTTAACCAACAAAAGACAGTTATGTCTTATTAAAATAATACAACTTTATAACAATATATAAAATAATTATAAAAAAGTAAAAGTGATTATTTTATATATATAAAGTTGTAATTTTTATTAATTTGTTTAAAAGATAATTTTTTTTTTGAAAGTAAAATAAAAAAATAAAAAATTGAAAGGGCATAACAGTCTTTTTATCGGTCACACTAACATAATCCTAACAATAGTAAATTTCAAGGGAGGTTTTTGAATAAAAGTATATACCTCTTTATCCATTCAATAATAAATTAATAATAGATGAAATGTTAGGGGGATTTTTTTTCTTTTCTTTTAACCTTTTTTTTTCAATAGAGCAAACTACATCAAGATCCCTTGGTTTTACCTTTTTAAAAAAGGAAATAATATTACCAAAAACTGACATTGGACTCCCATATTGTTAATTAAAGACAGTTAAACTGTTGAACAAGTTTGATCATCTAAAACACAAAAATGCCTCTAATATGATAATGGCTAATTGGCACTAATGACCCCTAAACTCTTCCAAAATATGTATTATACTCCCTATATTTTTTTTTCGCCACTAAAACCCCTGAATTCTCACAAATTGATAAATACCGGCTATAAATGCCCCTTCACAGGAGCAAAAGCCCAAGTGTTTACCTAAAAAATGAGAATTCAGGGGGTTTAGTGATGAAAAAATATATATATAGAAAACATAATGCATCTTTTGGAAGAATTTAGTGAGTATAGGGTCAATTAGCCTATAATAATCGAAAATTACCAACATAATATTACACCGCACAAACTCGACAGACATGTCTCTTCAATGAGAAGAGTCAAAAGTGTGCAACGTTTCTTTGCTCGTCACCACTCACCACCAGGCACCAGTCTCACTACGACGTCGTCGTTTCAATCATTCCGTAGAAATCCAACATAAAATCTGCCCACTAAAGGAGACCTTAATATTAAAAAAAAATACACATGAAAATAAATCAGAATACCTATAAGACCTTGTCAAACATGGCAGCGTATTACGTGTTGACGCATATTGCTTATCCATCCAAAACCCGACACGTAAGAAGTCTAGAAAATACATCGTTGAATACGTATACAGGAAATCATCACCTCGACGTCAACAGTTGTCTGATATTTGTAGGTTTTTCCAACGACTCTTTTGGAATATTCTATTCTCTTTAAATCAAAACTCAAGTCGCATTAATTATCATCACTAACTCTTTAATAAAATTAATTAATCAACTTTAATTAGTTAAAACTTAAAACTAATTAGTTAATTTTATTCTCATTTCGTAAAAAAGAAAAAAAGGTAGGCCGGTTCTCCAAATTTAGTAAATAAATAGAAAACGAGTTAGGGTTTTGTTTTTGTGTTTTTTATCATCCATCGTCATCATAAAATTCAAACAAAGAAGAAGGAGAGAAAGTGGAAATAGGTATAAAATTAGAGGACGTAGAGTTGTGATGCGTGTTGAATGGCTATGGAGTTTGGGGTATCAGATGAGTTGTTAGGGACAATTGTACCGATAGTGGTATATTGGGTGTATTCTGGATTATATGTTCTTCTTGGATCCTTTAATCAGCTCGAGAATTACAGGCTCCACTCCAGAAAAGATGAGGACGAGAAAAATTTGGTATCCAAAGCTTCCGTTGTCAAAGGCGTTCTTCTTCAACAATTTCTTCAGGCTATCGTCGCCATTCTCTTATTTACGGTACCGTTTCTTTTTTTTCTTTTTTTTTCTTTTTTATTATTTAGGGTTGACTTTTGAAGGGTGATTTTTGGTGACATTTGTTTTATTTCCTTGGGTTGCCTTATTTGGTCGTTTTATTAAAATTCGAAGGTTGTGACTTGTGATGTGCACAGAAAGGTGTTTTTCTTTTTTGGGTTGCCTTATTTGGTTACAGTTCGGTCTTCTTGATTTGCAATGTTTGGCGGGTTATTATTATTGTGGTTTCTTGTTTATGACGAAGCGTGATAGATTTCTTAGCTTTTAGGTAATTAGAATTGGTTGATGGATTGATGAGTAAACCTCCCGTTTTGGAAGCTTTGTTTTAGGGGAACAAATTATCATTTCGTATTGCCAACCTCGCAATTAATTATTGAATTGTAGATAAAACCTATTATATGACGGATCAATGTGAAAACATGTAACAATTTGGCATTTTGATTTTGAGTAACAAATGAGAAATGGGTTGTATCGTGTATGCAACCTCAAGTAATGGGATTAGTGATGAAAGATCTCATGTCCAATAAATATTGACAAACCCAATCATATGAATTCATTCTATAATTTTTTTTTTTTTTTTATTTGATCGAAATAGTATTTTAGGGATAAGGAATAAACAAATTATGGATAAATCCAAGCGATCTTTTCATAGGTTCAAGATGTCGTAGGTGTAAATCCTGTTGGGGCCACCTACCTTGGATATATGATATCCTGCGAGTTATCTAACTTCTAAGGTTGTCACCGACAGAAGTTCCAAATTTAGAGCCCAGTGAAGAAAGAAAGGTGGCTGATATCTAGGTATTAGAAAAAAATGAAAAAACAAAGTGAGTTTACTCTCTATCAATGATAAGTATCAGGAGGGTATCCATACTCGTGTATAAGCGTAAGACTGTAACAACACTTATTGTATGTGAACACTTAATATTAAGATATATACTGAATTGTTTATATGGCTTAGCATGATCATTAATTGGATATGAAACCTCAAGAAATAGTCTTGGAATTTGGAAATTGGTTTTTGACTGTAGTACTGTACTACAATTGTTTCGTAGTTGAGTATGAAATTGAATTTGGTTCAAGATTTGTGCTCATTAAAATTGGAATATTATGGAATCAGCTAGTGAACTTCTGTAGTATAGTATAAAAAACCTCAGCTCTTCATTTTGAGATTTTAAAAATCCAATGCTTTGATAGAGAAAGCTATCCAAAATGGAATGATTTTGAAGATCGTTTATTAGTATAAAATCTCGTACTTTTTAATTGCCAAAACAAGAATTTTACATGAGAATCAAAGCCCCAAAAGAAGAATTGGGAAGTTTTCTGATAGGAGATCAAAGTAGTTTTCCTTGGCCATGGATAATCTGTCCACCTGGTTTTATCAATTTGCAAATTCTTCCAGCCTTGGGTAATTTGGCGAATAAAAAACTACACCAATAAAGGAAGAACTAAGACAAATATAGATCAAACTAAAGATATTAAGCACAAAAAACATTTTGTTCTTGGAGATTATTGTATTTTGATCTAGTTATTACTTATTACTATGTTATTGATATAAGCTAACAATATAAAAAAGAAAGTAAGGTAGACAAAAAATAAATAAATAAATAAATAAAATCTTTGAACCAAACCAATCAAAACAGAAATCCTTCAATCCTCACTAGAGAATAGAAGAAATCATACTTACATATAATATCTTATTTGAATTTTATGTAATGATCAACAGATGTAGTTTTATTCTGTACCAACTTGTGTAATTCTTAACACAAACAATAATCAATTTTTTATATAGTGATTTGGCCGTGAATTGACGAACAACCATTATTAGTGTTTGTTGTTTTGTAGCAGTGAGTATGATATTGAGTTGGCTTGAAGAAACGCGTTCCTTAAATTGGAATATCATGGAATCAGCTAGTTAACTTATGTAGTTTTGGATAAAAAGCCTCAGCTCTTCTTTTTCAGAGATGTTATATCCAATGTGAAGGACATTTGTGGGATCTTAACAATCTGATTGATGATAAACTGACAACTTGGATGGTTTTTGTTGGGGATTTTAGGATTATTTTTGTATTGCATCACAACCTGCTGTCAACTGTGTGTGTGCTCACTGTTATAGTGTTATTATCTTTCATCTATTATTGTTTATTTATTTATTTATTATGGATGTATATTGAAATCAATAGTTGTTTGTATACAGGGCCTGCATCCATGTTGTGTCCTTTATTGTTAATGTTTATATAGAAACTGGATTTATTTAATTCATTTCATGGTGGAATGTTTGTTTTGCACAGGTAACTGGAACTGATACCGATGCCAACGCTGATCAACCATTGTCCCTAATTGTTTTAGCTAGACAGTTTCTTATAGCCATGTTCGTAATGGATGCATGGCAATATTTTATGCACAGATACATGCACCACAACAAGTTTCTGTATCGGCATATTCATTCTCTACATCACCGGCTTGTTGTCCCTTATGCATTTGGAGCTCTGTACAATCACCCTGCGGAGGGGCTTCTAAACGACACAATTGGGGGAGCCTTATCTTTTCTCCTTTCTGGTATGTCTCCTCGAGCCTCCATCTTTTTCTTCTCCTTTGCCACCATCAAAACAGTGGATGACCATTGTGGGTTATGGCTTCCCGGAAACCTCTTCCAATTGCTCTTTAAAAACAATACTGCATACCACGATGTCCACCATCAGCTTTATGGCAGCAAGTACAACTTTGCACAACCCTTTTTTGTCGTGTGGGATAGAATTCTTGGAACATACATGCCCTATACACTTGAAAAGAGAGCAGGTGGGGGATTTGAAGCGCGGCCTAAGAAGGATCACAAGGACGACTGACCATTACACTAGGAATATCAGTTATTTGTTTGTGTACTGCCAGGATTGAATTTTTTTTTTTTTTTTTTTTTTTCTCTTCGCTTACTGATGAGCCACACTTTATGTGATCTGTACATACATATATTGTTGTGTTCTATATTTCTCATCATTTTTGTCTATATACGTTAATAACGGAATTGAGATATACTCCAAACTAGATCTGTATTGTGTAGAGTTGACTCTTATCAATTTTGTTTTTAAATATCGTTGGTTTGCTTTGAAGGGTTTGGACTTTGGCTTCTGGGTGCCATTACAGTTGCTTCATTTCTAGTTTTTAGGTGAAGTCAGAATGCAACCTGAGCTACTTAAGGGTTCTGAATACATGTTGTAATAGCAACTCAGGTTAGCTTCAGCTTGTGGAGAACTTTCGTTGTCTTCTTGTTAAAGTAAGGACTCCAGGCTAAACCCTATTTGCGGATTCTCAAAAATGTTTCAACGAAAAGTTAGGTTTTCAGGTTGCGCTACTTGGTTTAAGATTTCTAAACTAATGCCACCCTCCGTGCACTTCCAAGGAGCTATACAAAGTTGAAAATCAAGATGATGATGTTCCTTTTTGTTTTATAGTTTTCTGACCTTTTCTTTTTAGCTGCCATAGTAATTTTTAGAGTACGTTTGGAAGAGCTTCTCAAATAGATCTTTTAGATGTAAAGCTTTTAAATAAAAGTCGTTGGTCGTTTGATTGTCAATTAAAAAAGAGCTTTTTTTAATAATAGAATTACCAAAATACTCTAACAAATATTAAATTATAGGGTTATATTGGAGATTTTAGTGTTATTAAAAAAACTACAAAAGATCTACTTGGAAAAGCTTTAAATTTGGGCTTCTCCAAGTAGACGTAAAACAACTTTTTTAATCACCTAAAAGCTCAACTAGGTGGCAACCAAATGATATAAAAAAAAATTGAAAAAAGTTTTTTTAATTAAAAAAGCTCTTTTAGCCAGTAGACAAGTTCTCTCAAACGGACACTTAGTATCTTGCAGCTTCCCATAATTTAAAATACTAACCAATAAGAGGACTAGCATATTTCTCATTTCTGAAAATGCTAGATTATGATGTCATAATAACATGAGTTATGTTTTGCTTTTAAAAGATCAAGATCATCTCCGACCTATTGCATCAATTTGTTGCAATTTTATAGCGAATTGCAGCAACTTCCATACCAATTTTTATTTTTTATTTTTCCATCTCCAATCCATTGTACCAAATGTTACTCTAAAAAGAATATTCCCTAAATATTTTTTTTTTAATTATTTCTTAACAATTAACATTTCACCTCTTAATTAACATAATATTACAATAAGTCAAGAAATTAACATAATATTATTTTTATTGTATTTTCCTTCATGTTTTTAATCTTGTTTGGGGTAATTACCTCGGTGGCCATCAACTTTTGTCACCGCTAACAAAATGGCTAACAAATGGGGAATTAGTTTCAAAATGGTTATTTTTGGCAAACATTGTTGCACTAATGGTCATTCCATCTATTTCCATCCAATGAGTAGCACTTGTAAATCAAGGGATGACATTAATTTATTTTAGATGTTTTTTGGAAATCAATTTTTTCTTTTGTTTTTTGAAACAAATAATTATATTTAGTATGTATATACGTATAACATATCTCAAACATATTATATATATATATTCTTTTTTGAGAAGATTAAAGTTACAAAATATAAAAATTCTAAAAAATATATTTGAGATAAGTTGAAAATAAATATATATATTTATTTATACACACACATATATACAGATTTTCTATTTCAGTTCGTCCTGACAATAAATATATCAAGACGAAGAATATGGACCATTAGATTTATATACTTTGACTCAAAGTGTATGCACTTGTCAAAACTTCTCCATAATATATGGTCCACATTCTTCGTCCTGATATATTTATTGTCATAACGAATTGACAATAAAAAGACTATACATATATATGTTTGAGATATGCTATATGTATATACACACATTAAATATAATTATTTGTTTCAAAAAACAAAAGAAAAAATTGATTTCTAAAAAAATCTAAAATAAATTAATGTCATCCTCATATTTACCAAAATACCACTTATCCATCTGGTGGCTATTTTGATAGTGGTGGCATAAGTTGATGGTCATTGGGGTAATTATCCCTTAATGTTTTTATTAATGTTGTGTGTTGCTTTAATTGTTTTGCTTTCAATTCAGTGTTTATTTATTAAAATTTAGTATTTTTTGTATTATATACTTAATTTTAGTTTATTATAAATATTAATATAAATAATAATTAAATTAAAACAAATAAAAATTAAACAAAAGCATTCAATAATAAAAAGGGATACAATTAGAATAAATTTGATTGAATAGGGGCAAAAATGTGATTAACAAAACATTTAAATAAAGGATACAAAAGAATACATTTTATTGAATATAGGTCAATGTATGAATAACAAAAAATTTAGGGATGAAAAAAATAATAATAAATAAAGCACAAGAGCTGCGCTATTTCTACAAGTTGCGCTTGATCTAGCGTAGCTGATTGGTGATGGGTTGGAGAAGGTTTTTCTGCAGCAATTTGGAGAATAGCGATAGGTTGGAGATGCTCTAAAGATATCTTTTATCTTCAAAAGACTAGTTGTTTTGTTCAACATTTATAGCGATACAAGTGATTTACATTTATATTTGGAATGTCAAAGAGGGGCCATTAAGTCTTATATCTTTAATGCATCATCTATTATTAGGAACCAACATACCATATACACTCTGTTGGGTCATGAGTTTGCTTGGTTAGGTGATGATAGAATTTATTTTTTAAGCTAATCATCTATTAAAGGCCCATATTGTTTAACATTGAAGGCAATTCGTTATTTTATGACCTAATTGGACAGCTTTAAATGCTGGTTCTTCCATCTGGTCCATGAAGGTGAGTTGAACCCCTTATCTCTAGCCTCCTCATACCACAAACAGATGCCTTCTGAGTTCTGGCATCATTGGGTCTCACAGTTTACCTGAGCATTTATATAGGTGATGCTATTGGTCTTCTATTTCCAACCACAAATATGTTTCTGTTTTAGATATACAACTGGTGTGTCAATTCGAATATGAGACACTATCAATCTGAATGAGCGTCCATCATCACTAAATCTGAGACATTATCAGGTTGAATGGGCGGTAGACGGTGGTCCTGCAACAATAAATTGTGTTGAATTTTTATTCAATTTTTGTATCAATATTTAAAAGTATCATTTCTGGTGCAATTATGACATATCTACCTCCTCTCTTTCTTATGCAAATCATTCACATGGCTGTCTCCCTCTTATCGTTGTTTATATAGTCGTCCCAGTTGCTCTCACAGCTCATTACAGTGATGGAACGAGGAAAGAATGTCTTGGCTACATCATATATATATATATATATAATGCTATCCACTCAATTGATTTCTGCCGTTGTCACATTTTAAAGGAGCTAGTGTTATTATATGCACCTTGTTTTACAAGTTACTACTCACTTGAACCTGCAGGATTCTGAAATCTTAGGCTTGACTTTTGCTTTTCCTAGGTTTTCTGGCAGTAATTGATCCTATTATCTTCATGAATATGAAATGCATGACATGAGAGCATGGACCACCTTATTTATAAGGTGGTTACAGAATTGATGTGGGAGTGGGAAGAGGGTGTCATTTTAATCGACATTCTTTCACTGCAACTTTCTTCACTAAAAGCAGATGTTGATTGAAGAGCTCCTCCACCCACCCTTAATTTTGATGCACTAGGAAGAAATTTGCACCAAAGTCTCACTTATCTCTGAATAGACCAAAAGAATGTAGTGAAAGCAGAGCTTTTATATATATATATATATATATA
Organism: Acer campestre; assembly: GCA_954870605.1. Taxonomy (NCBI): domain Eukaryota; kingdom Viridiplantae; phylum Streptophyta; class Magnoliopsida; order Sapindales; family Sapindaceae; genus Acer; species Acer campestre. Next base: position 27,454,653 of record OX940806.1, on the reverse strand, counting down.
TATCTCTTCTACATGTGGTCCTTGATGAAACAGAATATTTTTTGCAAAAGCAAAAGTACATAACAACTGATCCAGGTTAAAAGTTTCTAGGGCATGAAAGACAATTGTTAACAATTCTAAAAGTTAATAATTCATCAGAACTAATCCGTTATTTCTTGATATTGAAGTTAGTGTAACGTAAAGTGAACCAGGAGCCTTTTCAGGAATTCACTCTAATGTTATTAGTAAGATAACTGTTCATTATATTGGCTAAAAGAAAAAAAAGAAAAGAAAAAAAGAAAAGAAAAACAGGATTGAAAGTTTGAAACAAACAAAATTCATCAAACTAATTAATGTACAAACGATGGGAAGGACGCGGCGAGTGTGATCTGGGGAGTAAGCGGGTAGCAGCAAGAGCATGTTGCCTCTGCCTGGAATCAAAACCGATAATCTTAGTCTCACCCTGAAACCTTGTCGTGGAGCTAAAGGAATCTGACATTCGATGAATCCGTTGGTCATAATTCGCTTTCTCATTAGTTCTATAACATGCATCTCCTGCAACTCTTACAGCCTTATGACTCTTACAACCCAAAGAAATGCTCGGACGCCTTCTTGGCATCTCCATGGAAGTTTTAGTTTTGGCATTTGAATTGGCTGAAAATGCTTTCACTGAACTTGTCATAGTTGTTGCAGGCCTTAGCTCTTCGTAATCTGACATCACTGAGAAATCAGCAGCACTGGCTGTGATTACACTCCATTCTATGCTTGCCTCACTTGGTGCATAAGCTGTTGGAGTGACACAATCTGATGTAGCATCTGAACCTTGCCTTGCAAGAAAAGGGTTTACTTTCCCTGTGAGGCTCTCTATCTCAAACAAGTCTGAGCTTGCATCACTCTCAGTCTCATTGTAGTTTTCACCATGAATTGCTGAAAATTTTATATCCTCAACTCTTTTAGTTGCATCCCAGGACAGCAATGCCAATCTCTTATCAATACTAGAGGAATTACTGTCTCTTTTTTCCAACACAGAACAACCAAACGCCTCTAATGACTTCCTTAGTTTTTCGTCTTCCTGATCTTCTTGGAAATGTACTTTAACTTGAACCGGAAGATTTCCCACCACGGAATTTGTAGTTGGAAAACTGAAACAGTTTTCTCTGATCAACCCAACTTCCTCCTTAATTGATCCTGCAAGTTCATCAACTTGGATTTCATTGCTTTGAACTACACCGCAGTTGGGACTTGAACTTCTCTTGAAACTTGTTTCACCAACATGTTCCGTAATTTCAACAGAATCTTTATCAGAACAAGAGCATTTGCTTCTCAAACCTGCAAGAAATTTCTTCTTCTGTGGCTTGTTTTCCTTTCTACGTGATGGATTATTCCTCGAAGCACTCTGAATTAAAGCATTTTGGCTGTTCCAACTTGATTCAGATTGAACGCTAGGAGTTCCAGATTGAATCTTTGGCTTCACAGGAGCTAGCTGATCCATCTGTTGATGATGAGGAGGATCTTTCACGTATTGGCAATTCTTCTTACACAATTTGGGAACTCTTGGACTGTCATCCATGACTCCATTGAAGTATTTCTCAGCACTAAACACTCCTATTTCTCCATCTTCTTCTTCTTTCTTTCTTCCCAAGTAATGTTGCTCCTCTTGTGTAGATATTACTGGACTGAGATTCTGACTAGACTGTGCAAGTTTACGTACAAAACTTTCTTCGGCGCTGTTCAAATAGGAAGAAAAAGAAGCATCTCGTAAGATGCTGTTATTGCTACTTTCATAGGAAAGTTTTGGTGTGAGGCCACTTGATGTTATGGTAACCATAGCCATGGAATAATAATAATAATAATAATAAGTAGTGAAATTTTCTGCACTTAAAAAACTTGAATGAGAATTGAGAAGCACTAAACTATACAAGGAAAAATTGAAAAAGACTCACCAAAAAAAACAAAGAGAATATAGAAACCTGAGGCCACCTAAGCTACCAAACTGAAAGAAACTCAACATGAAGAAGCTTCAAAGAAATCAAAGACTGAATTCAGCCAAAGCAGAAGAAATTGAATAATTGAGGAAAGAGAGAATCATTGGAAGTGTTAGGGTGGCTTGTCAGAGACTTAGCCCTATAAGTAGACTTGTGAATTTTGCTAAATGATAAAAAGGGTAGGCCCTTGTGTGAGCTTGTTGTGGCCTAACTCACTCACTTGGATAATTTTTTCTCACAAACAACAGCATTGCTGCTACAAGTTTCTTGACATGATCCAATACCCTCCTCTGCATTAATTTTGCCTAACAGTCTGGTAGTGTTATAGATTTTTTTTATTGGTGGGTATTGGATAGATATGATATATCATATATTAGCTCAGAATTTTTAATTATCCTGCTGATAGAATATAGCGGAGATACGTGGATCACACGAATTATGATTTTGCCCAATTAATCGATCTTGATTGGATGATTTTAACAGCATGTCAATTTATAGAACACATTATTGGATAATTTGTGAAAGTTATGACTAATGAGATGTATCTGTCAATACTCAATAGTTGTCATATTTATACTATTTCAATATATTTTTAACAACACCAATAATTCATTCTGTGTTTGGTTAAAGAGCTTTCAAAAGGGTGGGTCATCTTGGGGCCAGGCAGCAATTCAGCAAAGGATGTAATTCCTTTGTGTGTTCGCTAGACCCGGTGTGGAAGCCGCTCTGGACCGGTTCAAGGGATTAGTCAAGGTATACAAAAGCTGACTCGGAGACCCTTTTTAAAAAAAAAAAAAAAAAAAAAAAGGTGATCTTGATTTTTAATTTCGACACACTTTTCGAATGCGGATGCTATTTTTAATTAGTTCTATGTATACTTCCACTAATCGAATTCAATCTAGTGTTGATAGATTCTTATGCAAACGCATTACTTAATTTGGATTGTTTGTGGGGTGAAAATTTGTCGTAAGAGCTGATTATTTTGACTAATTTGAGATTGTCTTGTTCTTTTTTTGATTTGGTGGGACGATCTGATATCTTTTTGATTCCCAAGAAATGCCTAAAGTTATCATTTCTGTTGAGATGTTTTAATCTATTAAGAATATTCATTGAATTGAATTGAATTGAATTATGGTGCCGAATATTGTTTTCTTAACAAAATGAGCAAATTATATGTACTACTGTACCAATTAAAATACCATTTTTGGATTTTGCTTTGGATAAACTAGCAATGAAAGTGAAAACACAAACAGAGTGAATATGTTTTTTACCTGCCCAGTTTCCATAGAAGAGAAGATGAGGTTAGAAATTCAACACGTATAATGTTGTATCCAGTCAACACAAATTATATATATATATATATATATATCCATAAACCTATCACAATCAACCAGCTTTCAATTTCTAAGGATTGACAATTTGAGTCCACATATAAAACTCACCCCATCCCCATAACAAACCCAGCCCTACCAATTTAATTTCAATAGGACAAATTTGCAATATCATGTGAACTTGATATACACACAAAAATGTGTTAAATGGGTCGTAAATTATTATTATTATTATAGAGGAGAGATAGATCTGGGCTTGTAACCAAGTGAGCATCGAGATGCTTCTCGGCCTGGGCCCGTTGGATTGATTGCTGTCTCAACCGCTTGGTATCGGAAATCGATATCTACCCAAGGTTTGACAATTTACACTCAAAAAACTGACGCACACTCATCTACCAGAGGTTCAGCAATTTACTGCCAATGTATTTCTTTCCTTAAACGCTAGAAATTCTATAACTTCAAAGTTGATAAGCCACCTGAATCTAAACAATTGGTTTCGGACAAGAAAAGATTTGAAACTTAAAAACAAAAACACAACACATAACTACTAGCTTCAAGTCCAATGTTTGGATTTTTCACAATCCATTGGCAACGTATTTGCACATCATACACCAAGACAAATAAAGTGGCCAGAAAATGAACTGACACCATCAATCTTACAGGCATAATAATTTGGTGGTTCTACATGTTTATAAATTACTACAAAAGAACACACGGACTGACCGATAGTTAAGTTAATAATCATGGACGCCGTGTAATCCTCGTCCTTCATCATCCCTATGCTAAAGTAATCTTGCAGCAAAAATGCTCAGGCTGGAATAATTCAATTCATATCAGGATCTGCAACTCTGCTTAGAACCGTCCGTTCAAACGTATTGACTTTCCCCATGTACAGTTCACTGTGCGGATGTGGAGTTTCCAACCCAATATTGCTTGACAGCAACCAATATTTTTTCAGGGACTAAAGGACCATCTTCATGGTCCACCATTTTAGTGTCCCACCTCATCCCTCCAATAATTTTCTTCACCTTAATTATTGTATCTACTTCATCGCGGAAGATCACTGCACCTTCTGGACGCAAAATTCGATCCATCTCCAGAAGAATGTCCTCTATATTACATCTGTATGCATTACGTAAGTTAGAATGGCACAAGAAATAAATTTCAATATATGTTGACAACATCAAATATAGATGATAGGTCAACTAATGACAAGTAAATGATTAGGAAAAGAGTATAATCGTCAAGAACAAATCATTTGCATTAAGGATAAAAACTCATCTACAGTTAGCAACACCCTTAAGATCGGGTAGAATTGTTCGAAACACTCTAAGCTGCTATTAAGAGAGATACTTAGGTTTCACTTCAGTGAGAAATATTTTGGAGTTCCTCTAAACAAGCCAAAGTAAAGGATACCTCTGAAGCTTGATCACTTAACAAGCTCAAACTGGTCAAAAGATATCCCATGAATCATTTAAGGTAAGCCTCATGCAGAGGCAGTGGGGGTAAATTCTTGAGTAGGGGGGTCAATAATGCATAAAGACTCTCAAACAATGGAGCTTCAGGCCAGCCTTGCTGGTCAAGCTTGACCAAGGTTAATTGAGCTGAAGTCATTATGAACTGAACCCAATTTATCCAAACAGGTATCCAACATCCAAGTTGGCTTGTCATGCCATATCCGGGACCCAAGAAAAGAAGTTTCGATGTCACATAACAAATAATCATGTCATATCAGGGACCCAAGAAAAGAAGTTTCGATGTCACATAACAAATAATCATACTACTTTGATGTCCAACAGCCCACTTTCTCAGCATTGTGGCACTGTTTTAAATTGAACTAGACCTATCTAATTGAAGCAGAGACTAGTAATATGAAAATAGCTGTCATATATTATCTATATTTGGTTCTTCTAATATAAGGATGAAAACACGCTTTTAAAGGGAGCATAGTTAGCAGGAATAATGAAGAACGTCCACATATAACAAAAGGAGTACTTACTTGTCCATGTACAGACTGAAAACTCCATGGGCATGGATAAGATCATATGTCCTTGGGTAAGTGGAGAAACCTTCACACCTGCAACCAAAGAAAACAGTATAACGTTACAACTTTATTCACAATTAAAGTATCAAATAGGAGAAAAAGAACAATGGAAGCTGACACTGATCAAACAGACACACGCATACAATGGTGCTCAAAATTCCAACACAAGATAAAACCACCTTCTGGTAGGAAAATTAAGTGTCCTAGCAAGATATATATTTCACAAATATGAGAATTTAAAGCAAGTCAACACAAGTGATCCTTCAATGTTTGTAGTTTCGTTTCTCATCTCATCATGCTTGCTCTAAGATTTACAAAGTATATATTTACAACCAAGAGGGCATCTCAAATAGGACCATTAGTACAATTGTGTACTTGCAGGCACCTAGCTGAGAAAAAAAAAATCTACAGGGGTTCCAGACACTGAAAACATATTCAAATGAATAAATTGGAACTTCTACTTAAGCCATAATTAGAATTCTAAAAACCAATGCTTTAAAGAGTAGACAAGAAGTGAAAAGCAAAAAGCTCAGAAAGTTGTACCAATCATGATAGATGCCGATCAGTCCTCGCTCATATATGACTCCCAAAGTATTTTTCTCAGCTATAGTGGGCATAACATTCATAACCCACAATTTGGGATTTTGAATCGCTGCAGCAAATCCACCAAACCCGGCATTCATATCCATAATGTTGCGGTACCTTCCTGAGTCAATAAGTTTGTTAATTTTCTTATAAGCATTTACATGCTTCTTCCATTTATCATTGTCTTCTTGGTATGACTCAACAGTGACTCCAGGAATAGACCCACTAGCAATTCTAGGAGGGATTGCATAAAGCCTCTCAGGGAATGGCTTTATTTCTCCACCAGCAACTTCGTCTGAGCCACTAACATCAGGATATGGAGTTATACATTCCTCCATTTTCTTGTACCTAGAAACCAACACAAAAATAAAAAGATGATAAATATCATGAAATATTTAAAAAAAAAAAAAAAAAAAAAAAATTCATCTTCTTTAGTCCTCAGAAAACTTGAACCATTTCCATAGAAATCTTTGTTTCAGATTTCTCATACTAATCTTGACTGTCACTAAATCTGCTTGGCAATAAAACTAGACTGTACGTCATTCCATTAGGGTTTACCATTTGTAATACACAATGCCATGCATCAGATTTCAAAGATATATTGACAGAAACAGGAGAAAAGCCTTTTTCTTTTATTTAGTTTTAAACATCTCAACAAATCGCAGACAATAAGCAAACTACCACAATGATGTGAAATTCTAAGTGCAGCAGCATACCAGACATCATCAACATCTCCAGCCTTGCAAAAGCTAACTTGTCTATCACGACACGAGTAATCGTTTACTCTCTTCTGCCAAATGGCAATTTCACCCTTTTCAGACTTCTTCTCCCAGCAAAGGCGTTTGGCAGCCTCCTCAATCTTTCGTTGTTCCTCCTCCAGATCCTCCTTGGGACGCTGCCATGCTTTGTAATTGTTCTTCCAATTGATTGGGGGACCCGAGAGCACCCAATAACCACCAGGTCTGAGAACACGGTCAACTTCCATCATGTATTTTCCATCTGCAAAAATAAAATTCCAAGATGGAATCACCTAACTTCTGCTATCGCTAGGTGTAGCAAATTAGCACAAATAATTAATTGTGCTCTACAGAACAGAAGAATTATATATATAAATGATTCTCACCATTAGCTCCCCAAGGAATCAAGCACCGAGAACAGTGAGCCATGTCAAAAGCTCTAGATGGGTATGGCACCTTTATGGTACCAAGGACACCAATAACAGCAGGTACACCTCTTTCAAGAGCAAATTGGACTTGAGCCTCGTGTGAATCTCTTGGTGCAAACGACATTGCAATAACATTTCTACTCCAAAGGTATGCACCCCAACTTGCAACCTACACAAAATTAAACATTGTAAGTAGACAATCTATGCAGATCACAAAAAGAAAACTAATTATGAATTTCTGAATCATAGATGGAATTCATATTGAGTAAAACTGCCAAGGAAGTTAGCATACCCCACAACCAGTGTCCAGTGCGGTTCTAACTGTTCCGTTTTTAATCGGTATCACCGAAGCAAGCTGATCAATATATTTATCAGCCCCTTGAGGGAACTGTGTGCCTCCACCTGGGAACCTAAAAACATTTCCCTCATATTGAATCCAATTTTGAATAGCCTTCTCTACTGTCAAACTCTTGTATGGAGCATTAGCATATGGCACATAGTCACGACTTTTTGGCCAAGGAAATGGTGTTACATATCCTTTTGGTGCTGGGATAAGACAATGTAGCTTCTCCTCCTCACGTGGGCAATGCCTCTCTCTGTAATTCATGTCCTCTCTCGGGAAAGTCATTGCACGCTTTTGATCTTGGCAGGGGGTGTAATCAGTGTAGCGAGGGTGGCATGGCTCAAAAACTTTAGATTTCATTTCGGAATCATCAGAGCTCACGACCTCACCACCATGGTGGGTCTCAAAATTTAAATTTGGGACGATATTGCAATCTGCCCCACTCTTAGAAATCTCTAAAGCGATACTATCTCCCTTCCCAAACCCACTTCTTTGCCATGCTCCCAATATGTAGAAAAAACAGCACAATCCAACCACAATAAATATTTGTATCGAACTCCTAGTTCTACCATCAGAAGAATTTTTCAGTGCCATGATGGACCTGAAATCAATGCAAAAATTAGTTCAATCCCAAGTGCATTGATTTTTATTTTTATTTTTATTTTTAAAAACACACTAACATATAAGTACACTTAGACACGAAATCGGCAAACTATCAGTGTTTTAAATAAACTATCAATGAAAATTTTACCCAAATATAGCAGATTAAAAGTTACCTTAGTTGGCGGCGGCAATCACTAAGTTTGTCATTTTCTCAGAAAAAAAACAATTAAGTGAAGCAAAAGCAAGCTAGAGATCTATTAACAAGACTAAATCTATTAACTAAAATGGCAAATAATAGAATCAAGAGGCTATCCAGGATTAGAGATCAGTAGATTTAAGCTTCAACTGAATTTTTTCTCATCAAAGTATTTATTATATCCGCAAAGTCAAACAAACCAACACACAGATTTCAATTAAAACGTTTCAACATTTCCGATCCACAAAAGTTGGAGCCTCCCTCTACTAAGCTCAAAAACACTCTTAGCTAGTTAGCACAGCCCAGTTCACTTGGAGCAAAACACTTAAAGCTCGGAGGATCCGTACATCAAATCAAACACTCACAAATTAAATTCCAAAACATATAAAAAATAAATGCTCAAAAAATATCCAAATGACGAAAAAAGTAAATCTAGTAAGTATCAGATCACGTACCAATCACCAGCACTGCTTGCAGATCACTAACTAATATCTTTTCTCAGAACGATTCAGCAATATTGTATAGCTACAAAAAATCTATAAACGGTTGTTGTTGATGGAACGGAATTGGAAACGAAACGTGTCAATGAATATCTGCAAAACCTCGATTCATTTCACTGTCATCATCAAAATATCAAAAATAAGGAAAAAAAATTCCAATAAGCTTGCAGAGATTGGAGTTCCTGACGGACCTGACTTCTACGTATATGATTATTGATGACCATCAGCAACAACTATATAGATTAGGAGTATCAGACATCACACGTCTCTCTCTCTCTCGCTAGATTTTTAAAATAAATTTAAAAAAGAAAAAAAATATATATATATATATATATTTTTTATAGGTAGAGACACGAAACATCGGCTTCCTTTTTCGTTTTTGTTTTTTTGTTTTTTTTTTTTCCAATTAATACAGCTCTACTGCCTTCGCTAAAGTGCTGATGGGTGCGCAGGATGCACTGTCTCCCTTCTCCAAACTCCAGAGTCCAGCCCATATCTTTTGCATCCTGGTGGGACCCACGCGCAAGTAAAAGTACTTTGAGATGATAAATTTAGGGGGCCCCACATCCATTTTACTTGATTTTGAAGCACAAACATCTGGAGAAAGGACGGTTGTGATGGAGTTTCATGCTTCATGACTCTTGAATAGGTAAGGTGCAACCGATCGCTGAGAAAAACTTGTGATGACATTAGTAATAAAATCATCGTAAATACTTTTGAAATCATCTGATATATATATAAAATAGGATTAATTGCACAAATATCCCCTGAGTTTAGGTGATATTGCACACATATTCAACTTTTCTTTTAATTGCATAAACATCCCTTGAAAAACGTTGACTAACGGTTTGACTGACGGCTAACTTAACTGTTTAGAGGTAAAACCGTCTTTTTGATACATAAAAATTATTACAAACTAAAGTAGCCCCAAATAGTTCTATAATTATATATGTGCCCAAACAAAAACTATAGAAATAACCCCAAACGTTTAGTAAATTGAAAATCTACACCTATCCACAGTCAGTGAAAATTCCACATCAAACAACATAATAATAATAATAATAATAAAGTTTTTATTTCAGAAATGATAATACTTAAAAAGCTTGAATAGATCTGGAAAGACTTCAAACAAATAATAATAATAATAATAAATAATATATTAAAAATGAAAAAGATTGAAAGTCATTCCAGATCTCTTCAAGCAAAATTATTAAAAAAAATTAAAATCGTAAATCTTGAAGAGATCTGGAGCCTCCATGATATTTATTTCACTATTTTTAAAAATAAAATTAAAAATCACCATAAACATAACATTGGTTAATGAAGGAGTCTCGCATATTGCAGATGATATGTTTCATCAAATTCCAAATGCTGATGCACTTTTGTTGAAGGTAATTGTAAACCAATTTTAAAGGATATTTATTTTTAGATGATTTTAGCATTATAAACTAAGAGACATGTGTTAATTACTTTTTTTTTTTTTTTTTTGTGGGGGGGGGGGGGGGGGGGGGGGGGGGGCGGGGTGTGGTTGGTTGGAGTGGGTTTGGCATAATTGGGACGGTGAAACCATCGCAAAGAATTCAGTTTGTGCTTAGATTTTGAAGAGCTGTCGAATAGCCATAGCAAAGAAAAGAGGAAAAGAGGGATTTTGAATAAAGTGAGTTTTGCATGATGTAGATGAAAATGAGTTGTTTGATGGTACTGATTTTGCATTTAATTTTCGCTTAATGATCAAGAACCTCGGTTGAAAAGAGAGGATTGAGCTTTTATGGAAGAAATTATTGGAGGAAGGGTGTTTCCCTCACTACAAAATCATCAAATTTTACATTCCATTATCGAGGCCTATCCAGATTGACATCAAACTACTATTGGAAGAGACTAGCGACACCTCTTGGAGGAGAAGCTCTATATCGGCAGTGGAGACTCCACCAGTGGAGTTTGAGGTTTAATGTTTTTTATTAAAAAAAAATATATATTATTCCATATCTTGGTTTTGGAGTTCATCATTCTAGGAGATTTTATATGTAGGGGTGCTTATATTGTGTTTGATGATTTGATTGAGAGTAGCAAAAGGAGTTAAGAAGTGGAGAGAGACTTTGTGTTTTGATAGATTATGTGTGGAATTCCTATAATGTGTTTGATGATTTGGGTGAGAGAAGTGGAAAAGAAGGAAGAAAGCTAGAAGTTGAGAGGATAAGATCTGTGCTTTTTCAAAATGGATTTTGCAGATGGGTTATGCGATAGATTTTTCATAATTTTTTTATTTGATTGAATGTCTTTTTTTTTTCTCTCTCTCTCTCTCCCTCTCTCCGTGCAATGGAATTTTGTGATGAATTCTGTGATGGAGAACCCCCATTGCAAATTTCAGGAATTTTTTATAATTTTTTTTTAATTGATTGATTTCATTTTTTTTCCTCTTTGCTATGGAATTGCAGATGGGTTGTGCGATGGATTTTATGGGGTTTTTTTTTTTTTATTGGTTGGTTGGGGTGAATTTATAATTTTATAAAGTTTTGTGGTTAATATCTAATTATTATTTGGGTAGATATATAATTACATTAATTTTGTCAAGGGCATTTGTGTCTTTTTATCATATCAATCTAGTCAACTGCTACAAGTAACGGTAGTCAACGTTTTTTAGGAGAGGTTTGTACAATTAAATAAAAAGTTGAATATGCATGCAATATTACCTAAAATCAAGGTATGTTTGTGCAATTAACCCTATAATGTATACATAATGACACTTGTACCCCCGAAAGGAATGTGTATGCCATTTTGATATGCCACTCAAACAGATTTTGAGTTGATTTTTTAGTTAATAGATTCACCATTTTAGATTTTTTTTATTTTTTTTTTAAAAAAATATCTCACGTTTTGCCAAAATTTTATGACTTTTTTTCTATTATTCGCTTTACTAATAATGGATTTTGGGTATTTTTTTTATGTATTTTATTTTTCTTAAAAATTCAGATCGTTATAGGTAATACGAATTTTGACAAAGAATTGAAATTTATTTAAAATATCTTTTAAAAAAATTGCAAATAAAAAAAAAATCCTAAAATTTATCGCAGTCTTTTATTAGAATCCTCCCAACATTGAATAAAAAAAATTCCCTCCAATTTTCAATCCATCCAACAAAAATTAATGAAACCGTAAATAAATAAAAGATATTATTAACGACTACTTTATTTCTATAAAAGAAAATACAACACATATCAATGAGTGCATAAATGACTTGTGCTTTTATAATAATTGTTCCGATAAATAAAATATTTTTATTTCTTTATACGAAAATAAAATAGTTATTAATCCGTGACTCGCCTCGAACATATAAACTTACCATTATTGTTTAGTAATCTGGTATAGTAATTCCATAAAAAAAAAATTAAAAAAAAAAAAAAAAATCTGGTATAGTAATTGGGTAAAAATTAAAATGATTGCGTCCACTTGTTAACTTGAAGCGGTCCACCGACAACAAGTGTGATAAAGTCACTGTCGAGGTCAAAGTCAAACCGTGTGAGGGTGAAGCTGAACTATCAAGTGAATTGTGAACTTGTGATAATTAATAAAATGATTTTTGAAATTAAATGAAAAGGCAAAAATAACCCATCTTGTGGATCCATCCATAATTCCATATCATATTATTGAAATGGAATCTAATCTGCAAATATGATTGAAAAAAATTAAATAAATTTATATTATAAATTCTCAAATCGTATTAGTCCATAAAACCCATTTCTATTTTACATGAAGAAGTATATATATATATATTTTCTTATCTTATCAATTCAATTTTATTTTCTAATACTAATGTCATTGTGGGTTGGGATCCGGTAAGATTGGATTGAGAGATCTCTACACCTTTACATACTTTACGGTTTAATGGATAGATATGGAATTATATTTACAATACAAGAGATTAAACTATGTGGTATAGTTTTATTTTGTAGTCTCCAAATATCGATACCAGGTAACGTTGCTACCGATTCAAATATTTGACCGTAGACACAAACAATGGTAAGATATTTGAGTGGACCAATATCGGTGAAGGACCATAGTATTATACCATACTGACAGGACGGCAAGATGATGGTTCAAAAAATAGAATATGTCAAACATATTTTAAAAACCATATATTAATAAAGTAAGATTGGCTCAACTTTGGCTATTAAATTCAGATAAAGATCAAAGGGTTTTTAATTGGTGATCATGTTCATGTTGTCCCTTCTAAGAATCAACTCCATTAAAATTATTCTAGTGTAGAGTACATGTACATACATGCATGCGACTTCGTGGTGATATAGGAGGCCCACATGATGGCAACATACTTGATGGTGATTTGATATTATATTCATAGGAAAGGAGACTTTAGTTCAAATCTTGATTAAGGATTATGATTTTTTATTTTTTTTTAGTCCACAGATTTATAATTTCAGCGGTGTTTGTTTCGTGATTGATGGATTTAGATCTGACTTCGGTGATCTGGAGCCGGATAAAGTTGGAATTCATGAGAAAAGAATCTTACTTCAAATGTGTATATATATATATATATGTATGGTAGAATCGTAAATACCCCGACTTTTAACCTAATGGCAAATCAAATCCTCTAGTTTGAACAATCAGCAAATAACCCCCTACTGTTAAATGTATACTAACACTGTTACACAAATAATGTCCAAAAATGATGAAATGACAATGGAGCCCTTCTATTTTCCATATTGTAGTAATTTTCCATGTTACCTTTATCTTAAAATATATAAATAAAATATATAAACACTTAATGGTAGGGGGTTATTTGCTGATTGTTCAAATTAGAGTGTTTGATTTACTATTAAGTTAAAAGTCAGGGCGGTATCTGCGATTCTCCCTATATATATATATAAAGAAAATTTAATTAATGAGGATTAGTTTTGGACCAAGTCAGATTTCTTTGATTGTTTTTAATTAGAAACCAATTATAAAAATAAAATAAAAATAAAAATAAAAAGTCTAAGGTGTAGAAGATGATTAGGGATGGTTTGTTGGACCACAACAATATAATTATATTGATCCATTCCGATTGTACATATGGAACATTTCAAATGGGCATAACAAAAAATAATTACAAGCCAACGGGAGCTAAGCTAAACTGGTAGATGAACGAGCTTGATGTTTGAATACATGACTCCTGAGTCCTGATTACAAATCGTGTCCAAAAAAGATCTTAATTACAAATCCCTTCTAAAAAAACCAAAATATTACCAATATTAGAAAAAAGTTAATATAATTATGGTTTTGTTCCGTGATATGATTTACAAAAGGTTTAATTTTTTTTTTATCATAAGCATGTGACAACGTGATTTGTAGCACTAACATGAAAATGATAAATCATTTGAGATAATATAAATATTTAAAACCAATATTAATTTGAAATATAGAAAAATATATTTTGTGTTGCTAAAATATAATGATATTAACTCAAAATCAATTGAGATATTATTAATTTGAAAATTGGATAAATATATTTTGTGTTGCCAAAATATAATGATATTAACTCACAATCACTTGATATATCAATTCATATCGATTGATTCATTCAATGAATCAAATAAATAAAAACCGATGTATTCCGTCACATAATATATAGAGAGAGACACATTTGATTATGATATATTAACAAACATATATACCATACAATTATTTAAACCAGTATTAATTTTTTTTTTATTATTTAAAAAAGGAGAAACAAATTCTGTGTTAAAAAAAATGATATTAAGTATTAACTCACAATCACTGGAGATCAATGGAAACCAACATATTTCTTCATGTAATAAATAAACTTTAAAAAGAAATGGATATAATACTAAATAAAAAATAAAAAAAATAAGTTTCTAAAAATGTTGTGATTACTCATCTTAATTATCACCTTCCCTCATGGAGAAAATCTTCACTACACCCCATCCACTAATGATTCGACAAAAAGAAAAAAAAAATGGACGTGATATTTATTTTAAGAGTAATGTTACATTGTCCAAATTTGATGTCCAAATGATGTGGCAACAATGTAGACCATTCATTTAAATCATGTAAATTTAATACAATTTAAATGAATGGTCTACATTATTGCCACATCATTTAGGCATCAGATTTGGATACCGAATTTGAACAATGTAGAATTACTCTTATTTTAAACTTGTCACATTTCAAATTTTTAATATCACGGTTGCACCATTCAATTAATGCATAGATTGAAAAAGTTGATTAGAAAGGAGAGTCATAAAACACAAGATAGGTTGAAAGAAATAGAGCGGTGGATTGGACCACAGAAGTTCGAGTAGACAAATTATAGTTTGGTAATAGGTTTCCATCATAGAAGTATCGAACTATAAAAGGTGCGAAACTGGCATGGAGAGCTCTGTGAAGTTGACATCCAAGCAAGGAATGCATGGTGACTGGTGACTAAACAAACAAAGAAGGATAAAAATGCACACGTACCCTATTAGCTGAGGCCCATAAGCCATAATATCATGATATTTGAAAGAACGTGCATGGCAATTGGTGCGCTTGGGCTCAAGAAATGACTGCCACGCACTTAGCAGAGCCCACGAATTCTTCAAACATCGCCATCTCTGCATGGGAATTGGAAAGGAAGGATTCATTTCATGCCTTTCGAATGAAAAATGACTTGACTGTGACACCTGCACCGACAATTATGCAAAGGAAACACGCAATTATTTAGGGAAAAATAATAATTAAAATTTGACACAAGACAAATTTAAAATCATATCCAAATCTTAATTTTAATTTTTGACATTGTTATGTGGATATGTGTCCAGATTTCCAATGCACTAAAAATTGAAACAGCTGAGACATAAGCAAAAGGAGACAATTTAGGGAAAAATATTATTAATAGTGAAAGAGAAAATAGTACAATGAAAGAGTTGTTCAAGGTAGGCTACAAGAAAACTAATTAATACAATGAAATTGTGACACTTTCTATGCATTTTGAAGAATATCTCGAGGGGGACTAAAAATCAAGCAAATTTAAACTCAAGTTGGCAAACAAATCTACATCTTTGTTACATTTAACACATATTATGATTTGGACTTAATTTGTTACGGATATTTTAAAATGTTAAGAGGTGATTTGGACTCAATTTGTGAAAGAGTAATGCTAGGCGTACTAAATATTTTTCCCAAATCCTGTCCCAAATGATGTGGCACGTGAGGTGTCAACATCATATCAGTTATCATATAATCTCATGATTTATAAGATGCTGACACCTCAAGTGCCACATCATTTGGGACATGATTTGGGAAAAATATTTGGGACATCTAGCATTACTAATTTGTGAAAAATGTTTTGTAAACATTTAAAAAAAAAAAAATTGAGGAGAAAGGCCCAAGATCATTAGCAGCCCAAATGCCCAAAAGCAAAAATAGTAGCTTCAAGGCCCAGAAAATATATTCAAAAAAGTATAAAAAAGAGTGGTGATATATATATATATATATTTGACACTATCTATCCATCTATCTAGATCAGAATTATTTTTTTTTTTTAAACTTTTTACCATTGATAAAATTCGAGCCGCTGAGTCAAGAGTCATTTACTCGAACTCTAAACTCATCAATCTACCAATTGAGCTATGTCTCTGGGGCTAATATATATATATATATATTGTTAATTAATTAATTAATTAATAATATTAGTACTGGACCAATCTCATCTTGTCTGTTATAATATTTAAATTATAAGGTTAAAAGTTGATAGAGTGGCGACACCTCTCTTAAAATGTCTGTACACCCCAAAGTTTTTTTTTTTAAAAAATTTTCAATATTACCCTCAAATTAAATTATTAATATTTTATTTAAAACAAATAATAATTTTTGTTGGGAGAACTTTAAAAGTAACCATAAAATTAGTGAGTTTATTGTTTTTACCCAGGATTAGTATTTTTATTGTTTCTATCAAAATATCCACTTTTTTGGATAAAATTGCCCTTCTTTATATATATATATATATATATAATCTCTATTTTTTTTTCTTTTTCTTCTTCTTCTTTCCAGAATTTTTTTTTTTTTTGCATTTTTTCTCTATTTTTTTTTTCTTTTTCTTCTTCTTCTTTCCGGATGTGTTTAATTTTATTAGACCTGGTGTGTTTAATTTGGTCTTGCCTTAATGTGTTTAATTGATTTTTCATGGTGTGTTTAATTGGTCTGCCCTAGTGTGTTTAATTGGGTTGTCGTGGTGTGTTTAATTGATTTACACCTTGTGTGTTTAATTGGCCAATCTTGGTGTGTTTTAATTGAGTTGTCGTAGTATGTTTAATTGGTGGTCTGATGTGTTTAATTGGTGGCCTGGTGTGTTTAAAGAAATACGAAAAAAATTCTAGATTTGAATAGATTTGGAAATTTCCCATATTTCCTCGTACCAAAAAAAAAAAAAAAAATTAAATTATTTTTGAAACAATGGATCTCTAGTAAATGTTATTATTTTTTTTTTATGAAGGAATTTTTGTTTCAATGGAAATTGAACCAAACGAAATTTGAAAACAAAAAGAAATATGAAAATTTTGTTTGAAAAAAACCAAATCTAAAATTTTTTGTTTTTTTTTTTAAAAAAAAAAATAAAAAAATTGTTTAACAAAACCCAAACCCAATCACAACTCCCACCATTCATAAAAAACCAACCACCCTCAAATCTAGAAATTGAACAAAACGAAATTTGAAAAAAAAATTTAAACAAAATGAAATCTAGAAATTTTGTTTGAAAAAAAAAAAAAAAACAAATTTGAAGTTTTTTGTTTAAAAAAAATCTAAAAATTTTGTTTAACAAAACCCAAACACAATTCCCACCATTTATAAAAACAACAACCACCATCAAATCTGGAAATTGAACAAAATGAAATCTAAAAAAATAAAATTAAACAAAATGAAATCTGGAAATTTTGTTTGAAAAAAAACAAAATCTGAAAATTTTAGTTAACAAAACCCAAGCCCGAACACAACTCTCACCATTCATAAAACACAACAACCCCCCTCAAATCCAACCACAACCACCGGTAGCCAAACAAAACCCAAACTTGAGGGAAAAAGAACAGATGAGAGAAAGAGAAGACGGAGAGAAGAGAGGAGAGAAAGAGAGAAGACGGAGGAGAGAGAGAGAGATAAAGAATCTGATGAGAGGAGAGAGAGTAGAGGAAATATAGTCAAAAATTAAGAGGGGCCTTTAGGTCTTCACAACCAAACATTGGGTAGAAACAATAAAAACACTAATGTTGGGTAAAAACAATAAACCCTCTAATTTTTTTACTAATAAGGGGTATTTCCTCATTTTTATAACTATTTTACCATGATAAACAGTTGATTTATGGGCAATCTCACCAATTCAGTGGTTCTAGAAATCATTGACCCTGATGATTTTAACTCTTATTACACAAGCACTTTTAAGTGTTCATCACATCCCCCCAACCAGCTTATTGCTAGTCTCTAGCAATTAAAACGATAACATTTAGTAATGATTTATTGAATATATGTTCAGGACGTTCATCATTTTCCCTAAATTTGTTCTATTCAAACAAACAAACTCTCACATAAATATCTTAATTTCTGGTTTTTTTTTTTTCCTTTCTTTTTTGTGTGCCACATGCCCTTAGTGAGAATATTAATAATCTTTCTTTTGTGCTCATTGTAAACCAACACAAATTTATCAGGTTTTGTCGAAAAAAAGTATGGTTCATTCTAATATTTCTTTTAGAGTCAATTTCCTTGGGCATAGGTTAATTCACAACTGTATAAATTTATTTATTTATTAAAATAACCCTAACATGTGTCCAAACAACATAGAGGGGGGTGGGTTTGAATGAGTTGTTAATCGATTAATTACTAACTTTTTTGATTGCCCAGAATTAACCAAACAATCAACACAAATAACGATAAAATTAAGTAAAAGTGTGGAAATTAAATAACACTTGATTTTTACGTGAGAAATCGTCCAATTGGGAAAAAACCGAACTAGCCTCGCTAGCCACTTAATTACAGAAATCCACTATTTGAATATTTGATTACATCCTAAGTTGACATTCTCGTCACTCTTCTCAAGAATCGTAACTCAACACATTTTACCCGCAAGCCTTTAATGTGGATCTTGACAATGCTTGCCAACCAACACCTTTGGTTGCAAGATTTCTCTTATTTGTGCAATTACCATATATAGCCACAAAACTTGGACTCAATAAAGAGAATAAATATCCATGTGAACATATAACAATGCTCCAATTACCATATGTAGCCACAAAACTTGGACTCAATAAAGAGAATAAATATCCATGTGAACATCTAACAATGCTCAAATGCAAATAAGTGCAAGACAACACTAAATGTTTAACTAGATATAGAAAATGCTAATCTAACAATCTAGCTATAAGCTAACCCCAATCAATATCACAACTTCAAAAGATATGAAATAAAAATGAAGCTTTGAAATAGATATGCAATAAATGTGATGTCTTGTCTAAGTAGAATAATAAATGAAGAGTAATGTTTGTTTTTACTTACCAAGTGATGAAAAAATGATGAACCATGCTTAGATGCTTGATGATGCTAAGATGCTCATGGTTTTTAGGGATGGAGAGTCACTAATAATTCCATGAACCAATCTCTCTCTAAGAACTCAACAAAACTTGTTGTTAACCGAAAAAATAGGTAATTAAATCAAGGAAGAACTTTTTCACTAAACGAGCCCCATCACTTCCCGATACCCGATACCAAAACATCTCAGATCCTTCTAAAGCATCTAAGATATGGAAGAATAGCGCGGTCCATCAAAGGCCCGCCTCCCTCAAAGCACCTAGTATGAAGAAGGACACGGTAACTAGGCATACCCGGTCCCCTTAGAGCATCTGAGAAGTAAAGGAATTCATGGTCCAATAAGGACTCGCCTCCCTTGAAGCGCCTAGTATGAAGAAGGATCCGGTAGTTAGGCGTACCCGGTCCCCTTAGAGTACCTAAGGATTAAAAAGGCATGATCCGCTAGGAACCTGGACTCCATAAAGCATCAAGTTTATAGGGTGGAGCCCGATTTCCCCCGGGCTCGACCCTCCTAATAGACACTCGGTGTCAAATGGGACCGGACTCAAGAACTAACGCACATGGGTATCCAATCAAGGACGAGCCAGCCACGCTTATAGAGCTAGCTCAAATCACCAAAGGTACCATGAGAGGCTCTGGAGAACATTCTAGAACAACCTAAAAAGCCCTAAAGGTGGTGATCCCATCCAGGGGGTTGACTTTATCCCTCACACCAGACCACATGGGAGGAAGAAGATAGCTAGGGGAACCTGCAGAACCCCATCAGCAGCTCATTAATGCAAGACAACAAACATAGAAGAGGGAAGATGAGCAACCAATGGCTGTGATCGTATAGGACCGCGCTACATCAATGGTCCACTCCCCCTTCACCTAAGCCCTAATGGAAGTCAACTACCTCATGCATGAAGAAGGATGCTGTGTTTTCCCAGCAAAATGCTTGCAGAAACCCATCAAGCACGAAGAAGGAAATGGTGGAGAAAGACACCTGACAGGGTGCAGCGCAACAGATGCTGACGCTGTCTTTTGCCACGCCAAATCTCGACAGCGACCTTCCACGATTGTAGAGACTCCTTTCGACCAATCAGATCACTCTAAAACGCCACCTAGTTACCATGTCAGCCCTACCGAAACCCCTACATGGACTTAGGGCACAAGTGGAGCGATCACGACCCTTGAGAATGTACGCCAACCACGGCCTGCTTCGAAGCAACGGTTGGGGTTAATCCCCTCAGTTTCGGCATAAGAACTAGGGTTTCTACCTACCCAAACCAAGGTTCCAGCATAGGACATGCCCTAGTAGCACTATCCCAACCTTCTAACTTTTGCCACCTTAACATACAACTTGGGGGAACGGTGGAGATCGGACCAAGGGTTCCTGCCCAAATAGGCATCTCTCTCCTACCCCCTATTACTCACCCTATAAATACCCTAGCTCTCCAGAAGTAAAGGGTTAGCCTTTGAAAACAAAAAATAACAAAGTCTACTTGGCTACTACCTCGCCTAGCTAAAACACCTATTGTGCTGGTTCTACTTGGCTACTACCCCGCCTATTGTGCCTATCCTACTTAGCCACTATCCCGCCTGGAAAAAGCTCATATGCATTCACCCCACACAGCTACCACCATGCCCAGATCAACCCCGGTATGAGTCACCATGATCCAGTTCCCTTCGCTACTGGCTATCCCCTTGAATGTTGATGATGTAAAAAGATCACAATTGATGTGTCCCTCCACTAATTAATAAAAGAGCATTTTGGTGACTGTTTGTTATTTCCCGGTCATGTCCCTTTTTTAAATTGTACTTGTTCCTCAACCTCATATCTCTCATCAGGACCAGCACTATAGCCTTAAGTTGGTCCCTGGTAACCGGATCAAGGGCCTTCCCCGGTACCCAACCCTGGCTAAAGGGGAACCACGCCCTAATTGGTTTGGGCCAACCGCGGTGAATTACCGTGGTCAATTGTTGTCCCGAAAAGCTTTTGACCGATTTTTTAGGATAACACTTTCTATCTTTGAAAATTTCGGAGTTGTTGGTAAACAAGAAAATGTGTCGGGCTATATGTATATATATATATATAGTCATTTTCTCCTCAGTGTATGGAAAGAAATCTTAGGACATCCAAATCTAAGTTTTGGTTTCATCCTATGATTAGATTTGGTTCCTTAAAAAATCTATATTTATAAGAACATATATACATTAAAGAAAAATATTGTCTTTAAAAATTATTCTTTACATTATCAACAAATTAAAATCTCCTCTTCCTATAAAAGGCCAAAAAAAAAAAAAAAAAAAAAAATCTTTACTATACGCATTTTCTTCTCTCTTCAACAACAAAACTACATTTTTCTCCACATCAATTTTCTTTTGCAACAAATAGAAAAAATAAATCAACAAAACTTTGATGAAACAATGAATAAATTAATCAAGCAAATGAAGCTCATGAACAATCCAATTTTTTTTCTACAACAAACTAAAACAATAAATTGACTGAACTTTGATGAACCAATCAAGTTCGGAGACAAAACATGGTCGATCGATGATAAAAAAAAAAAAAAAAAAAACACATATATAAAAGAAAACTTCAATATGATATTTTCCGGCTATGAAGGAAAATGGTAATTGTTCATTGGTTCCATGTAAAAAGACATGTATCTAGTAAATGATTTTTTTATTTTTTATTTGAAATGCATATATAATTTTATATATTATAAAGAGATTAATAGATTTATCTGATTATAAATTCACATCTTCAGTGTTAAGTCCATCATACTATTTTTTTCAAAAAAAAAACATCCACCATATTGCATTACATTCAATATCATAGTTTTTGAAAATTGTATCATGAGTAAACGGTCTCCGAATTGTTTACCATTTTTCTTTTACATATATTGTGGGTCTTTTTGAAGACAAAAAAAAAAAAAAAAAAAAAAAAAGATTGGTTATGTTGTGTCTCCGATCTCTAGACATGATTGGTTCATCAAAGTTTTGCCAATATATTTTTTGTGTTTGTCGCGGAAGAAAATTGATGAGAAGAGAAGTAATTCTGTTGTTAGAGAGAGAGAGAATTGAACGTTTGAGAATTTTTGTTGTTAGAGAGAGTTGAATGTTTGATAGAAGAAAATAAGTAGAGATAATATATATATATTTTTTATATAGAAAGAGAAGATTTTTATTTATTGATAATGTAAAAATAATTTTTAAAGATAATCATTTTCTTTAATGTCCATCTGTTTTCATAAATTTTTTTTTTTTTTTTTTAAAGAACCAAATCTAACCATTGGATGAAAACACTACTTAGATTTGGATGTCCTAAGATTTCTTTCTATCAACCTGCATGGAGGAGAAAAAGACTATATATGGGTACATTTGGTATTGTGTGGGGGGTGCTTACAAGATATAATATTTTAAATTTTTTATGGGGTGTATATACAAAAATGGATGCACCTGCAATTTTTCAGGGGTGCAAATATCGTCACTCTATTTAAAAAAAATATATATTAAAGCCCAATAAACCCAAAACCAAAATGAACCGAACATTCTTTAAAAATCGAAAATATATCGGTCCAATACAGTTTTGTAAAAAACCGAACCGAACCGAACCGAACCGAACTCACCCCTCGGTAGGGTATATTTAATATATACATATGCCATAGCCGAAAGAGTTAGGATCCTCACATATCCTTTTCTATTCTTGGTTTTTTTTTCAAGTGTATGTGAAATATCTATTTGCATGAATAAAAGGTCAAGGAAAAAAAAAGGACAGGAGAGGATCTTGATCCTAAAAGATATGTTGTTCTCGTTCATGCAAGTGAAATCCGATGGGGTTAATCATCAATTATGAAACTTATTACCGTTATTATAGAAACCTCAAAGGACTTACTACAAATTCGTCTTTTTCAAGTTTCCAGACACCGTTTTGAGGCCTTATCTATTTCTCAGAGAGACAGTGACTACAACTCTCCAAGCGGCCACTCAACACAGTGAAAACCGAAGCTTTTGGCTTCAAAAATTCCAAAATATAAAATAAAATCAAAGCCTCTGAATAAACAAAAAACACAATGGTCTCGAGCATAATCACGTCTCTAGCTCAACCTTCTCTGTACTGTCTCTCCGGTTCTCCGATACAAACCCATTCTATGCTTCTTAAAAGATCGAAAAAACTGTTGAAATTCGCTAGTAGGAGGTTCACGAGAACTAATACAAGACAATTGAGTGGTCCAATTTGCTTTTTCAACTCGGGAAAGGATTCTAAGGTCCCAATTTCAGACTCCAAGCACAAACCAACTCTTCTTCTTCTGCTTCTTCTTCTTCTTCTTATGTAGTTTTTTGTTTTGAATTGCAGGAAAGTGAATTGGAGTGGCCGGTGTTGAAGCGATGGGACGTGCCCTGGGGATGGCAAACAGCTTCCTTAACATCACTTGCTTGTGGATTAAGGTACAATTTTAGTAATTAGTGATCATACTATGTTATTTACTTTTCGGACTGGTTTCGAATGAAATTTAAATTTGGTCCAGGCAGTTTTGCTTTGACAGGATTGGTAGAGGCTGTGGCTTTACCCTATTTGGGAATTCAAGTTCAACAACTGACTTTGGATGAGAAGGCAGAGCTTCTGTTTCTCGATCAAGGGTATGGCTCACATTTTCTTTCTTTGCTCATTTTATAGTTTTTTACTTCTAGAAGCTGCATGAAAAATTTACTAAATGAGGCCAACCAATTGTTTTACACCAAGTCATTGATGAATCAATTGTGGAATTTTAGAAAGCTGTAATGGGTCTGAATTTGGAATTTGTTTACTTGATTGTCTTGGCAGCATTGCAACTGTTGTTGTGCTTGGAGTTCTATATGGCATTTCCAACACCTTCAAACCACTTCCTGATGACCTTTTCCGCTATGGTATGGGTCACTGCAAACTTGTATAATCCACCCTTTTTAACCTGTATACAAAGAAAAAGTTGAATATCTTGTTGGTTGGCGATGTTACCATTGGACTTCATTTGCGATGGATTATGTTTTAGTTGTACCAGTTACTGAATGGTTAGGAATTAGGATGAAAATGTTTTATGCAATGGTGTTACTGTGATTAGTTTTTTATCGGTTGTTGTCTAGATGTTGGATTTATATAAGCTTTTGGTTGATTCAATATTAGAAAAATACCTTTTCAGATTTGAGGGAACCTTTCAATCTACAGAAAGGGTGGCTCTTGTGGGCAGGGATTAGTCTTGCAGGTGCTGTTTCAGCTATTGCATTAACAGGAGCTGCCGTGTCTTTGTTTAATGGTGAGGAACCCCCACAAAGAGAGGTTAGAAAATTCACTGGCATCTCTACAATATATGTATTACATACTTCATATGACTTCCTGTGATTAAGTGGTGGAATGTTGACTGCAAGTTCAAGGCCTATTTTTCTACAGCAATAATAAAGTAACTTCATTGAGATTTGATTAATGTAGTCTGAGCTTCTGCATGTTTTCTACTGGGTAATGTGGATTATCTAGTAATTTCTTTTTCTTTGTTTCAGACTGATGCTCTTGTTCAGTTGCTTCCATTGATTGGATCTTCAAGTATTAGGTACTTCAAACCATTTTTTTTTTTTTTTTACCTTTATCCATTTTCTGGCAGAAAACAACTAAACAGTCAAGGATGCATATCATGTGGAGTGTTAAATTTTGCTATCACCAGAATTGTTGAGGGTTTAAAACATTTCAGTAAGCTGATGGATTGGGTAAATTAATAATTCTATTGATTTTCATTGTAGCACTGCTTGCTTGGTGGGCGTCACCGGTGTTTTGGCTCCACTTCTCGAGGAAAATGTGTTTCGAGGGTTTTTTATGGTGTCTTTGACTAAGTGGTATGATTACTTATTTGATATCTGTATATTAAGTTTACTCGTCGAATGAAGAAGTTACATGTTAGTACTACACTACTTCATGATATGAATCTTAGATCTAGGGCCTGCATTGCGTTACTTATTCCACACCGGGAGTTATTTATCATTTCTCTCCATGGTTTGTGTGATATCTGATGACACTATGGTTAAAAAAATTAAACTGAGTTGTTGAAGCTTTTTCATGGGATTCATCCTTTTAAGTATAAGATGTCTAATAGTACAAAATCTCTTAAATATGAAACAACTCTCAGGAATCAAAATATTATGGTTGTAACTGGAATTTTTCGGAGGATTTGAGATGCTTGAAGTGCTTTTGTTATCATGTAATCAGCATACCTACATATAAAGATACAAGTTACTGGAAAAATACAGTACATGTAAATTGCAAACATGCCAGATGGATGAAATGATTTAGGAAGCAATGTGGTCATAATATGAGAATACCATTATGACGATGAAATTGATAACAACTGTACAAGATGGATACTTAGAAATTAATGCCATTATGAGAAGGCCGAAGCTGCCCTGAAATGATTTTGTCTCATTTGTAAAGACAAATTTGTGACTGTAAGTGTAATAATATCTTGATAGAAGGCTTCAAAATCCAGAAAAGAAAAGGCGAGTGAAGATTGGTGGGAATGATGCTTTGCGAATTAAAATTGTAAATTCAGCCCTTACAAAGGGAATGGAAGAATTTATAAAGTCAGTCCCATGTAGCTGGGTTAAGGCTGAGTTCAGTGTATGTATTTGTGTTGAGAATTGCAGAACACAGACTATCAAGTTGCTTGTTTGAGTGAATCTTGCTAGTTTTTCATCTACTTTTTGCTTGCTATCACATCTCATGAAATATTTTTGATTGTTTGCATTCCCAGCTGAGGATGGGCTGAGGTTGCTTATTAACTGTTAATAAATGCTCTGTGTCTTGCTTACCACAATCCTTTTCGCAGGGTTCCTACACCAGTTGCAGTTATTATCAGTGCTGCTGTCTTTGCGCTTGCACATCTCACTCCTGGACAGTTTCCACAGCTGTTTGTGCTAGGTAACCTTTTAACTCCAGAACGGATGCAAAAACTTCTGCATTATCTCTATAGCCCAAATTTATCGAACATTTTAGTGCTTCAGTCAAACTTTAAGCATTTTTAATATTGCAAATACTAAATTATGTATCCATGCAGGGACTGCATTGGGATTTTCATATGCTCAAACTCGTAACCTTGTAACTCCCATTACAATCCATGCTTTCTGGAACTCAGGAGTAATTTTGCTTCTTACTTTTCTTCAGGTAAATAATTTAATTCTACCTCAATTTTGATTGGTAAAATATGTGTGAACTTTGATCATAATTATATATATAGCTCATGTAACAAGTATTAAACCTACGTTTTCTCCCTTGTTTTGTGTATAGCTCCAAGGGTACGATATCAAGGAATTGTTGCAGTCATCCTAAAATGGTTCAAGTCTCGTCTTTCTTCACCGGTACGAGGTATTTGTAGGCTGTTTTCTCAGTGTATTCCCATTCTCTGTAATTTTTTTATATTTCATCTCAGAAATCATGGGAAAGAATGAATTTGTAAAGTTGATTAGTGCATTCTCATGAGTGAGAATAGAGAATGAAAGAAGATAGGTTCTTTCTTTGGCAGGTTAATGACTACTCTTTATGTTCTTCCGTTGATTTATGATGAGTTACTATTATAATTTCAGCCCAAGAGATGTTGATACTTGGGTGGACATTGTCCAAACAAAGCATGACCAGACAGGCTTTTTTAACTCTATTAAGGCATCAACTGTGTTAAAAAAAAAATGGTTAGTGCCAAGACATTGGAATTGAAATAGATCAAATGTTAAGAAAAACAAATTGGAATTCATAAAGTAAGGTGATCAAATGGACACATTCATACATGTAGACATAGGGTTATTCTGTAGTCAGGACGATCCTCGAAAAAAAAAAAAAAATCAGGACCATACATATTCATATTTATAAACATATACGATCACATAGTGGAACTATAAGCAATTCTAATTAGGGTTCAAACAATAATATCAAGTCATCACAATCTCTCTTGATTAATTTAAACGACCCAAATTGTAATTGTAATCGATGTCATAACATGAAAATCATTATATAGGTTCAGCTGATGTTATATTAACTTTAATCATGTGATTTTAATTTGGTTTGATGTTAAAATCACTAATTTATATATTTACAAAGGGAGGACATACTTCGAATCTACAATACCATTAATATGGATGTGGATGTGAGAAACTTATCGGTTATTATCGGCTTGAATCTCAATTTGAAACAGACGCAATTTATATTAGAGAAACAATATATACAACTGGAGTCGTGGCACTGTCATGGCCCCGTAGTGGAAAAAAGAAAAAAAAAAACACACGGGCTCATGTATTTATTACGTAGGTCCTACATATTTTTTTATTTTTTTCCACTACAAGGTCTCGGCACCGGTTGTACGTAGCATTCCTCTTTATATTATAATGGACTGATAACTGTTAATGATTTATTTAAGGTCTTTTCCTTTGTACGATTGGTATCTAGCTACTATTAAATATTATTTAATTGGAAATGTAAATAGTCTAACAGTTCAAAAAAGTCAAAGTGAATTGAAGGTAGGTTAAAAAACAACCAACCAGTTCATTAATGCTGTAATCATCGATAAGCTCTCTCAGAAGTCAGAACCCATAAATTTTAAACCCAAAAAAAAGATCCAATATTAAGAGAGAACCAAAAGTAGTCATCCACAATATTAGAATTATATTTTTAATCATATACGAAATTTTAATTGTTAATAACCATATTTTTAAGAAACTAACTAAATACCCATATTTAAATACTACAAAAACCAAAAACCAAAAACAACAGTAGAGAGAAATTTGGAACAACCGAGAAGAAGAGGGAGGAAGAGGTGTTGTCTGTGAGAGAGAAGAGAGTGTCGTTGGAGAAGCCAGAAGAGAAGAGGTCACCGTCGTAGTCCGGAGACAAACCCACCATTCGCTTGTAATCCATTTACCTAGAAAAAAATTGATTTTCAAAATAACATTAAGATTTCTAGTTTTTTCAAAACATTTCACGTTTTTTGTCAACATTTCGAGTTTTTATGAAAGATTTCAAGGTTTAACAGAAGATTTCAAGTTTTTGAACCGGTGAAACTTGAAATCTTCCAAAAAAAACTTGAAACTTTATTTAATTCGATTTTTCACAAAACACATAAAAGTGATATAACCCTAAAACCATGTTAAAGTAACTGTTTGCAACTCAATTAATAAACAAATGAAAGATATTTACACGCCTTAAACTGACTTAGAGCAAATCGGAAAAGTTTGTATTCATTCACTTCTTCAAATCTTCAACGCGATTCCGAGATCAAACCATCATCTAGTTAGTTGATTTGTAGGAACAACAATTGTGCGGCGGCCATTGGTGTTCGATTTGCAGGAACAACGATCAAAATTCGATGATGAAGAACGAACAGAGAAGAAGGAAGAAGACTATTAAAATAATAATAATAATAATAACAAAAGAAAATAGACAGTAAAAAAATAACAAAAGGAAATAGAAAATTAATTTTGGGGTATTTTAGTAATTTATGGATATACATTGAATTTTTTATTAAAAAATGGTTATTAACAATTAAAGTTTCAGATGTGGTTAAAAATGAATTTCTCATGTTAGATGTGGTCACTTTTAGCAATTTCCACCCCAACCCAATATTTATAGCAAATTATTGCTCTTATGATACGGTTTGTAGCCACTTTTGATTAAGTGATAATTTTTTATTTTTTTTGATATTCCACTTGCAATGGTGGTGACTCGAATCTGATTCATTGTCAAACTGTTATGATCTCACATTGATTAAGTATGAAATTAATCAATGGTATATAACTCATTGGCCACCCTCTCATTACTAGCAGGTTTTTAAGGATGAGTTATACTCAATAAGTTCGTATCAAGTGATATCAGAGCCAGCACCATGCCGAGCAGTGGGTTCGTCGCGGATGGGGCGACTTGGGGAGGGCTGCTACCCGAGAGAGCGGGATCCGTGAAGTCACCCAGCTAGGAGAGATGGGCCGTCGTGGACAACGGCTGCGGAAGCATTATGGAATGTTATGATCTCACATTGATTAATTAAGTATATGATTAATCAATGATATATAACTCATTGGGCATCATCTCTTTATAAGCTGGTTTTTAAGAATGAGTTCTACCGAATGAGTTCTGTTGACGATGGTTTTTATCAATTGATTAGTCAACGATTTCTGGTTTGCAAATATAGCTTAGATATACGATAAAATACTAGAGAGAGAGAAAGAGGAGAATGTAACGTGGTAAAACTCCAGTGATCGGAGAAACATCCACGGGTTGTTGCCTAAGCAACTCAGCCAAATCCACTATAATGTTCTTTACAATAACGCACTCTAATCTCTTTTTTCTTATGCCCCTCACTTATATTTTGTAAGGGTATTTATACATGATTCCCTTAGGGTTTCTAGGGTCCCGTTAGGGTTTAGTGTCGTGACGTACAAGTCGGGGATTGTCGAGTCAGTTTTGGGATTCTTTCCTTATTCCATGTTGATCTCGTCTTTGTTGTTATTGATTCCGAATCCGTGTTGGACTCTAGTGAGTTGTCAAGGAAATCATCGTGTTTCCTTGTTAGACTCTGCTTCTTAGTAGTAGATTTATGGATGATCTTCGTCAACTATATTGCGTACAGGTGGCAAATGGTCTTCCAAGGACGATCTTTTCCCTTGTGCCGAGTATATACAGCCGGGCATTATTCTATACTCGATGTACTTGGCGTTATTCGCTGTTCTGACTCTATCTTCTGGCTCAGCCTATGGAGATTCACTTTCTCCTCCCCGATCAGACTCCTGGCTTACGTGATTTGCCCCTATCCACGTTGTCTACTGACGTGTCATCTATGGTGAATTTCACCTATAACAAGTTCATATCACAAACTGAATGAACGCTCTTTATTATCGAGCACCATTGGGTGGTGATATTTTAATGATAATATTTATTTGAACTGTAGATTTTAATGAAGTAGATATATATATATATATTTAGTTGACAAGATATCAAATGTTCAACACTTTAAAATAAAAATAAAAATTGTTCGGTAATGTTATTTGACCTATGATACCAATAATAATGTAACCCTTAATTATTTAGTTTATTACATGATATAATAAGTGATTAGTATTGTTAAAGTGATGGTAAGAATTGCTTAATATATATGGACTAATGACTATATAATCTAAAGAGAGCTAGCCCAACGATTAATTTTTTATTAAAAGCAAATGTTCTTTTCATCAATGAATTAAATTTAAAATTAAGGGTATGGCCATCAACTTATGCCACCATTATTAAAATAACCACCAAATAGGAATTGGTTTCAAAATGACCATTTTTGGCAAACACTGTTATATTAACGATTATTCCATCCAATTCCATCCAATGAGTGACATTTTGGTGAATAAGGGGATCACTTAATTTATTTTAGATATTTTTTGAAAATCAATTTTTTCTTTTGTTTTTTGAAACAAATAATTATATTTAGTGTGTATATATACGTATAACATATCTCAAACACACACACACACACACACACATTCTTTTCAACTTATCTCAAATATATTTTTTAGAATTTTTAGATTTTGTAGTCTTAATCTTTTCAAATATATATATATATATAGGGAGAACTTTATAACTAGCCAAAAAATTAGTGGCTTCACAATTTTTATCCAAGATTATTATTTTTACCGTTTTTGTCAAAAATTTCTATTTTTTGGACAAGATTGCCCCCTTTATAAAAAAATTCTCTTTTTTTTTTCTTTTTCTTCTTCTTCCCAAAAAAAAAAAAACACAACTTTTTTCTCTATTTCTTTTTTCTTTTTCTTCTCCTTCTTCCCAGATCTCCATGGTGTGTTTAATTGGTGACCGGTGTGCTTAATTGATGATCTGGTGTATTTAATTCGTTTACCTTAGTGTGTTTAATTGTTTTTGTCATGGTGTGCTTAATTCATTTTACCTGGCGTGTTTAATTCGTTTTGTCTTGTGTGTTTAATTTGTTTTGCCCTGGTGTGTTTAATTGTTTTTGCCTTGGTGTGTTTAATGAGTTTTGCCTGGTGTGTTTAATGAGTTTTGCCTGGTGTGTTTAATGAGTTTTGCTTCGTGTGTTTAATTGGTGGTCTAGTGTGTTTTATTGATGGTCTGGTGTGTTTAATTTGTTTTACACTTGTGTGTTTAATTGTTTTTGCCCTAGTGTGTTTAATTGTTTTTGTCTGGTGTGTTTAATTCGTTTGGCCTAGTGTGTTTAATTCATATTGTCTAGTGTATTTAATTCGTTTGGCCCGGTGTGTTTAATTCGTGGCCAGGTGTGTTTAAACAAAATAAAATCTGGAAAATTTGTTTGAAAAAAATCAAATCCGAACAAATTTGAAAAAAAAAATTCAACAAAACCCAAACTCAAACACAATTCCCACCATTCATAAAAACAACCACAACCACACATCTAAAAAAATTTTAAGCACATCCACAACCACCCTTAAAAAAATAATCTGGAAAAAAAAAAATTTAATACTTAAAATCAACAACTAACACTCAAATTCAAACCTTATTTAAATCTGGAAATTTTTCAACCAAAAAAAAAATTGAAAAATTTAAAAAAAATCTGGAAAATTTTTCAAATTTGAAAACACTCAAATCCAAACCTTATTTAAATCTGGAAATTTTTCAACAAAAAAAATGATTTTTTTAAAAAAAATCTGGAAAAAAATTCAAATCTAAAAATTTTTATTTAAAAAAACCTGAAATTTTTAAAAAAAAAATGGAAAATCAACCACAATGACAACCCAAACTTGAAAATCTGAAGAAAAAAAAATCAAAAAAAAAAAAAAAAACAGAAAATTAAAAAAAAACCTGGAAAAAACGTGAAAGAGAAAGAAAAAATAGGAGAGAAAGAGAAGAAGAAAAACGATGGACGATCGGACGACCGACGATCAAAAAACCACCAAATCTGAAATTTTTTGATTTAAAAAATCTGAAAATTATTTTTAAAATCTGGAAAAAAAAAAGAGAAAGAGAAAGAGAAGAAGGAGAAGAAGAAGAAGAAGGAGAGAAAACGACGATTAGATGGAGGCAAAACGATGATCAGACAGAGGAGAGAGGAGGAGAGAGGAGGGAGAAAGAGAGAAGAAGGAGATGAGAGAGAGAGAGAGAGAGAGAGAGAGAGAGAGAGAGAGGAAAAATCTAGTGAAAATGAGAGAGAAGAGGTTTTGAAAAAAAAAATAGTGTCAATTTTGTCTTCACAGCCCATTTGTTGACAAAAACAATAAAAATAATAATTGTTGATAAAAACAATAAGGCCCCATAATTTTTGACTAAAAAGCCATATTTCCTCATATATATAGTTATATGTTTGAGATATGTTATACGTATATACACGCTAAATATAATTATCTGATTCAAAAAACAAAAGAAAAATTGATTTCCAAAAAATATCTAAAATAAATTAATGTCATCCATTTATTTATCAAAATGCCACTCATTGGATGGAAATGAATGGAATTGGATGGAATAGTCATTAGTGTAACAGTGTTTGCCAAAAATGGCTATTTTGAAATCAGTTTCCCATATGGTGGCCATTTTGATAGTGGTGGCATAAGTTAATGGCTATCAGGGTAATTTATCCTTAAAATTATTTATTTAAAGCTATTATAAATTCAATAATACTACTTTACCCAATTTTGGTGTCCAAATCTAGTGCCCAAAATATGCTGCAACATTATAATCCATTTATTTAAATTGTATTAGATTTGTATGATTTAAATGAATATATTAGACTATTTCTAATGCATATGCCAATGCCAATGCTAATGCTAAATTTAGCACACACAAAATAGTAAAATGCTATATTTGGCACATTATTTTAATATTGTACTTCAATGCATAGTTCTATTTCAAATGCTATTTTTATTTCTTTTATTATTTAAAATTATAAAAATCAACAAATATAAGTAATGCATTCAATTTATATAATATTTTTTATTATTTAAAATTATAAAAGTAATAATTAATGCATTCAATCAATTAGAAAATTGTATTTTTGTAAGTAAAAAAGCAACATTTATTGAATGCCAAATTTGACATATGTTATTCTTTGGGCTAAATTTGACACAAAGAATATCAAATTTGACACAAAGAATAGCATATGCCAAATTTAGTACAACAATAAAATTGCATTGCATTACAATATAGCATACTAAATTTGTCATTGCATTAGAGCATTTTTTTTTTAATTTTTTTTTTGTGCTAAATTATAGTATTGAGACACTAAAATAGTATTGCATTAGAGATGCTCTTAAAATATTGCACATCATTTAAGCATCAAATTTGGACAAAGTAGAATTACTCTTACAAATTTGAGAGTCGAAGAATGTTATGAATAGATATGATTTGAATCCACAAACATGATATGAACCACTTTAATAATAATGTTAATGGATCTATAGAGTAATGTTACTTTGTCTAAATTTGGTGTTCAAATCTGGTGTCTAAATTTGGCAATACTTTAATCCATTCATTTAAATCATGTAAATATAATACAATTTAAATGAATAGATTATAATATTGCCACATCATTTGAACACCAGATTTTGACATTAAATTTGAGTAAAGTAACATTATTGTATTAATAATTAAATATGGTCTTAATGAAGTCTAAATCAGGCGACGATCACAAATTGAAGAATGAGATCATGATCTATTGTAATCAATGAGTCACAACAATTAGTAATTACTAATTTACCCATTTGAATTGAAAAATCTAGAATTAAAGTGGGTTGATGATACTGTTTAAAAGTCATAGAAAGTGGACTTGCAAAACATATTATTAGATTATACAATGAAGAGGTTAATGTGGTTCACATATAAAGAGGAATAGAAGCTTCGGTATCAGAGTTTGACTCTTTTTTTTTTTTTTTTTTTCCTTCTTCAAAAAGGAAAACAAAAAAATAATAAAAAAGAAAATGGTTGCACGCTTGGGAAGCAAACCCAAGGTGTGAAGAGAAGAGACAAAAAGGGTTCAAACCGAGGGCTAGATTTGGGGAGTTTCAGTGAATTTGGAGTTCCAAGTTTTTGCCATTTGAGATTTTGACTTCCTCACTCACTCAACCTCTCCATTAAATTCACACTTACTATAGCTCTCTAATTACTAGACACTCACTGTCTAGTGTCTACCAAATTCAACTACGATAACTTGGACTTCATCAATCAACCCAACAACTATACAATTAGCTAGCTGATTAAGGGGTTTGCTTTTTGAATCTTTGATTGATTAATTAATTATTCATAATTAAACTCTATTAATTATGTTTCTGCATTATCGAAAGCAAGAAATTGAGGAATCCTATACTTGGTTTTCCAAAGACCACAAAATCAGAGCAAAATTTGACTCTTGCTTGCTTTTATTTATTTTATTTTCAAATCTCACACCATAACCAACATTATATTTTTGTACTCTCACGACTCTTGGGTTTAGTCCTGCTAATTAAGAACCACTTAAACAACAAATAGCCATGTGGCACTGAACAAATACTATTAATTAGCTAGGGTAATTCATTTAGTACAAAACTTAGATATCTTTTATGATTTGAGTTCTCATAGTATCACATTTAAAATTTACAATTGATTTTAGTAGATGTAATTATATATATATATATATATATGACTAATGAGTCACCGGAACAAGTAATATTTTATTTACCTCTTTCGTTTTTTTTTTCTTTTGGTCGTGGGATTTTATATATTTAATAGAATAATTATTGTCCCTTTTTGTATTCAAATGTAAGCTAATCTTTTTTGGTTCTTCTCTTTCCATTATTTCAATTTTAAGGAAATGTCTTTTCAAAAAAATAAATTAATTAAGGAAATGTTATATTAGAAACATGTCTCAAAAAAGAGAACCCAAAACATAATTTTTATTCTTAAAGCTTGTCTGCATGTATATATAATATATGACATGATATATTGAATGAGATAATTGAATGATATGATAAATTACATGATTCCTTCAAAAAAGAAAAAAGAAAAAAAAAAGTAATATTTTATTTACCTCTTTCGTTTTTTTTTTCTTTTGGTCGTGGGATTTTATATATTTAAGCTTGTCTGCATGTATATATAATATATGACATGATATATTGAATGAGATAATTGAATGATATGATAAATTACATGATATTATGAAATCAGTAGTTATATTAATTGATTTGGAAAAGAATAATATTACTCTTCTGAAAACAAGGGGCCAGGTT
The DNA here is from genome assembly GCA_954870605.1 of Acer campestre. NCBI lineage: Eukaryota > Viridiplantae > Streptophyta > Magnoliopsida > Sapindales > Sapindaceae > Acer > Acer campestre. The sequence continues at coordinate 27,419,141 of OX940806.1, read as the reverse complement.
TTTTTTTTTTAAAGAAATATTTCTCTTCTGGATCAAGTATTAATCATATTACAAAGTGGTCTAATGCATCACTTTGTTAATGAGCTTAATTAATACTAATTAAAAAAGATTTATTAATCATAATTACATGCAAGATTTTGATTTGTTAAATATCCTAACGGTTTGACTATTGAAGTTGCACCACACTCTATAATAAAAGAGTAATATTATACGACCTAAAAAATTAATCTAAATTTTAACCTAAATGATATGGTAAATGAACTGTTATCACTACATAAATTATGAATAATATAATGAATAGACAAATCACTTACCACATCATTTAGAATAGTTTTTAGACTAATTTTTTGAATCATATAATATTAGTTATAATAAAAAGAGTAGGGCACCGGCACTAAACAAGAGTGAACCTGTTGAGCAGTTGGTCAGACTGATCAGACAGGGACCCCAAGAAGACCAAAAAGTCATACTAGCTGGTTAGGACTTAGAACTTATAGAACTTATAACTGGTTGACTACTCTGAAATCTGAATGCATCATTGGCTTTTCCTCCCAGCCGGGCCCTCCTGGTTGAAGAGTCAACAGAGATTACCAAACTTATTACACAAACAAATATAGGGTTAGGTTAGTGGTCCCCCTGCATTAGACTCTTGAGGTAGGTATCTCTTCTAATTTCTAAATTAACACAAAATCTGACAGAGTCAGTGGAATAGAAGCTCTAGGGAATGGAATAGAAACTGGAGTTTCAGATTTTGAGAATTTTACATCACTAATTTAATCTTCACTGCCTGTCATGGAATTCTTTTTTTACAGTTGAATATAATTTTGAGCTTGTGTATGTGTGTATTGGAAGTTGGTCAGCCTCTCATGGTCCACGTTTCCAAATAATTTTTCAAACCAAAGACCATTAAACAATTGTATGTGTGTCTAGCTTTGTTTTTTGTCTTGATTATTTGCAGTGGATAAATGAGGAAAAAAAAAAATTAATTAAAGACAGTTTTAGAATCCCCACAAAGCTGCTGATTTTGTAGTGTCTTGAGATTCCTGAATTTGGATTATTAAATTAATTACTTCAAATGGGTTCATTAAGGTACAAGTAACAATTCAATATATAAGTCTCCACACACTCAAATAAATATTTGTTTTTAAAAAAAAAAAATACGTTGGTAGTTGTTTCTTTTATGTTGAGGAGAAGTGGTTCACTGGTTTGGCAATTATCAGGTTGATGAGCCAACGCGTTCCTCGCAAAACACACACCCCTTTAAAACTCTCCAGAAAAGGCGGCTGATCCTTCGGTGACAGACCCCTTCTTAGGTAGCATATATTGCCTTCTTATTAACTCATCTTTCACTCTCAACTATTACTTCATATATCTCTCTTACACTTCACTTCATCTATATCTCTTTGTTTCGTTTTGTTTTTAGGGTTTCCTTATATTCAAATAATATTACTCTTCTCAGCTTATCTTCTTCATTTTCAACTTCAGCTTCTAGTTTCTGGGGTTTGGTTTGGTTTGGTTTTAAGATCCATATATAACAAAAAAGAAAGAAAAAATTAGAAGAAGTAATAATGGAAGAGAGAAATATTGAAGGTGAAAAGATGGATGAAGTGTTGCTACCAGGGTTTAGGTTTCACCCAACAGATGAGGAACTTGTAGGGTTTTATCTGAAGAAGAAGATCCAACAAAGGCCTCTCTCTATTGAGCTTATCAAGCAACTTGACATCTATAAATACGATCCATGGGATCTTCCAAGTAAGATATTTATATATATAAACCTATCATCATCTCTTCTCAATATTATTTTACAACATGCATGGCCTTTGTTTCTTTCCGATAGAAATCATATCATATCTGATATGGTAACATGCAGTTTCTCGTTCCTTTTGGTGTATCAAAACTTTAAGTAATTTATTTTTTTGTTTTGTGTTTGATATAGAGTTGGCGACTACCGGAGAGAAAGAGTGGTATTTTTACTGTCCAAGGGACAGAAAATACAGGAACAGTGCTCGGCCGAATCGGGTAACCGGAGCCGGGTTCTGGAAAGCAACAGGAACTGACCGACCCATCTACTCTTCAGAAGGCAGCAGCAAGTGCATTGGTTTGAAGAAATCTCTAGTTTTCTACAAAGGTAAAGCAGCTAAAGGCATCAAAACTGACTGGATGATGCATGAGTTTCGCTTGCCTTCTCTCACCGAATCCTCAGCCGTGCCTCATAATAAGAGATTCATCGACAAACCCATTCCTGCCAATGTAATTAAATTAAACCATCTTCAACAACAACATTAATATTACTTATATGCTTTGTGACTTAGCTTGTTATTAATTTAAAGTCATTTTAATTTGTTGCAGGACTCTTGGGCTATATGTAGAATATTCAAGAAAACAAATTCAACAGCACAAAGAGCACTTTCACACTCATGGGTTTCTGCAGAAACCACCAATACAAATACAACTTCTTACAACAACACTCACTTCAGCTCAGATAACATGTCTTCATTGACTGCAGCCAAAACAGCTTCTTCTTCCATACCTTTTAACTTCGATTACGTTAATGAGATGCAACAGTCATCGAGTTCTACTACTAGTTCTACATCATTTTTTCCTTTAGATTTTGTTTCCTACAAACCCATTTATAGCCAAATAATGCCAAGTAGTAAATCTCCTCATCATAATCATCATCAGCTTCCAAATATTTCAACCGGAGACTACCTATCTACTAGCTTCATGTCTTCTCCTTTTGAACCATCTGTTGTCACTAGCACTCCTGCGGCTAATAAATGTAACATCGATGTCTCTTCGATGCTTTTGAACATGTCGTCTTCGATGCTCGGAGATTTTAGTAAGGCCTCTGATCACCATCATCATCATCCTCATCAGTGTGTAGATTTTATTGGTGATCATCATATTCATCAATCACAACAACAATGCAATAATAATGGCTTTTCATCAATAAACACTTTGCCACATGAGATGCACGTGAATAATATTAGCAACAACATCCCAGATGATGATCATGAGAGTGTTTTGACGATGAAGAATCAAAATGTTGATCAGTGGGATGATCAGACGGTTCGATTTTTGGGATCATCATTTCCATTTGGTTATTTGCCGATGAGTGTTGGAGCTGATATTGCTTGGAAGCCAAGCTCTCTTTGGGATTCTTCCTCTTGTCCTACTGAGATGTCCACATCTACTGTTTCAACGACCAAGTGTTATACTTAGTTGACTCGATCGATCATCATCAGCATACAGAGAAAAAGAAATGTTCATGTTAGGAAAATATTTTATTGTTTAATCTTAACATGTATAATCTTTTTGTAGGTCTAGCCTCAGAACTTTTTCTAATTGTATTAGATTTCAATACTTAAATGTTATTAATTTTATAAATTTTCTGCTATTTAAAATTTGAAGATCAATTCGTTTGTGCACACCATATGATTATACAAGCCTTTATATATAGTTCATGTACGAAGATCATTGAAAATCCCTCATGTCATTATAGCTTTGGTCAATTTAGATAGTCTTGATGTAGATTATCAATGTCCTGTTCTTAGCGGAGAAGTTAACTATTCAACAATAGATCATATGAGTGATCATTGGACTCCGTTTAACTGAATAACTATAATCTAAGGGGCTTCTTTTTTTTCTTTTCTTTTTTCTCCAGAGTCTTATAAGATCTTAATTTGTTAGATATATTAATAAGTCTTACAAATTAAGATACTATGATATGTTTGTTTTTTCATTCTGGATGAATTATTGTAAACGTAAAATTTTTAACTTTTTCCATTTATAACCTTTCAATATCTTTTGATATTTGTAACAAAATAATTTTTATTTTTTAAATTCATAATAAAAAAAAATAAAAAATAAATGAATGGGAGGATGGTGGTCGGCCTCCTCCGGTCCCAAGAGCGGCGCCGCTATAGCCCCCTTGAGTTTGTTAGGTTATGTTAGGGTTTCTTCAAAATTGAGAATTTTTGGAAAATTGATCTTTAGGGTTTTATTATGTGTAGATAAAAGTGTAAATGTATGAATTGTTATAAGACATTTGTAAAAATTTACTAAAAAAAACTCTACTGTAGCGTTTTTTTTTATAAGATAAAAGTCAAAAAAATTTACTTAGAAAAATAAACAAACTGATTAATCTTAATTTAAGATATAAGAGATGGATTTGGATCCTCTCCTAAGCTAAACTTTACCTAAGCTTTTAATAATCTAGAGACATGTGTCACCCAATCATATGAATGGTTCAGATTTCAAATTTTTTTTTTCCTTTTTAATTTGCTTCTACGGCAGCCTAATTTTTTTTTTCTTTTTTTCCTTTTTTAATTACTTCAACAACATCATTTCAACACAACTTCATTCTCAAAATCCCATAATACTTTACACAGAAAATCCCAAAATCCTCTGTTAAGTATATGTATCCAAGTATCCAACAAGATGAAGAGAGAGTATATTTCTTGAATTTCTTTTTTACAGATTAACAAATTGATTGATTGTTTGTATTTTAGACATGACTGCATATTAAACATAAATTAAAATCAAAACCAATCCATTGACAAATTAGTTATTTTTAAAATCACTGTTGGCACCTTCATCAAAATTTCATGTGCAAGAGATTTTTGACAAATATTGTTTAAAAAATCAAAGCACAAAAATGATGATAAAAAAATTTAAATGAAACAATCTTAATTTTCGATGGACACTCTCTTGATCGAATGCCCATTTCACTAGAATCAAAAGTAACAAACGCAAAAAAATTATGGTTCTGAGAAGGAACGCGGAAAAAGAGATGAAGTTTGAATTGAGAATCTGGTTCATGAGAAGAACTGCAGAAGAAGAGATGGAGCTTGATTGATAGAGATGGAGTTTGAATTGATTCTAATATGAGAAGAATCGGGTACATGAAGAAGAAAACAAAGAGCAGTTTTTTTTTTTTTTTTTAGTAGATGAGTTATGGATTTTGAAAACGAAGTTGCGGTTGAAATGTAGGCAAACAAAAAACAAAAAACAAAACCTGTGTTAAAACAATACCGCTTGAAGCAAATAAAAAAGGGAAAAAAATAAAATGAAATCTGGACTATTTAGATAATTGAGTGTCACATGTCTCCGGATCATTTAAAGTTTAGGCAAAGGTTAGGTTATGAGCTGATTCAAATCCATAAGAGACAATATATTTTTGAATTTGTTTTTGTTTTTCATATGAAGTGGGTCTAGTAACATTAAATAAGTGGGTCCCGTACCGTTAACATATATTTTATTTCAATAAATTCCACTTTCTACTCTCATCTTCTTCTCCACTCTTCTTCTTCATTCTTTCTTCTTTCTTCTTTCTTCTTCTAAAAAAAAAAAAAAAAAAGAAAGAAAGACTTTTAAAAAAAAAAAAAATCATTCTTCTCTCCTTCGTTAACTCAGGTCAGTTCTTCTTCCAAAAAAAAAAAAAAAAAACATGGACTTTTTTTTTTAAAATCATTCTTCTCGATCTCCTTCGTTAACTCAGGTCAGTTCTTCTTCTTCTTCTTCTCTTCTCTCTTCTTCGTCGCCGATGTCGGAGGAGGATCCCTCCGGCAACGCCGATCTGGCCAGATCGGTGTCGCTGGAGGAGGATCTCACCATCTCCGATCAGATCGATGAATTATTGTTTTATACCAGAACACCAAATAATAAAATTGATCAGCTGGGTTATATTCCAATTTCTCATGATTAATTAAAACAAAGCCGACAAAAAAATGGATGGATTTCATGTGAAAATACTTTGCCTTCAATTCAATTTAACCTAATTACAACAATAAGGTCATACAAGGTCTGCACTCGTACGGACAATAATCAAATATTTGATGTATTTATGAACAAGAAACACCAAGGCACGCAATATGCTCAACGCAGCAAATATCTCAGCCAAATATAGGCAAAGGAATATTGAGAATACATTGGTAAAATGAACAAAATTTTAATTATTCATGCTACCGAAGCTGGAGAAAATATCATCTCCTGTTGTTTTTTGCGAAGAAGATGTAAACGCAGATCTACCGAGACCAGAGCCAGATCCAATCTCCTGTTATAATTAAGTAGATTTTCTATACAAAATAATTTTAAATAAAATATGTAATCAAAATTGTTTTTAGGTTATAATGGGAAATAAAAAATTTGGACTTAGTTGATAATTGTTTGGGATGAATTGTTGATAAATTTTTTAAAAAAATATTAGTTAACCTACTAGACGCGTTTTTAATGTTTTTATTTTCAGAATACTGTTTTCCGCATATGCTATCAGACGCGTTTTTGGATATCAAAACTGAAATCAAAACACTGTTTTCATTTTTCTTTTTGAAAAACAGTCAACGAAAATCGCTTATAGGACGACCCCTAAATCTTATAATGAAAAAAAAAACAAACAAACAGCCCCTAAGACTACCTATAGGTCCAGTTAAATTACTATTTTATAGTATAATTGACCTAATTAAATAGGAAGTCAACATTTGTTTATTTCAAGGGGATGAGAAAAGTAACTCACGTTCTTATGTTAAGGTTGCGAGTTTGAGTTTGACTAAACACAGTGAAGGAGGTGACCATAAAAACTACTTCAAAGAAAAAGAAAAAAAAAGGGGTGACCTTAAAATCAACTGCAAATTGTCAATTTTAATAATAAAAGTTTTATAACAATTATTTGTTTGACTGTTATTAGCCAAGTATGAAAATTTCTTTCACCTATATAGCCAAACAATTACTAAAATATTCACCAACAAAAGATGTCATCTTCTTCCTTGAAAGTTGAACCTCTTTGCTTATCTCTTTCATTAATTTCTTACTCATTGTAGCTAGATATGTGACTGAAAGTCGTTCATTTAATTTGAAACATCATACCTACATTTCATGGGTTGTGATTTTTTGATTTTTTTTTTACATTATTTAAAGATTTGAGCAAATCAAACATAAGAAAAAATGAAATCATTTTCCAAACGTGAAATCATCATTCAATATATACTAATTAAAATCATTTACTCTTATATCATGTGAAATCATTCACTGTATTCGAGTCTTTTCATTCATCAATTGTTAAAAATAATTAATTTTTTATGTGTGGCTAAAATTAATTTGACAAATTAAAATACTATGATATATTTGTTTTTTCATTTCGTATGACTTATTGTAAATGTATAATTTTTAACTTTTTCCATTTATAACCTTTCAATATCCTTTGATATTTATAACAAAATAATTTTTATTTTTTTAAATTGATAATAAAAAATAAAAAAAATGAATGGGAGGATGGTGGTCAACCTCCTCCGGTCCCAAGAGGCGGCACCGCTGTCGCCCCCTTGAATTTGTTAGGTTATGTCAGGGTTTCTTCAAAATCTGAAATTTTTGGAAAATTGATTTTTAGGGTTTTATTATGTGTGAATAAAATTGTAAATGTATGAATTGTTATAGGACATTTGTGTAAATTTACTAAAAAAAACTCTACTGTAGAACTTTTTTTATTAAGATAAAAGTAAAAAAAATTTACTTGAAAAAATAAACAAACTAATTTATCTTAATTTAAGATATAAAAGACAATAAGTCTTATAATGAAAAAAAACAAATAGCCCCTAAGACTACCTATAGGTCCAGTTAAATTACTATGTTAGGGGTCGTTTGTTTTTTTGTCTGAAAACTGAATAGTCATGAATTTTACTGAAGACTGAATAGTGACTGAAATCTGAATCTGAATGACATGTTTGTTTTTTTTTCCTCACATCTGAATATACTGTCAACATGTTTGTTTTTTACAAATAAAATTGCCTGAAAAGAAGTAATTTTACATCTATACCCATGTTAAACAATTATACATATAATATAGAATAAAAACAATCCAAAAATAATAATTATATATGAACACATATGATCATGATCTTCTTCTTCGATTATAAACAAACTTTATTTTTACTAAGAAAAGAAAAGGTTTTTTTTTTTAAATAAAAAAATAAAATAAAAGGGGAGCAGGAAAACTCACACAAAACACTCTAAAGAAATAATAATATATAAATACATCACCATAATATCATAATAAAGTATTGATATTAAATACTAATATTAGAAGTGATTAGGGTTCTTTTTTTTATTTTTAAAGCTATTTAAAATAAGCAATATATTAAAATAAAGATTTCTATACAATATATAATTATGATGAAATTGGAAATATGTTATATATGGAGGATAGTATCGGAAGAAAAGATTTTAGATTGCATTTAATGCAATTCAGTGATTTACAATTAAGTGAAAAGTCAGGATTTTTTACTTTTTATTTTAAGTTGTTTTTTGGTATTTTTAAGTTGTTTGACCACTTAAAAAAACAAACAAAACAACTTAATAATTATGATTCAGACCCATTAAGTCTTAAGTGGAAAAAACAAACGACCCCTTAGTATAAGTGACCTAATTAAATAGGAAGTCAGCATTTGTTTATCTTCGAGGAAATGAGAAACATAATTCACATTCACACGTTAAGGTTGTGAGCTTGAGTTTGACTAAAAGCAGTGAAGAAGGATAGATAGATAGATAGATAATAATAAATAAATAAATAATATAAAAAAGAAAAAGAAAAAAAAGGTGACCTTAAAGTCAACTGCAAATTGTCAATTTTAACGATAAAAGTTTTTATAAATTTGTTTTTAACACAATCATGTGTTTGATATTTATTAGCCAAGTATGAAAATTTCTTTCACCCTATATAGCCAAACAATTACTAAAATATTCACAACATAAGATGTTATCTTCTTCCTAGAAAGTTGAACCTCTTTTCTTATCTCTTTCATTAATTTCTTACTCATTGTAACTGGATATGTGACTGAAATTCGTTCATTTAATTTCCTACATTTCATGGGTTTTGATTTTTTAATTTTACATTATTTAAAGATTTGAGCAAATCAAACATAAGAAAAAAATGAAATCATTTTCCAAACGTGAAATCATGTCTTCATATTAAGTGAAATCATCGTTCAATATATACTAATTAAAATCATTTACTCTTATATCATGTGAAATCGTTCACTGTATTTGGGTCTTTTCATTCATCAGTTGTTAAAAATAATTACATTTTTAAATGCGGCTAAAATTTATTTGTCAAATTTTAGGTCATATTTATGAAATTTTCCCAAATTACTACACTACAATCAACGAAGTCCCACACGGACCCAGAAAACATGGAAGCAAGCCTTTATGGACCAGGCCCTTTTACTATATATAAGAGGACAACATCTATGGGATTGGGCTGATACTACAGTCAATGGGTTTGGGCTGATAGTAATTAGACTAGTTGACGTTGAGCAGGTGAAGCCAATCATGAATTGCCACCGTCTTTTCTCTTCACCTTGTTCTCCAAGAATTCACTTGTTGTTTTTAAATCAAAATATTCTGACTAGACTCAATAAAAAGGCATCAAACTTCTGAAGATGAAAACACAAACCAGAGTGAAAAATGGAGAAGCAGCAGCTAAGTGAGGTTGTTTTGATTGGGTTCTGGGCTAGCTCTTATTGTCACAGAGTTGAATTGGCCCTTAAAATCAAAGGCATACCCTACCACTTCGTAGAGGAAGATTTATCAAACAAGAGTGACTTGCTCATCCATCACAACCCTGCCCACAGGAAAGTACCAGTACTCGTCCACAAAGGGAAAGCCATTGCAGAGTCACTTGTCATCCTTGAATATATTGAGGATTGCTAGGATAATACTCCTAAATTACTGCCTCAGGATCCTTTTGAGAGAGCCAAAATTCGCTTCTGGGCAAACTTTTATGATCAGAAGGTACTATTACTGGCTCAATTTGTAATTACTAGCCTGAAATTTAAATTCTAGAAATGGTAGTTTGCTCCGTTCGTAGATATTAATGGAGTTAGTATTATCAGGTCTTACCAAGTTCATATCCGATCATATATTCAGAAGGCAAGGTGCGAGAGAAGGCCATGGCGGAATTCAAGGAGCTGCTTAGGGTGTTTGAAGATGGAATCGAGAAGGATTTCCCAACAAGAAGCCCATTTCTGAATGGTGAGACTTTGGGATTTCTTGATGTCATTGTAGCTGCAAATACTTGCATGTACCCAGCTTTTGAAGAGGCTCTTGATCTAGACTATAGGCTGAATAACCTCCCAGTCTTCCTGTCGTGGTTAAACGCTCTGAAGGGGTGCCCTGAGGTTAAGGAGACACTCCCTCCTCATGACAAACTGGTTGCCATAATCAGAAAGATGTTTCTTAAATGAAACATAAAGCTTTAATTATAACTAATGAACAATCGAAACAACATTCAGGGATGAGGTGATTAGTATACAGTATACACATTATGAAAATAATTGAAGTCATATCATATGTAGCTTCACGTAGACAATCTCTATTGTAATACCATATCTACCACAGCAAGTTGTATGAATTTTATTATGGACCTGCCTCATTTCAACTTAATTCTGTATCCAAGTAAAAAGGGACGGATCACATAAACATAAGCAGCATAAAAGCTTTATTAGCAATGTACAAACGGCAACTAAGGATTAACTGAGAATGAATGGAAACTTTATAAAACATAGTGCAGAAATAAAAAGATATTTTAGTATTTGAACAAGGGTTGAAAAGATATGAAATTCAAAGAACAGTAGGCGAAATCAAAGTACATTGATCATGATGAACAAACATAATTAAATTCACCTACACTATGATCTTCAATTTGATGGAAAAAGGAATTCAGATGCAGTTTAAGCAGGATAGAGTAAGGAGAATTCTGGTTCTACGGGTATCAAAGCTGCAGGATAGACAAATATGCAGAAATCCTATTAACCAAGTTAAAACCACTAATTTAATATTAAATTGAATCATCATCCAAAATGAACATTTTAAAGCATAAATAGAACACGACGGAACACATAACAGTAACATACGATGGATTTGTCGACAAAGTGGAGTTCTAAAATTTATAGTTCATAACAGCCAAAACAAAATACAAATTGAAAATGAGGAACCTAAATACTTTTTCCATCATAAAATATTTTCTCAAAACAACAAATACCCTAAAAGTAGCTTGAAATTCACTAAGCTTTTCAATTTTAACTCTTTCCTGCTTGCTTTTCCTTTGTCTTCTGAATCTTCAACACCTTCTTAACAATCTTTTGCTCTTCAACCAAAAAGGCACGGATGATCCTGAAAGACAGATAGAAAATGTGCCCAAAGATCCTTTACTAAATGTAACAATATACGGCAAAGGAAAAAAAACAGCCAATCTTGGATTTATAAGAACAAACCTTTCCCTGACAGCTCCTCCAGACAATACTCCACCATAAGCACGATTCACAGTTCTCCTGTTTCTAGCTAATCTAGACCTCTTATATTCGGTAGGTCTCAAATGTGGAATCTGCAGGAATAGTGAAAATTGAATCACTAAGAAATATTTCTCCAGTGCTTTGATCTTTTAATTTTCACAAAACAAATTCAATAAAATGAAACAGGAACTCTAATAAAGAGAAGTTTATTAAAATAACACAAATGCAATTTCTTATCTTCAACATCAATTTTACTTGTATATGCCTACACATCAAAGTAAGCAAGTACATAAAGAGTAGAAATAACAGAGGCAGCAAGGAGTTCAAATTTCCTATTCCCACCCAACATGGGTTCCTTCACTGACAAACATTTACATAATCGTTAACAAGTCCATCAACATTCAAAGTTTATGTCTCTAAAAGTTAACTACTACATTAGCAAACACCTAAAAGAAACTATAGAATCCCCATCAAACAATAACAGTGTAAATACATGGCTAAGCAATATTCTAATCTTGGTGCAATCATTGATCAAAGTCTCAGTAACCAAACTGACAAACATATAACTTTTACAACTTTGATCATTTTATAACCTCAAACCTAATCACAAACACAAATTTCCTATTCATATTTCATCAAAACCAATAAACCGAGCCTTGCTCTGTGAAACTCCCAGCTCTCCTAGATGTTAAACATTGCTAGTATGATTCAATGCTACTACTGCAATTATCTACTTGTTTATTAAACAAATGGATTCATTGTTTTGTCCAATCATTTTCTTCTTAAATCCATAGTTCGGATCCAATGATAATTTGCACAATTTCTCTTATCCACCTATTTAATAAAAACGATTATTGTTGAATATTCCATCGATTCATAAAATTAATATCAAAAAATCTGCACATAAACAAAAAAGATAATGAAAAATCCATACCCCTTGAATTCTCTTGCCAGTGACAGGACACTTAGGGCCACTTGCTCTCTTCTTTGTGGTCTGATACACCAACTTCCCTCCTACACACCCACAACAATTTGATTTATTATAAATAACAAACACAATACGTATCTTCAAGAACCGAAGAAATGTAACAAAAAATGAAAGGCATAGATCGATGCAATCTCACAGGGAATAGAAAGTGGAAAGAGGGAGCTATTACCAGGAGTTTTGACGATGCGGTGCTGGTTCGACTTAGTAGCATAGCTATGGCGCTTACGGTATGTCAATCTCTGCACCATGTTTTAGGGTTTCTTCAGAGCTCTCTCTCTCTCCTAGGGTTTTGAAAATTACGGAGCCAAAGCAGAGGAGGGGTTTTGTTTTCTCATGCGAGATCATATAAAGAGGATTTCCACATTGAGACGCCCTAGATCCGACGGTTGTAATTATATCTTGACTTCTGGTCTACGGCTGGCCTTTATTGGCTTGTTGTCCACGTGGTGTTGGACAAGACGTGACACCGTGTTATTACAATTTAGTTTTTTTTTTTTTTTTAATAATAATAATTACAATTTAGTTTTTGAGTCAAGGAAGTGAATTAATTAATTTTTTTTTTTTGAAAAATGCAGGAAGTGAATTAATTTAGAAAAAGCTAATTCATACAATTTTTTAGTTTCTATAAGAAAGAAATATATTACAGTTTAGTTTATATGATTTTTTATTCTTAATGAAATGTGAAATTCTTCAAAATTTGAATGGTAAAATTTATTGATTTTTCAATTTAATTAGATTTTTTTTTTCAATTAAATCATAAGGCTTATAAAATAGGATAATATATATATATAGTATATTTTAGATATTTTTTATTTCAAATGTTATGACAATTAATTACATAATAAATTTGTGTTTTTTTTTAATGTCAAAAAAAAGTTCTGTGTTTTTTTTTAATAAAAAAATTTGATACCATCACATGGATGGATCTATAAATTCAAGTTTTTTATTTGTTTTTATATTGCTGTAAATTCAAGTTATTATATAACAATAAAAGTGATGCTAGATATCACAACTAAAATCACAATTATTTCAACACAACAAATGTGGTACATGATGTGTCAATTGGTGAATGAATACATAGATAGGTGAAATAAATCATTATTAACGTGTATCCACTCACCAATTGACACCCCATATACCACATGTGTTGTGTTGGAATAATTATGATTTGGGAGTCGATATTGACACTCATAAATATGATAAGAACATTCATATTTTAATAAAAAATTTAATTACAAAAATATCTCAATAGGAATTTACCAATAAGGATAAATTAGTTTAATTAAAAATAAATAAAATACTATTTACATTCATATCTTCAACTATATCATTTTATTAAAAGAAAAAAGAAAAAAAAAACAAAAAAACAAATACCAAAATTAAATACCAGGCAGTGGACAATCAACATTTGGCAATTAATCGGTAGATTTCTTGGTTATTTGTAGTTTAAATTAAAAATACCTTGGCAGTTTTAAAAAATCTAGTTTGAGACCTTATTTCATTCATAATTATCACAACAGAGATTTTGGTGATCAAAATGAAGAATTAACTCCAACTATATATGTACGCATGAATGTTTGTATTGCAACATTTTTATATTTCCAAAGAAATAATTTTCAACTCATTGAATTTTTTTTCCAAATAATCAGAACTTATAAAATAGATAATCGATGTGAACTTTTTTTTTTTTTTTTTTTTTTTCCATAGCCCAATGGAATTTATCATTTATAAAATTGAGTATGTTAATAACTTATAAGGGTTTATAAATAAATTGTATTGAAATTGAAACATTCATTTAAATAAAGGTAATATTGTCATTAAAATAGGTGTTTATAGTAATGCTTTAATTTTAAATTTTAGACATTGGTGTACTTATAAATATGAGTGCACTTATCATATTTATGGGTGTCAATATCCTTATATTTATGATTTTAGTTGTGATATGTAGTGTTAATCTTATAAAGTGATCGCACATCACCTCCTAGTAGAGATGGTTGTGCACCTCCCTTCCACACCTAGTGGTCAGGGGTTCAAGTCCCACCATGCGCATTTTACAAGCATGTGTGGGGAGTTTTCTCCCGGTTTGTGGGAGCAGCCCTCTCTCCGGTTGTGAGAGTTGTAGTCCTTATGTAACCTCTCCCCGATAGTGGGAGCAGTATTCCGGGCCGTGCTTGTAGAATTTAATTAATCTCACCAGGTCCCGACAGTAGTTGTATTTCAAAAAAAATCTTATAAAGTGATCGAAGTAAAAAATGTTTAAAATTTAATAATAATTTAATAATTTTGTTGAAATTATTTTTAAAGTTTTTTTTAGGGAAGGGAATACAGGCTGTTACTAGGCCCACACAGTGCTTTAAAAAAAAAATATTCATGTATTCTTATAAAATACGTACGGTAGCACTCAGTGTTTTTTTTTAAAAAATATTCTCCATTGGATTTTGTATTTTATTATTATCATTATTATTTTAATATACTTGAGTTGCTCCATTGTGTAGTACGTAGGAGGAAACTTGGTCAAATTCATGACAGTGCCCTGATGATAGATAGGGCAATATGCAATGAGCAGACAGGAACTGATCGTTCAGAAATATAACCCCTCACACATGCACCATAAGGTTACAGGTTCGAGTCATACCATTCCCTAAAAAAACCCTGGTCAAATTCATGACAGTGCCCTGATGATAGATAGGGCAATATGCAATGAGCAATTGATCGTTTAACCCCTCATGACAGTAACCGATCGTTTAGACAGTAAACCCCTCACATATGCACTATAAGGTTATAGGTTCGAATCATACCGTTCACTAAAAAACCCTGAATTTATGTAATACTTCGAAAGAAAAAAAAATAGGCATACAATGCAATTGATCACATTAGCTACCTCAAGCAGAGTTCCTGAATTTAATTAGCGATTAACTGTAAAATAACTAGATTAATAAAGTTAAATATATAGCAAGGTAAACATATGAATAATAAAACGTTTACATATGTCCCATGTAATAGAAAACTAGAAATGATTTGCTTTATTTTTCCTGGAGCCGTCATAAGAAAGCAAGGGAGAAATATTATCATATAGTAAATTATTTTGATAACCGAAGGGAATGACTTTTTGTGTGTTTGTAAAGTGAGTAGTATAATCTATAACTTTACTTCTAAGTTCTAACTCTAAAATTGTGTTGGTATCTGTTGCTGTCAAAAACCAGATATGTATCTACAAAGAGAGACAACTCCGAATCAACAAGGGAAGAGCAAAAATGAGGGTTCCAAGAGCAATTTTCTGTTGGAGAAATTAATGTTGACTAGCTTCTCATGACACCATAATAGCTGTTCTGTTGTCAATTTTGACATGTTTAGCACCCTTGAAACCAGTCTCAATTCGACCTGTGCGAAGAACATGGCATGATTCAATCGTACTTGATCCTTCGCGTGCTGTTTCTGGAACTTCTTTACTATGCAGCTACCACTTCTCAATATTTCTTTAAATCTTTTATCTTTCTGCAGAGCATAACATGCAAATTTGAATGAAAATTGTTGTTGTAAAACGAAACAATTGATTGTTTTTCGAAACCAAACTAGAATGCAAACCTTTTGAAAATCTGTCCGGATATCTGTCAGAAGTTCTGAGTCTATGGAGTCTTGAAGCTCAGGATTCCTTGAGTTCACATCATTAGTTCCATCTTTATCACCGCGAAGAAATTCCCAGAACACTCGCGTTGATTCCTCGATGATTTCTGTTAACATTGGACTTGTAATTGCATCATTCTCGTCTCTTCGTCTTTCCTTCTTATCCTTCAAACTATCATCTGCAATTCAGTTGTTTCCTGTTATATACATTCTGCAAGAGCCTAAAATCATCATAATATTTAAGTAGAGAAACATTGTATTCACCTTTAATGACTGGAACATGAAGAAAGTTACAATGAGCACACCGGTTATTGACATAGTTTTGGACTCTGGGGAGGCTTTGAAATGGCTCATTCTCTATGAAACGTTGAAGGAGCACTTGAAAAAGTTGGAATTCTTCGGCAACTTGATTGTACTGACGATATTCTTGATGGTCGTATTCCTGCAACTCAAGCGCTTTCCTATATTGCCAATGGAGTATTTCCCAGGAAAGACACAGCTCTCCAACATATACCAACTCAAATTCCTTCTGCAACTCTCCAACGAACTTAAGTATCGGGTTGACTTCATGCTTCCGCGACTTGAATAGCCGTAAGTTCTGAGGGAAAAGAAGAGATTTCATCGCCGCAGCTGAAGATGATTTCTGGGTTTTAATCAATTGTCCTGGCTCTTTCAGCTGAGGTAAACCTAGACACCATCATAAAACACTATTCATTTTTGCCTTAAATCAATGTAAAAATGTTTCAGGATCACAAAAGAGATTGATTGGAGCAATCCTAATATTTTTAATGTTCTGATAATCTATATAGGAAACATGAGGAAAAGGTTGGTTGAATGTTACTAAAGAGCAGGGGTCCACAGATACGCTCAGCTTTGTTTACCATAATTTATGGAAGAAAAAAGAAAAATGGACTATGGAGACCCACAATTCTTTGCAATGATTTCTCAGAAAATGAAAAATTCTTAAACATGTCAGATGGGTGTGGGACAAGAAAAGATTTAAGTTTATTTATTCTACTGTTTTTGTAATATAAAATTTGAAAAAGAAACCTAACAGAATCCAAAAAGGTAAATAGGAAATCTAAATGGTGAAGAGAGGTTTATTTCTTTTGACTTACCAGTTGCGTGCATGGTTTGGAAATTTAAGATGTCCAATTTTCTGATTTTTTCCAAGTAGCTTTTGTAGAACTTGTGAATTTCTAACATATGATCTTTGCGTTCCAATTTCTGATCTATCTTCATTGGCTTTAGTACCTCTACCTTCTTCTTCGGTGACTCGGATTCTTCTTCCTCAATTGTTGGGAGCCCCCCAGTTCTAGCGTTTTTCAATTCCATTTTCAGTTGTTCCAGTAGTTCCTCATGCTCCGATGAGAATTCGTCGTCGTCAGAATCGGAATCTGAGAAGAATTCTCCCTCCTCCATGTTGGTTTCTTCAAATTTTTCGTCAATCCAATCTTCAGCTTCGTTGAAGTCCTCTCTACTTAAAATTTTATCATCCAAGATAGTTGATTTCTCCAGCTTGGCTTCTTCTTCTTCTGTTTCTTTGTGAACTAATTTTTCTTGATCCATGACAGTTGAATTTTGAGACTGAGTTTCCATTACTATAAATTCATCATCAGAATCACTTGTTTGATCTCTTAAATCCAAGTTGCTCTCAAAATTTTCTTCCTTATCTTCGTTGATGGAAAAAAGACTCTCTGTTTCCAGTCCTCCAAAATTATCATTGCTTGTTGAGAAACCATCAGTGGAAGTAGCAATCATGTCTATTTTAGAATCAAGCGGTGGGGAGAAATCTTTCAAAAGATAATCATAATTTTGCAGAAATTTGTATTCTGTGAAAACACTATTCTCATTCTCAGTCAATGCTTTCTCTTGTTTCTTCAAATCACTTTCAACAGAATCCTCTGTTTTCTCTTCAATAAAAGCATCGGCAGAGTCCTCTGTTTTCTCTTCAATAACATTATCAACAGAATCCTCTGTTTTCTCTTCAATAAAAGCATCGGCAGAATCCTCCGTTTTCTCTTCAATAAAGTAATCGGCTGAATCCTCTGTTTTCTCTGGATCAAAAGCCTCACCGGTATCAAGAATGTTTTTATCGCAAGGAGCAGGATCACTTGAAACCAAATACAATTCTTGCACAGAAAAGGTAAAAGTTTTTGGTTGTTCGATGAAACCGCTGATATGTCTCTTAGATGAAAACTGGTACTTGCTAGTGCTTGAAGCCAACTCAGACTCCATAACAACAGAGTTCTCTGTTTCTCCATCGATTTTATTAACATGCTCTGTATCATGAATTTCAAATCCATCCACTTTTTGCCCAAATTCACATCCAGATTGATGATTCTTGTCAAGAACATTATCATCTGCTTTGAAACTGTCAAAAACAGAAACAATCCCATATAATTTCAAACAATAACGAAAAGCCCGAAAACGAAAAGCAATCAATAACAAAGAAGATTGAACATACCTGAACATGTACGTGAGAATTGATTCGAAAACAAAAACGAAGAAATTGAAGACAAAACCCTTAAAAGAATCAACAACACGGAACATATTTCCATACAAAAACTGGTTTATGAAACCGCTCTTGATAAAATCGAGGTGGGTTAAGAACGTTGAAAAAAATGTTCCGGTGCCCATCAAGTGAATCAGCCTCTGCGTCAATTTTCTCAATTATACGCAAAGTGAATTTTTTGAGAAAAGAACATGGAATTAGAATTTCTCTGCCATTGGACTATTGGAGACGGTGGACTCTCCACTAGTGGAAAGCGAAACCTATCAGATACGGAGACAAAACGAGCATCTCTAAACTGATGGCGTGATTTATGGGACGAGATTTAGAGAACAGAAAATTATTTTGGGCTTCAATTGTCGAGCAAGATTTGTTTTTTTTTTTATACATGTTTTGGAAGATTTTATTTGTTGAACGCGTTTCAAAGTCTGACACTCTGACTATAACAGTCAAATTTTAAAGACTGTTCGTACGACCGTTTCTTTATGCAGGGAATCGGATTGATAATTGATTCTTCTTCTTTGGACATGAGTCGGTGTTACGGATTGGGTTATCCTCAACCGAGGGCTGGACGTGATAATGTTGATTGCCAAACATCCTAGCTAGATTTAAATTCCTAAATTAGACATCAATGGAGGGAATGGAAAAATATCGCTTTTATAATTTAGGTAGGGACAACTTGGGGAAATAGGGTTTCCTCAACTGGGACAATCATGGGATGGTCTAATCTTTATCATTCTTTATTTTTATTTTTATTTTTATTTTTAACTATTTTACTTTTGGAAAATAAAATCTTTTTCTTTCTAAAGATAGCTTTCTCTCCAAGAAAAAAAAAAAAAAAAAAAATCTATAGTGCAATATAGAAAATAAATGAAAATAAATAAAGATAGAGGGGATTGCTTCAAAAAAATAAAAGATAAATAGGAATAAGCTAGTTACATATATGGCATATATTTAAAGTATACTATTTTATTGAAAGAATCAAAGGTCACGTGTGAAGAAAAAAAAAAAAAAACCAATATACTCCAATATCGTTTGAAATTTTAAGTATTTTCTTTATAATTAATTTTTATAAAAATTAATTATATAATAACCACAGGATGGTTGCCTTTGTGGTCCAAGACTAAATATCCAAGTCCTTGATTCTACTCCTGTAATCCTACTTAGACGGGGTAAGTTTTGATTTAACTGCTTGCATTATTGTAGGGCTAGGGGTGCAGTTGGGAAGGACAGGCTGATGGGTGTCTGGACGAAGTCCGGGATCCTTGATACCAAAAAATATATATATATAACTAAAATTAAAAACAAAACCATTTAATTAATATTTGAATTACAAATTCACAAATTATGGACCGGATATGACTAAACCTATAAATTTATATGTGTGAGTGGAAGAAACTTAGAATCAACTCAACCTTTATCTACTATAATGATTTTAGTAATTAAAACTACTCTCACACGATTCATTAGCTTACGATAATTATTTTGTCTATAGAATCATACTACAATACGGGTTTTACAATGTTATCGACCGTAAATATTATTTTAATTATAATTAATACGATTATTTAAAAAGAAAATAATTCTTTTACAGCAATAGGCATGCCAAAAATAATAGCGAATTATATAGAGTCTAGAAAACAATTATGAATGGCATAATCACAATTCAGCCGACTTTGTTTATCTTTAATTGGATGGTGGTGCGTGGCGCGTGGTGCAAGTCATTTTCATCTTCTTGAATTATTATTATTAATTGTTTAATTGTGATTTAAATAATGAAACGAGTGACGAAACTCAAGTCACTGTTTAACATTATCAATCGAGCTGAAGACAAAATGCTTTGTCATATTTAACCACAATTGTCAAAGCAATACTAAAATTTCATATATAAAAAAACAAAATGATAGGTCCAACTCTCCACGGAGACGGCTATTTGGAAAAAGCTGTGGTCACTGAATCAAATGGGACGTTTTCTTTTTCAAAAAATTAGAATAGTATGAGGCGTTTTAGTTGACCCTTAAGTACTTGTAAAAGCTGCATTGGCATTTAGTCCATTTTCATCTGTATGGTATCTTAGAATCAGTCGATCGGAGGAAAAATCAAGCCACCAGCCGACCAGTGTGCGTGAAACAGGGTTGCAGAGTTTGAGAATTGAGATCTTGGTTTTATAGTTTAGGAGTCCGCTACTATACATGTACCGTATAATTGTTGGGTTATTTATAGTTATTGGATTTCAATCTAACGATCTTCGGTTAATGATTTATAAAAATCCAATTGGCTCAATTTACTTCTTCTTCTTTAGGACTCAGAACCCAATAAATTTATATTTAAACAGGGTCCAATTCCAAACCGATCGTTTACTGCTTTTATTTATATATTTTCCTTTTGAGCCCAATGAACTAAATCAATAAAAATAAAAAATAAAAAATAAAAAAACTTCAGGCTCAATAAACTTGTCATTGTGATTATGAGACTACATCACTACACTATTTAAAACAAAACCAAATAGTAAATTAATTAAAAACAACAACCTTGACCTAAAGTACGGTAAATCTTTTTTGTTTTAATTTATGTGGATTACATTGTATTTAGTAAATGAAGAATTATTTATTTAATTATTTTTTATGTTAAGATAATAATTTTATATAGAGCCCCGATTTTTTTTAATATCATAAAATCGTCTGGGCCACAAAATGTCTGGAGACGACTCTGAGTGAATGTTTCATTTACGCTTGAGAAAGAACTAAGAAAACAAACTGTAAAAATAGGATCTTATTTCATGTTGATTATGTATAGTAGCTAAATCCCTTAATTTATCACATCTGTTAATTAGTTTTGTAGCGCTTCAAAATTGATTGTCATATGGATAAATTATCATTTTGGATCTAAAACCTCCAATTTTTCTCTAGTAGGCACACAATATAAACATATTTATAGTATACTAATACACATCACCACATCACCACACTTTTGCAATGTGTATTATTATGATTGAAGTTGTATTGTTTACATAGTAAAAGTGTGGTGATGTGTATTACTATATTATAAATATGCATATATTGTGTACCTATGAGCAGGGGCGAAGCCAGAGCATTACAGTAGGGTGGGCTAAAAAAAATAATTAAGCGAACCTTAGCTATGGGTGGAATTTTTTAAAATTTATTGTGTTCTTGGCTTGATATAAATTTTTTACATCGCAACTATACAAACCTACAATAACAATAGGATAGTCAAGAAATGAAAAATACATATTTACTAGTGAATTGGCTAATACTAGATTCAACTAAACTCCTTCTAAGATTCAGTAAAATAAATTATCTAGTGTCAATAAAGATGATTTATTTACAATTGAAATTTGTGTTAAGATAGTAAAATTTCTATTTTGTTTGTATGATGTGTTTTATTTTGTGTCTAGAGTATTTTGTTTTAGTTAAGATAATTTAGTAAATAAAATTACAAAATAAGGTTATTTTCAAAAAGGGGTAACAATGAGAGTATATTATGTAATAACTTTACACTTTTTTACCAAAAAATGTAGCCCAGGCTAATTGCCAAACAGATCCGCCCCTGCCTATGAGAAATAAATTGCTGAAACCTCCAATTTGGAGAACTAATGCACTATCTTATTAATTTGATAATTTCTTACATACTACCGTCAAGTTAGTTTTTTTTAGTGAGAATTATTTGATCATGCGTTCAATTAAATCGATGAAAAATTTAAGGTGTTGTTCAGTGATTTCAAAATGTCTTTTCCGTTTTTGAAGTTTAGAAAACACAAAGAAATGTGTTCGGTAATGATTTTAGTTTTTTTTTTTTTTTTTTTTTTTTTTTAAAAATAATAAAAAAATAAAATAAAAAAACGGAAATCAAAATTTTTTATTTTTTTTTAAATTTTTTTTTTTTTAAGTGTAACCGAAGAGCATATCTGAAAACATTGTTTTGGTTTATTTTATTTTATTTTATAAATATTATAATAATTTGGGTTTTTGAGATAAAATAGATTCGAAGTTATAACCTCATGCTGTATATATGGTGTGCAAACCATTGAGTTAACCTCATGGTTTCCATTTGTTAGGGGATTTAAAAATTTAATAGCACTCTTTACAAGGTGAGTTTTAAAACTATTAGGGGCCGTCTTGTAAATGCTTCTCATTTATTGTTTTTCGAAAAGAAAAATAAAAATGAAATCAGTGTTTTTGGTTTCAATTTCGAAATCTGAAAATGCGCATATGATAAAAGTTGGATTCTGAAAATGAAAACGGAAAAAACACGTCTGATAGGTTAACCGAAAAGTATCAAAAATTGAAATATCAATTTTTGCATCATGTTTAATACTATAACAATTTTAAACAAATTGATTAAATAATTAACCAAGAGAGCATTAGTGAGATCGATCTTTGACCTCTCGGATCAGATCCAACTCAACTCCAAGCTTCACTTGACCTCTGAGAGGTATTCCTCTTCTTGATCCCATTTCTTGTTAATCATACACACCATAAAAATAATCAATATCGAGCCCCAACCTTCACCAACAAAAGCTACAATCATTAATAGTAGTAATTGAAGAAGCCCCAAAGAATTGAATAATCAAATGATAAAGCATACTTATGAAGTGTTTCCTTGAAGTTTTCTTAGTCAATAAATAGAAATATAAAGTAAACAAGTCCTTCATGCAGATAATTTATGGATGGAACTAACTTTCAAGACAATTAAATGATTTAAATCAAAACTAATCATAATTCTAGAAAAAGCAAATGACTCAAAAATCAGAGTTTTGTTGTGCAGATTTTTTTTTTTATTAGTTTATTTCCACACTAGAAAATCTGCACAACAGTGCAGATTTTTGTTGTGCAGATCGGATATTTAATTGATATTTAATTCAAGTTCATTTTTGTCGTGCAGATATGATATTTAATTGATATTTAATTCAAGAACTTGGGGAAGAAGAAGAAGACCGGATTGGTGGTGAAGACGAAGAGTAGATCGGCAGGCCTCTGGCGTTGGAGCCAAATCGATGTCGTCGGTGTCACGTGCTCCAAGAAGTTTGGAAGAAGAAGAAGAGAAGCAGAAGAAGTAGAAATGAAGAAGACGAAGAACATCGTGGAAGAGGAAGAAAAAAAAGTTATAAAAAAAAAAGTGAAAAACAAAATGAAAAACATAAAAAACATTTAAAAGTTTTTTTTCAATTTTTTTTTACTTTTAACATTGGATATGTTTTTCATTTTGTTTTTGTTTTTTGAAAATAAAATGAAAAAAGGTTAATGAACGCGAATTCAAAATCGTTCTTGGAAAACAAAAACGAAAATATATTGAAAAATATCTACATGACAGGCCCTTACTTTTTTAATAAGTTAAGTTTAAATAGCACTTAAAATTGGTTCCTTCCAAAAATGTCTCCCATAGTAACCGGTTCACAATTTATTTATTTTTTTTACACTTTTCTATTCAAACTGACCTCCAACAAAGGTCGAAGTCGTTCACCCCCGTTTGAGGTCTAACAAAACGACATGGAGATCGAAATCGACCTTCAATAGAGGTTGATGACAAAGATGAGAAAAAAAAAAGGATTGGAAATTTTATATTTTGACTAATAAGCCTAGTAATTTACAAAAATACTCAATAAGTCTTGAAAATATATAAATAAGTCTCGTAAATATCAAAATAAGTCTCAAAAATACCAAATAAGTCTTGGACTCTTGGACTCATGGAAATTAGTCTCGAAATCATTTTCAGTAGCCAATAGTTGAAGAGATAAGTGTTATCAAATAGAATCTGTTACAAACAAGTCGAAGAAAGTAAGAGAAAAGAGAGAAGTTAAAGTTAAAAAGCAAAAGTTAAAAACAGTATAAAATGAATAAAGTTAGGGCACTTTTTGAAGTTACTTTTTTTGTCATTTAAATAATTCAAGAAACTAGTGTTACTATTAAAAGTTAAAAGTTAACAAAAAAAAAATGTTGTTTCCCCTATTTCCACTTCTCTTATGTACACCGTTTAATTAATAATTCTTATATATTTTTTAATAAAAAACAATTATATTATGGGTGGTTCTATTGTCACCCATAAATTATCTTCCTACACCGATGTTTTAATGAAAAAAATTTATTTCCAAAATACCCTTACATTTAATTACTTAAAGTACATGACTTTATAATTGGAAATTAAATTTTCTTCATCCATCTATAATTTAAACCTCAACTTATCATAAACCCTAATAATATGTACTTAATCAAACGTAACATCAATCGGGATTTTTTTTTTTTTTCATATATAGTCAAAGAATGAATGAACAAAGAATTGATTTAATCTAGATTTTAAATGTATTCAGGTATGTTTACTTTCATTTTTATTATTATTTTGTGATTGAATAAAAAATTGTTGCAATTATAGCATTGTAGAACTCTTTTTTTTTTAAGCAGTAGTTATCGATCGCTACACGATTCTCAAACACAACCCACTCGTTCACTCACTTTACTTTAATTACAAATTCTTATTAATTTAATTAATTTGCAAACCGAAAAACTTGGTGGATGGATTAAAAAAAAAAAAAACAAATTTTAAATGCAAGAAATTGATTTGCTTGGTGATTGAAAAAATAGTTTGTTTGTGTTTTTAGACAAAAAAAGCTACTAATTGTTGTTTGTTTAATTATTATTGTTATTTTTTTTCGATGATAAAGTTTCTAAACAATTATGATTTCATTGTTTTTTTAGATAATTCAATACATTGATTCCGTAAGTAACAACAACAAAAAATATAATTAGTTTTAGAGTTAAATTTGTATTTTATTTTTTCCAAGTAAAATTTTATTTGTAGAGTTTTATTTGAATATGATATTTTTTTTAATCTAAGCAAATTCTATAATATTTGTCAAAGGGAAAGAGAAACTGTATGTGAAGAATAAATTGTACATACAAGTATATATTTTTTTTCAGTGGTGGAAGTAAAATAAGAGAAATAGGTGTAATGAGAAAAAAAAAATATATGTTTTAAATAATAATAAATAAATAAAACTTTAAGGATGGTTTCAGTATTTTAAAGGGTGGAGTGAAATTAATAATTTTAAAATTTTAATAAGGTTGTAAGAAGAAAAATGAGTGTAGGAAGATATTTTGTGGGTGGCAATAAAACCACCCTTATATTATTATTATCACTTGATAGAAAATCAAATTTTAAATTATGAAAGAATAAAAATGAGATAAAGATAGCTCTATTTAGCCATTAATATTTTCCCACATTACACATCATATATATAATACCAAAATATTTTCTAAAAATTTGTAATTTTTTTATTAAATATTTTTTTTGGACAAAAAAAAAAGAGACACAAATCAATCAATTTTAAAATGCCCTTGAAATTCTAAATTTAAAAAAAATATATGATATTGTAAAAATATTTAAAACATAAAAATTAGACAGATCACCACCGTTCAACTCGAAAAATGGAGAAATATTTGTTAAAAGGTAAAATTGTAAATTATTCCCCTATATTTCAAAGAAAAGTCAAATCAAACTATTTGGTTTGAGAAATCAACAAACAATCCTCTAATGTTAATTGATTTTATTTAAATATAAAAAAAATATGATTATTTAAGCGGTTTTATTTATAAATGGATTAATTTTTTTTTAAAAAAAAATCAAAATTTAATGAAAAAGTAGAAAATAATATATATATATATATATATCAGAGCCGGCCTTAGGCAAAGTGAGGCCCTAGCGCAATTGTACCGTGATACTTTTTTTTTCCAAATAAATTAATCTTATTCAATTGACAAGATTACAAAATACAAGTAAAAAATAAAAATAAAAATAAAAACCAAAGTGAAATAGATCTAAAAATATAATTACAAAAATCAAAGTATTATGCTCGTCGGAAGGAAAAATGTTGAAATGAAGTTGGGTATCACATCGAAACTTGAGATTCTCGCCTTCACTCAATATTTTTGTTGACATGCCTACAGTGCATTCAAATACTCACTTAAAATTCACTTTTCTTGCTTTTTGAGATGCAAAATCATTTATTAAATTTTTGTATTCATGTTTTGACACCAAATCTGAATTAAAATGTAAGTTCTCACTTAAAATGCACCTTTTTGAGATTGAACTAAATCTTCCACTCTTTTCTTTTTCTTTCGTTTGTCATAACTAGATTTGAATTTTTTAGTAGACATTTTTACCAAAATAAAATGATGAAAGACAATAGAAACAGAATTTTAATTAAATAAAATGAAAAAATAGCACCTGATTTTTAGAAGAAGCAAGTTTCGACAATATTGAAGATTTGAAGTAACACTCAATCTTCCACAATAGCTAGTAGCTACAAGAAAACAAACTCAATCAATTACTTGATATAGTTAAACCCCTAAAAAAAATCAAACTAATAAAATATAAACAAACATTAATTAAAAAAAAATAAAATTAAAACTTACCTTTTTTTTTCCTTAATGAAACATAAGAGATTGATTGCAATTGAAGAATAATATTGATTGAGATTGATGAAAGAGAAATCTTGATGTAGTGGGAGGTTTTGCAATGTAAAAAAAAATGATGTTGTAATTATAAAATGAAAATGGAGTTCATATACATATATATATATATATATATAAATTAACTCCAAATTACCTAATCAATGACAAATAATGAAATAATTCAGTTGGGTGAAGCTTTCAAAAGAAATTAATGTTTTTGAAAATTAATTTTTTTTTTCTTTTTCAATGACTTTTTTTTTAGGCCCTCTAAAAAGATAAGGACTCAAATTAATGCTTTGAAAATAATTTATTTTTTTCAATTTATTTTTTTCCATTTTTTTAGGCCCCCACAGAGAGAGAAGGCCATAAGCAAAGTGATGTAGCAGAAGTTTTATCGAGAAAAATCTGCAAGAAACAAATCGAAAACAACCTACTAAAGTTCCATTGATTCACGCACGAATACCGAAAGATTAGATTTCAAGTTCGTTGATTCACACGGAATACTGAAATTGGGAGTTAATTAGAGAAATTCTAAATTTTATAAATCAAAAACCGAATTGCCTTTCTGCTTATAGGATTATTTAAAGCAAAGAAATCATAATCCTAATCATATTCCTTGTAGAACAAGAAGAAACGAGCTTAATTACAAAAATCACGAAAATTACTAAAAAATGTAAAATTGAGATTAAAGCGGAAACTGCAACTACTGAGAATTCTAAGAAGACCGAAATTGATGGACGTCGATTTGGACTTGGAAATCTCAATTTATTACTAAATGAAACTTTCATAAAACAACAAAAACGGCCTTTTCAAGGCCTAAACGAAGAATTCGGCTAAAAAAGGGTATGCCACAACATTGTTGATTATTAACGATCTCGCCGAAACGCATCAACTTTGAAAGTTTTACATCATTCTGACTCCGTCACCTGGACTTGTAGGAATGAATGGGCCTTTTTTTCTTGGTCTTTTTCTGATCCCACCCCTCCATATATTCCAATGCCATGTAATCCAATGCTGCTACATCACAAATGCCTTGATTGCCTTGCCCTATATACTATAACTAAATAATAATATCATTAAAAAAAAAAAAAAAAAAAAAACAAATATATGATGGAGATGCTCACATACACATGTCCATGTTGGTAATATACATTTCTTCTCCATAGTTTTTGATACTATATTAAATATTTTTTGTTTTTTTAATTTTTTAATTTTTATTCTATATATTTATTTTTAAATTGTAATTTATTTAATAATTTTGTAAGAATTTAATTTTTTTATTATTATATTTATTATTATTATTTTCACTTTGTTATTCAGTTATATAATAAATCATATATTTTTTTTTAATGATTTAAATAAAGTCAACTAACGGTCAACTAATAGTCAACTAACATTAGGGGGTTATTTGCTGATTTCTCAAACTAGAGGGTTTGATACGGTTTTTCTTCAAAAGATAGGGACTTATTATTATTTTTTTATTATTATTCTAAGAGCTTCTCCTTTCGGTTCACAAATTATCTATTTACATTTTTTTTTATTAATGACAATATTAACATGAATTAAAATTATCAAACAAGACAAAAACATTTCTAAAGGCACTAAAAACTAGTTTTTATTTTTTATTTATTTTATAAAACAACGTTTTTTTCTTCCTCCTTTGTGTTTTTTTTCCTCTTCACTAAGGTTAGATCAGTTAGTCATAAATCCGCGAGTAATTACGAGATTTGTTTTGCAAATTGTCGGATCGGGAAATATTATCTTCTTGAACATATGTGAAAGTCTTGAAAAGCAAGTAGACATCTAATCCTTATCTTCTTTCAATAAGTAATTAATTTGGAAGGATTATGAAAGAAATAGAATTCTAGAAAGACAAGTATTCTCAAAGGAGTCAATTTCCTTATTTATGAAAGACTAGGGTTTGCATCTAAGCCTATTTAAACCCCCTTTAAGCCATAATTTCGGGGGAGGCCAGAAAAGAGACAGCCAAGGGAGGTTTCAAGCCACAGAAGGGGGCCATCCCCCATCACTCCGACCATCACACACATGGGTTTTCTCTACATCTCTTCTATGTTTTTATCTTCTCTATCGATGTGTAACTAAACCTTTAACTAGGGGATTGATGTAACCGATTTTGGATAACTCTATGTGAACAATTAGTCTATATTTTGTTAATCAATTGAGTTTTTGTTTTGTTTATTGAATTAATTGCTCTATTCTACTTGCTCTTATTATTTTGTGACAGCAAGTGATTTGAGTTTGTGGCTTAGTTTATCCATAAGATTAGGGTTTAGATGTGGATGACCGTTCCATTTAAATCTGAATCACAAGCTTAATAAATAAGAAAATTGATATATGCATGACCATGCTGTGTTAATTTGGCTTAAAGTTTTGTGTAAACCAAGGTTTTGACAATTGCTCATTACATGACCGTGTGTGAGTAAAAGGAAGAACCCTAGATCATTATTCCGTATTCGTTGCATGACCGTGTGCGAGTATTGGAAAGGATCTCCGAACTTAATTGAATTATCTTGAAAACAAGCCTGTAAACTAGATTGAAGTGTTTAACAAGACTGATTGTGAGCATATAGTGTCTAAGAAAGGTGCATCGATTCCATAGTATTATATTCCTTCCTTGTGTGATTTGATTTGATTTTAGTCTTTAGTTTAAGTATTCATAATTTAGGATAATCTTAGAATTCATCAAATTTTCAAAGCAAATCATTATGCAATTTAGTTGTTTGCATTTAGAGTAACCTTGATAGATTAATTGGTTTTCGACCGATAGAATCACAGATCCTAGTGAATGAACTTTCTTAGTAAATTGAATACATATTTTACTGCATCAATTTTGGTGCCGCTGCCGGGGACAATATCTAATGTGAGAGTATTAGATAAGATGACATATCCCTCTCCAGTGATAGGAGAGGTACTACCATTAGCTGTTGAGATAACATATATAAGAGAAGGGAAAACGAATTGTAACTGACCGGAGTCCCTGGTCATATGATCGGATGCACTTGTATCAATAATCCAAGTACAATTCTTAGAGGTTGCAGAGAATACAGATGCCTTACCAACGATACCTAGGTGGGTGACATTAGTTGTAGTTGTAGGTTGATGGCTCTCTTCACCTGTATTGGTGACGACAACCTTACCTACTAGCTACTTTCGGGGTTTCTTGGTGAAATCCCACCAATCATGAAATCCAATAATTTCATAGCATTGTTGTTTTGAATGACCTGTTTTACCACAATGAGAACATACCGGTCCTCTACAATGAGAACATACGTCTGCAGTGATGGACATTGGATTCACAATAGATTTACGGTAGTGATATTCGGAATATGGACTTCGAAGAAGAAAGAAAGGATATACGGTTGATTATCACAGACTTCCTTAGAATCGAAACAAAAAATAAATAAAATCGGTGAGTACGCAGCGGAATTTTGGTGGTTATATTCGAGATACAACTTCGTGATTTGAAGTTGATTTCAACATTCAATTTGTACAAAGGTTTACTATTATTATTATTATTATATATATTCATATCGATTTGCTTTGATACCATGTCAAACAATGGTTTCGTTGAAATTCAGAGTTGTTTATTCTTCTCAAAATAGAGGTTTTATAGTGATACAATAATAAGGAAAGATTTAAATATCCATAATTACTCTTAATCAATTACAATCAATCACTAATCAATTAAATCAATCGCTAGTCAACTATTACTCATAATCAATCAATTACAATCGATCACTAGTCAACTCTTCACATAAAGAAACTAATTATACCTCATGTCAACAGTTTCTCACTGGAACAAAAAATTATTACAATAAATAAATAAATAAAAAGAAATATGAGAGGAAAAAAACCCAAATGAACAAAGACCACAAGGCGGATCTGAATTTTTTTCAAAACAACAGGGGGCCAAAAAGCGTGGAAATTACTGAAAATGACCACATATATTAGTGAAAATTTGTTTTTAACCACAAACGAAATTTTAATTGTTTATAACCATTTTTTGGAGAAATTACAGAAAAGCCCTCATATATAAGCCCCCAAATCAGCTCTCTCTCTCTCTCTCTCTTTTCTCTTTTTTTCTCTCTCTCCTCTGGTCTCTCTCACCGATCTCTCTCTCTCTCTCTCTCTCTCTCTCCCCCCGATCTACCTCTCTCTCTCCTCTATTGGAAGCTCGCCAACGTGATGGAGGCTCGCCGGGCGCCAGAGAAGGCGTCGCCTCGCGAAGCAACAGCACCTTGCGCTGCCGCTGCAGCTGGGGGCTCGCCGGTGCTTGGTGACGCCTTCTCCGGCGCCCGGCGAGCCTCCATCACGTTGGCGAGCTTCCAATAGAGGAGAGAGAGAGGTAGATCGGGGAGAGAGAGAGAGAGAGAGAGAGAGAGAGAGAGAGAGAGAGAGAGAGAGAGAGAGAGGCTGTTGAGAGATACCAGAGGAGAGAGAAAGGAAATTGGGGAAAAAGACATCAAGTTTCAGAAATTCCATTTTTGGCATGTTTTCAAGTTTCACATATTTCATTTTAGGCATGATTTCAAGTTTTAAATTTCATTTTAGTCATGATTTCAAGTTTCAATATTCAAGTTTTTAGCTATGATTTCAAGTTTGAGGTATTTAAAAAAAAAAACTAATTTCAAGGGCATTCTAGTAAATTACGGACATATAGTGAATTTTTTTAAAAAAAGTGGTTATTAACAATTAACTTTTCAAAAGTGGTTATTAACAAAAGTTTAATAATTCCTATGGTTATTTATGGTTTTCTCTCTCAAAAAGCTTACAAGGCAACTAAATGCCTAAACCAACAAGCCAAAGGTAGACGCCTAGCAAAACAAAGCAGAAGAAAAATAGAAAAAAAAATGCCCTAAACTAGCAAGAGCCTAGGCCACGCAAAGCAATTTTTTTTACTATTGTTAACAGAGAAAGGAGAGAAAGATATGGGAGGAGAGAGAAAGGGAAGATTTAAATTTGTTTTAGAGAAGAGAAGATTCAACATAGTCAACAATAATGGAAACAAAGGAGAGAAAGAGGCGAGAGGAGAGGAGGAGGAGAGTTAAATGATTAGGTTTTTTTTTTTTTTTTTTTTTTTTTTTTTTAATATATATATTTTAATTTTGATATTTTAATATGATACTTTTTATCCTATCCTATTACATACCAAACAAAGGATTGGACTATTTTTAGTCCAATCCCATGTTGAACCAAACACGGAGAATACTATAATTAATCCAATCCAATCTAATTTCACCTTAAAAATAGTCTAATCCTATCATGCACAACAAACGCACCCTAAGAGATCAATACTTGTAACTGGTTGTGCTGAGGAATCGTAAATGCACACTTCTTTGGCTTTTTTTTTTAAATGGAGTGCCTTTGGAACATGAATGTCAAAAGATGGAGTGCCTTTGGAAATTAAAATTAAAATTCATAAATAATAATGGGTAATATTAAAATAAAATATGGTTTTTTTAGAAATTTTTTTTTAAAAAATTGAGTGCCTTTAGAACATGAGTGTCAAAAGATAAAATAGATAATTTTAGAATAAATAGAAGTGTCTTTATATATATATATATATTTAAAATTTAAATTTTTAGAATAGAGTATTTTTTTTAAAAGAAGTGTAAATATAAAAAATTGAATTGTCAAAATAAGCTTTATTTTTTTTTTAGTGATTTAAGCAAAAATGCCCTTTTTGAGGGGACGAATTGCAAATCTACCCCAGATGAAAAAAAGCGGCGAAAATTTCATGAAATTACTTTATTACCCTTAATGAAATCACAGAACATATTCCCTAAATTCTATGCCCTATCTGATAGTTACAAATCGATAGTCGCCGTTGACGTCCGGTCGTCAGCAACCGTCAATCGTCGCGCCGCACCGTCAACTCAGTTGCCGCGCCGCAAGGCTAAATCGCGAAAGTGATCCTAAACTCATCCCCAAAACCACCTACACCGCCGCACGCCGTTGCCCCCACTTCATCGTCATCGGCCTCTCGTCTTCTTCCGGAAGCCGTACCGCCGTTCTGCCGCATCAACGAGTTGGTTGCCACGCCCCACGCCTATACCGCCGAGGTGATTTCGGCCCTCACTTCCCCAAGAAAATTTCGAATACAATCCTCCCCAAATTTCGATTTTGGGTTTGAAAAAGGTTAGTTTTTATGTATGCAGTATGTTAATGAAATGTTTTTGTTTAATAAATTTTATATTTGTTATATAATGTCAAATTTGTGAACGAAATATGCATATTAAGAACTTTTGCATCTTTACGGCTTGTTAGCTGAACATGACTTTTACTTTCTACTTGCAACACAGAAAGATTAATGCCTGCTTTTTGCTTCGGGTCACCCCTACCCGAAGACAAGAAATTGTGCTTCGTGTATGGTTAGGTTGTGTTTCAGTAATTTTTTTTTTTTTTTTTTTCCAGATTGTGTAGGTTGTGGTGTATGTTTGTGTTCGATAAAATGCCAGTGAAAGGACTTGTTTTGTTTTTGTTTAACATTTTATATCATAATGATGTATATAATTAGCATTCAGACCATGGAACTACATTAGATAAACCCAAATTAGCAAGGTTATTTATTTATTTTATTTTATTTTATATAGTAAAGGCATTTAGTGATTATCACATATGCTTCTCGATCTATTTTATTAAATTTAGATGTGCTGCTGTGATAGTATATATCAAATGCCTTATGCATCTTGTAATGCATTGAAGTTCATTGTTTCGATCGACTTATATTCTGCTGATAAGAAGTTTTGCTCATACATTTGAGATAGATTAATTCAGGTTTCTGTTAGCTTTGTACATTTTATATTTGTTCGTAAGAGTAGATTACTTTTCGATTGCTTTTAAATTTTGTGATTTTTTTTCCCGCTTAACTTGGCAAAAAAAGTGTCACTACTTGAAGCTGAATGTTGAAACTCTTTGCATTCACCTCCAAAACCCTTTACTTTTCACTTGCGTTTTAATCATACTAACTTCTGATCAGATCATCAACCATACAATGGACACGGGGAAGACCCCAGAGTTAACGTGCAACATGTGTGGTAACGTGGACTTTGTAGATGGATCGGATGGCTATTATTACTGCAAGAATTGTGGGTCCCAAGCTGAAGACATTATTGAGACTGGTGTGGCCGATGAGGACTTCATGGCCACAGGAGCTGGCACTGGGACTGCCCTCTACCAAACCAGCCACACTCGTCACGTCAGCAAATCTCAGCCTGCATCTCAATTTGTCCCACTCTCTCAACAATCCTCATTCTGGACCCCACTATTCCAAGAACCGACCACCCCAACAGATATGTATGATCATCGGAATACCTATACTGTTAACAAAGAGGATAACTATATTGATGATGGGGTTGGCCCTACAGAACCTGAGGATTTTGGGTTGGGCTCTGGTCGGGGTGAGAGTCAGCCAGGTTATGAGGATTACCATTTTGAGGTCAGGATGAAGTATGTGATGGGGGTGCAGTTGATGATTCAATTACAATGTGAGGCATTGGTTGAAAAGTTTAAGGTCTGTCCTCTGATTTGTGGGGTGGCTGGTTCAATTTGGTTGAGGTTTGTTGCATCAACAGGGGTTCTTAATGAAGGCTGGGCTGATGAGGCCATTAATGAATCAGAGTCTCAAAAACAAGGTGTAACTCTTATTCGTCTTTACTGATCACATCCTGGCAAGTATGCATTTTATTTTGCTATGTTTCTTTGGGTTGAATACTGAAGTGCTAATATCTGGCTATTAGCACTTCATCCAGTATATTCTATTAAGAGTTTATTGATAAAGAAATGATGAGTAGGAAGGGTGAAGCACATGGCATCTTTTTGAAACCAACAGAAATTTCATCCTTAAACAAATGAATAGAAATGGCGAAAAATTATGGAATGATAAGGTTTTCTTTTTCTTGTATGTTACCCTTGTTTGTATTATAAAATTACAAATGATGATAAAGATGTGCGGTTTCTACATATAAGGATGTAATTAATTTAATAATATGATGTTTAATCCGTCTCTCATTGCGGTTTAAGGTTACTAAATGATGAAGATTGTCAATATTTCTTCTTCCTCATAACTGAAACAAATGTGTGCCCATTTCTTTTTTTAACTCCTCATACTAAACTACTAGGGATGACCAAGTTAGCTTATTTTAAGGCTTCATAGTTTTACTTGTGATTTTTATATATTCTTGTTAGGCATTGCTGGTTCTTCAACCGTATTTTTCTATCGTTACATGGTTTTTGTTTCTTATTTCAGGAGAAACTGAAGATTTTGAACCTCGTGCAAAATATAGCCAAGAGCCTCACACTATGCATGGTGAGAGAGCAGTAATGATATGGTATAGGTTGTTGAGGAAGAAAATACCATTATCCTCTTCTTTAGCAATATGTTTCTTAGCTTGTCATGTTGTAAGGGAATCCGTTTTGCCAACTGACATAGTAAAGTGGTCAATTGAAGGAAAACTTCCATATTTTGCTGCAATTGTTGAAATCGAAAAACGATTTGGGCAGCCTTCAACTGCCTGTAATATAAGTACAAGTCTTATGTTTAGGCCTTCTAAAGCTGTTCCTGTACAAAAGTTGGAATCACGGGCAGCATTCATAGCAGAG
Organism: Acer campestre; assembly: GCA_954870605.1. Lineage (NCBI taxonomy): Eukaryota > Viridiplantae > Streptophyta > Magnoliopsida > Sapindales > Sapindaceae > Acer > Acer campestre. Next base: position 27,383,648 of record OX940806.1, on the reverse strand, counting down.
TCCATAGGTTTACATTTACCTCCGGTAAACTTCTATGCTATAGCCTCCCGCTATCTAAAGGATATATCTCTTCCCATAGCGAAGATTCTACCACATGCCTTAAAAATACATGAATGGTCAATGCCACCAGATTTATGGTTATCATCAAATGAGTTGAGGCTACCCACTCGTGTTGGTGTAATGTCCATACTGATAGTAGCTATTAGAATTCTCTACAACATAAATGGCTTTGGGGCATGGGAAAAGAGTTTGTCCAAGCTTTATTCTTCCTCTTCAACGTCCACTAAAGGAGGAAGATTGGACCCTGACTGTAGTTCCACAAAGAGAGAAGATGATGACAAGCTTTCTTATTCTTCCTCCGATACAAATGACAATTTAGGTGCAAAATCTACTAAGAACTCATCACATTTGAAGGAATCTGAATTGGATGCTGAAGAGCTTCTTTACCATCTTGAAGCAAGATATAAAGACATTGATGACACTTATGGTAATAATCTCTACACAGTGATTCACAATTACTTTTAGGCTTAAAATTTGCTGCATCCTAGAGTATCGTATGCTCTAGACTTTCTTGTCTTCTTTTTGTTTTTTTTTTTCTGATTAATGAAGGAATAAGTAGTTAAACGCTTGGTATTCTTTTTTCCATGTATGGACAGAGTATTCCAAGGACTTACCATCATATCTACAATATTGCAAAGATGCGGTCTTTGCTGGGCTAGAGCCACCACATGATGATCATGAGGAAACTAGGATGATAGAACAGTTCTGGAATTTCTATCAGAATGAAAAGGTAATTATGGTTTTGATTTTTTGTGCTGTTTGTTATTTTTTATTTCAAGTACTTGGTAACCAAATTTCTATGTATTAAAATCATATTTTCTGCATGTTTAATTATAAAATGTACTTGCAGTCAAATTTTACTTGGTGAATAATGACAAAGAACCAAATCCTTTGAAATTTGAATTGAAAAATTACTAGTATGAGTGTCCGGTGGATATATTTTTGACCTCAGTATATGAAAGGTTACTGCTTTGTCAAAATTATAAGTTATTGAGCTGTGAAATCACACCTGCTATACTTGTGTCAACTTGGAAAATACTATTTTGTTAATTTCAGGAACATGAACCAGCAAAAGAATCTGGAGTGAGATATGGCGATGCATCGAACCAGAAGAGATCAAGGGATGTTGGATCTCCTAACAGTGACTCAAAGGAAAACAAAAGGATCAGGGATGGAGTGCGTAGTGGTGGCAGGCTGTCCACGGATGATGGTTCCTTCCGTGGTGATGATTGTCAAGATCAAGGTTTAAATGATGTTGATGATGATTCTTTCGAAAGTTCACAAGGTGATCCAAATTCAGAAGCTAATGGTGAAGCATCCACAGAGACTCTAATAGATAGAGCCATTAGACGATTGAAATTAGACATGGATGAAAATAGGTTCTGTTACATTCCTCCAAGAATCCAACTAAAAAGACTCGATTACCTTCATTATGTGAGGAAGAGGGACGATGGCATATTAACTTATGTTGCCCATGCAGATTATTATATATTGCTTCGTGCTTGTGCCAGGGTTGCCAAGGTTGACGTTCGGAACATGCACGTTGCGGTGTTGAGTTTCGAAAGGAGACTGGCTTGGCTGGAAAATAGAATCGATCACTGCCTGCATTTGTCTCCTCCTACTTTTACTTGTAAATTTTGTAGTAATCCCCCGGAACATGAACATGAACATGAACATGAACATGATGACCCCATTGGATTATCAAATTTGAATATATGAGGCCAATTACTTGTTTAATCATTAATTCTTTTAAAAAATATATATAAAAAAAAAATCAACTTTCTACTTTTGATTCATTTTTATAGCAACAAGCAAACAACACGAGAAAGTTGAATGAGTACAAAATAGGGGCCAGGGTTACAGGGTAGGTCTGATAATGGTGTTCACTGTTACAAGATCAGCAGAAATTGTGGATGGCCATGCAATGCCTTGTATATCTACCACTACTTGCAGTTTCCTTTCCCACAAGTCAGGAAAACCATTTCCAAACCTAGAAATAAAAGTTATTTTAAGAAATTAAAAAAATTAGACCGAGTGACCAACCCATATGCTTTATCATCAGATCAGATTTCTCTGAAATTGACAGTACTGTCTATCTAAAATATTGAAACTTGAATGGACATGGTTATCATTATCAAGTTTCAAAATTAACTTTGACTCGCCATTTAGAATTTTAGATAAAGATAATAAACAAAGGTTTTCCCTAATCAGAACTTGGAAAACATGATTACATGAAATTTGCTTTGTAAATAAAGGTATTGAATTGCTGTTTAGAAAGCTGACACTTTCTAACAAATACTATTTAAATAAACGTGACACGTGTCAAATAAGTAGACAAAAGTGGTGACTAATCAAAATTAATTAATTATTAATAATAATGATAATTTATTGATATATATCTAGCTTTTCTGCTTAAGAAGCACAAGTAAAACAAAACTTGCCGCTATAATTAAACCGACCAAATAAGGTAAGGTGGCAGCATTCAAATCACACAGCTTATGTCACCTAACACCGTTTATTTGTTTAACCAAAACCTGGCTTGCCATAAAAGCTCATCCTAACAATTTAACAAAAGATAAGATTACAACCTAGCTTTGATTAATTTGGTAAGTTCATATAAATCTCTTTTTATTAATTAATTAATCAGATTTCAAGTCTTGGACAATAAAAAAATAGAAAAAAAATAAAAATGAAACATTGTCCCGAGAAGACAAGGTTGCTTGCACATATCTGCAAAAGCAGAAATGCTTTTATAAAAATGAATATGGAGTCAGAATTGCACATGACATATCCTAACAAATCACACCCCCAAAATATAATTGATAAGTTGCTGCTGCTACAGTATTGCTTAAGACAAACAAGTATGGCGAATCTTTATTTTTTTTTTTGAGTGGACAATATTATTTTTACAACAAAAAGAAGATGATATATAACATATTATGCTATTAATAATTTAATATATGAAAGATTAAGACAGATTAACATCTGGGTTAATTAGCATTTGAACAATTAATAATAATATTAATTAAAAAGTAAATTGCTTTGATTGCTATTCTAATCATATCTTCTTCACCTCTAACATCAATTAATTAGTACTAGTACCATGAATATCACAACAAAATTAGAACTGAGAATTGAAAAAGAAAGAAAGAAAAGAAAGACACTTGAAAGATCTTGTTTCAGTCTTCAGATTTAGGAGAAATAGCAAGATTGAGAGTGGCCTCATTGTGATTGTTGTTGTTGTTGTTGTTGCCATTGACGAAGTCATTGATGATCTGGTTGTTGATATCCAAACCTTTTTTCCCAAAAGCGTTCTTGTGATTATGCATCCAAACCTTGAAAACACGTCTACTAACACCAACATCACTGCAGAAATCTTGCATAGATTTCTCTTCACTTTTGAGCATCCTCCAACCAAGCTTCTCTGCAAAAGAGTACATTTTATCTTTCTGTTCTTGAGTAAACTTTGTTCTTGATCTCTTCCTGCCAATTGGGTTCTCAGTTTTTGTCACCGTGAATCCTCCTGTGTTGTGAGTGTAGTGATGATGATGAGGATCATCTGGAGGACCAGAATAGCCTGAGCTGAGAGCCAACAACATGTGAGGTGCAGATGAGAAATAAGAACACGGAGCTGGTGATGTCACTGGTTGTGGTGATGTTGGGTCTAGACTTGGACCTGTACTCGGGTCTGTGCAGCTTGGACTTGAGCTCCGGCGAAGTCCAGCCGCAGGAGGTGGAGGTAAGGAGTAGTGAGTGGTAATGGTGTTGTGGTGGTGGTCATAAGGGTAACGGCGGTGGAAGTTACGGTGGCAGCCACATGCGGCGCATTTTAGAGAAGTGGGGTCTTTGGAATTTGAAGTGGGACTAGGCATGAACTCTCCACACCCATCTAAGGCATGACCACCAAGACTGGCAGCATGGTTTTTGAGACATTCTTTGTAGGAAACCACCATGAATTCTGGCGGTGGAGGTGGTGGATGGTGGTGGCGGTGGAGGAATGGGACGTTTGTGAAAGATAAAGACTTGTTGTTTTTGTTGTTGTTGTTCTTGGTGTGGTGGGATAGTGGTGGTGGTGGTGGGGACTGATTATCAATTTGTGTATCTGGGGTTTTGTTGGTGGTGGTGTTGTTAGTTAAGTCCATGGCTTTATATAAATCATCCAATACATCAAACTCAAAGCTAGAGGTTAGGGTTTTCTTAAGCCAAGACTGTTTTCTATTTTCATGTCAAAAATGGGGTGTGTGAAATGAATAGTGAATTGATTTGATGATGATGTGATAATTGAAGAACATGATGGTTATCATAGAGATATATATATATATATATAAATGAGAATATAAATAGTATTATTAATGCACGCCACCTCAATTTGCAATCAAAGTACTCATTAGTGTAGTAATATGATCTAATCTGGGGGAGGTTGGTTAATTTAGGTTAGGCCCTTAGGCTAGGGTAGGAGGTTAATCATGTAATTTCCTCTTTCTTTCTTGACTCTTTTGACTCTTGACCCAGTACTTTTGCTTGCCGCTTGGGGTGAAAATGGAAATCAATGAGTGACCTACAAATTTGTCCTGGAAGTGAAGGGTAATAATAATAATACTAATGTGGCTCGTCGACACCAAAAGGACCAAAAAAGGGCAATGGGCAATGGCAACTCAACGTTTGTTTCTTCATTTTTTGTCTGGTTGTATAACTGAAAAATATTTCAGTACTGTTTTGGTCCCCTTTTAATTTTGTCGATTTAATGATGGTAAAATAGACAGGCGCAGTTAACTTAATCTTGCAGGAACATTAACAAATAACAAGTCACAACTCACAAATGTGTTTATACTTTATATATAGCTAATTGATTAATAGAATATTAAAACAAATGTGATTACTGATAACTTGATTAGTGATTACCAGAACAAAAGCAAAGAATATATGTATGTATTCATCTCAGATGGGTCCACAATCCCACCTTAATTAATCATCATTTTCCTTCTTATTATTCCACGTGTTCGACTGTTCTCATATCATCTTCTCTGAAATCTGAATGCGGCGACACGCCATGGCGCCATGCCATCCTCCTAATATTTTTATTTTATTATTTTTTTGTTTAATTAATTAATTAATTAATCTCTCGTGTAAATCAGTTTCTTTGGGAGATGGCAAGTCCAAATACTATATGGAATGGCTAAATTTTGGACGGTGAATTTAAATGTGGGCAGCAATTAACATCAGTGTGTGGAATTTAAAAGAGTGGATTGGAAGAAAAGATTTGAGCAAAAAGGAAGCTCCATATGAGATTATGAGAATGAGATCAAAAGTAATCCTCATTTACAGGTGTCATTGTATCTAACTTCAATTTTATAAACTCAATCATTTGTTTCTATTCGGCCAAATTTTGTCACTAATCGGTAATCACTATATTTAAATGCACTAAACAACTCTCTACCAACTTTATCAAGGATCCAATCAAACTCCCTTTTTTTAATCAATCTCAAATAAGTGTAATTTACTAATTAGTCAAACTTAATCTTACATTCTCTAACCTATCGACTTTTGGTCGAATACTTGTGCACGCTTCATTCCTGTTAATGAATTATCAAATTTTACCGCGTAATAATTAGATTGTATGGACTAAATGAGGTACGGTATGTCCCTTAGAGCATCTTCAATAGATTGTTTGACTATTAAGAGCATCTTCCATCCATTCTCTATTTTATCTCTAAAATAGAGATCCAAAAGGGAATATTCCTCTCAGATTCTATCTCTAAATTTTTTTCACTCTTACCACACTCTCTATTCTTATCTCTATCTCTATCCATATTTCTATTTATATCTTCAAATAACTTATATTTTCATTATTATTTTTTAGTTTGTTTAATAAATTATTGTTCAACTAAATTTTAACAAATATTATTTATAATAACATTTGTATTTTTTTTATTTATTTTTTAAATATAATGTTTTATTAATGTATGAATTTATAATAACTAGTTTTTTGGTTCTAAAACATTTTTTCAACCAATTTTCTCAACCTACTTATTTCTTTTACAACATTTATCAACTAATTTTCTCAACCTACTTATTTCTTTTCTAACTTTTTTCAATCAACTCTTTTTTAATCTAATTTTTTAATCCAACCTACATATTGTTGTATTGAACTTAAATTTTTTCGAAGGAAGAAGATGCAAATTTTAGAAAAAAACACTCACAATTCCCAAATACAAGGTGGATTATTTTCCGGTGGATAATGACTTCCAAAATTTTAATGTATTTTGACATTATCATATGTTATGTTGTTATTATTTAAGTTTTTTATTTTTTTTTTCCTATCTTTATTTTAATGTTTTTATGTTATTGTAATTTTAAATATTAATATTAATTATTTTAATACTATGTTTTGGTTTTTATTTTATTACTAACTTATAATTATCAATATGTAATAAGAGATTGCCCAACTAATATATGTGTGTGTGTGTGTGTGTGAGTGTAATAAGAGAGATTTTTTTATAACATAAAATAATTTTTTTTATAGAAAATTATAACAAAATAATAAAATGTGTGTGTGTGATAAGAGATTTTTTTTATAACATAAAATATATATTTATATAGAAAATTATAACAAAATAATAAAATGTGTGTGTGTGATAAGAGATTTTTTTTTTATAACATAAAATAATTTTTTTATAGAAAATTATAACAAAATAATAAAATGAAGAATAAATGATAAAGTATGGTAAATAAAAAATTAATAATTAATATTTATTATTGGACTTATTTTAAATATCTATATGAGACATTTATAATGGTATAATTTTTATGTTAATAAAATGTATAAATTAAATTTTATTATACATTAATTGAATTTAATGAAAAAGTTAAAAGGATATAATTGGAATAAAAAAAGTTAAAAAGTGGTTTTAGAGGATCGGAAATAGTTCTCTAAATTTAGAGAATGGAGTGGAGGATCTCTACAAATTTTCTTGGAGACAACAATTTAGAAGGTGGGTGAGAGCACCCAATCCTCTAAATTTTTTTGGAAACATGATTTTAGAGGGTGGGTAGGAGATGCTCTAATAGGGAGGGCGGAATTTGCTATAACAGCTCCCCATCTCACCCCCTAAATTATTTTTCAGCCGAAGCCTCCCTAAATCTAAAGAGAGAAGGCTTCTTTCCTATTTTTTTTTTTTTTTTTTTTTTCACTCCTCAATTGAAATGAGTGGTCAAGATAAGTCCACATCCTTCATATTTAATGGTCCAAATTCAAGTATTCAACAACTTTTCTTTTTTATTTAAACCCAAATTCAACTTTCCAAATTTAATATTTTTCCCACGATTCTCAACGTCTCATCTCTTCGTAGTTTAATCCAATTTTTTATTTTTTTTTAAAACCCAAAGTCAAGCAACAGCTCTAACTAATAATAACATTTAAAAATTATTTAAAAATAATAGTATTGCCTTTTTAATTAAAAATAAATAATATTGTAAATAATAACAACATCTTACAATTTTCAATAATAATTTTTGTAATAACATTTTAAATTTATTTTAAAATAATAATGTTTCCTTTTTAATTAAAAATAAGTAAAAAATAATAATAAAGAGCTATTTTTAGGGAGGTTTGTTGGAGTGTTAACTCCTTATATGATGGCTCCTTATTTGTAAAAAGTACAACAGACTCCCTAAATATAAGGAAAATACAGGGAACCTTGTTGGAGATGCTTTTACACCCACATCAAGTTGTGGGTTCGAGTCATACCTCTCCCAAAATGCTAAAATATTAATAGTTATATATATATATATATATATAGGAATTATCAAGTAAGGTATCTATAACTTTAATTTTGGTAAGGACCTTGATAAAATCACATCGATTTTTATGAATTTTGATCTGATTTTTTTTTTTATTTCTTTTTGATGATAAGTTTAATGTAATTTACCTATAAATAAAATTTCAGAAATTTTCAATTACTAGAACTATTTCTTTTTGGAATTTTCCTATATTTCTCCAATTTTCCGAAGCCTTCATATTTAATAAAATCGGGATAAATAGTTTTAGTGTTTGAAAAATTCTTAAATTTTATTCATATGTGGATTTCATTAAACTTATCAATAATAATAATAATAATAATAATAATAATAATAATAATAATAATAATAATAACTTTCAAGTGCGGGATCTCTTATAAGGACCTTGATGAAATCACATCAATTTTAATATATATATATATATATATTTTTGTGGATGATAAGTTCATTGAAATCTACATATGAATAAAATAGTATAATTTTCCAAGTACTAGATTTTTTTTTCCTTCTATATATGTCCCATTTTTCTGATGTCTTATATTTAACAAAATTGGGATAAATAGTTATAGTGTTTAAAAAAATTTCAAATTTTATTTATAGGTAGATTTCATTAAATTTATCATCCACAAAAAAAATTAGTTCAAAATTTATAAAAATTGATATAATTTCATCAAAATCCTTACCAAAATGAAAGTAAAGGACCTTTCATTTGAAAGTTACTCTCTCTCTCTCCCCCATCTCTCTATATATTGTTTTTCTATTGTTAATTCATTCTGATATAAAATATATCATGATGAAGAATGTGAACCACTAGATTTACATACTTATTTACGGTGCACTCTCTATTATTGAGATCTAAAACAATCAAATCTTTTTATTTATTTACATTTCATATCTATGCAATTTCTTTTGTCAAATCCATGTAGTTAAGAGTTGAGACACTTGGAATTCAAAAAGGCTGAAGAATCTAGCGAATTAATTAAAAAAAAAAAAACAAAAAAAAAAAAAACTTTTGGAATGTGCATCCATGTCAAAAGCATTTTAATCTTTAAATCCAGTTAGATCAAACCATTTGATACGCAAAGATATTTGTTTTGATAATAAGTGATTTATTAATAGGAATTTCATGCAAGCACGATACTATCACATAAAGCCATGGAACGTGGTCATTTGAAATCATTTCTAATCAAATTTCGAAACAATTTAAGATATCAAATCCTAATTTTTGTTTTTTTTTTATTTAAAAAAAAAAAACATTCCAAAATTTAGAAAAAAGAGAGGACCCCATGTCATTATTGGTTGGAAATAGTATATCCAATTTTGCAATTGAAATTCTTTGTAATGGAATTCATATTTCATACACATTTTGTTCACCAAAAGTGGAGAGATGTGACATTTTTTTTTGTCTCTAATGCAATCATGTTTAATTAGAATCCAAGAAGAACCCTAGAGTTTGGTCCAAACCAAACCATAAATCATAATTAAAATTTGGTTCAAATCTATTCTCAAGTTTGATTAGACAATTGAAGGATTAGAATCTATGGGGGATGACTTAGGGGATGATGATAAAAATGCCTTTAAAAGAGCAAAATGACAAAGGCTAAATGTCCTTAAACCGTAGAAATTGAACTCCTTTTTTTAGAGTTAAGAAAAAGAAAAAGAAAAAGAAATAATCTTCTTGGATTACAAACAAAACAAACTTCTGACAAGTATGTCATCATCAATTCAAGCACGCCTAATGGACAAAGTATTGTAGCTACTAAAATTAGATTTTGACCAATTACATGTGCATCTGATATCTCCAACCCCAAATCAAATAATTATAATAATAATAATTTTAAAAGGAAATACCCATTTCAATGTAATTAAGTAGTGTTTTGATGTTTCAATTATATTCATATTTTTTATTGACGTTACATGACACGAAACCGAAAGATACCTAAAGGGAAGGATATGAATGTATGTATGGGTTAAGTACAATAATTGATGAAATGTTAGGGTAAGGCAAAGAAAGGTCCTTTACTTAGAGGGTACAGCCAAGTGGTGGTGGTGGTGGTTAGGGTTAAAGACTTAAAAGGTATGTAAATGGGGTCAAATGCAATGGTTGAGACTTGAGATGAAAAAAAAGAAAGGACAGTTCAATTTGTTTGCCTTTATAAATTGGTGCACTTGGCCTGCCTTTGGTTGGAGAGTTGAGAGGGAGATGACATGAGTTATTAGTGTCTCTAATTACACAGAACCAGATTCCATGGTCCACTCACTGTCCCTTTAATTGTAGGGGTCCCCACCCAAACATTAACACAACAATGCCCTACAAAATATTTTATCACTGCCAATGGAAGATATAGATGAAGATATGGTCAAAAACAAACAAGTGTGTATGTGAGAAATTATGGGTGGATCAGCATCCACCTAAAAGCATTTATGTTCTTTCTGTGCAAATGCAAAGCAACAACATTACATTACACCCTCCAGAGGATAAGATTAAGTAACAAAAGTTAAATAATAAAAAGAACTTCTAAGCCACCCAATTTAAATCAGGATAAGAAAAAGGAAAATCCCCTCCTCCTCGTCATATCATCAACTCTAGAATATTTCCATTATCCTCTTTTTCCAATTTTTTTTCATTTTTTTTTTTTTTTTTTTTTTGGGGATTTAAATCAAATAATCCTAACTTGTCTGGGCCTGGGCCTTTGTTGGGCTTGACCCTGTGTCGGCTGGTCTAGTACTCTAGTGAATCATTATATACTACATGCATTAAATAATAAAATTAAGTATTTTTATACTTTGTTAGTTATCTTTCCTTTTTTCTTAAAGAAAAAAAATGGTTAATTCGGGGTTTTAGGGGAAGAATTATGACTCAAATCCATAACTTCAATGATGTGAGGGGTATATACTACTGTGTCAACCTCAATCTTTGTATGTTGCTTGTTAATGAAAATCATAAGATAGACAAGTCACAAGACGATGTTAGGGGCTGTTTGTTTTTTTCCTAATAAGACTTATTACCTCTTATATCTTAAATTAAGATAAATTAATTTGTTTGTTTTTTCAACTTATATCTTATTTTAAGATATATATGTCTTTTAGAAAAAGTAAATTTTTTTGACTTTTATCTTATTTAAAAAGTGATACAGTAGAGTTTTTTAATAAATTTCCAAAAATATCTTATAACAATTCATACATTTATGATTTTATCCGCACATAATAAAATACTAAAAATCAATTTTCCAAAAATTCTCAATTTTGAAGAAACCCTAACACAACATAATCAATTTTATATTTGTAATAAGTCATCTAAAATGAAAAAAACAAACATATCATAATATCTTAATTTATAAGACTTATCCATATATCTAATAAATTAAGGTCTTATAAGACTTTAGACAAAAAAGCAAACGGCCCTTTAGTCTAGTGGTAAAACCTCTCACACCTTCACCACAAGGTTGCGGGTTAGAATTCTTCTTCTTTAAAAAAGAAAAAGAAAAAGAAATTATGTAATAGTGTAATTCTTTTTTAAAAAATATATATTTTTGAAAACGGTAATTTAAACCATTTATGTTAAAATTAGCAAATTGCACTAAACCTTCCCGAGGTTTGCCCTTTTGGCTTTTACACCTAGAAACAACTTTATCAAAAATTGACACTCACACTCCTTGCAGTTAGTCAAACTTAACTGTTGACCAAGTTTGACCGTTAAAAGACTAAACTACCCTTAATCCCTACATTAAATTTAAAAACAAAATAAAATAAAATAAAAAACATTAAAAAAAAATTGGATATCCACCATCCATCTCAAACATAGATGGTGGAGATCAAATAAATTTTTAGAGAATTGAGAATTGATATATATATATATATATGGATTGGTAGAGATTAAATAGATTTTTGTATAGGCAAAAAAAAAAAAAAAAAAAAAAAGAGATGTGGAGATCCAATCTAGAGATCTATGGGGATAGGTATCTATGAAGATCTCCATGGATGGATCTCCATCCCTATCTCCATAGATCTCCATCCTCGCATTCTTTTCTTGAAATCCTTATATATAAAACCATATTAAAAAAATGAGGGATAATTACTCTGGTGGCCATCGAATTGATGACACACTATCAAAATGACCACTGGATTGGAAAGTTGTTCCAAAATGACAATTTTTAGCGAATTTTGTGACATTAATGGCCATTCCATCAAATTCCATTCAATGAGTGGTATTTTGGTAAATAAGGGGATGACATTAATTTATTTTAGATGTTTTTTAGAAATCAATTTTTTCAATGAGTGATATTTTGGTAAATAAGTGGATGACATATTAATTTATTTTAAATGTTTTTTGAAAATCAATTTTTTTCTTTTTTTGAAAAGAATAATTATATTTAGTGTGTATAAATATATATATATATATTTATACACACTAAATATAATTATTCTTTTCAAAAAAACAAAAAAAATGGTTTAGATCAATACGCGTGTCTCTTCTTTGTTTTTTAGATTTTTTTGATTTTGTAGCCTTAATTTTCTTTAAAAAAAGAAATATATATATATATGTGTGTGTGCGCTTTTTTTTTTTTTTTTTTTTTGAGATATATATATATATAACTTATTAAAACATGTGGCTGTAGTTGGACGTACGTTCTGACTAGAGAACTATAATATATATATGAGATATGTTATACATATATACACACTAAATATAATTATTCGTTTCAAAAAACAAAAGAAAAAATTGATTTCCAAAAAAAAAAATCTAAAATAAATTAATGTCATCCCCTTATTTACCAAAATACCACTCATTGGATGGAATTAGATAGAATTTGATGGAATGACCATTAGTGTCACAAAGTTCGCTAAAAATGGCCATTTTGGAACAACTTTCCAATCCAGTGACCATTTTGATAGTGTGTCATCAATTCGATGGCCACCGGGGTAATTATCCCAAAAAAGAAAACAACCATTTTTTTTTAACATAAATTTATATTCTTTCACCATTTTTTGCCCTTTTTTTTTTCCACCCAATCATAGCTCACCATTAATTTACATCTTCCCAGTATGTTAGATCATTGAAACCTTCTTTTGCAATGCTTTCGCTGCTTGTTTTGCTAAGATATTTATTCTCTCTCTCTCTCTCTCTCTCTCTCTCTCTCTCTCTCTCTCTCTACAAGTTGTGGGATGATTAGAGTGATATTTGTAAAATTTTATGCTTCAAATTTTGATAACAATCAATGGAACATCTTGGTATTTGGTAATTTTTAAGTCGATGTCTAAAAATGTAGGATACTTGTTGGATTTCTAAATGAACTAAATTGCCCTATTTTAGTAATGAAATAATTACGGTCTGTGTGTGGTATATAAGCACATCATTTAGTTGTTTTATAAAACTTTATTCTTCAAATTTTGATAACAATTCAATGGATTATTTGGATATTCACGGCAGGGAGGATGGAAATCCACAGAGATCTCCATGGATCCCTATGGAGACCTTCCATCTATCTTGATGGACGGCTGGATCTCCACCTTTCTATTACATTTTTTTTTAATTGCTTTTTTTAAAAATTTATTCAATTTGAAATGGATGGTGGAGATTTCTTTTTAAATATATATATATATTTTCTTTTCTTTTCCAATTAATAGTATATAATTTAAACATTTTTCTTTAATATTTAATGTTTAAAAGGTCAAAAATACCCTTATATGTGGCAGACAAACTTGGTCAACAATTAAGTTTAACTCAATTTAACTAACGGTAGAGGGTGTGAGTGTCAATTTTAACATGCACCAATTTAATGCAATGTTGACTTTTATATGTTTTTCTTCTTATACATTAATGTATTGACTATTGAGTATTCTCGTGAAAACATTTATTTTACTTTATTTTTTAAAAATTGTTTGACATTTATGTACATATAGGGATGTCAAAATCACCCATTAATCTAGGGACCCATCCCCTTAGGGGCGGGTTTAACCGTACCATTTAAGTTTTGATATGAGATCGATATTTTTTTAAATACCCAATTTAATATTGATACGGTTACAAGATTTCAAGTCCCCACTCCACCCCCTCCTCGTACCTGTTATAAATATATATATATATATATTTGAAGCATGTAATTAGTATTGGAATTAACTCTAAAAAAAAAAAAAATTAATACCGTGACTACTTTCTTCAGAAAACATAATTTTCCCTCTAATTTTTCCCATTTTCCCCCCATTGAAATTGAAACACTACTCCATTCATATCATTATATATAATATACCGTCACACTATTATTTTCATATTATTCAATAATATTTATATGATTTTTTATCAAAAAGTCATTAAAAAAATACATTAATAGGATGGGGATGGTATGAGACAAAAAACCGATCTCCTAATGGGAAATCCCTGTACCCGCACCGTTTATTTTAAAGTGGGTATTCATTAGGATAGTATTTCTCATACTAATTGATAATATTGGGAATGGTATTGGAAAACCCGTACCCGACCTGTACCATTGACATCCCTATGTACATACATATATTCAATTTTTTTTTTTTTTTTTTGACATTATCTATTAATCTGGACCATGTATTTTTTTTAAAAGTTTTCACCATTAATAGGATTCGAGCTGCTGACCTGTGAGTTATTTGCCAAGCCCCAAGATCGTTTGTCTACCGATGGATTTTTTTTTTTTTTGAAGAAACATATTTTGAAATTAGAATATTGTAAATAGATGTTGAATGAATTTATCCTACCAGGCCAGCCCAAGTATCAAAGGGCTGATTTCAGGTGAATTGACCCACAATAAAATATGTGAAAACTACAAATCTTGTATCCTGCTCAAAGATTTTTGTACTTGATCAATCACACATTCACATGATTCGCTCAAGCCATGCTTGAGTTCAATCTGTGCATATTGTAGATCCCCAATTCCGTTCAAAGGTTGAAGATTTGTTGTTATTACTGGTTGGTTGGTCGGTCATACAATCAGGTATATACAAAAGTGGAAACTTTCTGGACATGTGTTTTTGATTTTAACCTTCAATGAAGTTGCTACAATTAGCGTGTATAAGTTGTTTTTTGTTCTTCTTTTGTTGTAGTGTATGATTTTGTATATGGGTATGCAATAAAAGCTGTCTTGTTCTATGCATTCAGTTCATTTATTTACTTGTTTTGCTTTTCTTTTAGATGATCTAGTTCGGTTTGATAAATTAATGATATAATTATTAGCACAATATCCTTTTCCTGTTTTTAATTTGAGTTTCCAATTTGCAACTTACTCACTGTATTCTCTTGTATCAATGATTTTATCTGTCTTATTAGCTTGAATGTGTAATTTATGCTTGATAATGGAGAAAATCAACTTGAATATTCTTCCACGAAGTCAAATTACCATTTTAATCACATTGTCTTCCATGAGTGGATTAATATTTTGTTAAGATAGCTTCCAAGATGAAGGAAAACAATGTGATTAAAATAAAGCTGATAGGATCCTACCAGGTTATTATTGGTTTTCTGTTCTCCATTTTTTTTTACCAACAAACTCCTTTCTATTAATTGCTAGAAGCTAAGATAGTAAGATTAAGACCTGCTGTTCGTTAACCCGCTTTAATAAATTGGAGAGGCCTCACAGGTAGACTCATTCATTCATATTGGTCGTCGTCTTGCAAATTTCCCTTTCAAAACCAGTAGAATTGTCACGTTTGAAATGTTTGATACATGCAATTCTCCTGTATAGCTACCAAAATAGTAACTATGTTAGCTTATTGTATTTCTCTGAAGCGTAAACAGGTTGGACAGACACAGAATCACAAAGGAAATTTTCACGGATCCTGCTTTTCGACTTTGTGGTAATCATTGCTTTCTCCCCCTACTGCCCCAATCCCAACATCTCACTTTCTGCGAATAAGTTAATAATTAATTTGCTAAAGATGTTATCTTTGTTTCATTTCTATCGTTTACTTGCAGTTATTTACTTATTTATCATCAGTTTATCGTTACTTTATCTAGGCAACAACTAGATGTTCATCTAGTGTTTTGTTCTTGTGTAAAAGATTAAAAGGGCGGTTTCTTTTTCTTCTGAACTTTTTGTTTGAAAAACACTTTTAAGTAATGTCCGTAACCAAGTTATGCGTGTTAGAATCGACTTACTGTTTGAGGAGATGATTGGCTACTTTAGACTAAAAATAAGTTGTATAGTAACCTTGATTTGTTTTAGAAGGGATTCAAACTATTTGGCTGAAAAAATTTGATGACATGACGTGAAAGTGGGAAATATGACTTGAGATTCAACAGTTCATTAATAATCAATCTTAAACGGGTGTTCAAGTAGAGATGATTGATAACATAGTTTCCTATTAATATATTTTACATTTATTCTTAACAATTGGTGTCCGATTAGTAAAGTTAGGACTTGAGAAATGACAAAATGAATGAAGGCACTCTGTTGGATTTTAGAGGCTATCGTCTTAAACCATTACAGACATCTTTTTTGATATTGATTTGGAGTGGTATGTACTCCAGTAGAATGAGAGCCTAGGGAAAGACAACAAGAGCTACCCAGTCTCAGTCCACTTAACGTCACTGGTTTATGATGAAATTTCAAAGTAATTTTCCTTATAAAAGCATAGAAATAAAAAGGGTAATAAATGGTGTGCCTCTTCGTGTTTGCTTGCACTGAGTGAAATATGTAAGTATAAACTATAAACTATAAACTATAAACTATGTAGGATTGCATTTAAGTGTATTATTGTGGTTTTGTACATTGAAGGGAAAGAATAGGATCTTTCTTTTAATATTAAAACATTTAAAGTATTATAGAACTCTTTACATTAGGGTAACATTTGTAAGAGCTGGAGCAATACAAAAGAATTTTACTATCATCTGCAACTGCAAGAAGCTGTAGCACTAATGCAAACCTGACATAAAGTTTTTTCGAAGAAAAATTAATGTATTTAAGAAAACCAACTATAGATGTTTTTCACAAAAGCCCGCACCATCATCTATACAGTGCTTTCCGGAGTCATAAATTATGATCTTAGGTTACATAACAATAATGACTCTGGTTCACTGAATGTCTTCAAGGACCATTCTCTAATATAGCTTCACTATACAAATTTCTTTGTAATAAAAACTGTTAAAACAAAATAGAGAAAAACCAATCAACCCACCCTCATAAAATTTCTATGATAAAACAGATGCAACTCACCACCTTTTAAGTTTTCTTCATTGCTAGAAATTGTTTCTTTCTTTAAGTGTTAACTTGCTGCTGCTCTCTTTGGTTGAGAAAATTCTTGAATGTATTATGACCTGTTGTGGATAGGATCTGATCCTCTTCGTACTCTTCTTTTGCTTGATTGATTTGGATCGAATGTATTGTTTACTTGTGTCGACTTCTTCTGTGTGTTCATTCCTTCCGTGGCATTGGCCATGAGGATACGTTGATTCTGTGGCACCATGTCTTGATTATGTTGACTATGTCTGAGGACAAAGTCTATACTTTGCAAGCCAGAAACTATGTCTGGTTGAGCTGCTAATAATAACCCCATACAGATAAGAAAGACAAGCACTCTATGAGTACAGATAACCATTATTGTCCCCTGAACTCAACAAACAAGAAGAATAGAAGTATCTTCCTTTTGTTTAGAGTAATGAGAGTATAAGCAGGCAAGAGATTATGATCCTTGTTTGTTATGTCATATTCCTGTAGATATAAGCCTGTTATTTATCTCTTATAGGATTTCCATAAAGCAGGGAGGGCCCCAGAACCCTCAGAGATATTTAGATTCAGCCAAATCATAAGCAAATTAAGGCTGTTATTGAAGAATCTGACCAGGATAAATAAAGCGATTGGAAGTTGGAACAAAACCCTTGAGAAGCCAAGTATCTTTTTTCATTTCTTTTCCTACATCTCTAACATTAGCCCTGCTTTTGTCTACCAAAATTAGAGCCAACTCAGTCTCTTGGATTGATAACCAATTCGCCACGTCACCCGACCATGCTTACCTGGACTTTTCCTAGGGACTGAGGTATTCTTATTGAGCTGATCCCCAATTCCCATCTCAACTCATGTTGATATTATTAGTTTATTATAGTTTGATTCTGAGTTCTTGCCTAACATATTCCTGATATATTTCATATTCAAATTTGTTTCACTCACATACTCACATGATTAGATGAAAGCTTCTCTGTTGGGTATTCTGGTAACTTGCAATTCCTTTGTTATTAAGAAAAGGTTAGTTTTTGTTTAAATGGGAGTGTGACTAGGCAGTCAAAAGCCATGGAGTAATGGACCACTTGAAAACTGCTAGATTGCTACAGTGGCAAGCTAAGTCATATAAAGTATCAAATTGGGAGGGAAAAGAAGATTAATGTAGAATAGAAGAAGCCCCCAAAAGAAACAAACACTTGCTTTAAGCCATTCTAAGATCTCTTCTTCACTTTAGAATTCCAAGCTCTCTTCCCTAGGCAACTAAAATAACAGTAGTACTTGGTTTCTTGTGCTATGTGTGTTTCTTTATGCTTTTCTTTGCTACTTCTTGGATTGCCAAGCTTGTTAATCCTTGTTCAATGATTCAGAGATGATGATGACCCACTTCTCTCTTAACATGCCATTTTTTTTTTCCATTCATTGATGTAGATCATCTTTTTCTTTATTATCCTCTCTTTACTTTACTGTTGTTATTATAATGTAATAATATCACATGCAACTTGGAACATTCTAAAGCATGAATTCTCTCACGCTTTTTCCAGAACTGGATGATGGGATTTGGTGGAAATGGAGGCTGGACTGGTCATAGTCCAAGCAACACAATCATTCTTTAGCTTGAATCATTTTTAATGTGCGAATTCTTCACTTTTTAGTAATGGAGTTGGATGAATTGTTGCTTTCTATTCTTGAATCTTTTACTCAGTAGAATTCCGTAGAACAGTTTGATGCTTTCATGAATGGGATATGATGATGGATTACAGTGAGCACATCATACATGTGAAGATACGGAAATAGGACGAACACATGCTTACAATAGTATCACTAGTCACTTTTGGTGGTATTTCACGAAATTAAATGAATCAAGTGAGTGACAGCTTTGTAGATAAATGAAAACATATCAACTTGTATTTAGCTTTTCTCGTATGCAAAGATTATATGCATTAACTAGCTTCCATTTCCTAATATTAATATGAATTTTTTGTTATTTCTTGGTGCAAGAAGGCAGAAGCTTGCTATAATGTTCTACTGGATTAGCTTGGCAAAATCAAAATGGGTGACAGTGAGAGGTTTGATAGATGGGACCAGTTGCTTAGATTGTTGTACGGTACGTACACCATGTTAAGGTTAAAATTAGCAGTAGGTGAGGTGATTAGATAAGTCTGCTCACAGCTCACTTGTCAAATTATAATCTTAATTGGGACATGCCCACTTGTAAACATAATTCCATGCGAGAGAGAGAGAGAGAGAGAGAGAGAGAGAGAGAGAGAGCTTTGTAGATTCTCGAGGTTGGTCTTAAAGTCGAGTCTTTTTGGTACTTTGATTTGAAACTCAGTTCAATTAATCCACTGTGAAGCCTTGATAAAGGAAATATTTGTATACAAAAGAGAAGTAAACAAAGCAAGTTAAAGAAGATAAAGCAAAGTAGCTAACTGAGTTTTTCTTTTTTACAGATCATATCCTCTTCTTTGAACTATTCTCTGTTTTTTTTTTTCTTTTGAATTTTCTTCTTTCAAACTTTAATTTATAAAACTGAATTAAATTTGATCAAAATATATGGTATGTTGCATGGTTCATGAATTAGGCATGATCACTATTGTAATTTCGGATTCTCATCTTTTCTTTTTGTTGTTGACAATATCTATTAGGCATGTTCAGGTATTTTTTTGAAAGTTTTCGACTTGAGAGTCATTTGCCAAGCTTGTCCATCTATTAGTTGAGCTATGCCCCTGTTGGCAATTTCGGATTCTCTTCTTATTATACACATTCAATTAAATTACAATATTGAATTAATGTCGAAGTAAGTGATTATTACTAAAATTTCTTGTTATTTTTCTACTGTTATATATATATATTTTAGATATGGATTATTTAGAACAATATTGATGTAAAATTTATATGAAAAATTCGGATTCGAACTCGGAGAGGATCTATGTTTCATTACTGACGGTCCCCGCCTCCCTGGTCCAAAGGAAAGACAAAAGGAGAAGCTACAATCGGAATGTTAGCAAAATAAATGTAAAAGGAAGATGCTTGGTTGTTCAACTTTAAGAACAATTATTAAACCAAAGAGTAAGTGAGAATATATTCCTTGCCACATTATCTTGGAATATAGAATGAACCATTGGTGTTGCATATATCACCCATCTTCATCTTGGTGTTGTTCACTTGTTTGCGGTGGACACCAATTTGTGATAAAGATTGAAGAATTTACTTTTAAATCTTTTTTATTTTTTATTTTATTTTTAAACTTGAAAATGAAAAGCAATGCTAGAGAGCATTATAATCAAGAAAATGTTTGGAAGTGGGAGTGGCATTTCACTTTTTTTTTTTTTTTTGAAATATCACTCGTGTCTTCTTATTTAAAAAAAAACATGGAAAATAAAGGATAGAAATGTAAATTTGCACAATATTAGGGTAAATGTGTTGTGACATCAAGCTATATAAGAGTTTTCGTTGTGCTTGGGCATCATCATATATTTTTTACTCATATTATGCCACACAACTTAATATGAGTAGAATGTAATTCTTATATATGAATATGATGCAATAAGATTTTTCATCGAGTGAAAAGCATAAGAGGGCCTAATTTGGCATCACACTTTGGAGGCTTTGTAGCTTAAAGAAAATTTCACAATGCTCCTGTTGAGGGCAAAAATGAGCCTTCGGAATAACGTCTTCCGATCTGGAGAAATATATATATACGAAAATGAATTTACAGCAATGATTTACTGATAGTATACAGTAATTGTTCAGAGTTAAAAGTAAGAAAATTTCCAAAAGTCCCATGCAAGGTAAAAATGAGGCGTTTTATAGCCTCAAGTCTGACAGCTCGGGACACGCGTCGAGACCGTATTTGCTGATGCCGACAGCTGCCAAAATGTGCTCAGTAAGGGTCAGGTCTGACAATTATGCCCTCCGAATTATAGTCGGTATTCATGTGGAAACGGTGGGTGAAGATTCGGAGGATATGCGCTGCAGTGGATATGAACTCCGTATAGTAATCGGATGCTTAATGACGACCGGAGTCCAAAGTACCGGTGGTTATAAACATGCCTAACATTTCCCCCTCAAGTCCCTCAGTCGGAGGTCCGCGGGATGTGATCGGCTGCGGGAGTTGATCGATCTGTCTTCAAAAATGGACTCGGTGGTAGTGTACGGGCCCTTTATGATCGTCTGATCGGCACGACGTGCAATCGGCGAGTGGCACGTGGCAGCCCATGGATGGCGGCAGACAGGTGTCATTTCGCGGTGGCCTCGATTCTGGCGTTACGTATTCCCGCGCATTTTGTCCTCTATAAATAGTGGTGTAAAGATTGAAACTCCTCACTTGTGCCTTTGCAATTGATCAGAGCATCTTCGGTATTTTCGGCAGAGAGAACAGAAGTAGAAAAGAACAGGTTAGACTCCGAAAGAAATATTTATTCTTTACCTTCAGTAGTAATCAAAGTGTCCTGATGGTGAGGAAGGCTGGGGTTCCGAATCCTAGAGATATGTCTAGCTCAGGGTCTGACTCTTCGGAGTCTACATCGGGAAGAGTATCTGCGGGTAGTAGTACCCGGAGTGCCTTCGGGGGTAGAGATGATCCGGATGCTGGGAGTCCGGAGGTTCAACAGCTGCCTCAAGGCGTTCGGGCCAGTGCTTCGGGGCCTGATTCTGCCGGGTGCATAGCGGGATACAACTCTGAGGAATCTGTCAGAGATAAAATAGACCACACAAGATTCACCATCAACCATATAGGGGAAAATAGGATAGATATGGCGAAACTTCACAAACTGGCCACAGAGTTCTCAATACCGAGATCTGTAGGCTTAAGGATTCCGAGGGAGGGAGAGAGAGCTAGTAACCCACAAGGGCCATCAGTGGCGTTCCATCCCGCCTTCCTGGAGATCGGAGCTAGGTTGCCTCTGCAACCATACCTTAGAAGGGTGTTGAGGGAGATAGTGATAGCCCCAGCCCAACTAAATCCGAATGCTTGGAGAGTGATAATCGGGATGTACTCATTGTGGCGGGGCATGAAGTTTCAGCCTCCAACATTTGCGGAGATTGGACACTGCTACAGCCTCTACTCCCATAAGTCGGGGGGTGATGGTTGGTGGGCTCTTGCTTCTCGGGATAAGCAAGACGGCGAACCTCTGATCACCGGGCTGCCGTCTTCAAATAAGGAGTGGAAGAAGACCTGGTTTGTCGCAGATGGCAACTGGGGCAAAGACCTGCGGCTCGGTGGCAAACCTCAGAGAGTTCGCTCAGTGTTCAATATCCTAGGTGGTTGGAATCCCCTTGATTGATCGATGTTTAATTTTTATTGTTTGATTTATTACTTTGTTTATCTGCTAAGTGTGTTTTTTCGGCAGCTGCGTGAGAGCGTGTACCCTCGGAGGATTTAACTAGGGAAGAGCGGAAGCATATTTCGGACGCTTGGCTGGTTTCCCCCGATAGGAGGCACGTTGACTTCCTCCTAGACCACCGGAGGTTACACGAGTTGGGCTTCATTGTGGATCTCACGGAGGCCAGAAGACGTAAAGTAGAGAAGACTTTATCAAAGAAGAGTAAGCCTCCGATAATGAAGATTATTTCAGTGTTTATATTTTCTGAATTTATGCCTTACTATTTGCCTTTTTCTTTGTCAGAGAAAATCACCAAGACTGCTAAAGGAAGAATGGCCGATAAAGCAAGGGCCACAGATAAAAAGAAGCGGAGGGTGATCAGGGCTCCTCCGACTCTCGTGGATGAGGAGGAACACCTCGAGGATGTTCCGCCTCTGAAGAGAACACGGGGCGAGACACCCTCCGTGTCGGTTGCAATCGTCGGGGGCCCTTCTCAGGTCCCCGACACGATTCCTTCTGTACCGGGAATGGGGAGGGTTCCCGGGAGTGAGCAGGAGGATGTGGAGATCATAGACTTCGACGGAAACGTACCGGAGTCTACACACCGCGGCCTGGCTCTGAGGGACACGGGTGTCTCCCCCAGCTATTTCAGAACTCCCCCAGTACTGGGGTCTAGTTCCGGGACCAAACCCATCAATCCCGAGACGGGTGTGGAGTACCTGTGCAGGCACATGCAGGATCTTCTCCGGAGTGGTGAGATCTCCGGGCATGGAAAGATGTCCAATGTCGACAGAATCCGACATGGACAAGCTCACATTCTGCAGGTAATGCTCAATTCTTTTGACAATGAATTATTTACAAGTAAATTGTTTCGGATGGTAATAATGACCTTTATGCTTCTTTTAAATGTTTTTCGGATATCAGGCCTTCGGTAGTCTCCTTCATATGGAGGAAAAGTATGGAGACGCGAAACGGAGGTTCAACAGGCTCCGCAAGGAAAAGGGGGATGTAGACGTCAAGCTCTGGGGGGTGGGACACCAAAGATCCATAATAAATGAGATGTCTGGGTCCTACCGGAAGGCTAAAGACCTCTGCAGGACAAAGCAAGAAAAGCTTTGCGACTATCGGGGGTGTCTAAAGAGGGCGAACGAATCTATTTGGAGGATGAAGGGCGAGCTCGGTGAGAACGGTGTCGAGATGTTCCTTGCATCAGATGAATTTGCTGAGATGCAGGAGGACATCTTTGACAAAGCGGTGGAGGATGTGCGGAAGCTCCTGCTTCGCTCGTACCCTGACTTCGACTTCTCAGCATTTGAGGCGGATGTGAAGAAGGCTACCGAGAATCGCAAGAGGGCTGAAGCCACCCCGGTGGCTAATTTATCTGAAAAATTTCACGATGAGCCCCTCTCGGAGAATGAGCCTGAAGCAATCTCCGATGATGATGAGAGATTCGCTCCCGACCGCCCCGCCGATAGAGCTGCTAACGAAGAATGATTGCCGGAGCTTCGTCTTGCCTTGCTTTTCTTTACTTTTGACTTTTTATTTTTTTATCTGCTTTATTTCGGAGGTTGATGTTAACTGAATTTTTATTTGTAATTGAATTATTGATATGTATTCTGTACCTTTACTTCGGTATTTAAATGACATCGGAATTTGACCCTTCTCTTTTGATTTTTATCTTTGCTTGCTTGTGATCATTATTAATTCGGTACATGAATTTGGTATATAAGGGTTTTGGAGTTCCATAGAAACAGTATTATAATTCTGAATGATAACATTTTAATAGTTAAATATTTTCTGAATGATTGTAATATCTTCGCGACTTCTGAGATAATAGTACTCGGTCTTTGGCACTCAAGGTGCTTTTCTCGGGGTTAATACCCTCTGGAGATAATTGTGCTCCGATATTGGAGACTTTTATGCTCCCCTTAGAGAGTCTTTGGCACTCACGGTGCTTTTCTCGGGGTTAATACCCTCTGGAGATAATTGTGCTCCGATATTGGAGACTTTTATGCTCCCCTTAGAGAGTCTTTGGCACTCAAGGTGCTTTTCTCGGGGTTAATACCCTCTGGAGATAATTGTGCTCCGATATTGGAGACTTTTATGCTCCCCTTAGAGAGTCTTTGGCACTCAAGGTGCTTTTCTCGGGGTTAATACCCTCTGGAGATAATTGTGCTCCGATATTGGAGACTTTTATGCTCCCTTTAGAGAGTCTTTGGCACTCACGGTGCTTTTCTCGGGGTTAATACCCTCTGGAGATAATTGTGCTCCGATATTGGAGACTTTTATGCTCCCCTTAGAGAGTCTTTGGCACTCACGGTGCTTTTCTCGGGGTTAATACCCTCTAGAGATAATTGTGCTCCGATATTGGAGACTTTTATGCTCCCCTTAGAGAGTCTTTGGCACTCAAGGTGCTTTTCTCGGGGTTAATACCCTCTGGAGATAATTGTGCTCCAATATTGGAGACTTTTATGCTCCCCTTAGAGAGTCTTTGGCACTCAAGGTGCTTTTCTTGGGGTTAATACCCTCTGGAGATAATTGTGCTCCGATATTGGAGACTTTTATGCTACCCTTAGAGAGTCTTTGGCACTCAAGGTGCTTTTCTCGGGGTAAATACCCTCTGGAGATAATTGTGCTCCGATATTGGAGACTTTTATGCTCCCCTTAGAGAGTCTTTGGCACTCAATGTGCTTTTCTCGGGGTTAATACCCTTTGGAGATAATTGTGCTCCGATATTGGAGACTTTTATGCTCCCCTTAGAGAGTCTTTGGCACTCAAGGTGCTTTTCTCGGGGTTAATACCCTTTGGAGATAATTGTGCTCCGATAATTAATAAAAGATGACAGAGAGTAAAATAGTGCAATCATAACTGAAAATTTATATAATTAACATACCCAAATGTCGACACACCGAATTGTCATTTTCTTACAAGTTCCGGGGTTTATTGGAAGTACTTCTTCAGGTGGTCTGCATTCCATGGGTTTTTCAAGGGTGTACCATATTTGGTTTTCAACTTGTAGGCTCCCTTGATTGATACGGAATCCACGATGTATGGCCCTTCCCATCTATCCCCCAGACTACCGGAAGAAGGTAGGATTTTCTTCAGGACAAGGTCGCCCGGGTTGAATCTTCGGACTCGGGCTTTACTGTCATGGTACTTGGTGATTTTCAGCTGGTGATGGGCCGTTCTTATTCTCGCCATGTCTCTCTTCTCCTCCAACTCTTTGAGGCATGCTCGGAGTTCCTCATCATTGTCCCTCGGATTGTATGAAGAGACCCTTCTTGTAGGAATAGAAGTTTCGGTCGGTATAACTGCCTCTGTTCCGAAGGCTAAGGAATATGGTGTTTCTCCTGTAGCCGAATGCTGTGTGGTTCGTATAGCCCACAAAACCTCCGGGAGTTTCTCGACCCATCCCCCCTTCCGAGACTGCAGTTTTCTTTTGAGGAGAGTTTTCATTGTCTTGTTGACAGCCTCGACCTGACCATTACTTTGAGGATGGGCAGGAGAAGAAAATTTCAGATTTATGTGAAAATCTGAACACACATTCCGTAACTTGTTGTTGTCAAATTGGGTCCCGTGGTCAGCAACTAAAGTGTCAGGAACTCCGAATCTGTAGATTATGGAATGCTTGATGAAATTCGTTGTGTTTGCTTCGGTGATGTGTTTCAAAGCCTCCGCTTCCACCCACTTGGTGAAATAATCAATTGCAACGACATCGAATTTCTTGTCCGAGGTTCCTCTAGGAAGGGGTCCGATAATATCAACCCCGAATCTTGCAAATGGCCAGGGTGTGGACATATGGGTTAATGCTTCGGCAGGTAGACGTGGTATAGGCCCGGTTCTCTGACACCGATCACATGACTCCGCATATGCTTTTGCTTCTCTGAACAATGTAGGCCAGAAGTACCCCTGTCGGACTCCTGTCGGACTATTCAGTGGCCCAGGTTTCTTCCGCCTGAATGGCTGCCACAGGTGCCACCATGGACTTCCTGAAGTATCTGGTTGGTTTGCGGAGGCCCAACACATCGGAGATAAGGCAGAGAGAAACCACGCCGGAAGAGTGATCCGTTAATTATCAGGTAACGGGGTGCTTGCCTTCTGATTGTTTGAGCGAGATTTCTTTCAGATGGTAAGGTTCCGTCGCGGAGATAGTTCATTATCGGGGTCATCCATGTGTCGGTGTTTATATCGGGGATTAGTACCGCGGTTTCCTGGTCTTCATGTATGCTAGACTCTGGGAGACGGAATACTGTTACAGTTCTCGGTAGCTTCATTTCAGTGGTAGAGGCGAGCTTGGCTAGAGCATCGGCTTGGGAATTGTGGTCTCTTAATACCCGAATGACCATACATTGAACGAATTTTCCCATCAGTTCCTTTACCTTTCTGAGGTATAACTTCATCTCAGGGTCTCTAGCTTGATAGTTTTCATTTATCTGATTGACCACCAGTTGGGAGTCACTGTAGACGGTAAGGAATTCTGCTCCCATATTTAATGCTACCTTCAACCCGGTAGCTAATGCTTCGTATTCAGCAACATTGTTTGTGGCTCTGAAATCAAACCGGAGGGCTGTTTGAGTCACATTACCATCGGGGGTCTTGATGATTATTCCGGCTCCACTGCCGTGCCGGTTGGTGGATCCATCTACATACATTTCCCACTATGGCACTACCTCCGCAGATAGACTCAGAATATCAGGATTCGAATATTCGGCGATGAAGTCTGCCACTACTTGCCCCTTTACGGAGGTTCTCGGTTTGAATTGAAGATCGAACTCACTGAGCTCTACTGCCCATTTGGTGAGTCTTCCGGATAGTTTTGGTCTCTGAAGGACTTGCCGGAGTGGCTGATTAGTCAGTACAATAATTGGGTGAGACTGGAAATAAGGTCGGAGTTTCCTCGAAGCTACTATGAGGCCGAGGGCCATCTTCTCGACTGCTGGGTATCGTGTTTCGGGATCACTCATGCTCTTACTTACATAATATACTACTCTCTGAGTAGATCCTTCTTCTTTGATCAGTACTGAGCTAACTGCTATTTCTGATACCGCTAGATAAAGGAATAATGTTTCTCCTACCGAAGGTTTTGCCAACATCGGAGGCTTCTGAAGATAAGTTTTGAGGTCTTCAAACGCGGTGTGACATTCGGATGTCCAACAGAAGTCCCCTTTGTGCTTTAAAGCCTTGAAGAACGGGAGGCATCTATCAGTCAATCTTGAAATGAACCTAGACAGGGCCACAATCATGCCATTTAGCCTCTGTATATCTTTTGCCTTTCTTGGTGGAAGGAGTCCCCTTACGGCTCTGATTTTGTCGGGGTTGGCCTCGATCCCTCTTTGATGAACCATAAATCCAAGAAATTTTCCTGAGGAAACTCCGAATGCACATTTCGTGGGATTCAGCCACATCTGATACTGTCTCAAAAGTTGGAAGGTTCTTCGGAGGTTGGGGGTGTGCTCTTCAGCAGTTACTGATTTAGTCAACATGTCGTCCACATAGACTTCCATGGTTCTCCCGATTTCTTGGTGAAATATACGATTAACGAGCCTCTGATAGGTAGCTCCGACGTTTTTGAGGCCAAAGGGCATTACCCTATAACAATATACTCCTCGGTCGGTGATGAAAGCTGTTTTGGCCTCGTCTATCTCATCCATCCGAATTTGATTATATCCGGAATGAGCATCCATGAAGCTGAGTAACTCGTGACCTGCTGTGGCGTCTACCATCTGGTCTATTCTCGGTAGAGGGAAGCTGTCTTTCGGGCATGCTTTATTCAAGTCGGTGAAGTCGACACAAATTTTCCACCTTCCATCTTTCTTCTTCACCAAAACTACGTTTGATAGCCACTCGTTGTAATCCAGGTTCCGAATGAATCCTGTTGCAAGAAGTTTGTCTATTTCGGTGGCTATCGCCTTGTATCGCTCACTGTTGAAGGATCTTCTCCTCTGGGATACTGGTCTTGACATGGGATCAACATTAAGGGAATGCGAAATTACTGAAGGGTCTATCCCAGGCATGTCAGTGTGACTCCATGCAAATATATCTGAAAACTCCCTCAGGAGTTCTATCATTTCCATCTTAACTCTCGGGTCCAAACTGGCTCCGATGAGAACTGTTTTTTCTGGTTCACTGTCGCGGAGGATGACGTTCAGCAACTTCTCGGTGGGCTCGTCGACTGGTTGTGAGCCTACCTCTCGGGGGTCAAGACTTGTAACATGAATCTCATCAAAGGGGGTTGGATCGGAAGCTTCAGCTTCGGCTATCTCTCCTATCTGTTTCCTCTTCGGTCTCCTAATCTTCGGCATGTTTGTCGTCGGACGAGGCACTGTATTATAATTGCCGATGGTGAGCACCGGATTCGACCCAATTTGGATGCATCTCTTATACTCTTCTTGATCGGCGCTCACTTCCCCCGTGCCAGCTTCGGTTGGGAATTTCATCTTCAAGGAATAAATGCTAGTAACCGCCCGGAGGACATATAAAGTTGGTCTTCCGATTAGGATGTTAAAGGGAAAAGGGATATCGACCACCTGGAAGCAGACCCAGACGGTCCGTATCTGAGGTCTGGTTCCGAATCTCACGGGTAGGTCTATCTGGCCCCCCGGTCTTGTTCGATGACCTCCGATACCCCTGATGCAATACCTTGAAGCCTGTAATTGTTGAAGAGTGTATCCCAGTTTCTGCAAAGGATCCAAATGAATGATATCTAGAGAACTCCCGTGATCGATGAGGGTTCTCTTTACCATACGGGTTCCTACTTTTACCGAAATGACCAAAGCATCGCAATGGGGGTATCTAACCCCGGCTGTATCTGTGGTAGAAAATGTGATTGGTCCCCAATCTTGAGGAGCTTCTTCCGGGGCTGTTGTTAAACACACTGAAGCTGGTGCTTTTCCCGAAGACGTTGACCCGAAATCCCCCATTGCGGGTACAGAATCAATATAATTGATGGGCTCTTCATCATCGGAGTCTTGTGTGACTGCACTAGATCGGTGGCTTGATTGTGTTACCTTCGGTGTCTTCTCACCTGTTTCTTGTGCCTTGACGTACTCCCGAAGTTTTTCACCCCGTACTATTTCTTCAACCTGATCCCTGAGATCTCGGCACCTCCTTGTTTCATGACCGTGGTCATTATGGAATTTGCAATATATCCTCCGATCTCTCCTCTCCGGAGGTGTATGTAGCGGGTCTGGCCGTCGCAACAGCTTTTCTTTGTTGGCTATCTCCAGCATTCTATCGAGTGGGAATTTCAGGGGAGTGTACTGGTCAAACTTATCTCTCGGAGGCATCCTTGTGTTCCGGACATAACTCCCGGTGTTATCCTGCCTAGATACCTGAGGTTCTTTTCCTTTGTCTCTGGCTTGCCTCCCCCATCTCCTCGGGGGCTCGCTAGGCTCTGCGGAGGTTGCATGGCTTTTACTGTCACTGAAGTCTTCGGCGGTGGCATACTTTTCTGCTCTCTCCATCAATTCTCGGTAGGTAGTGGGGCCTCTCTTCGACAATGACCAACGCAAGCGGCCTTGTTGAAGTCCTTGGGTGAAAGCCATCACGGCCCCCACTTCACTGAAGTCTTGGACCTGTCTCTCGCCGCCTCCGTAAACCTCTTCATGTAATCTCTGATGGTTTCTGAATCCTTTTGCTTGATGGACGTCAGGTGGACCATGTGTCTCCTTCTTCTGCGACTTGCCGCAAACCCACTTCGGAATTCTTTTGATAATTCATTGAACGAAGATATGCTCTGTCTTTTCAGGCCCCCATACCATGTTCGTGCATCTCCCGAAAGGGTCAAGGGAAAAACCCTGCATTTAATGGCGACCGATGCTCCCTACATATTCATCCAGTCGAGGTATGAATCAAGGTGATCATCGGGGTCTCATGTTCCTCCGAAACCACACATATCTTTCCGGGGCATCCTAAAGTTGTTCGGAATCTGTGCTGTTGTAATTTATTCGGTAAAGGGGCTCTCCCTATGGCTTGATTAACGCCTGTGGCCGAAATGGATTTGGTCCTGAATGTCTGCAAGCTGATCTTGTAGATCCCGGAAGGCCTCAGGATCAGCGAAGGTATTCCTTTCGGTATCTCTTTCTTGATTACGAGATCCACCGGGAAGACTTTGTCGGTGTCTCGTTCTCCTTGGTATCTCTTCTTGGACAATACCGTCTCGCTCTTCTCTGCTACGTGTCGCTCCCGCAATTCTTTGCGGTGCTTGTTGGTTCATATGTTCCCCCTGATTCGGTTCCACGAACTGAGCGGTATGGTGATGCCTTCTTCTTCGCTCCGTAGGTGGTACTTTAGGAAGACCTCCCTCCGCTCGCGAATTTACTTCGTCCGAGTCTCCCTGATGTCCTCCCCCATCCACGACGTTAATCACCCTTGTTACATTCTGAGCCAATGTCTCCAGTCTGCTGGTGATCCCTTGAATTACTGGATCGTTTGCTTGCGGAGGTACCTGTTGCACCTGCTGTGGCATATACATTTGCGGGTAACCTTGTGGGTAGTAAGCATGTTGCGGCATTGAAGGATAAAACGGGTTCATCGGCATCTGGGGATATTGTTGCAGAGGTCCCTGATAACCGAACATTTGGTTCTGAATCGGAAACTGGCCTGGATAGGGGTAATATCCGTAGTTTGCGGGTAACGGTTGCGGTCCCCCTGTGGCTCCCAGATTGGCCGGTACTGGATAAGGGGGCTGTTGTTGTTGCGGGATCTGTGGATGATCGCTCGTCCCGGGGGGTCTCAGTTCGAGGTTTATATTCGGATAAGCGTCGTCAGGCTGTGGATTCATTGTTTCCGCGAAGGCGTTGATCTTCACCCCCTCCTTCTAGCGCAAAATGTTGAGGGCAAAAATGAGCCTTCGGAATAACGTCTTCCGATCTGGAGAAATATATATATACGAAAATGAATTTACAGCAATGATTTACTGATAGTATACAGTAATTGTTCAGAGTTAAAAGTAAGAAAATTTCCAAAAGTCCCATGCAAGGTAAAAATGAGGCATTTTATAGCCTCAAGTCTGACAGCTCGGGACACGCGTCGAGACCGTATTTGCTGATGCCGACAGCTGCCAAAATGTGCTCAGTAAGGGTCAGGTCTGACAATTATGCCCTCCGAATTATAGTCGGTATTCATGTGGAAACGGTGGGTGAAGATTCGGAGGATATGCGCTGCAGTGGATATGAACTCCATATAGTAATCGGATGCTTAATGACGACCGGAGTCCAAAGTACCGGTGGTTATAAACATGCCTAACAGCTCCAATCTTTTATTTATTTATTTATTATTTATTATTTTTACAATATCTATTAATCTAGGATCACATATTTTTTTAAAGCTTTCGTTATTGATAGGATTTAAGCCGCTGATCTGAGAGTCATTTGTCTAAGCCCTAAGGTTAGGGATGGGCGTTTCCCCTATGGGGCCCCATCCCCCACAGGCCCCCATGGGGTTTTGGGGGCAAAGGATTTTGGGGGTGGGGGTGGGGGTGGGGGCAAACTTTGCCCCCAAACATATTTTGGGGGAGGTGGTGGGGGTACCTCCCCCCAAACCCCAAACCCTATTGGGTCCTCCAAAATAATATATATTATTTATATTTATATAAATATAAAAATTTTAACAATTAAAATAATTATAAATTATAATATTAAATTATTAAAATTAAATGTTATGGTTGGTTATTTATTTATAAGGTGTAATTAACCCCAAAAATAATATATATATATATATGATTAGGCAATTATTTTGTATTGTTTTTTGGATTTTGTATTGTATTTTAACTATATTTTTATTACTTTTCGGATTTAAAATTTAAAATTTAAAATTGAAAAGGAAATGAAATGGGGGAAATAGGTTTTGGGGGTGGGTGTGGGGGAACCTCCGCCCAAAATGTCCCCCCCACTGGTCCACCCAAATGGATTTTGGGGGAGGTGGTGGGGGGAGGTTTGAGGAATGGGGGTACTCTCCCCCGCCCCATTGGGCCCCCACGCCCATCTCTACTTAAGGTCGTCTATTTACCACCTGAGCTATGGCCTTGTTGACACAATGCACCAATCTTATCTACTGTCATTTCTAGGATTGAATATGAAAATTTCCATACCACAATCTAACAAATCGAGAATAATACTACTAATAATAAAAAATTTAAGGGTTGTGAATTGGGTTTCAGTTAAATTCATAGCTACAATATGCAATTGTAAAGACTTGCAAATACATATGAAAAATTAAAAGGATGATTATCAATTTGTCCCTAATATATTTGAAAATGTCATTATTAACCAGTTTTTGACTTTTAGCTCCTATGGTCCCAACAATTTTCAAAATACATCAATCTAGTCATTTTGACCGGATATATATATATATATAAAATATATAATTTTCTTTTGTCAGTTCGTCATGACAATAAATATATCAGGATGATGAATGTAGACTACAGATTATGGAGAAGTTTTGATAAGTGCATACACTTTGAGTATCAGAACGAAGAATGTAGACCATTAGATTTACATATTTTGACTCAAAGTGTATGCATTTGTCAAAACTTCTCCTTAATCTATGAACAACATTCTTCGTTCTGTTATATTTATTGTCACAACGAACTGACAATATAAAGACTATATATATTTATATATATATACACTTTAAGTCAAAGTATGTAAATCTAGTGGTCCACATTCTTCGTCATGATATATTTATTGTCAGGACGATAGAAAAACTATATATATATATTTGAAATAGTACTATAATTCAGGATTTGGAGGAGAGGACACAATTTGAACCCGCAACCTCGTAGTGTTGTGAGTGACATACCACTGGATCATCCTTATCTTGTCCCTTCTAATTGAAATTTTAATGGTGAAATATATATATTTTCCCTTAGCAGTGGTTTAGAGCGTTATAAATCCTTTTATTGTTTATTCTTTGCTTCCATTTTCTTACAACCAAACAGAAAAATCTTTAAAAATCCTTTTTTATTTTCTGTACTTTGCTTTTCCCTTTTCTCATCAACTAAAATGACAAAGCAACACAAAATACACAGGATTTGATAATGCCACAAATTGTAAAACCAATTTCTTTGAAAGTCTGCAAATTAACAGAAAATCATATACACTGAAAGCAATTTTTTATTTTTCAACAGTTTTGATCAATCAATTAAAAATCTCAAAATTACACATCCCTAAAACTCGATCAATAGAATTCAGCTTCATTAGATCACTGAGGCCATAATCCTGTCACAATAAGGCACCCTGAAACAACAAAATACATCACTGATTATGTATTCAACCTATTACAAATATAGACTCAAGCAGTTGAGTGGTTTAAATATTCAACAAGGCAACTGAATTTATATATATCAAGCCCCTATATGGAGCAACTCGAGCTAGGCAGCACGAAATTCATATACACATATACAGCATAGATGAAACAAAATGTTGTAACAATCAAGTGCATCATCGTTGTTTTGATTAGCCACTGGAAATATGATTTGATACAGATTTAACCTTTCTCAATTCCTTTTGTTTACACGTGAACCCTTTTCACTTACCCTTCAGCATCACTTCGTCACACACCCTGTACAACACAGGGTTATATTACAGGTTATGTTGCCATTTCAAACAGTTTCATGATTCTGACTCGGCAGACTCGCTGCAGGTCCAGATGCGATGGTGAACTGCACACCCCTGTGTTGTCCAGATTGTAGCACAAATGCAACCTGTGCCGCGGCCATTGCAGCAGTTTCCTGCTACAAATTATAGTCCAAACTTTAACAAATATTTCCCACTGAAGCAAAAACCATAAACTTCACAAAACAGTTCCAAGTTTGTTTTCTTTTTCTAATTTCATTTTTGGGGTTCTTTGCCCCTCTTTGTGGCAAAGATGGTTTAAAATTTTCAACTCTCACCCACAGTAATTAAAAGAAATATTTATTTTAAAGAGTTTATCACCATCAAAATAAATTCCAACGGGAAAGTTAGAATTGAGAAAGACACGGATTTAAAACAGAGGCAAGAACTACAGGACACTAACCTGCCTTTGTCTTCGACGCTGTAAGATATTGATGGCACAAGCCATAATGTAGCAAGGCAAAAGAAATCCAGCAGCCCGGAGCAAGAAAAGCTGCAGGTTATCAATAATATAACCAGTTTAATTCAACCATAAGATAAAACTATTGCTGAATACTGCAGAATTGGGTAGGATGGTGCAATAGCACTTGGTAGAAGTTCAAAATCTTCTTACAGAGAAAAAAGTAGACATGTCATCTTCTCCATCAGCATCTGGGATGGTCAGTGCATGCCGCAATATCATAAGAGCCATTAACTGCCAAGTCAATTCGATTAAGCTTATAATCAGATCTCAATTCTGTCTTCTGAGAAAATGTGAAGCATTTTTCTTTATCTTATTAGACAAGAGGTCTCTAGCATGACAAATTAAAACGGAAAGTAACCAAACACCTAATAGGTTCCAGAAAGATTGTTGGGTGGCATTCCTAGAGAGAGTTAAAAGATGGTCCAAGTAGGTTCCTACCACCATGGCAAACCATGTGACTAATTTTTTTTTTTTTTTTCCAAGATCAATTTTTCATCAAATATTATCCTTAAACATAGCTTATCCTTAATCACTTAAAAACCAAAGGTATTGCTCCAATGGCATGGAATAAAGACTTAA
This sequence comes from Acer campestre, assembly GCA_954870605.1. Classification (NCBI taxonomy): domain Eukaryota; kingdom Viridiplantae; phylum Streptophyta; class Magnoliopsida; order Sapindales; family Sapindaceae; genus Acer; species Acer campestre. The sequence continues at coordinate 27,348,625 of OX940806.1, read as the reverse complement.
CAAAAGTACATTTGTTGAAATAGATATCAAAAATGATTTTGGAATTTGACATATACAGCTCTAGAAGGTTGATGATTTAGGTGCTTACGATCAAAGCAGCTGAACGGCAAAATGCAGCCCCACTAGCATTTGAAGCAGCATATTCATCATACTCAGCTTCCATAAAGTGACGTTCTGCCTCTGCAATGGCTAAAAGGCGAGGATCGTGCAGGTCCAAAGGGGTCCCAGATATTGTCCAGCCTCCACTGAAAAAAAAATTCAACGAATCCATAGAAAATCTTAAGCACTATATTATGCCAATTCCAAGAAAACTAACAGATCAGTAACTTTAAAGCACATCCAGGTCAACAGTTCTCACATCAAAATTTGCAAATTAAAGAAAAAGATGGTCAGTTGGTCACACAATTTTCAAAAAAAGTACAAATAACTGCAAAAATGATCTCAGAAATATATTTCATTACCCAATATCAATAGCAGTATCTTCCATGCGAGGTGGAGCAGTGTAATTTGGTTGGTACGGCTACACATAGCAAAGGCCAAAATTAAAGTTCAAATTTCAAGGAAATAACTTTAAAGATATTTAATAGTGATAAAACCACAACATCAATAGATTATATACTGAGACATGGTCATACAAAAACGAACAGTAAACCCACTTCTCTAATTTTGATAAGGAAAATTGTATAACAAGAACCTAAATGGAGTTATTGATTAGATTGGCATAATTATAATCATATACGTATATTTCCCTTTCACTGAAAATGTTCTCATACAAAAAAGAAAAAAAGAAGCTGAAGTCAATCCATCCCACATTACATCACAAACTTACATTATCACATATACCAAACTGCTTACAGTCAGAATGTTCTTACTTTCTCATTCTTTTTGCCATTCATACTGGAAGTAAGATATGGCTTGACAAAAATATAATGAAAATTCATGTAGGCATTACCTAATAAAAGATCAATGTTGAAGACATGTATGCAAGTATGCAACATATAGGAGACAGAACAACATAGAGAAATTAAAACCGATAAGCATACCTGGTGACATATCTCGCAAATTGTATCTCCTTTCTCATTACACCAATGCTGAACACACTTCCTATGCGCATACTGAATGAAATATAGAACTAATCAACATCCATTGGAAACATATGAATCAAGAGGAATAAAAAAACTCAAAATAAGAAAGAAAAGGTCTCTAAACAAAAAAGCCTAATTGTGACCAAACTTTGCAGTTCCTTAATATTATATAAGCTTTTCCATTTTGCCGCCTAGGCAGAACTTGAAGCTAATCCTACTCCCCGAATACTATTTTCAATGCGAAATAAAAGACCTTTTTAATATCATTTGTGGTTCATTTACACAAATTTACCAATGAAGATCATAAATTTCAAAAATTTAAAGCAAAAAGTTTCAGGAAAGGTAAAAGGGAAATCACGAACGGCTGCAACGCTTTCTAAACATAAAAAGAAAATCTTTCATCTGTAGAATTCAACATTACACATCTAAAACCAAACCCATTAAAACACAACCAAACTAATTACAAAATCCAACAAAGAGAGAGAGAGAGATATATATATATACCTTGACACTGCCATTACAAGCACAAGGTGTCTCCAAATTGGTGATTGAATCCTCCTCCTGACAAATGCGACACTCACCCACCTGAATCAACGGCTCCTCCTCACCCAAATCATCTGCATTTTCCACAGAACACGAAGGCCCCGCCTCCTTTTCCACAATTGAGCTCCGATTATCCTCCTCTTGTACGGATTCCGGCGACCTCATCAACCGGTCAACGAACAACACCACGTGATCACTCATTTTAATTTTAGTATACTTTTTTTGTTTCTTTAACGATCCTAAAACTGAAAACAAAAAAACCCAACACAGCGTCAACAAAACATTTCAAAAAATTGAAACGAATAGATCACGCCGATCGGGGGCAGAGGAGAGGTAAAAAGAGAAGGATAAAATAAATAAATAAATAAGAAAATAATGGATTGAGGGTTCTTACATGGAGAAAAGAGAAATGCGAGCGTTTGGTGTGGATTTGTGGAGAGCAAAACTATAGGGAGGAAAGAATCCAAAGAAAGACTATGAGAAGATAAATCTGTACGCGGTTTCCAGAGAAAAGACTTGGGACTTGTCGCCTATATATCTATTGTAATCTAATCAAATTGCTATTTATATACTGTACATACAGCGAAGATAATCGGGTACACGTACAGCTTTCAGCTTTGCTTTTTCTTATAAAACGACTTGCGTTATTGTGGATGGATGACTTTGTTTTTTTCTTTTCGTAGTGTTGCATTGCCGCGTAAAATACCAGTTTCCTTTTTATTTATTTGGGTTTTGGACCCACCGTCACGATTTCTGACTTTGTTTTTTGTGTTTCCAGTAAATTGATTTATTTATTTATTTATTTGTAATATTCCTTTACTTGTTTTTTTAAATAATAAAATTAAATAATTTTATTGAAATTAAATTATCATTCTAATGTTGGCGTCAGTTTTGAGATGTGTAGTCAACTTTATCAATAATGTTATGATCTCCAACTCTAATTACCTGCCCAGAAAACACCATTAATATTCATCGAGTCTTTTGACCAAGTCGCACTAAATTGTGTGGGGGAGGTGGCTTCCTTGCAATTACTACTTTCATTTTCTTTATGCGGCTTTAGTAGATATATAATCAATGGATATTTATGAGAGAGATCTATTTTTCAAAAACAAATCCATTTTCTTTTTTCTTTTTTCTTTTTTAATCTTTTCATATTTTTGGATTCTTGGATTTTAATGACATGTAACTACTCTTATAGTTGACCGAGTAATGTTATTTTGTCTAAATTTGGTGCTCAAATAACGTGGTAACATTCTTATCCATTTATTTAAATCAAGTAAATCTAATACAATCTAAATGAATGGATGAGAGTGTTGCTACGTCGTTTGGACACCAGATTTAGACAAAGTAACGTTATTCTGACCGTACATATTTTGTATAACACCATAACCATTTTCTTCTATACGGTGAAGGTAAGCTACCAGAATAATCTTATTCAACTCTGATTCATATTAAATGCACAGAAAATTTAGTATGTCCATTAACCTTTCAAAACTTTGCACCACCAATTAATAATTTAGTGATTATTTTGATTATCAATAAATGTATTGAGTTGAGTCAACAACGTAATGCAAACATGGAAGAAAAGTAAAGAGTGTCTTAAGACAATTTTGACTTTTTTTATTTGTTTCCACATCTGAGAATACAAATCGAAATTTGATATTACGGTATTTATATTTCAGCAATGTGACACGGTTTGTAATAAATGTAAGATTTGCTTTTGATTATCAACTCATACCAAGGAATGAAATTGATATATCTTTTTTGACAAGTGAAGTTTGTCCAAGTAGAAAAAAGCCACATCATTTGTCCAACCATCTGGATGCAGGTGGGTTAGATTGAACTCCATCAATAAAGTTTAGGATTTAAGTCATCAAATCACGACATTAACTTTTCATTTGTATTAGAGTTTACTGCATATATCTACTTATTTATATGTTAGACATGAGTATGACCCTTAAGTAATATTAAGAGTTTGTTTGGTTGAGCTTTTGAACCTATATTGGTAAAAGATCTGCTTGTAGTAGATCTATTATAAATAGAGTTTTTGAAATAAAAATTAAGGGTAATTACCCTGGTGGCCATCGAGTTATGCCACACTATCAAAATGGCCACTAGATGGGGAATTTGTGTGGCCATTTTTGGCAAACAATGTTACACTAGTGATCATTCCATTATAACACCGTTAACTTTTTTTTTAAGAATGATACACTATTGACCATCAATTTGTTCATTTGGTATCAAAATATCAAAATGACCATTACAATCATTTTTCTCCACAATTACTTTAGTGGCCATCCATTTGGTCAATTGGTATCAAAACGACCATTATAATTGTCTCACTTTTTCTAAAACATGCGTATTGACCATCCATTATAATCATTTTTCTCCAAATTTGGTTGGCAAACTTTTGTGTGGTTTTGAATATGGTGCAATCGGGTATGGTTTTTGAACAGTTTTCGGATTAAAAGGAACAAGTTGGTATACTTGTGTAGGGGATTTTGGTGTACTTATGCAGTTTGACAAGTAGTATTTGATGTATATGAGACTGAAATTATATTGAATCAAATGAATTCTTCATTTTCTCTATTGAATGAAATTTTATTTTTAAAGATTGCTTACTCTATTTTTCTAATAGAATATAGTTGTACATATAATGATTGTTTTGATACCAAAAAACTAAATGGATGGTCAATACACATGTCCTAGAAAATGTGGGACAATTATAATGGTCACTTTGATACCAATTGACTAAATGGATGGCCACTAGAGTAATTTTGATGAAAAAAAGATTATAATGAGCATTTTGATACCAATTGAACAAATTGATGGCCATTAGTGTAATATTCTTAGAAAAAGTTAACGGTGTCATAACGGAATGACCATTAGTGTAACATTGTTTGTAAAAAATGGTCATCTCTAAACCAATTCCCTATCTTGTGACCATTGTGATAGTGGTGGCATAAGTCAATGGTCACTGTGGTAGCCAAAAATGGTTAATGGGCCCAAAGTTAAAAGCCCAGGTCCTTTTAATAGTATACCCAGGCCCGTTATGGTAAAATGATCCAATATGAACTTCAACTGCAAAACCTGATTTGGAAAAGACTAAGTCAGTGGTCAAGTCAGTTAAGGTGAAGTGGACAGTTGTGGGAGAGATTTTCTCCTACAATCCCGCCCACAATCAAGTTAAAGATCAGGAGAACGTTGTAGCAATGAGACTACTATAAATAACGAGCTTTTTTTTTTACAGAAAGCCCTGGAAAAATTCTGAACTCAAACCAAGCTAGTCAGCATCTCGAGATTCTGTTTATACTTATTTCCGGCCATCGGAATTCAACTTGATTTACAATTACCACAAACAATTGCTCAGCCCAAGCATACCTAAGGCTAAGAATCTAACCCCACCTTCATTGTTTCATTTTATCTATATTTCTGTTCTTGTTCTCTTTGCAGGTTTAACGAAGAAGATAACTACATAAGGACGATTGACCGACATTTATTGAAGGTCTATCGAGGAAACGACAACCTCTAATCGACGGAATCAACCAAGTTGCTTTGGGCCTAACATAACCCGACCTGATCCACATCATTTGTAGATTGACCACGTACAGTTTGGCGCCCACTGTGGGGCCCATTGCAACTTTATAAGCCATTTGATTGAAGCTTTCAAACGAACAACAACGATGTCTAGGGAAAGAGTCATCCCAACCGTCGAAGAACAGATCGCTGCATTGACCGCTCAGATGGCAGTAAACGCAGAAAGATTACGGGCATTAAAAGCTGAAAACGTTGCAATCCGAGCAACTAACGACGAGCTATGAGCTACGATCGACGACATAGTACCCGATAGCGAAGACATGGAGCGCCCAAATCCAGTCCCAAATGTTGAACAAGAAGTCGACCGAACAGCTCCGGTCACCCCAACATGACCAGTAATCCCAGACGCAAATCCTAATGTTGGGCAAACCCAACAGACACCCCAGACTGCTTGAGTCGAAATCAACCTCAACAATTTTCCAGTTCGAAATGAAAACGAGTAAGATCCGGTCACGGGCAAGCAACCTGAGAATGTCCTACAGACACCCATGCCGCTCCAGTCGACACAAGGATAGGTAAAATCTGGACCTGACTCATCTATAACTGTTAATTTAGAATTTTCCCATAAATTTACAGAAATAGAAGCCCTTATACAAAGGATTCCAGGAGTTTCAGCCCCTATTAAAAGAAGTAACGCAAACAGTTTTGCCGACTCACCCTTTGTTGATGCAATAGCGCTAGTTGAAATGCCCAGAAAGTTCAGTTTCCCAAATATGAAGCAGTATGAGGGAACGACTGATCCGAACGATCATATAGCGTAGTACAAGCAGAGAATGTTCACTATGGCGATTCCGCGTGACCTACGAGAAGCATGCATGTGCAAAGCCTTCGGGTCCAGCCTTAATGGCCCAACTTTACAATGATATACTAATTTACCTAACAATTCGATTAATTCGTTTGCACAGCTTACAGATATATTCGTGGAGCAATTCACCAGCAGTCGAAAACTTGAAAAGCAGTCGGATAACTTATATACGATAACGCAAAGACACGGGGAGAATATAAGAACTTATGTCGAACGATTCAATAGAGAGAAAGTGTAGATCCCACATTGCAATCAAGCGACCGTAATATACGCCTTTAGAAAGGGTCTCAGGTTTGATTCTAATTTTTATAAAGAACTAACCAAATACCCTGTACTCAGACCTCTCTACAAAGGCATACAACCCTACAGATTGCTTCAATGTACTATTGTCCTTGAACATTTGTCCTTTGTATAATGGACCTTGATATGCTGAATTGTCAAACACATCCACAGATCGAACGACTTTAATTGAGTAAAGCTCTGAGCCTGATACTGTCCACTGTGTGTTCATAGAAGGTGAAGAACTGTTGGGTGTTCCACTAACCCCTCGTTCTTCTGTTCCAAGAATTGTTGCCGCTTGCCCACCATCATCATCATCATCACCTCTACTATCATCTTCTATATCACTGGTTTTTGAAAGTATCGATGCTTTCAGAACTATCATTTTCACCTACAAATGCATGCTTGGTAGTAAATGTGGCGTCACTTCCTCATTGCCTGTTGATGTAAATTCGGGTGAAGCCTGAGATGCTAGCGAATTGTTGCTCCCACTAACTGATTTATAGTTTGGAGTAGCCACCGAAGACCGTGGAATATTGGTGGGTTTAACAAGAGATATCGTACACGCTGAGTTGATTAGATTTGGTGGAGGTCGAAATTCAGGTTTGTTGACAAATTCAACATCAATTGCAGCCCAACCTTTTTCCTCATGCACAATCATGAACTCTACATCGTCGTCACTCATAACAAACAATGTAACTTTATCAGCTCCCATTTCCACATGCGAAGTTAGCTTCAACTCAATTTGGTCTCTACTAACCCCTGTCCTCTGGTATATCGTTTCCACCAATTCATCGTACGCTCCGTTGTCTTTTTTTGTTAGACATACTGAAAACGAAATACGACCGGTAAACGTGTTACCCTTCCAATGCTCACCACACTGAACTAACAGCCAAGACATGATATCCTTAAACCCTGAAAAAAAAAAAACATGATTTTTATCATTAACAGTAACAATATAGCAGTTTAGGTGAGTGCCTAGGAACAATATTATAGGCCTAGGATTGGTTCCCATGTCTAAAACATTCCTCCCGGGCTTAGCCCCCTTTCTGTTTTCAAAAGAATTCCATAACACCAGCCTAATAACACTATACATACACCATCAGGCACAAACAAAATTTACATACACTGTCAGCACAAACAAATGTACATACACCATACATACACCATCAACACAAACAATCACATACATAGTCCCCTAGCATGGTATGATCGTAACACAAACCCCATATGCATAGTCCACCAACCCTCACAAAATCACCTCTTAAAATACTTGGATTCTTAACTACAACAGTACTGCACCTCTTAAAACCTTGATGTGGCATTTCATCAATCACCTTAACTAAACCCAACAATACTACATACACAAACCCCATTTCATGGGCAACAAATCCAAAACCATAAATCCCTCATTCTATTTAAACAACAGTAAAAGACCGAGATATTCAATGACATTGGAAGCTTAAGTGGGGCCACGGGACTTACAGTGACTGTGTTTGCTCGATTTCAAACTTGACAGTGGTCGGTAGCATAATCGGGCCGATTACGGTCAGATTGGATTCCAGTCCACAAGAGAACGATGGAAAAGATGACCCAAGTTCAATGGCTGATTCCGGTCGACGGAGAAGATGTCCCAACTTCTGATATGGAGAAGATGACCGTGTAGCGGGAAAGTTCTTCAGTTCGTGTAGCGGAAAAGTTCTTCAGTAAACTGAAGGAGATGAAGGAAGGGCAGTTTTGTCCTTACGCATTCTTAGAGAGTAATTAAGTCATTTTGCACGGTTTAATTGTTGAGGGCATTATTGTCTTCAAAAGGCTATTTCCTAGAAAGTAAATATCGGAAATGACCAAATATGCTATTTTTTTCCCAATGAGCTATTTCCTTGAAAGTTGATATTGGAATGGGCTATTTTTGCAAAGCCCCCAAATTTAAAATACATACTCAATTATTAGTAAGTTTAATTTCAACACAGATTCTTCTAAAAAAAAAAATCCATAAAAGTCTGAGATAGATGCTTAAACAAATCAATGAAAGTCTATGTAGATTTATAAAAGTCTGTAGAAATCCACGAAAATCGATCACTTAAAAATGTCTTTAAATGTCATTAAGAATCATAATTGAATACACCCTCCTTAGTTAAGTAACATTCAAACTCATTAGTATTCCCACTACTTAAGGTGGAGTGTCTTGTTTTGGACATGATAACGAGAGGCATTGTAGTGAACATAGTGGGTTGATATATTTCAAGGATAATTATATCGAACCTACACGAAAACCTTCGTTCAAATCCACTATCACACGGGAGACGAGTATCGCAAGCAGTTATGGTGATAACTGATCTTAATCTAGATAAGGTAGTGGACTCATATTGGTGTAGTAGGCTACTTTAATGTTACGGTGATAATTGATGTTAATCTAGATAGGGTATAGTGGACTCATATTGGTGTAGTAGGCTAATTTGATTTATTGGTGATCAAAACCTCAGTTGGTTGGTTAACTGATTACATTTGGAATGGAGGATATATACACTTGAAGGAATTTGATCATCCCCCTATCTCATTTACACATGAGAAATTAACCATCCCTTTAAGGATTGATTGCTTTTCTGTATGATTATAATGTCGCAGTTTGGATATATTAAGGAATATAAAGTTACACCACCGTCATTGGTTAATGTTCAAGATGAAATAGAATCTTGGTGGATTGATGAATGTTCAAGATGAAATAGTCTCTATTTCATGAATGTGTAAGTGCACTGATCCATCAATTCTCGGTAAGTCTCTAATACTTACGACAAATTACGCGTTTCTGTGACTTTTATAAATGTTTATTGGTAGGAGGTGATTGAATAAGGAATCAAGCATAAATCAAGTGTGTCGAGACCTTAATTGATTTCCATCAATTTTTGGAAATCTCGAATGTCGTATATGCATTCCAATAACTTTGTAGAAAGTGTTTTTATGCTTTTGTAGCGTGTTTTATGCAAAATATATTTTCCAATTTATTCATATATAATAGTTAAATTATCCTATTGTTTCGTGGGAAATGGTAATTATTTCAATTGTCAATCTCAATCACTTCAACATTCACCACTTGCTTAAATGATTTATTTATTTATTTATAATTTAATTATAAATTTGTCGTTAGTGAGGACATTTTTTTTTTTTTTTTGGGTTAATATTATAAACATCCCCTCACCTTTAAACTATTATTGGATGTATAGTTATAAATACTTTTATTTTATAAACCTCCCCTATGGACTAACACCGTTAGCACTTTGTTTATGTTAACTGAGTTTGACCTTTAAAAAATCTAAAATATTTCTATTTAAGTTTCAATTGTATGAATTGACCATTATACCATCATACTTTTACGAAATAAATTAATAAACTTATACAAAATGTGAGAATGTTAACTTGCAAATGAGAAGTTATTTTGAGGACAATTTTATCCCTAAAAATAATAAAATTACAAATGAATCAAAAGCATTGAAAATAAACCATAATATGTATTTATTTATTTATTTATTTGTCTTTTTTTTTTATAAATCCAAACAAATACTCATTTTCAATGCTTTTGGTTTATTTGTGATTTTGTTATTTTTAGGGATAAAATTGTCCACAAAATAACTTATCATTTGCAAGTTAACATTTCCATTCTTGTATTATTTTATTAATTTATTTGGTAAAAGTATGAGAGTATAATGGTCAATTCATACAATTGAAGCTTAAATATGGACATTTTAAACTTTTTAATAATCAAACATAGTCAACACAAACGGAATGTTAACGGTGTTAGTTTATAGGGGAGGTTTCCAAAAAAAAAAGCATTTATAATTATACATCTAATAATAGTTCAAAGTTGAGGGGAGGTTCATAATATTAACCCGCGAGATTAGGCTCTACAAGCACAGCTCGGGGAGAGAGCACCCACATATGGTTGGGACACCACCCACACTATTGGTGGGAAAATTTGCATATATTCATACATACACTAGGCTTTGAACCTTGGTGGTGGGGGTTTTTAAAGGAAAAGCCCACCACATTGGCAAGAGGCCGTGTGTATGTTAGTGAGGACATTTGTAACAAGCATTACTCTTGTTTGGAACGAGATTTTTATTTTTTATTTTTTATTATTTTATTTTTTTAAAATTTAACTATAATATTATTCTTTATATTTTTATTTTCAAACACTCAGATCCCGTTTGATTTTTTATCTGAAAACTGAACAGTGTTGAATGTTACTGAAAACTGAATAGTAACTGAAAATTGAAAACTGAAAAAACTGAAAATTGAAAAACATGTTTGTTTTTTTAACTGAAAACTGAATATAAGTGATAAATTGTTTTTTTTTTTTTTTTTTTTTTTTTTTTTTTTAAGTTATAAATATTTGAAAATAAATAATTTTACATCTATGTCCTTCTAACTATTATTTGTTATATATTTACATCTTAATATATTACGGACAACTCTAACATATAAATTAATTCTAAAATAAATTTATTTAGTTATTAATAATATTTCAAATTTATATTATTGTATAGAATCTAATAATTACTAAGCTCTTAGCTAATGACATTATAAAACTAATGGACTACTTTATATGTATATTACGGACAAAATGAAGTTCATCAATTTGTTCTTATCAACAATTTACTTCATGTGTATAATTTATTCTTTAATTGATTTGGAATAAACTTGGATAATTATATAATTTATAGATTTCATGTAATATATATATATATATATTAAAGAACAAGTGGTTAGTTTTGAAAATAGATTAAATTAGTGAAGATAGTTTTGGAAGTAAAACTTTACATTAAATTCTACTAGATTTGTGTTAAGTGAAAAGTGAAAAATTTTCACTTTTCAAAACAAGTGGTTTTAGAGGTTCATTAAGTGATTTTAACACTTAAAAAATCAAACAAAATAACTGAATGGAACATATTAAGCACCATTCAGTGTTGAGTGGAAAAATCAAATAGGGCCTCAATTTTTGCTTTTCCCGATCTTAATTATCCAACAGTAATATATGGTGTATTTCTCTTAAAAAAAAAAAAAATGGTTGGAATTACCATTACAATAAATGTATGAATCCAATTGCCACGAAATAGTCAATATTAACAATTAAGCATGGTTCGTTTTTTCCACTTAAAACTTAAGAGGTATGAATCATAATTATTAAATTGTTTTGTTTGTTTTTTCAAGTGGTCAAACAACTTAAAAATACTAAAAAACAACTTAAAATAAAAAAAATAAAAAATCTTGATTTTTCACTTAATTGCAAATCACCGAATTGCATTAAATGCAATCCAAAATCTTTTCTCCCGATATTATCCCCCATATATAACATATTTCGAATTTCATCATAATTATTAGGGATGGCAACGGGGCGGGTCGGGGTCGGGGAATGCTTTACCATCCCCATCCCCGCCTCCCAAAATCGTCCCCATCCCCGTCCCTGTCCCCATCCCCGCATTAAGAGAAGCGGGGCCGGGGGCGGGGATTCCCAGTTGGAGGGGCATTCCCCATACCCACCCCATTCCCCGTTTAATATAATTATATATTTAAAAATTACAACTTAAAAAAAAATATATAAATTCAATTATATATTATAAATATATATAATATATATATATATTGACAAACGTGGTGTCAAAATATTCAGTTATATATTGACAATCGTGGTGTCAATATATATATATATATAATATATAAATTCAGTTATAAATATATAATATATATAATATATATATTCAGTTATATATTCCAATAAATCATAACCTAGCAAAACGTGGTGTCAATATATATAAATGATTAAAAAAATCTGAATATTATATATTATATTATAAATATATATATATATGTATATAAAATATATATCGGGGCGGGGATGGGGCGGGGGGTGCTTCCTCCGTCCCCGCCCCGCTTCAACTTCGGGGACAAGACTTTGTCCCCATCCCCGTCCCCGTCCCCGTCCCCGAATGTTGTCCTCCATCCCCGCCTCGTTCGGGGCGGAGCCCCGCGGGGCCCCGGCCCCACGGGGAATATTGCCATCTCTAATAATTATATATGGTATAGAAATCATTGTTTTAATATATTAATTATTTTAAATAGCTTTAAAAATAAAAAAAGAACCCTAATCACAATATGATTAATATCAATACTTTATTATGATATTAGAGTGATGTACTTATATATTATTATTTTTTTTAGAGTATTTTGTGTGAATTTTCCTGCTCCAACTTTTATTTTATTTTATTTTATTTTTGTAAAAAACCTTTTCTTTTGTTAGTAAAAATGAAGTTTGTTTGTAATCAAAGAAGAAGATCATGATTATATGTATTCTATATAATTATTATTTTTGAATTGTTTTTATTCTATATTATATGTATAATTGTTTAACATGGGTATAAATGTAAAATTACTTATTTTTAGACAATTTTACTTTTAAAAAACAAATGTATTGATAATACATTCATATGTGAGGAAAAAAACAAACAAATATATCATTCAAGTTCAGATTTCAGTCCATATTCAGTCTTTAGAAAAATTCAGGACTATTTAGTCCTCAGTTGTCTATGTATGACTGAATGTATAATAGAAAACCTCTAATTATATACTTCAAAACAACTTATACATTTTATAAAAATTATTATAAATATTTATAAAAAAAATCACATTTATAAATATTCTGCCAAAAAAATATATTGAAAAATATCACTATACAAGACGGTCCAAAACTAATTTTGTATATGTAATGAAACTTATAAATATAAGCACGAATTGAATGCCAATGACAATATGCCATTTATAAATGAAGATTTAAAAAAATATTTATATATTATAATAATTCGGGGTATGTGAGAGATGATATAACTTGAACCCACAACTTGATTATGTATATGTGATATGCATACCATTAGACGAACGACCAAACTTGTCTTATAAATGGTAGATTTTCTCACTTACTTTTTTATAAATTGTAATGATGATATTAGCTGATGTATGACAAATTTGACAAGTTGGACCATCTCCAACCTTCAACTCCAATTTGTTGCAACTTTGCTCCAAAATGTAGTAACATTTTCTTTTCCATCTCCAACCCATTGTGTAAGCATAATGCAAATAAATATATATGTGCAACTCGTATTAAATACATAAGCATGAAAGCGTACCCTAATTTCCAGAATCCATGATAGCACAAGAACCTGAAAAGAAAACACAAGAAAACAATAGGAAGTTAATAGGAAATCTTCTACTCTCTTCTCACCTTACTCAGATTGCCTAATGGGGAGACAGTTCTGTAACACGCGTGAGCGAGAGTAGGGACCCCCTATAAATAGTATAACTTACTAGAATCCTAACCCATAAAGGATTCTCAATCCTAATAGGATGGCTAGTCCCAAAATGAATACTAGGCCCACACATATACGATAGCCCATACCATATCCTACATATAATGTAGTTAAGGTGCACCAAGCCCAACAAATATTGATCACAACTAAACGGGCTTTATCCGGTCAACTCTCTCTTACTTAAACATTCCAATCAATTCGGTTTTCATAAACTCAAAATATAATGTCATATGTTGCTCACATTATTTTAAAATCTTACATTCTCCCACTTGAGCTACATAGACATTATCATTTTATATTTACAAATTCATTTTAGAAAACGACGCTCCGAATTGACAAACAATTATACGTGGCCACAAAAAAATGTTTAAGAGAGTAACACCTTCCTTCCCCTTAGTCCAATAGAACCTCAAATATCCAACTACATAGATCATTACATCTTTAATCAACATAAGACCATATGCAATCAAAATATCATTAGCTCTACCTACCCGGGTAAAATGGTATGTATGTGTGGTATGGAAATTACATGCAAATGTGATCACCATGTCTATTTCCATATAGGTCCACCTTCGCATTATGCAAATGATCTTAAGACGAGCAAACTTAATGTCTTAAGCATCTTACACTCTCTGGCCAAAAGACCATGAGTTAATCCTCCCTTAAGACGGGCAAATCCTTCTGTCTTAAGTAATGTCTACTCATCGGTGAAAACTTTATACCTTATGAGTGAACTACCCACTCAAAGCCAAAAGCTTTGAGATACCTCCTTAAGACGGGCAAATCCTTCTGTCTTAAGTAATGTTCACTCATCGGTGAAAACTTTATACCTTATGAGTGAACTGCCCACTTAAAGCTAAAAGCTTTAAGATTCCTCCTTAAGACGGGCAAATCCTTCTATCTTAAGTAATGTTCACTCATCGGTGAAAACTTTATACCTTATGAGTGAACTGCCCACTTAAAGCTAAAAACTTTAAGATTTCCTGCCATAATCAAACATCCGTATGCATACAATAACAAATATGACAAATATCTTAACATGCATTGAACAAATGCAGTTAATATAATAAAAGACAACTCCCACTAACCAAATATATCAAAATATCAATCATCCAATACAGGATATAACATGCTCCATAAAACCTCCGGAGTCAAGTATCTTGGTTAGTGTATTAAGAATTATTTTACTTGTGGCTATTATAATCTTGTAACTCTTAAATCTTCTCTCCCACCATAATATTCATATGGTTAAACCTCTAAGATCTCTTAGCATATATAGAGAAGATAAATACAGTGAAATCATCACATAATAAGCCACATATTTCCTTATCTATACATACATGTGAGCGTGAAACAATTAACCTCCAAAAATATAATAAAAAATTCCATGTCTAATGATACATGCCAAATTGGTTTGAAATTCGCAAAGTATGCTAATGTAATAATAGTATCAATACATATATACTAAGCATACATTAAAACCTCAATTTCAGATATTTACATGACATTTTCTTATGAGAACGCTCCAATTTATTTCAGGAATTAAAAACTTATGTAAGTTTATCACTTTTATCAATAGATACTTTAAACAAGTAAACTTACTCCCACTGACCCTCAGTTATGTGTAATGACAAAATAAAACATTTTAACAAAGTCATACAATGTCACTACTTTATTGAGAATGTTTTACTATGTTAATTTTCAAGTAAAACCTTCAAGCCATAAATCTGACCACATAACTTTCCAAATTTAAGTTGAAAATATTATTACTTAAAAAAAACATTTTCAAACAATTAGTTTGCAAAACCTCAACTCCAATGACATCCAAAATTGCAATTCAACAAACATGAAATTTATTCAACATAAATATCACAAGCATACAATTTCTTCCTTGAATGCAAATCTTTGAAATTATACATTCTTAACAACATCACTCTCTCCCCCAAAGAATGTATAATGCATAGATACATTTATTCTCATAAATAGAACATAACAAGTTTTATAAACTATTATTAATAGTTTCTAACCTTTTGCAGTCATATCCTTATATATGAGATCACTTTTAATACAATTATTCAAAAGACTTAAAAACGAGAATTTTTTAAAAAATATCAAAATGCCCTACGAATCAATTATCTTCATTCTACCTTTGGTTAAGTGATTAAAATGATTATATCTAAACAACAATATAATTTTAAAACCCAAAAGTAAAATTTATAATACAATAAGAGTTCGAAGACCCATAAAGATTATTATTAAAAAAAACCACCATATAATTTACTAGGCGAAAAACATAAGCAAAAATGTATTATCTTGAATAAACTTTAAGATATTATCTTGTAGAGGTTAAAGATAATCTAAATATTACCACGAATTCAATTGAATTCTAATAAAACCTCTAAACTATTAGGTCCAAGTTAAATACTGAGTTCATTGGAAAAATTTACAATATAAAATGTATCACAAGAAACAACCCACTAAGTGCTTAATTGATAATCAATCAAATATTTCAAACATAAATCAAGGGGTACCTTTTTTTCTTGCAATAACAAATTATTTTATGTCGTCGATATTTTCTTTGACTCGCTATATTGAATTGTCAAAATTTCCAAACTACTTTTATGGTGTTTGTACCCTGTCACCATTTATCATAATAGCAAACAAAAAACATAACTTCATAGAATATATAAATCTAAGGTAAAGACCTTAACCAAACTTTCAATAGTGGGTTCACTAAACTTTATTTATCCTTTAATCCTCAATAAGGTAAAAAACCAATTGGAGCGTCTCATTTAATCTATAATAAAAAAAAAGTCCATCAACCAATATCTTAAAGGCATGCATTTAGAAACAGCAGAGGTATTAAAAAAAAAACTAAATCATAGTATGTTCAAGCTCACACCGATTTCCATAATCATTATAAATGATAATTTAACCTCCCTGGAAATCCAACACAACATCATGATCTGTCTTTAGGACAAAGACCACAACGCACGTGTTAAAACTTCCTACAAGTGATTAACCTCTTTGGTTAGTCCACTACGTAGAAACATAACCATCCAACTTTACAATAATTTCATAGGTTATACATTTGTAAACCAAAAACTGTAAGTCCAATATCATTATATCCAACATAAATTTATATTATTTCTGTTAATCAATCTAACACGGTCATACATAATTTTTATTTTTAAAAAAATTTATGCAAAATAATGAGAAATAATTAACCTTCTTAAATTCATGTTGAGTAGATATTATTCGAGAGCATATAGAATATGTAGACATAATAAGTGTTGGGCACTTTCACAATTAAATGAAATATATTAAAGGCAATTTCCAAAATTTCTGACATTTACATCACATTTTATAAATGAATGCCTCAAGATAATGAACCTTCTACGGAGAAGAACATCACCCATCACATGTGTCTAACATTCACAACATATTGTATAAGTGAATACCTTGAGATAATGAACCTCCTACGGAGAAGAACATCATTCATCACATGCATATAACTCAATCATTGCAGTTCAAATTTAATAATTGATTACCATCGAATTTCTCAAAATCTTAATGATTAGTCACTACGTGAAAGCATAATCATCCAATTCACGAGAATGTTCAATCAATCATTAAAACTTACCAAATTAATAATTGTTAACCGATGAATTTCTCAAAATCTAAATGATTAGTCACTACGTGAAAGCATAATCATCTAATTCACGAGAATATTCAAAACAAATTATTAATTTTAACCTCATCAATAATCGATAACCGACGAATTTCTCAAAATCTTAATGATTAGTCACTACGTGAAAACATAATCATCCAATTCACGAGAATATTCTATCAATTATTGAATCAAAATCATTAATAATCGATAACCGACGAATTTCTCAAAATCTTAATGACTAGTTCACTACGTGAAGACATAGCCATCCGATTCACGAGAATATTCTATCAATTATTAATAATTTTAAACAAACTAATAATTAATATGAAAACTTAATGATTAGTCACTATGTGAAAGCTTAATCATCCGAAATCATAATAATCATTATGAACTGCAATTATTTCCAAAACTGCCCCATGATTTTGCTAAATTACAAATTGGCCCCCGAAGTTTCGGTAATTACAAAACGACCCCAAAATTTTATCAAAATTACAAACTGGCCCAGTAAGTTTTAATAATTATAAATTGACCCCAAAAGTTTTGTTAAATTATAAATCGGCCCATGAAGTTTCAGTATTTATAACTTGACCCCAGAATTTTGTCATAATCAAAAATTGGCCCAAACATAATTGCAAATCAGTCCCTCAATAATTTCAAATTTTCAACACAAGGGCCTAAGGCAAAAACACAGGTCAGAGACCTGGTTTCTACGCGCAGCAGCTTCATGCTACCTCCACGCGACCCAAAACGCGTGGATCGGACGAGGAAGCCCGGTGATTGACGGCCAAACCAGTCAAGGAAGATCGTCGATCGATCCCCACGTGGATCGTGACGACCGGCGGCGGGAGGGACATGATCCGGACCAGATCGTGGTCGGTGACCGACGGTCGTCCTCCTCGCCGCAGAAGCTCACGGGTTTCGTGCCAAAAGGCAACCGGAAAACCCCTTGACTGAGGCGTTGACCCAATCATGCCCAATACCCATCACCTTCAACATCGGTTTCCAAAACTGATTTGAATTTCCAGAAACTCTTCCTCATGTTCATCAACCAAAACGAATCCAGAAAATAACACAACCAATTTTTCTTAAAAGTTTTGTTCACACAGATTCAACAAATATCACAACACAGCAGATGAACAAAAGGAATTTCAGCCTATGCAAAATTACGAGTGGCTCTGATACCACTGTAAGCATAATGCAAATAAATATATATGTGCAACTCGTATTAAATACATAAGCATGAAAGCGTACCCGAATTTCCAGAATCCATGATAGCACAAGAACCTGAAAAGAAAACACAAGAAAACAATAGGAAGTTAATAGGAAATCTTCTACTCTCTTCTCACCTTACTCAGATTGCCTAATGGGGAGACAGTTCTGTAACACGCGTGAGCGAGAGTAGAGACCCCCTATAAATAGTATAACTTACTAGAATCCTAACCCATAAAGGATTCTCAATCCTAATAGGATGGCTAGTCCCAAAATGAATACTAGGCCCACACATATACGATAGCCCATACCATATCCTACATATAATGTAGTTAAGGTGCACCAAGCCCAACAAATATTGATCACAACTAAACGGGCTTTATCCGGTCAACTCTCTCTTACTTAAACATTCCAATCAATTCGGTTTTCATAAACTCAAAATATAATGTCATATGTTGCTCACATTATTTTAAAATCTTACACATTGATCCAAATTTTACTCTAAAAAGAATATTTCACTCAATATTCCCTTTCAACCAATCAAAACCAATCAAACAATTAAAAAACAATAAAAAGAAGCGTAAGAGTTGCGCTAGATCTGGCGCTACTCTACCTCCATCAACAAAGTGGCGCAACTGATTGGCATTGGGTTGGAGAAGATTTTGTTCAATTTCGAGATTGGCGTTAGGTTGAAGATGCCCTTAGTAAGGGAGAATATACTTGAAACCATGAAAATGGAAGTGACAACCCAACAATATCTATGTATTTTTTCCATTGCAACCTATCGAGTAATGATAGACTGACCAAAATATTTTTCCAAAATCATGTCTAAATGATGTGTTCTGTGAGTTGTCGAGATCATATAACTCAAATCATAATCTTATGTTTTATAGGATATTGACAACTCACATACCACATTATTTAGACAGCTTGGCATTATTACAACCTATTTTAGTATAATTTCACTCATTTTGAATTGTACTTTCCTTACAATAAAATTTGTAATTAAGAATATTATTTATACCAAAAAATGGCAGGTTTCACAAGTGGAAGTGACAACCAAACAATATAAAAAAAAATTCACTACAACCTATCTTGGTATGATTTCACTCATTTTGAATTTTACTTTCCTTACAGAAAAAATTGTAATTAAGAATATTAATTATACCAAAAATGTCATGTTTCACAAAGACCTATAAATAAGAGGAGAAATGCTCATATACCCTCACATAATCTAAATCAATAAATTACTACAAATGGATTGTGTTAATGGCATTTCATATGTTTTATAACTAAATATGAAGTATACGAAATGCCATTAACAACGATCTCTTTGCAGATTTGATTTCAATTTTATAAGTGACAATCACCTTAGGGATCCAGGAAATTTAATTTTCGGGATCACTTTTTGATTGTTGGATCATCCAATAGCTAAGAAGAAGAGTTTACTTTTGCTCATCCCCCTTCCCAAACATTTGACATGTGTCAGGGGAGGGGTATTTTTATCCAAAAACTGTTATGTGTTTAGATAAAAACATCTTCTCTCTGGATACATATCAAGTGTTGAGGAAGGGCCTTTGGAAGGGTGAGCAAAAATTGACTCCAAGAAGAATGTTAAGATTTCTTATTTATTTTAAAAAGAGAACACACAACTTGAGGTGTTAGAAGTCATTTCAAGTCTCAACTAGGAGAAAAACTTCAATGCACCCTAGCCAATGGGTGTATGTAACGTGGCAGGGAGAACTCATTTGATTGGTTGCCCTTGCCACATGGCATGCACCCATTGGCTAGGGTGCATTGCACCAGGTGCATGCAAGATTCTCTCCTCAACTAGAGTCATTTCAAGTCTCAACTAGACTCTTTATTCTCTCTCTCTCTCTCTCTCTCTCTCTCTCTCTCTCTCTGCATTTAACACATCGAACAATGAGAAACATGTTTTTTTTTTTTCCTTATAATCTTCTTGGCCGTTGGATTGATCATCCAACAACCAAAAAGGGATCTCAAAAACTTCATTTAATTTTTGGATCCCTGACGTGATCATTACTAATATATCTATATATGCGATAAACAATGACTCTTGTATAAAGTCGGTTTCTCCCTCAAACTTCTGGTTTTTTACCTTCCAATTCTTTCATTAACTTTCTCTCTCTGTCAATTGTCTCGATAACTTTCTCACTCCAACTTCTAAAATTTTCTATTCCAATTCTCTTAGCAACTTTTTCGCTCTCTTGATTTTAAAGTTCTTAAAAATTAATCTCTCTCTCTTTCTCTCTCTAAAGAATGACATTATAGTAAGAGCTTGTTTGGTTGAGCTTTTGAAAAACCTCTATTAGTAAAAGATCTACTTGCAATAGATCTATTAGAAATAGAATTTTTGAAAAAAAATAATTATATTTGTTTGGTTGATAGACTTTTTTTTTTTTAAAATAAAAAAAATTATATTTGGAGAAGCACCTCCCCATGAGCTTTTGCCTAGTAGAGGTTTAAACTCTACTAGCCTCTACTCAATTTAAAATAGACAATCTTAAAAGCCTAACCTAACAACTCTAAAAACTTAAATAGACGTTGAAATTGGTCAACTGAAACAAAAGGTGTTTATGGGAGAGCACCAGGCAGCAGGTCCTGGACCTGAAGAAGAAGAAGTTAATGCCATGAATAACTTCAACCCCAGACCTAGGAATGATCCACATTCCAACACCTACAATCCAGGGTGGAGGAATCATCCTAATTTTTCATGGTCGAACAATCAGAACACCGGTAACCAATGGGGAAACAACAACAATCAGAGACAGATTAACACCGGTGCTCAGCAAAACTTCGAATCTCAACCAAAGAAACCTTCAATGGAAGAATTACTGGAGCAACTGCAACAGCAAATCAAGCAGCAATCACAAGACATGCATCAGCACATGCAGCAGCAATCACAGCAAATCCAGCAATTAACCCAGAGGTATGATGTACAATTTCAGAATATTAATGAGTCAATAAAGAAGATAGAGATTCAAGTTGGGCAACTAGCTGAAGCTCAACAAAGAATGGAACAAGGAAAATTTTCAAGTTACACTGAGCAAGCTAAAGCTATGACAATTCTCCGAAATGGTAAGGTGCTAACTGATAATTTACCTGCTGAACTTTCTAATAAACCTATTACTGTTTCAGGTTCTTCAAAAGAAAAGCTCAAGCACCAGGAGGATGAGGTAGTGGTGGAAAAATCCAAGGATTCACCACTCCTACACAAGTCAGCAAATCCTTATGTGCCACCCATTCTATTCCCAGGGAGACTGCGAAAGAGCAAGTTGGAAAAGTCTTACAAAGACATATATGACATCCTTTCAAAGGTCAATGTCAACTTGCCCCTGTTGGAGATGATTCAGAAGATGCCTGCATATGCTAAGTTTTTCAAGAGCCTTCACACTTACAAAACAAGATTTGTGGAGAATCATCAAGAGTTTATGACCGGAAGTGCTAATGTAGTCCTTCAAAAATCATTGCCACCAAAGCTTCAGGATCCAGGTAGTTTCTGCATTAACATTACTATTGGTGGTAGAACTCTGGAGAGGGCTATGCTAGACTTAGGAGCCAGCATCAACTTAATGCCGACAACTATCTATGAGCAATTGAGTTTGAATGATCTGAAAAAGACAACCATGTCGCTTCTGTTGGCTGATGGGTCTGTAAGGTAACCTAAGGGTTATGTGGAAGATGTGCTAGTGCAGGTAGAAAATCTTATTATTCCTACTGACTTTGTGGTGCTAGATATGGACGAAGGTGCTAAAGATAGGAACTGCAAGCCTATTCTTTTAGGGAGACCCTTTATGGCAACTGCAAAGACTTTTATTGATGTCCAGAATGGGAAGCTAACGATGACTGTGTTAGATGAGACTGTAGAGTTTAAAGTCTTTGAGTCCCTGAAGTTCCCTGAAGCAGCCGACGATTGTTATTCTGTTGAATGTAATGCAATTGAAGTGGTAAAGTCAGCAATACAGGATGAGTTGTTAGAAGATATATCTGAGGAATTGTTAGATTGGGTTTGTGATGTGTTTGAAGAGGATGAAGAACTTCAGCAGATAGGAGTTTCAAATGAGGATTCTGACATAGAGGAAGTGTGTACTGAAGTGAAAGATGAGATCAACAAGTCATTTGGTCTTAGAACTATATAAAGTGTCCATAACCAATAAATAAATAAATAAATAAATAAATAAATAAAATAAAATAAAATTATATAAAGTGAATATATAATGAGTTAGGTTAAAGCAATATAAATTTTGTGACTTAATTTTTTGAGACAATTGTTGAATTTGAATGTATTTACAACTCTTGAATTAAGACCATATGGGTGGTTGGATGTTGAAGTCAAAAAATTAAATCACAAGTTTAAGCTGGTTTAGTCCGATCCATATATAATACACATGCATGGTAGCTAGAGGTGACCACGGTTTGGTTCAAATCAGAATTGTGGGCTAAAGAACCGAATCAGAACCTAAACTGGGACCTATAAGGTTCCGGTTTTTCGGTTCTGGTTCTAAATATT
Source organism: Acer campestre (assembly GCA_954870605.1). Classification (NCBI taxonomy): domain Eukaryota; kingdom Viridiplantae; phylum Streptophyta; class Magnoliopsida; order Sapindales; family Sapindaceae; genus Acer; species Acer campestre. Next base: position 27,325,545 of record OX940806.1, on the reverse strand, counting down.
TTGGAACCGGCGGTTCTAGATCGGTTCATTTTTTTTTTTATAATTTTTTTTTCTATCCATTGGGCATCCAACGGTCAGTTATTGTTATTATTATTATTATTATTATTATTATTATTATTATTATTTTTAATTATTTCAAACCCTTTTCTTGTACATACCACCTCCCATTTCATTTCTCCTCACTTCAATTCTCTCACAATTATTCAATTTTTTTTAATTTCCAACAATTTTTTCAATTTTTATTTTAGTTTTTTCTATTGTTACTTTGTCCTAATATAAAATATATCAGGACGAAGAATGTGGATCACAGATTATGGAGAAGTTTTGATAAATGCATACACTTTGAGTCAAAGTATATAAACCTAATGGTTCACATTCTTCATCCTGATATATTTTATATCAGAACGAACTAACAGTAAAAAGATTAATATATATACATATATTATTTTAATTTCTGGTTACCCAATAAACTGATTTAACATGTTTTTTTATTTTATTTTATTTTATTTTTAATTTTTCTAATAATTATTCTTTTAATTTATAATTTTAGAATTTTTTTTAAAAAGGTTCAGAACCGTAGGGAACTGGAACCGAGTGAACCAAAACTGAGCTAGTCCTATTGTTATATCTTACCCAATCTGATCCAATTACAAATTATATTTGTTTCAATTTGCGATCTGTAACTTAAAAACTTAAATTCAATCTGATTGATGTAAAAAAAAAAAAAAAAATTATATTTTAATCCAATCAAACTATATTATTCTTAAATAAAATAAAAAAACTAGACAGTTCTTAATATAAAGAAATTAAAATATCCATAAATGTTGTGGTAGCCAAGAATGGCTCACAGGCCCAAAAGTGTAAAGCCCATGCTATAACTTGCTTTGGCCCAAGTTTGAAGAGCCCAACGTGAGCAGTAAACAGCATGACTTGGTCGTCTGAAGACCAAGTCATCCAGATGTATTAAATAGCGAGATTCTAGGGAGGAAATCTCTCCAAGAATCTCGCCCACGATCAGGATCATTATCCTACCTACCTACTTCGAACGGTTACCTAGAATTTCCTATAAATAGCAAAGCATTTACTTCAAAGGGCTCTCTGGATATTGAAAGCTTACTAAAGCGTACCAAAACTCTGTTTGTGAGAATCACGATCACCAGAATTCAGCAATCACGATCACCGGAGTTCAATATTCACAGTCATCATAACCGTCGCTCAGCCCAAGCGTATCTAAGGCTAACGATCTGAACCACCTCTTTAATTTATCTCTTTCATTGTTTATCTATTCTTCAATATTTGCAGGTCATTAGGTCGGTCGACCAAGTTTCTTTGCAGTCGACCGAGTTCTTTTGCAGGTCAATCCAACAGACGATAACAGCATTTAAACGATCCAACCCAAGTTGCATTGGGCCTATCAACATACGATCCGATCCATATCGATTGTAGGTCGACACCCTACAGTTTGGCGCCCACCGTGGGGCCCATCGCAACTTTACAAATATCAACTGCAATCTTCATACTTTCAAACGGACAGCGATGTCAGGAGAAGGAACTACCCCAACCATTGAAGAGCAGATCGCTGCATTGGTAGCTCAAACAGCAGCAAACGCAGAGAAGTTACGAGCATTAGAAGCTGAAAACGCTGCTATTCGAGCCACTAATGAAGAACTGCGAGCCATGGTCGATGGCGTTGTTCCCGACAGGGAAGATGTGGGGCATCCAGTTACTGTCCCCAACACTGAACAAGAGGTCGACCGACGAGGTCGAGACGCTCCGACAGGCCCATCAGCACCTGATGTGAATCCAAATGTCGGACAAACCCAGCAAACACCCCAGACGACCAGAGTCGACATCGACCTCAACAACTTGCCGGCTCGAAACGACAACGAGCAAGATCCTGTTACGGGCAGGCAACCTGAAAATGTCCTAGGGACACCCGTGTCGCTCCAGTTGACACCAAGCCTGGTAAAATCAAATCCGGATCTATCTTCTCTGGCTAATCTAGAATTTTCTCGCAGGTTTGCAGAAATGGAAGCTCTCATACAAAGGATCCCTGGTGTTCCAGCTCCAATTAAAAGGAGCAACATGAATAGCTTTGCAGACTCACCCTTCGTCGACACAATAGCGCTGGTCGAGATGCCCAAAAAGTTCAGCTTCCCAAACATGAAGCAATACGAGGGGACGACCGATCCGGACGACCACATAGCGCAGTACAAACAGAGGATGTTCACCGCAGCCATTCCACGCGACCTACGAGAAGCATGCATGTGCAAAGCATTCGGGTCCAGTCTCAATGGTCCAGCTCTACAATGGTACACTAACCTACCTAATAATTCCATCAATTCTTTTGCGCAGCTTACAGATACATTCGTGGAGCAATTCGCGAGTAGCCGCAAGCTGGAAAAACAGTCGGACGACCTATACACTATAACCCAGAAGCACGGCGAAAACTTAAGGACATATGTAGGTCGTTTCAACAGAGAGAAGGTCCAAATCCCTCATTGCAATCAGGCGACTGCGATATACGCCTTCAGAAAGGGCCTCAGGTTTGATTCTGACCTCTATAAAGAATTAACCAAGTATCCATGCAGGACAATGGAGGATGTGTTAGCCAAAGCATGGGCCCAAATAAAATGGGAGGAAGATGAAGCTAACTACGTAAGTAGAGCCAACAACTACTCAAACCGCAGAAACGACCGAGTGGATAGGAGGTCGAACGACAGAAGGTCAGAGCCTTATCCGACTAGAGATAGGGCAACTCGACAGAACGATGAAGGCTCAAGCGACGGTCGACCATACAGGAGGGCCTACCCAAGAACAAGTCGACCACGAGCAGAAGTACCTGAATATAACTTGAGCATTGAACCCGTCGACCTCGTAGCAGTCATGAGGGAGATGGGCAAGACGGTGAAATGGCCAAGAAAGATGAATGCACTCCCAGAGCATAGAGATGCCAAGTTAAGATGCGAATTCCACGGAGATCACGGCCATCGAACTGAGGATTGCATCGCCCTCAAATTCGAAGTTGCGGAACTACTAAAACAAGGGCATCTACAAGAGTTTTTAACAGAGAAGGGAAAACAAACCTTGGCAAGACGTAACGAAAGAATGACAAACTCAAACGACAATCCCCCAGAGCCACCTCGACACGACAGGGTAATAAATTTTATTGCAGGAGGTTCTGAAGTGAGTGGCATCAGTTATTCAGTAGCAAAAAGACATACACGACAAGTATTGAACACGAAAATTCAGCCAAGTAGGGAGCATCCATCGAACGTCGACGAGACCGTCACATTCAAATCCTCGGATAAATCAGATTTGTTTTCTCCTCATCATGATGCGTTTGTTATTTCACTTCACATTTCTAACTGTTTAACGAAAATAATTCTGATTGATAATGGCAGTTCGTGCAATATTTTGTTTAACAGTGTCTTGAGAGAAATGCAGGTCGACGAGTCAAAGCTGAGCCGTCGGACGACAATGCTGACAGGGTTCAGTGGAGAACAAAAAAGTACGTTGGGGGAAATCGTGCTACCCATCTACGCTGAAGGTGTGAACCTCTATGTCAACTTCCTGGTGCTCGACTGTCAGTCGCCCTACAACGCAATCCTAGGAAGACCCTGGATCCATGAAATGAAGGCAATCCCTTCGACTTACCACCAAATGATCAAGTTCCCAACCAGGTGGGGAGTTCATGAAATTAAAGGAGAGCAGAGAGCAGCCAGAGAATGCTACCAAAACGCCATGAAGAAGAAAAAAGAGTCTTTATAGCAATTACAGGACTCCAAAGTTGAGTCGACACCAAACGCTCCAAAGATGGAGGATCTCGACGAAGTGCCGATCGACTCAAGTCGACCAGATAGGAAGGTATTCATAGGGTCAAGACTGTCGAAGGAAGTTAGGGAACAACTAATCGACTTCCTAAGGGAACGACAAGGCAGTTTTGCGTGGTCGCACGCAGACATGGTCGGCATTGATCCGGAGGTAATAGTGCACCAACTACAGGTCGACCCCGACCATCGATCAGTTAAACAAAAGCGAAGGAAATTCGCTCCGGAGAGAAACAAAGTCATCAACGAAGAAATTCAGAAGCTAATCGACATTGGCTCAGTGAAAGAAGTCCAATATCCAGATTGGCTAGCAAATGTCGTGGTCGTCAAAAAGAAGAATGGCAAGTGGCGGGTATGCATCTACTTCACAGACCTCAACAAAGCATGCCCCAAAGACTCCTTCCCTTTACCTCATATCGACATGCTTGTTGACGCAACAGTTGGACACGAATTACTCAGCTTCATGGACGCCTACTCAGGCTACAACCAGATCCTGATGCATCCAGACGACCAGGAAAAGACAGCCTTCGTAACCGAACGAGGTACCTTCTGTTATAAAGTAATGCCGTTTGGTTTGAAAAATGCAGGTGCTACCTACCAACGACTTGTGAATATGATGTTCGCCAAAATGCTTGGCTCGACGATGGAAGTCTACATCGACGACATGCTGGTCAAATCACTTGTGGCTCAACAACACATAGACCACCTCAGGCAGTCGTTCGACGTCCTCGACAAGTACGGTATGAAATTAAATCCCACTAAATGTTCTTTTGGTGTCTCATTAGGAAAATTTTTAGGGTACTTGGTCACACAAAGAGGAGTCGAAGCCAACCCAGACCAAATCCGATCGATACAAGAAATCGAGTCGCCTAAATGCATCAAAGACGTACAGAAATTGACTGGTCGAGTAGCAGCATTGAACAGGTTCATTTCCAAGTCGTCTGAACGATGTCATCCATTTTTCAACACCTTGAGGAAAAACAAGGCCTTCGAATGGAACGACGATTGCGAGAAGGCATTGCAGGACCTTAAAGAATATTTGACCTCCCCACCACTGCTGTCAAAACCTAAGGACAACGAGACACTACTCCTATACTTAGCCGTGTCGACCACAGCCGTCAGCGCAGTATTGGTAAGGGAAGAAGGCGATCGACAACATCCAGTCTACTACGTAAGTAAGGCACTGCTCGACACTGAGACACGATACAGTCAATTGGAAAAACTGGCACTCTCGTTGGTCGTTGCAGCCAGAAAATTGAGGCCTTACTTCCAATGTCATTCGATTAAGGTATTAACGACTTACCCTCTAAAAAATATATTGCATAAACCTGAAGTTTCAGGTCGACTGACGAAATGGGCTGTTGAGCTAAGTGAGTACGACATCAATTACCATCCAAGGACAGCGTTAAAATCACAGGTATTAGCTGATTTCCTTGCAGACTTTACACCTAACGAAAACTTGCAGGCTGAAAAAGAGCTAGTAGCTCTAACAGAGACAACGTCGGACGAAAAATGGACTTTGTCGGTCGACGGATCAAGCAACGTAAAAGGCAGTGGACTGGGATTGGTACTCACATCCCCTCACGGGGACATAATTGAGCAATCCATCCATTGCGAATTCCGAGCGACAAATAACGAAGCGGAGTACGAAGCGCTGATTGCTGGACTCGACCTAGCCAAGAGCCTGAATGTTAAAAGTCTCCAAGTATTCAGTGACTCACAACTAGTCGTTTGACAGATAAACGGGTCGTACGAAGCAAGAGATCAAAGGATGATCGCCTACTTGGCCAAAGCCAAGCAGATTCAGTCGACATTCGACAAGTTCACCATCGAACAAATACCCAGGTCGGAGAACTCACGTGCAGATGCACTAGCTTATCTTGGCTCGACAACGACAGGCGGATCAAAGTCGATTTCAGTCGTTCACCTTACAACACCAACTATTCAAGCAACAGAAATAGTCGCCCCAGTTGACTACAGAAGAAATTGGATGGATCCACTACTAGACTACTTGCGAGCCGACATTTTACCTGGGGACAGAGCTGAGGCAAGAAAAATCAAAGTAAAAGCTGCGAAGTTCTGCATTTTATACGGTAAGCTATACAAAAAGTCTTTTACAGGGCCCTACTTGAGGTGTGTAACTCCACGAGAATCATACGACGTCCTCAAGAGTCTACACTCTGAAGAATGTGGAAATCACTCGGGGGCTCGAAGTCTGTCGAACAGAGCAATCACAGCAGGATACTACTGGCCGACCATGCGCTCCGACTCCCAAAATCATGTGAAGTCGTGCGACAAGTGTCAACGATTCGCACCAGTCTGCCATCTTCCCCCAGGTATGTTAAATTCAATCTCAGCCCCTTGGCCTTTTATGAAATGGGGGATGGATATTGTAGGAAAACTCCCAGCTGCACCTGGAGGCGTCGTCTACATGTTGGTGATGACAGACTACTTCACAAAGTGGGTAGAAATCGAAGCTTTACCCCAAGTACGCGACATCGAGGTACGCAATTTTGTATGGAAAAACATAATTTGCAGATTCGGAGTTCCACGAGAAATAGTAACCGACAATGGGTCCCAGTTCATCTCGTTCGACTTCAAAAACTTCTGCGACAAATATGGGATAAAGTTAAGTTTCTCAACTCCACGATATCCACAAGCAAATGGACAAGCGGAGTCGACGAATAAAACTATCATCAACACACTGAAGAGAAGATTAGAAGCTGAAAAGAATGAATGGGTGGAAAAGCTCCCAGAAATCCTATGGTCGTACCGTACGACCCCTCGACGGTCGACTGGAGAGACTCCATTCTCCCTCGTTTATGGGTCTGAAGCAGTGATCCCCATCGAGACACGACTCGCAACCGTACGAAGTGAAAATCCAAACGAAGCCCAAAACAACCATGAGCTCGCCTTCGAGTTGGATCACTTGGATGAGAGACGTGATCGAGCGGCTCTGCGAGTACAGTCGTACCAACAACAGGTCGCACGACATTACAACAAGAAAGTACATATCAGAACCTTCAAGCTCCATGACTGGGTACTACGCCGTGTTTTCCAAAACACCAGAGAAGAGGGAGCCGAAAAATTGGGGCCGACATGGGAAGGGCCTTATCAAATAACAGAAGTTGTCGGTCGAGGAGCCTACAGGTTGAGAGGACTCGACGGTCGAGAACTAAACAACAGCTGGAATGCACTGCATCTAAAACAGTATCATTTCTAAAGCTATACTTGATTCATTTCATTTTTTATTTTTTATCACTTTCCTTCAGTCTTATGATACTAACAATGCAAAAAGAGCTATGATGAAAAACTTACTAAGTTTATAACTGAGCTCACAAAAACATTTTTCATAACCTCAGTCGACTTCAATGTATTATGTTGCTACGAAATTCTTTTGTTATTACAGCATTGGCAGTGCCCCGGCGTCGACGACAACAAGAATCTACTCCCAACATCCTTATTCAATCAAATGCACGCTGGGAGTCGGGGACAACACTTAACGAAAATACTGGTCGACTGAACGCATGTACGCGACAATGGTCTACTAAACGCATGTACGCGAGTTATAAAAATTACCGACTGACGCATGTACGCGATAATGGTTGACTAAACGCATGTACGCGAGTTATAAAAATTTACGACTAACGCATGCACGCGATAAATGGTCGATTGAACGCATGTATGCGATGTAATTTGACAGTGACGCATGTACGCGAATACTTTATAAAAGCCATGTTTTTATCAATTTTCTATAATATCATTCGACTTATGCATGAATATAAGTTTACAGGCTTGTTTCATTCAGTTACTTAATCTTGTGTAAACCCCATCATATGATGGTCGTATCGTTTTCGTATCGTTTTCACATGCAAAAGGTCGTATCACGTCCTCACACAAACGAATGCCATGAAAGTGTTGGGAGACATGCAAAGATATTATCAATATCGATACGATCAAAATAGTCGAAACAAAATAATAAAGGGTCGAAACGACCAGAATATCCTTCGACAAATAAAAAAAATAATAATAATAAAATCTTCAAGTAAATGAACGTCGATCAAAATGATATCATACAAAACGGTCGAGACGACAGAATCAAACGGTCGAGACGACCAAATCATCCACATTACAAATTTTCATAACAGTAAAAATGAATATTTCAAGTTGCAGGTGGGCTTGCAGGAGGTTCAACAGTGGAGGCAACAGACGACGGATTAGCAGGGGGATCAACAAGAGTCGAGTCGACGAGAGGCGGATCAACCAAAGGCGGGTCGACTGCAGTGGCACCTTCACGAAGGGCATCCTCATCAAGCATCTGTTCATCGTTTTGTCCAGGTGATGTCCCCTCCATTCTCTTCATTTCTTCATACAAATCGATCATCTCTCGCATCATGGCGACGTCCCATTTCTTGTGATTGCCGGAGAGATATTCTTGGTAGAGCTCGGCCTTCGCCTTGCAGATAGCAGTCGACGCAATGGTCGTCAACTGTTCCTCCAGCGCACAGACAAGGCTTTTCTGCTCATCGACCTCCACGCGAGCCTCAGTCGACTCCTGGGCATGCCGATCCCTTTCTGCCTTCACTTCCAGTAGCTCTTTCTCAAGAGCCGTGTTCTTTCCTTGAAGCTCCGTGACAGTCTTGTCGACCATAGCCTTTTCGATTTTCAAAACGTCGATCGACTTCTTCTGCTTTCCGCATCTGTCAGCGATCGTCTTGAATCTCTCTTGCAGCTGCAACGACCCCTGCAAAGCCTACGAAGCAGGAAAAACTCGTGTCAAATATGTTTAATGAATACCGTTAGAAATCAAAACACAAACTTACCTGAAAAACAGTGAGGATGGTCGAGTCAAGCACTTCTTCTGTCTTCTTGGATTTTAGAAACTTTTCATCCGCTGCGAGGATAAAGTCGGTCGACTTCTTCAAAAATGCAGCTGGCGCTGAAAAGGATGACAAGCCAGAGGAAGGCAAAGCTGCCGACTCAGGAAGAGAAGCAGAAGCCGGACGCCTTAGGGTCGAATCAACTCTCTTCCCCTTATCAGCCGCCGAACTTCTCTTTTGCTTCTTTTTTGCAGGTGAATTTTCGGGAGAGGAAACATAAGTGTGCTCAATGGTCGTTGAAGCACCCTCCTTCGACATGTCGTCGACTTTGTTCTTTGCCGACGCCGCCCTTTTCCTAGCCATCTCGTCTCTGAATTTTTTCAGAGCGTCAGCATCGTTGGGAAGGTTCAACCTTGCGCTCGACATCGACGTCACTGCGAAACGACGTTCATTATCAGATACAGGCGACAAGAATTTCATTTGATATTGGAGAATTTCGAAACTCCTCCTAATCCAGACATACGACACAAAGTCCTTCACACTAGGATAAGGCCTTCGCGACCTATTATGAGCCGACCATCTCCATAGACTGTTAGGCCTAAGTTTACCTTCAGTTAGCAGCACCTTACAACTTCTATCGTTTTCAGGGATACCAAGCATTGCTTTGGTGCGTTCAGGAGCAACGTCGCACGACGGTTTGCTCCCTTTGCCTTTTATGTCTACAAAATGAGCTGAAAATCAGCAAGGGTAATCTAGGGTTAATGAAAATACGAAACGACAACTGTCGAACGACACTTACCAAACCTATTCCAAGTTCGTCTGTATTCATACGGCCCAGCACTCGTCAACCAAGGACCATCAATTGGAGGACCTTTTGCGAAAAAGTAAGTGTTCTTCCAATATCGATCATTTGTCGTCGTATCGATAATTATCTGCTGTCCTTTACTCCTAGGTATTAACATATAACGACCTTGGTCGTGTATGTGCTCCTTCAAGTAATAATTGTGGAGAAGACATCCCAACCCAAAAGGTAGATTGTACCTTTCGCTGAGGACGCCTAAGCTCAGCAATATCCTCCATGTGTTTGGCATCAGTTGACCAGGAGCAAGGTCGTAGTATAGCAGCAGCCGTCGCGCCAATGGGGGGACAGGGAATCTAAACCCTAAACGGAGTGTGTATTTGTAGAAACACGTCCACCCTGGTATATCCCAATCCGCCCGTTCATGCTCCATGGGTGCACGTAGCTCGACCTCTTTGGGGATGCCATAAATCTCCCTCAGCACACATAAGTTCTCCTCCGAAATCAGACTTGCTGGATTCTTTTGAAGGACACCTAACGGTCGACCGGACGTCGTAGCTTCATCTACGTCGACATACTCGGGATGGTCGACTATCTTCGCAATGGCGCGTACGCCACCTTTCTCAAGGATGCCCTTCGTGTTGATGGAAACGACATTCGACGGGTCCTCTACCGTGACTTGTCGATCTACATCTACATTTCTTCTACTATCTCCAACATTATCATCTTCTCCCTCACTTGAAGTCCAAATATATTCAGGGTCAGAAACAGTCTCGTCGCTCGACAGGTTCACATCGTCGTTCGACATGTTGATACCTAAAGCTGACAAGGCAAAGAATGCACAAGTCAGAGACTAACGTGCTACAATCACAACCTAGGGTTTCATTGTGTTTCTAGAATTGAAACCTAGAAGTGTCGAGGCGACATATCTGATCTACACCTACAATCTCTAGCGTCCTAGGAATCAAAACAAGGAATTCTTACAAACACTTACAAACAAGTACATTAACAATCCAACATTGCAAAGAAGATCAAAGACAGCAGAAAGCCACAAAATACAACAAGAACAACGAAGAACAGCAAAAACAAAACCAAAACTTCACGAAAACCTCAGGCAAGTGAATCTTCACATTATTTGCATATTATACTTCTTTCAAATAACCAAGTAACGCAGGAAAAGCAAAAGAAAACAAATACCTTGAGAGAAAAAGAAGCCTTTAGGAATCTGGTGAGAAAATCTGGCGAGAAGTCCACGAAGAATTACGTTGCTGAAGGCTCTGAAAGACTGAGAGTTCTAGCGGTTTGTGCAAAAGTGGCTTATGGGAGTAGGGAGGTTATATTTATAACCAAACCCTTTACAAACCCCTTTGCCACGTGTCTACACCAGAAGTGGCAACCTTACAGTTAACCAATAACCCACGCACGCACGCAACTGCTCATGATGAGTTTTTTGAATTTCAAAACCCCTCCTCGAGCAAACCAAGCACGCCAAAATTTAATGTTCTGATGTCATCCTAGGGTCTCTGAAGCGGCAGATGTCTTTTCAATTTGACTTTTGGTTTGCCCTCATCGCAGAATATTCGTCGAACGACGTTGGTAGTACGACATCTTTTGTTTCGTTAAACAGTTCAATTCTTATCAAACTAAGTTGGCATTTTCAACAGAGTTCATACAAATTAATTCCAACTGTAGTGCTCAAACGACTTCAAGAAACCATGTCAAGCAAGCAGTGACAGATCTTGTCGACTTAAGTTTGGTCGCTCGACGATAGTCGATACGATGTAAATCACTCTCTACTTCGTTGCACTCTTTAGAGAGTGGGGGACAAACTGTGGTAGCCAAGAATGGCTCACAGGCCCAAAAGTGTAAAGCCCATGCTATAACTTGCTTTGGCCCAAGTTTGAAGAGCCCAACATGAGCAGTAAACAGCATGACTTGGTCGTCTGAAGACCAAGTCATCCAGATGTATTAAATAGCGAGATTCTAGGGAGGAAATCTCTCCAAGAATCTCGCCCACGATCAGGATCATTATCCTACCTACCTACTTCGAACGGTTACCTAGAATTTCCTATAAATAGCAAAGCATTTACTTCAAAGGGCTCTCTGGATATTGAAAGCTTACTAAAGCGTACCAAATCTCTGTTTGTGAGAATCACGATCACCAGAATTCAGCAATCACGATCACCGGAGTTCAATATTCACAGTCATCATAACCGTCGCTCAGCCCAAGCGTATCTAAGGCTAACGATCTGAACCACCTCTTTAATTTATCTCTTTCATTGTTTATCTATTCTTCAATATTTGCAGGTCATTAGGTCGGTCGACCAAGTTTCTTTGCAGTCGACCGAGTTCTTTTGCAGGTCAATCCAGCAGACGATAACAGCATTTAAACGATCCAACCCAAGTTGCATTGGGCCTATCAACATACGATCCGATCCATATCGATTGTAGGTCGACACCCTACAAATGTAACAAAACAAAGTAATTATAAACTATAAATATGTCCCGATATTTTATCAAAATAAAAACATAACTGTTAATACTTGAATATTTAATAATCAATTCATAACAAAAACAACATAATCAACAAAGTGCGGGTAAGTTCATTTACTATCAAACAACATAATAGTTAAGAGCATCTTCAAGGGGTCTGAAAAACTGGATCTCTTAGCTTAATTAAGGGATGGGCTGCATTTTTTCAGTTCCAAGGGGTCCCTTAATGACCCCTTTAATGAGATTCTTGTGGAGCTCACTCCCTTAAATAAGGGGTGGCTTCAACCTCTCTTAATGATATAGTTTAGGGAACATATAAAATAATAATAATAAATAAGTGGACTCAACATAAAATAATAACAAAAATTTATAAATGAACCATTTAAGGGAGTATCATTGGAACACAAACCCCTTTAATGACTCATAAAACAACATCCACCTTTAAATATGGGGTCTCCGAGGAATATCCTTGGAGATGCTCTTAGGGGCCGTTTGGTATACCGGCATCTTAGCATGGGAATGGGAATCTGAGAGGATTCCTACGTTTGTTACAAGTTTTGTAATTTCAGATTCCTGGGAATGTGAATCCCATGGGAATCACATTACCCTCCAAGGGTGTAATCTGATTCCCACCCCAACAGGTGGGTTTCTGATTCCCGGGCATCTCATTCCCACCGTGGGTCCCACCTCATTAAAAAAAAAAAAATTGTTCTTCTTCTTTCTTCACGCATCTGATCACACCTCTTCTTCTTCAATTTTCAATTTTCAATTTTCAATCACACCACCTCTTCTTCTTCTTCAATTTTCAATAACACAAACCCTAAATCAAATCTTCTCCTCTTCAATTTATCCCCAAATCCCAATCTTGTCCAATCGATCAATTTTTCAAAAACCCAAACCCAAATCGATCAATTCAATCAAACTGTCTGGGTTTGCTCAATGATGATGACGATGAAGACGACGACGAGCTTCAATGACGACGAGCAGCTTCGATGATGACGCTGACAACGACGACGATCTAACGATGGAGATAAGGATGTGAAGACGACGAGAAGAAGATGAAGACGTCGACGACGACTCGAAGACGAAGACGACGTCGTTCTTCACTGATCTTCTCCAGTTTTTTTCTTTTTTCATTTCTTGATCTAGTTTTGTTATTTGAAATGAAGATGACGATGACATGTATCAGTGTAGTGTATGTAGTGTTATTTATTTATTTATAATTTTTTTAATTTTAAAATTAATTTTGACATCTTTTTATATATAAAGACAAAAACATTCATATACACAACCAAACACAATTATCTAACATTCCCAGGAATCCGACATAATATTACCATGCACAACCAAACACATGAATACAACTTTCCCAGGATTCACATTCCCAGGTTTCACATTCCTAGGAATCACATTATTTTGATTACCCCATACCAAACGGCCCTTAGTGTATATTTAGTATGGCTTTTGAAATGATTAAAATCGTTTTTTTAATGATAAAAGCTATTTTAAAGTTTTTTTAGGTTGTTTGGCAAAACTCAAAACAGTTTTTTTAATATATAAATTGTCTCAATTACCCTTTAAAAAAAGTCATTTTATGTCTATTTAGAGAAGCCCAAAATTTGGACCATTTTTGTAATTCACTCAACCAAAAGCTATTTCTAAAAATACATTGTCAACATTTTTTTTGTAATTTACACGATCAAAAGCTTTTTTTGTTAAAAGCTCTACTCATTAGAAACCCTACTACAAAAAGATCTACTCTAAAAGCTCAAATTGAAAAGTCATATCAAACACATTCTTAGTCATCTAATGAAAACTCTTAAATCATACCTAACATTTTTGCAAACTAATGAATTAACATACTGTTAAATGAAATCATCTATAGAAAATTCAATATAATTAATAATAATAACCACAAATGCATAATTATATATATATATATATAAATATATTGAAGGAAAAAAAAAAAAAAAAAAAAACTAAGCTAAACTAATTACTTCAGAAAAGAGGGAAAAAAAAAATAATGGTTGAACCGTTAATCTTTTGCCCATGAATAAAAAATAGGCTAACTGGCACTGATTCCCCTTAACTCTTCCAAAATATGCACTATGCCTCCTATACTCTTTTTTTTTTGCCATTAAACCCCCTAATTCTCGTTTTCTGGCTGTGAAGGGGCATCTACAGTTGACATTTGTCAATTTGTCAGAGTTTAGGGGATTTAGTGGCAAAAAATAAGTATATGGGGCATAGTGTATATTTTGAAAGAGTTCAATCACATCCTTAGATCCGATTGATCCAATAGATTGGATCGGTTCCAATAAATCAATTTATCAGATATGATCCAATAGATTGGATGTTAGATCATGTACACCCGTAACTGTTGTTTGAGACAGTATCAGATAATGCAACTATGCAAGGCACAAGCACAAACACGGAAAGAAAGAAGAAGGAAAAAAAAAAAAAAAAGCATACCATTGAATGGCAAAACTAAAGACAACAAAATATTTCCTCTGTAAATCATACTTGTACAATAAAGAGTTGTTGATACATCATATGGACTCTCTCTACAAAGTATATAATCCTCCACAAATCAATCAGAGGGTCGATCGTTTCTTATAGTTTGGGCAATGAGAAAGCACGTGGTACGATCAACTGAGATTCGTGTTTACACGAGCTAAATACAAAATGGGAATCTAATCTTTCTACCCTAGTTTCCCATATAAATGTTAAATTACATTCTGGGTTGAAACCCCACCATGTACAATCTCTCATATTTCCAACTACATGACAAGCCTTGAGAGGAGGGTGACCTTGGGCAGAGGCTGAGAGAGCATAAAAATTTAAATTTTTGAGTATTATAATTACAAAGCTCCCGGCTCTCTCCGCCTCATCAGCAAAACCAAGAATATAGTCTACCTCTTCTAAATGATGCTATCGTCTATTGACACGACTAATTATATACCGTCCTTTTTCTAGATCATAAATTGTCTTCAATTGAGATTTTCTCCACTTTGAAATAGACCATGCTAAAAACATCAATAATATTAAAATGGCTATCAAAGATAAAAGCGTTGGTGAGTCATCACTGCAAAGGGACGCAATCCAGCCATGGTGCTGTACATCCAACTCAGTAGAGCTATGCAAGATGAAAGCTCCCAATGCCCAATCAAGTGGGATATTTCTCACCTGATTAGCAAACCTGATCCTGTCCAAGAGTAATTGCAGTCAATAATATTTGACCAACTTCACACACACACACACACACACACACACACACACACACAACTGAGATTCCCCATACAATAATTGTGAACAGATTTACGGAGTTTGATGCATTTGGGACTAAAATGATAAAACTTCAGTCAAAGTGGTACATGCCGTCGACATTGAAGAATGAACTTCAGATTGGCAGATAAGTTAAAAAAGGTACCTTTCATCATCCAAAGAAATTCCAAGACTGTCATGAAGTAAAGCCACAATATATGCTGACGAGAAGCAATAGCGCTGCAGATCTTCATCGTCAAGCGACTGATGTTTCTTCCTCAATTTGAACCAATCCTCTCCACAGAATTGTTGTCCAGCCGCAAGCAAGCCGGAAAGAAATGCCCTTTGGTGCAACCCAAAGAACTAATCATGCAGAAGAGGAGATAAGCAAAAGTCAAAAAGGCTTAAGAGAAGATGGAAAAGTAAGCATTTTGTATCTGGTCATAGGGAGGCCCATTCCTTTCTTCTGAATGGACCTATGTAAGGACATTTAAACCAGAAATATATATCGTGGCCAAAATTGTCCATCTATTGAAAATGTAGATGAATACCTTTGATGTATGGAAGAAATTTTCAGTGGCCAAAAATCTCCCCTGAAGCTTAGGCATGAAAACAGATCCCAAATAGCAATTCTGGTAAGAGCATTTCTCTGCAGCACAGAAGGATAACTGTCAGAACTGCTGCTGAAAAGAAATGAAAAGAAACTATGTGATATTGATAATCTGGAAAAAAATATATATATATAACCTTTCTCTTTCTGTAATAGCATTAGTGCAGCAGATCTGCACTCTGAAAAGTTTCCCCTTGCTTGAAGAGTGGATAAATATTTATTCTTTTCAGCCAAAGAACCTGGAGAGAGCTTCGACAATTCAATCTCATGAGAGTAACCTTTAGGCGAACAAGGATCTACAAGTAGTCCCTTTTGCAGAGACTCTGCAGCTGCAATAGTAGAGATGATGTCAGAGAATATCGATTTCTTCTAATTAAGAAACATTATGCAATAATTTCCATACTCACTCAACCAAAGGTAGGGTCCTATCGTCATAGAATGAAACATTTAACTTGATAGCTATAAATGTTTCATTGGATAGAAACATTTAATGTGTTTAGCATGACTGCAAAATATGATGTCAGACAATAGTGGCAGTCTAACCATGCCAACTTCCTAAGAATCACAACAGCCAATAACAGGAGTTTGAATCCTTCCATCATGAGATTGAATTTTATTGGTCTTGCATGTAAGGGGGTATATTAGAATACTATATACAATTATTTGGCTCTCACCTATAAACTTAAGTTTTTGGGTTTAGCATTACTAACAACGACAACATTGCAAGATGAAAAAAGATGAAGTACAACTCAGCATGATTCTAAGACTCCAAGTTCAAGGTAAGGAAACAACTTCAAAAACATTTCCATAAATTCTACAAATAAAGAAGTTAAGAAGAAACCAAAAAACCATGTGTACTTGCCTGAATCAATGTCTCCTGAAGTGAGTGACTCCCTCAATGATTCTAATGCAACATTCTGCAAAACCACATGAGTAAAAACTTATAATGAGGAAATTGATAGTGCCTTAGGTAAAAAACATTTAAAAACTATATAGCAATCTAAACAATTAACTGAAAGTAGCCAAATTCACAAAAAAATCTCTTAAGCGAATTATAAATTGTCGAATGTAGAAACTCATACTTCTACTTTGCAGATCAGAATGATATTATTGTGCATGATTGTCTACGGCTGCTAGAAAAGATGTAACATGTAACCTAACGGTCCTAACTGGAACCTTGCAACTCCCTTGTTCAACGAATTCATTCAATTAGAAAGAACCCCAAATCTTTTTAACACGGATGAATTCATCTTAGCATTAAATCTGTTCCCTTCACATAAATAATTTCTCAAACTTTCATGGCAGTCACACAGGACAACACTTGTTGAGCAAGTTACGTTATGACACTTACAAACAATGTTCTGGAAGAAAAAGCTTAAACAGGCAGGAGTTATGTACAAATGGATAAAATATGCAAAAACATCTAAGCATTATTAGTGTGGCACCAAAGGCTTGGTTTGTGCCAACCTGCCAAAATCAAACAAAATAAAATACAGCACCAACTAGATACATTGTGTGTTGACCAAAGAAGACTACAACAGACCTTTTTTTTTCTTTTTGATAGAAAACAAGAAGTAATAAAGTAAAAAAAAATATTATACTTCCAAAAGAACCGAAGTAATACAAATGATGGTTACCTGGCCAAAATGAAGAAAACTGTGGCTGTAGAGATTGTAAGTGATATTCCCAAATTTAATAGAACGCGAAAACTCAAGAGGCATAGGCTCATTTGAAACAAAGGTTATCTGAAACAAAAGCACACCGGTTATTTTAAATGACGCATCATATGTTGCGCTTAAAACAGCACTTATTTTAGAAGAACCAACATAAATGGTTCTGCATTAGCTGCAAACACTCACTTTTTTTGAATCAATTAACACATTTTTGGATATCAAAACATTCATGAGCTCCTTATACTTCTGTCCAAATTATATTTTAAAGATTTCGCCAAATTATATCTTTTTTATAAAGACGGCAAAGTGGCCAGATTTCAGAACATCTCATAGGTCAGTGACTCTACATTGACAATTTGGAAGGTCGCATTAAATGCAATTTTCTAGCTGTGAAACCACAAATATTTTCGAGCAAAGGACCATGAACAGAATTCCAATTTATTGAAAGAATTTAAAGAAAGCAACAGGAAAAAACTAAACCTGGGCAGAGGCACCCCCAAGTTCAATAATCCCAGTTGTCTGCAGAGGATCACCCCCAAGTGTACCAAGTGCATAGTTTGCAACGACCCAAGCATACACACCTTCATCAGAGCCTAAAACAGACATAAATATCCAACATTCAGCAAGTTAACAATTCAAAAAGCACAATATCACTATGTTAAAAATTCAGCTAATTATCACTAAGTTTATATTTATAATTCTAATAGACAACTTCTAATAAAACCACCTAAGTTGCGGTTCAAGTGTGACAAATGGTGGGTGTTTCCATTTAGGTGCTTGTCAATATCACTACAAAAAATGTCTTGTCGATACTCAATAACAACAAAAATAATATCATATAACAGTAGTTAACTTACCAGTAATGACAGTTGCCCATTCATCACGGAAGCTAAAGCCAGAGTTTCTAAGAAAACGCCTGCAAGAATCCAAAATGTTTCCTTGAAGCTTGGAATCCAACAACCTCAACCCTGCTGTCGCCATTAACCTAATTTCAGTTTTGTCCCAAAACTCCAAAGGCACTTTTCTCTTAGCAAATTCCACGAGCTCTCTCAACGAATCCCCTGCATTTTCAGGGCTCTCCGCAAACGAAGACAACCCAGGATTCACCCTCGTGCTTCCCAACTCGAAATCGAACTCATTGCGTCCAGGCAAGTAACCGAAAACGTGTATTCTGGTGCCGGTGCTCCCTCCGTCAATAACGATGCCGTAACGTAAAGAACCGTCGTTGACGTGAGCCTTGGAGGCGTGGAAGAAGAGATAGTAACAGGAGAAGAGAGCGATGAGAGCGGCGGTTGATGCGACGGTGAGGGTTAAGACGAGGTTGGATTTGACATGCTTGGATGGGCGAGAAAAGAGGTTGGTGGATCTAGTGGCTGGTCGGATCGGGAACTTGATTGGATCCATGGCGTCCGGTTCGGGGCAGGGGCGTGTACGGGCATGCGATCTTCGCATCAAAGATGGAGATGTTTTTTGAGTGTGGATAATAGAATCATATAAACACAATTCAATTAATTATCTTCAGAGATAAAAAATTATAATAATAATTACTATTAATACATAATTAAGGTGGGTTTAGAGAGAGAGGGAGGCTGTGTTGAAGGAATCGCCCTCTCTCTCTTTGTTATGGCGGATCTGGCAAATACGAAAAGGAGGAGGAGAGGAAGAAGAAGGAAGTTTTGTATAATTTAAAAAATTAATTACCTCTTTAAACTTTTTTATTTTATTTTTTATTTTATTTTTTATTATATTCCGTAGCGTATCCGATTGAGAATTTGATTTCAACTGTTTCTATTTTTAATGGTTTCAGTATTATTTTCTATAACTTACATATAAAAACAAGGAAAATCACATTATGAAATACATAATTAATAATAATCCTACTTTACCTAAATCTGGTTCAAATTTGGTGTCCAATTCTGGTACTCAAATTTGATGTTCAAATCTGGTACCGAAATGATGTAGTAATACTCTAATTCATTCATTTAAATCATATAAATCTAATAAAATTTATAAAATTTCAGTTATGAAATTTCTTGTGTTTGCTCTCTCATTATTCATGTGAATAAACAAGTTAGCAATGTGTTCATAGTCCTAGGTATTCCCAAAATCAATAGGGCTTGATCACCCATACCAGTGCTGCATCAATTATAAGATTAGTTATCCGAGTCGTGTTTGTCCTACTTGATCTAGGCAGATCCCGTCAGGACTCCAACAAAAACCACATCAGAAATCCTTTGATATATTCATTTTAACAATGTTCCTTCGGCATATTGGTTTATTTGCACTATAAATCGATTAAATGATTGATGTAACCAATTTACAATATCTTTATAAAGTAAATTTTATATATAAAACTTCAAGCAACAAGATTTTCCTTGTAACAGAATGAACACTGAAACGTTGCTTGATTTTCCTTGTAACAGAATGAACACTGAAACTCGGTTCTTTTGGTGAACTCCGCCAAATTGATCATAAAAGATAAACATATAGACTTCCCCAACAGATTGAAAAGTGTATTAAACCACAAATTCATTGATAAACTTCAAACGAAATAGGTACACATAGCCATCGGAAACTAACAAACTGACTAGATATTGAATTGATCAGTGTTCTAGTATATGCTAGACGCTAGTCGTATGGTGGACTGGCGCCTAGCGCCTAGACTGCCTAGGCGGAGAATTTTTTTCTTCAATTTGTACTTTGTTATGTTTGTGTTTTTCTCTTTTATATTTTTTAATTTTCGTTTGGTTTTGGTGCCGTGGTGCACATCACAAGACACCCCACCATCATTTTGTGCCATCACTTGTGGCTCACAGCCTCACACCATCTGACTTTTTCATTTTTTTTTTCTTTTTACTTTATCATTGGTCTTATAAACTTTTCTTCTGGATCAATCCCCATTTCAACAAACACTTTACTCATCAACTCATTTTCTTTCTTCATTTCATCATACTCTTTTCTTTCTTCATTTCTCTCTACAACTCATTACTCATCTTCATCATCTTCTTCTTAATATTATGTTACTTTTATTGGGATTGTTCATGCCGCTGTTGTGGTGGTTCCCGCAGTGATGGTGACTATAGCTATTCTTAGGTGGGTAGTGGTGGTTATTGTACCTGGGCTTGATCCGGCCAACGAAGACCGGCGACTCTCCTTCGTAGTCCTAATTGTCGTAATAGTAGTTTCTTTTCGATATGAATCTATCCATGTCTAAAAAACCTAACCCTAGAATCGTTTTCGTTCAATTTCAATTAAAAAGTGTCTTGTGTTGGTGGGTCTGTCTTCGGTAAGGTCAATTTTCAGGGTTAGTCTGCGAAAATGTTGTAACCGCCACAAGTCCCAAAAAGTGAAGTGCGTTTGTTGTGGTGGGTTGAGTTCAATTTGTTGAATCCTGATCCATTTTTTCTTGTGCTGCGTAGGGGAAGAAGAAGAAAAAGGAAAAAGAAAAAAGAAAAAAGAAAAATGTGTAGGGTTTTGTTGAAAATCCAATCACACTTTTAAGTCTGACAACAACTCACACAATTCATTAAAAAAAAAAAATTAACTGATTATACCGATTAATCGGCTCTGGAATTCAGCGTAGGCGGCCGATTAATCGGCTCTAGTCAGCGACTAGTAGGCCAGCCACCTAGGAAGGGCGCATAAGGCCTAGTTACTGCAGCCGACACCCACTAATCCCTAGTTGGCCACTTAGGCCGCATACTAGAACACTGGAATTGATTGAGCTCATACCGGCTTTGATGATCAAGTGAATTGTATGCATTTTAACCACGAGGTGGTTACCTTGGTGGTCCAAGGCTTGGGATAAAAATCTCAAGTCTTTGGTTCTACTCTTGGCAATTACATTGTGGCTAACCATCAGGGCGCTAGCTCAGCTGGTGAAATGACGGGCTTGGGGCACAAGTAACTCCCAAGTCAGCGAGTCGAATCCTACCCAGGCGAAGGCGAGTTCTAATTTACCCGCTTGCATCTTTGTGCGGGTGGGGGTGTGGGCTGAGGTTTCCTATTTGTCCTACTCCATAACATTCAACAAATAGACCGGTAGAATCAACAAGTTGGCTATGGGTGTGTCACGCAGTTGGGGAGGACAAGCGGATGGGTGCCTAAATGAAGTCTGGAATCCTCGATACCAAAAAAATAAATAAATTACAATTTACATGAATGGATTATAATGTTGTCACATCATTTGGGCACCAGATTTGGACACACACCAAAATTGGGTAAAGTAACATTATTGTATAATTAAATCTGTAAAAAATATAAAGATATTTTGACATTTATTATATATATATATATATATATATTTTTACACATTAAAAATATATGATTTGAGAATCATTTACCTAAGCTCTGAACTCGTTCATTTATCAGCTAAGCTATGCCCTTGGGGGCGAAATTAATTATAGTCAAACGATTTATTTTAACCATTCCAGAAAGAGAGATGATATTAACAATCCACTAATTATCTTTTTACACTCCATTTTAAACTAAAATTACTAAAATAGATAAAAACAAATTCTAAATATTATAGATGGTTTTCATATATCAAAACCCCTTGGAAAACAAATGATGTTTAAAATAATAATAATAATAATAATAATAATAATAATAATAATAATAATAATAAAAGGCTATTTCCCTGAACTCTTCAAAAAGTTGCACTGTGCCCCCTAAACTTTTTTTTTCGGCACTAAACCCCCTGAACTCTCGTTAATTTGCAATGGCTGAAGGAATTTACCCCCTGGTGAGGGGGCAAATTCCTTCAGCGATTGCAAAATTACAAGAGTTCAGGGGGTTTAATGGCGAAAAAAAAAAGTTCATGGGGTGAGGTGCAAATTCGGGTATAGTTCAGGGGGATCCGTGCCAATTAGCAAAAAACAAAAAAAAAAAAAAAACAAAACAAAACAAAACAAAACAATACAATGTCTTAAATCATATTAATATCAAATATATTAGCACCCCCGTTTACCAATGATGTCGATGACAAATTAAAACAATGTGTATCATACTACCTTTCTATGATTTATTTCCAGAACGTATGACACACTTATTGAAAACGGTCAGTAGAATCTTAAGGGTTGTCTGGTACTGTTTTTGATTAGTGTTTTTGTTTTTGTTTTTCAAATCAAATTTCGAATACGCATTCGTTACCGTTTTTCATTTTGTTTTCCATTTTATTTTCCAAAACAAAAACAAAAACAAAAAGAATTACAGTGTTAAAAGTGAAAAATTTCCAAAACAACTTTTTGATATTTTTCATTTTGTTTTTCGTTTTGTTTTTCACTTAAAATTAAAAACTCAATTTTTTTTTTCTTTTATTCTTTTTTTCTTACTTCCACCGATCTCCTCCTCCTCCTCCTCCTTCTCCTTCTCCTTCTTCTCCTTCTTCTTCTTCTTCTTCCCGCCTGTCAGCCTCCTCCTCCTCTTCTTCTTCTTCTTCTTCTTCTTCTTCTTCTTCCCGTCGGTCAGACCAATAGCCCCTCCTCCTCCTCCTCCTCCTCTTCTTCTTCTTCTTCTTCTTCTTCTTCCCGTCGGTTAGACCGACGGCCCTTCTCCTTCTTCTCCTTCTTCTTCTTCTTCCCGTCGGTCAGATCTCGCCGCCGTCCGTCGCCGTCCGTCAGATCGCGCCGCCTCCGTCAGATCAGCGACGTCAGCTTCCTCCTCCGCCTCCGTCTGCTCCCCCCTTCTCCTCCTCCTCCTCCTCCTCCTCCTCCTCCTCCTCCTTCTTCTTTATCAGACCAAAAAAAATAAAAATAAATAAATAATAATAAAATTTAACTCATTAATTTTGGTCTGTAAAATGATACCAGACGCGTTTTTTACGTTTTCATATTCGGAATCCAGCTTTCAGGAAATGTTACCAGACGCGTATTTGGATTTCGAAACTGAAACCAAAAACACTGTTTTCATTTTCATTTTTATTTTCGAAAAACAAAAACAAAAACGGCCTTTCAAAAACGTTACAGGACGGGCCCTTATTGTACTACATTTAGTGAAGATGGAAATTAAATGAGTGACCTAGTTTGAATTTTCTGAAAATAACTTTCTTTGCAACTTGTTATGCTCTATCCTCTCTAGCACATATCATTTTCTACTGTTGGGGGCGGGGCAAGTCCATCACGATATCATATCATGCACAATTTATCGGGAAAAAAAAAAACAAATTATTTGCCTTCCGACATATTATCTACGGTGATGTAAGAATAGAATGATAAAACATGAAACTTTTGTGTCAAGTTCATGCAAAATAAGGAATTTTTTTTTTTTTTTTTTTTTTTTTTTTTTTTTTTTAAATTATGTTTTTAAGATGGAGTGTTTTCAAAAAATAAAAAGGATAATTTTGAAATAAATTGAAGTGTCTTTAGAATTCTTAAAATTTTAAGATTTTAGATGGAGTGTCTTTAAAAAAAGCAGTGTGTAAAGATAAAATTGGATTGTAAGGAGAAAATCTCTTCAAAAAAAAAATAAAAAAAGTTATACTAGAAAATAGAAGTACTTTCGAATTTACGTTATTTGTATGTAGCCCAAGACTCATGTATTGGTCCAATCTGAAGCAAGCAAAAGCCCACTACATAATTGAAGAAGTGTTACCCTGGGTAAGCATACAGGCACCTCAACACAATGGGCCAATAACGTAAATATATTAAAGGTTATGGCTATCTTGTCGGAAGTCTAATTGCTAATAATATTATCCAGACATTAGGACAAGAGTTGATATTCAAATGACATTCATATAACTAGTAGCAAAATGAATCTACCGACGGGACCAAAACAGAGAACAAAAACAAATTTGGTATGATTACGTTTTTGCCAACAATTAGTATTGAGAACTGATTGAATAGACTACGCAAAAAAAAAAAAAAAAAAAATCCTTGGCTTTTTCATAATCGATATCAACCTTTTGTGTGTGTGTGTGGAAGAGAATTGAAGAGGAATGTGTCATTATAATGCTTTAGGTTTGTGAGTAGAACTATTCAGTAGACAGTGAACTGGTGATCATCTACTCATCCCCACTTACTACAAAAGATAGGGAGAGCGTCACATGATAAATACTTACTTGTCTAACATCAACAACCTTTTATTCGTCCTTCATTGGATCTTGCTCTGTGTTGTTGCCTGCATGGCTATGATCTTCTGTTAGTTTTGAATCAAGAAGCTGTGACCAATCAATAATATATGCTTTACGACCAGGTAGTCGACTTGCATAAGCCTCATTTGTCTGCCATAATAAGGAGAATCTGTTGTTAATTAACTTTAAAATATATTGGTGTAGATTCTGCATATTGCACCATAATCATGTACATTATGTACAGTTAAAATCATGTATTGATCGTTATCTGAGACCTGATGAGTTCATTTAGTTTTACATATTTAATGTAAATCTTCATGTGGGATGATTGGTGAAGTCAATTTCAGAGATTTGCTAGTGGGTCGTACTCGTACTGAGTAGCCACAAATTCTCTCTCTCTCTCTCTATATATATATATATAATTAAGTTCACTGAATTTCTTGATACGAGTGTTGAATCAACCAACCGGTTGACATTTCCAAATTCCACTTCCCTGGTGCTGGTGGGGGTAGACATGCATGGGAAAAGAAAAATGCTTTTAAAAAATGTATAGCAATAAGGAACCATAAAAGTTATCGTCAACTCGATCTCTTTCTAAATCTGCCATGCCATTCTTTTCATTATTTCTAAATTTTTTGTGTCTTTTTTAAAGTTGGCAAGTATATATAAAAATCACTTATCACACCAATGTATTTAGATATTTTTGGGTTAAATCTATTTGTCCTGGATTCTAGGTGATAGGAATCAAACTTTAAAGTTTAAAGTGATCAAATAATAATATAATATGTGAGTAAGTGAGTACTGCTTTTTCATTTGGAAACATATATCGAATTAGTAATATCACTAATTGTTGAGAAAACCCAATTAATATAATTAATGCTTCTAATTTAATGGAAATCTACTCATCTTCACAATCTCTTTTTTTGGCTCTCAATTTCCTCTGCTTTTGGGCACTCCATTATCAACTATATACTGCCTATACGTATGTCCCAAACCCTTACTACATATAAGGAGAGGAGAGGGATATTCTTGAAAAAACCAAGTATATATATTATTCTAATAATAAATAAAAATAAATAAACAATAATAATAATGTCCAAGAATATCCCTCTCCTCTCCTTATATGTAGTAAGGGTTTGGGACATACGTATAGGCAGTAGTTGATAATGGAGTGCCCAAAAGCAGAGGAAATTGAGAGCCAAAACCAGCAACTGCCCAAAGGCACTTCCTTCCTTAGAACTTGTTTCAATGGACTCAATGCCTTATCAGGTTTCTCTCTCTCTCTCTCTCTCTATTATTCTTTCTCGATCTAATAATAAACGTGTCATTCATCGGAAAAAACTAAACATGGTTTATGTTTAAGCTTAATTTCTATGTAGAATCTAAAAAAACTATAGCATAGGACTTTTGAGTTCTTTTCCATTTCAGTTTCTTGTCTCTCATACATCATCAAATCATTAATGTCTTTAAGGTTTCAAGATCTCCAAGGAATAATATAATTTTGTTATGGATTATATTACAAGAGTCTGCTTTAAGTCTATAATACTTTTTAAGTCATCTTCATAATTGCAATCTAGAAAATTTGAGATGTGTTTTGATAAAACAAACCATGACCAAAGATTGAACTTGTTACCATGTTTGTGATATCAGGTATTGGGATACTATCAATTCCATATGCACTATCTCAAGGAGGATGGCTGACCTTGATAGTTTTTCTTCTGGTAGCGATCATCTGTTGGTACACAGGGTTACTTCTGCGACGATGTATGGATGCACATCCACTCATCAAAAGCTATCCTGATATAGGTGAACTAGCATTTGGATACACAGGAAGAGCTTTAGTATCCATCTTCATGTATCTTGAGCTATATCTAGTTGCTGTAGAGTTTCTGATATTAGAAGGTGACAATTTAAACAAGTTATTTCCAAACATGGGTTTCAAAATTGGTAGCCTAAAAATTGGAGGAAGACAAGGCTTTGTTCTGTTAACTGCCCTTATAATGTTGCCAACAACTTGGTTAAAGAGTTTGGGTGTGCTAGCTTATGTTTCTGCCGGCGGGGTTCTGGCTTCTGTTATTCTGCCTTGTTGTATGCTATGGGTTGGTGCAGTTGATGGTGTCGGCTTCCATGAACGAGGCTTGCTTTTGAATTGGGGAGGCATGCCAACTGCTATAAGCTTGATCACCTTCTGCTTTTGTGGCCATGCTGTTTTTCCAACGTTATGCGACTCCATGAAAGATAGAAGCCAATTCTCCAAGGTAAGAATTCTACCTTGGAACACAAGTTTTCAACATCCTTATTGATACTTTTTAGTCACAGAAGTTTATATTTCATTGCAGGTTTTACTTGTCTGCTTTGTTACAAGCACCATTAACTACGGATCAATGGCTGTTCGAGGCTACTTGATGTATGGAGATCATCTCAAGTCACAAGTGACATTAAATCTTCCACTAAGAAAACTTAGCACAAAAATAGCAATCTACACTACTCTAATCAACCCCTTGACAAAATATGCAGTTATAATTACTCCAATTGCTTCTGCTATTGAGGACAAACCTACTTTCCGAAACAGCAGATCTCTAAGTATCCTAATTAGATCAGCAATTGTTGTCAGCACAGTCATCGTGGCCTTGACCGTTCCATTTTTTGGCTACGTTATGGCATTCATCGGTGCATTCTTGAGTGTCACTGTATCAATTTTGCTACCATGTCTATGCTACCTCAGGATTTATAAAGCCGCTCAAGGTTTTGGATTAGAGCAGATGATAATTGTGGGGATTTTAGCTTTCGGGTCGATTGTTGGTGTAGTTGGCACCTACACTTCCTTGAAACAAATTGTAAACCATCTCTGATATTTGTAAGTGTTGCTTATTATAGTAGTCCATATGTATTAAGGGCCAGTTTGGTATTGCTGTAACTTTTTAAATAATCACTGTCAGCTGTACTGGAGGAATAATCAGCTGTGAAATTAAGCAGGTAGGCGTTTGACAAATCGTACTTTTTTAATTGCTGTGAGGTTTAAAAGTACTGTATATGTGTTTGGTAAGTTATGTTGTCAAACTGCTGTGACAGTATACAATGACCAAAATGGATATGATATTGAAATACTTTCAATTTTGTATTTTATTCTAAGGTCGTCCGTAGTCATCGCGAGGATTAGTTTATGTTTATAATTTAATAGATGGTTGAAGTGATTGAAAGAACTATCAAAGATTGGCTTTGTCTATCCAATATCTACATTATGTTTTATTTGGTTAATTAATTAGTCTATCTACAGTTTATCGTTGGTTATGGAGTCCAGATGTCCGTTTGTATTAGCAAACTATATTCACTTTGCTGGGTTTATCTATCTAAATATATTCAAAAAAAATAAAAATAGAATATATATATTAGTTAAACAATGAACTATTCAAACAAATAAAATAAATAAATAAACTGAAACAATCAAACCGCAAACATGGACATTAATAAAATTAATATGTTAGGCTAAACATCAAACTGTTCATAAAAAAAAAAATTGAAAAAAAAATTAAAATTGAAACAATCAAACCTCACTCATGCCTGAGACATAATTGAAAGTGAATAAATAATGCAGTAATGCATTTGTATTACACATGAACTTGTTTATTCAAACAAGATAAAATTATACATCAAATCTTTTTCAATTCAACATATAGATATAAATTTGACTTACTTGTGAAAGTTTCTTGAGAAAGTGATGGAAAATCTTCAAACTCAAAGCAAAGTTTGTGTTATGAATGAAAAAAGAACAATGAATTAATGGCGCGTTTACTAATCAGAAATTCTACTTGGGAAAGGGAATTAAGTTCCAGATTTTTTAATTCATGTGTTTACTAAATTTATGAGGAATTAAGTTACATGGACCCCACATACATATTAGGAATTAAGTTCCTCAATGAAAGGGAACTTGATTCCCCCCACTCACCCTAGGAATCAAATTCCCTTTCCTAATTGAAAGGGAAATTCATACATTTTTACAAAAATATCCCCACTTAAAAAAAATAAATAAATAAATAAATAAAAACTATGCATATAAAACTAAAAATGAATTGCTAACTATATATATATATAATAGAGTGAACAGAATATTAAAATAAAAAAATGAACAGCTACCTTGATTATATATGTGTGTGTGTTGGAGGCTTGGAGCTATCAATTATAAAAAGTTTTGATAGAAAAACAATATACTGCAGTAAAACAAAAAATTTGTAAACCATTGCTTTTGCTTTGAATTTCATTTTTTCTTTAAATTATTTATTTATTTATTAGCTACATCTATACATCTCTCATATGTATAAATACAACTATTTTTTGTACATAAGGATATTTTTGTAATCAAATGTGTATAAATTTAATTCAATTTCTATTTCTTAAAAGTTAGTAAACACGGTAATGAAATTTAGTAACTTAATTCCGATTCCCTTCCTTTCCTTTTCCAGTGGAACTTGATTCTGATTCCTCTCATTCCCAATTAGTAAACGCGCCCTAAGTAGAAATTAGGGTTGTAAGATATTAGAATAGGAAAAAAATAAAAGGAGAAATATGTCTTCAAGTTAAACTAATGAGGGCAATTTGGGTGTTTTAAAAGATTCATTAAATCCTAAAATTGATTATTTTATAATTGCTTTTGAAAAGTAACCCCCTACCTCTTTCTCAAAATCAATGCCAAATCAAGGTAAATTCTTAAATAATCAGTTTGGAAAGGTTTTACCAAACATTATTTTCTTCCAAAATTATGAAATAAGTTGATTTTAGCTTATCAAAATCAATACCAAATTGGCCCTAAGATTCAACAAGGCAAAGGCAAACCATATGTATTATAGTAGTCCATATGTATTAAAATGGAAAGAGTTTTTATGATATATGTTAATATCAAACCATTAATAGGAAAAAACATTACAAAAGATTAAAATAGGAAACTAATTAATAATTATTGATAAGTGTATTAACAAACAATTAATTCTCTTAGTAATTTTACTCAATGGTATTATTGGATTTTTAAAAACATACTAATTTAGGGGTATACATACAGTTTTTAAGAAGTGCAAATATTATCACTCAAATTGTAAATAAAATTGATTAAAAAAATATAGAAGCAGGGGCGAAGCTATATGTATTGTAGCCTAGGCTAGTGGGCTGTGGCCCTGGTTGATTTTTTGAAAAAATATTTAAAGTTTTATACTTTTTACACAATCTGCCCTCTTTATTATTATTTTTACGAAAAAACCCCAATTTTATAATTTTGTTTACAACCTATCTTAATTAAAACAAAATGGTTCAGATACAAAACAAAAAACATCGGACAAACAAAATAGAAATTTTAAGGTTGAAACATGACTTCCAATCTTTGAAGCACAATTTAACCGAACATGTTTAATTATATATATATATATAGAGAGAGAGAGAGAGAGAGAGAGAGAGAGAGAGAGAGAGAGAGAGAGAGAGAGAGAGAGAGAGAGAGAGAGAGAGAGAGAGAGAGAGAGAGAGAGGAGTAATTTTCCAATAAAGACTTTTTACAATGCATACTTTAAGTACCTTTGATAAATTACAAGGAATATATTGAATATTGATTTATTTTTTGTATGGATGGTGAAAATATTGAAATATATTTATGGGAAAAAAAATCGGGTGCAAGAACTAATTTTTTCTATTTTTATTTTTTTTTTAAGATAAAGCATTTAAAATAGGGAAATATAAGAAAAAAATAGTTCTCAAACCCAAACAAATTCCAAATTTTTACCAAATGTGTATTTTAATTTTCTTGTGATGCATACAAAAAATCTCATCGAAAAACATTTGAGTACATGCAATTTCATCAAAGATGCTTAAAGTGTGCATTGTAAAAGTCCTTATTGAAAAATTACTCTCTCTCTCTCTCTCTCTATATATAAAAGTATTTAATTTATATTATTGATTGCTAACAAACAATGTAATAAATAGTATAAATAATCTTGACTAACTTGCTGATAATTTTGCTTTATTGAATCTTAATAGAAGTTTGAATGAATTTTAGTAGTAGTAAGTTGACATGTGTGTAAATTTGTATTTTTTTTATTTTTTGTTTTTAACTACATTAATCCACTTACTATTGTAGGTTGTAATGTTAAACAATTATATGCCCAAACCAAAAAACCAAAAAAAAAAAAAAAAAAAAAAACTAAATTAATATAATTTCCTCCGATAGTTATTAAGGTTGGTTTAGAAAAACATTGTTTTTAACCCACCCTACTATAATATCCTAGCTATGCCCCTATATAGAAGTCAGTGATTAGGGTTGCACATTGGGGAAATAGGGATGGATATTAAATCATATTAATATCAAATATATCAGCACCCCCGTTTACCAATGATGTCGATGACAAATTAAAACAATGTGTATCATACTACCTTTCTATGATTTATTTCCAGAATGTATGACAAACTTATTGAAAACGGTCTGTAGAATCTTATTGTACTACATTTAGTGAAGATGGAAATTAAATGAGTGACCTAGTTTGAATTTTCTGAAAATAACTTTCTTTGCAACTTGTAATGCTCTATCCTCTATAGCACATATCATTTTCTATTGTTGGGGGCGGGGCAAGTCCATCACGATATCATATCATGCACAATTTATCAGGAAAAAAAAAAAAAAAACAAATTATTTGCCTTCTGACATATTATCTACGGTGATGTAAGAATAGAATGATAAAACATGAAACTTTTGTGTCAAGTTCATGCAAAATAAGGAATTGTTTTTTTTTTTTTTTTTTTTTTAAAAAAAAATTAAGTTTTTAAGATGGAGTGTTTTCAAAAAATAAAAAGGATAATTTTGAAATAAATTGAAGTGTCTTTAGAATTCTTAAAATTTTAAGATTTTAGGTGGAGTGTCTTTAAAAAAAGGAGTGTGTAAAGATAAAATTGGATCGTAAGGAAAAAATCTCTTCAAAAAAATAAAAAAAGTTATACTAGAAAATAGAAGCACTTTCGAATTTACGTTATTTGTATGTAGCCCAAGACTCATGTATTGGTCCAATCTGAAGCAAGCAAAAGCCCACTACATAATTGAAGAAGTGTTACCCTGGGTAAGCATACAGGCACCTCAACACAATGGGCCAATAACGTAAATATATTAAAGGTTATGGCTATCTTGTCGGAAGTCTAATTGCTAATAATATTATCCAGACATTAGGACAAGAGTTGATATTCAGCTGACATTCATATCACTATTAGCAAAATGAATCTACCGACGGGACCAAAACAGAGAACAAAAACAAATTTGGTATGATTACTGTTTTTGCCAACAATTAGTATTGAGAACTGATTGAATAGACTACGCACAAAAAAAAAAAAAAAAAAAATCATTGGCTTTTTCATAATCGATATCAACCTTGTGTGTGTGTGTGGAAGAGAATTGAAGAGGGATGTGTCATTATAATGCTTTAGGTTTGTGAGTAGAACTATTCAGTAGACAGTGAACTGGTGATCATCTACTCATCCCCACTTACTACAAAAGATAGGGAGAGCGTCACATGATAAATACTTACTTGTCTAACATCAACAACCTTTTATTTGTCCTTCATTGGATCTTGCTCTGTGTTGTTGCCTGCATGGCTATGATCTTCTGTTAGTCTTGAATCAAGAAGCTGTGACCAATCAAAAATATATGCTTTACGACCAGGTAGTCGACTTGCATAAGCTTCATTTGTCTGCCATAATAAGGAGAATCTGTTGTTAATTAACTTTAAAATATATTGGTGTAGATTCTGCATATTGCACCATAATCATGTACATTGTTGGGCATATTTGCGTAGTCTATAGTCCACCGATTGTATCACACTCCGCATGTCAGATGATCCTCCGATTACATTATGGAGTTCTTAGCCGTAACTGTATATACTGACCGGGACATTATCCACCGTCACCATGGTGCCGATAAATTTTCGAAGGGACATATTGTCAGACCCGACATTGACTGAGCATATTTGGGCAGCTGTCCTCATTTTTATCTTCTAGAGGACTTTTGAAAATTTTTACTTTTAACTCTCAAGAATTACCGATTTACCTGTAAACTCACATTTATTCATATATATATATTTTATAACGGAGGACGTTTATTCCGAAGGCTCATTTTTGCCCTCAACATACATGTACAGTTAAAATCGTGTATTGATCGTTATCTGAGACCTGATGAGGTCATTTAGTTTACATAGTTAATGTAAATCTTCATGTGGGATGATTGGTGAAGTCAATTTCAGAAATTTGTTAGTGGGTCGTACTCGTACTGAGTAGCCACAAATTCTCTCTCTATATATATATATAATTAAGTTCACTGAATTTCTTGATACGAGTGTTGAATCAACCAACCGGTTGACATTTCCAAATTCCACTTCCCTGGTGCTGGTGGGGGTAGACATGCATGTGAAAAATTCTGGGTTGGTTTTGAGACCTTTTAAAGTGGTGTTGATCAAATTGTGTAATAAAGGGGGTCACATATGATCATAACTCATAATCTCATATGGTTTATTGAATAAATGAAAATGATGTCACCCTTTTTCAAAAGTTAACCGGGAAATATTGGCTACTGCTAGATTTTGACTTCCCTAAAGTGACCACTAAAAGCCAGAAATTTGCCACCCTATTTCAAAAGAGAACCAAAGTAAACATGTTAAGCGCACGTTTACATGATCTTGACACAACCTTAGTATGTTAAGCTTTTTGTAGTAGATTGGTTTGTGTGATTAGATTGACTCTACAAACACCATACTAAACGCAACTCCCACCACAGGGAAGGGGTCTTCTCCAAACTTTGAGACCTGACGAGATAATTATTAAACTCTATATAAGCACGGTCTGAAATGGAAATACGTACAGCTAAACATTCAGGAAAGGGACCCTTGATATATTATCGTAAGAAAATATAATTGTGCACTACCTTAATTTCATTTGGGATTTGGATTCGGATCTTATCATTTGTATAGGGAAAATAAAAATGCTTTTAAAAAATGTATAGCAATAAGGAATCATAAAAGTTATCGTCAACTCGATCTCTTTCTAAATCTGCCATGCCATTCTTTTCATTATTTCTAAATTTTTTGTGTCTTTTTTAAAGTTGGCAAGTATATATGTCTTATCAATGAAAAAGGAGCTAAATAATTGGATTTCCTTTTGCATGGATAGACCCGTGCATTGACTGTTATTTTTCAGAAATTTGCACCGTTCTTATAACTTGGTTTCTTCTATATTTAGCAGTTCACGTGAAGTCAATTAAAAAAAAAGAATGAAAGTAACTGCAGGTTTCTGTCCTTCTTTTTATCGTAAGAATATTCAAATCTTCATCGTTTGGAAATTTATAAAAATCACTTATCACACCAATGTATTTAGATCTTTTTGGGTTAAATCTATTTTTCCTGGATTCTAGGTGATAGGAATCAAACTTTAAAGTTTAAAGTGATCAAATAATAATATAATATGCTTACTGTAGGATAAATTATTGAATGCAGTGGAGTACTACAATATAAAAATTCATAACAGACAAGACTTCAAAAGGTAGTGGTAGTACTGTAATATTGGTCTAATAATTTGAAGTTTCTTGATAAAAACCTGAAGTGGCCGGGTAAAAAGAAGCTTGATTAGCAGAAGAAGCTAATTATTATGTTTCAGATAATTAACAAATGAACATTACAAATATTGCAATAGGAACGTGCCAAGCTATATATGAGTACTTGTGTCAAAGATAGAAATGAAATCACATGCCATCGAAACCATGCATGGTGACAAGTAGAAATAATCCACCGTTTCACAACACATGCGCCTTGATGAGTTCTTTAATTAATTTGCTCCTACCTATATTTGCTTTTATTGACCTGGGGATTTAATATGGTGGGTGACTCTGCATATGCTGTGCTGCATAAAATATTGTGTTCTATTATATATGACAGATTCAGATTCTACCAAATCATCTAGAATTAAACTAATAATAATTAATTAATTGCTTTCTATATTCCTAGCATTCATGTTTTACATCCTAATATAGTATTATGATCCTTCAATATCCACATATACACCGATTAACCAATCGTATTTTGTTCGAATTCTAACATGTATTATTACTGCAATTACGAATACGACAATATCATCTAACACGTTAGTCCTTTGAATTGATCTGTAAATGTCACAAAACATGTTTAGTTTTACAAGCAAGAAGAGTGTTTGATCACTTCTACTGTAGGAAGCATTTCTGTCTGTTAGTGGTGAGTGGTGACTTGATGATTTATTGAACCAATTGTTAGTGGTGAGTGTTTGATCACTTCTACTAAAAAATCTGCAACCAATTGTTATCGGTCTTTGGACGCTTTCATTTATTGAAGCAACAAAGAAGAACCTGTGCAATTCATCAGAAAAGTGAGTGAAACGGCATGAAAACTGCATGACTGAGAGCAAAAACAAACACGGTTCTTTTAAGGAAAAAGGAGCCATTGTTTATTGAGGCATGTGACTATGTGAGTAAGTGAGTACTGCCTTTTCATTTGGAAACATATATCGAATTAGTAATATCACTAATTGTTGAGAAAACCCACTTAATATAATTAATGCTTCAACTTTAATGGAAATCTACTCATCTTCACAATCTCTTTAGACAAACCAAGTATATATATTATTCTAATAATAAATAAAAATAAATAAACAATAATAATAATGTACAAGAATATCCCTCTCCTCTCCTTATATGTAGTAAGAGTTTGGGACATACGTATAGGATATAGTAGATAATGGAGTGCCCAAAAGCAGAGGAAATTGAGAGCCAAAACCAGCAACTGCCCAAAGGCACTTCCTTCCTTAGAACTTGTTTCAATGGACTCAATGCCTTATCAGGTTTCTCTCTCTCTCTCTCTCAAAAACTAAACATGGTTTATGTTTAAGCTTAATTTCTATGTAGAATCTAAAAAAAAACTACAGCATAGGACTTTTGAGTTCTTTTCCATTTCAGTTTCTTGTCTCTCATACATCATCAAATCATTAATGTCTTTAAGGTTTCAAGATCTCCAAGGAATAATATAATTTTGTTATGGATTATATTACAAGAGTCTGCTTTAAGTCTATAATACTTTTTAAGTCATCTTCATAATTGCATTCTAGAAAATTTGAGATGTGTTTTGATAAAACAAACCATGACCAAAGATTGAACTTGTTACCATGTTTGTGATATCAGGTGTTGGGATACTATCAATTCCATATGCACTATCTCAAGGAGGATGGCTGACCTTGATAGTTTTTCTTCTGGTAGCGATCCTCTGTTGGTATACAGGGTTACTTCTGCGACGATGTATGGATGCACATCCACTCATCAAAAGCTATCCTGATATAGGTGAACTAGCATTTGGATACACAGGAAGAGCTTTAGTATCCATCTTCATGTATCTTGAGCTATATCTAGTTGCTGTAGAGTTTCTGATATTAGAAGGCGACAATTTAAACAAGTTATTTCCCAACATGGGTTTCAAAATTGGTAGCCTAAAAATTGGAGGAAGACAAGGCTTTGTTCTGCTAACTGCCCTTATAATCTTGCCAACAACTTGGTTAAAGAGTATGGGTGTGCTAGCTTATGTTTCTGCCGGCGGGGTTCTGGCTTCTGTTATTCTGCCTTGTTGTGTGCTATGGGTTGGTGCAGTTGATGGTGTCGGCTTCCATGAACGAGGCTTGCTTTTGAATTGGGGAGGCTTGCCAACTGCTATAA
This sequence comes from Acer campestre, assembly GCA_954870605.1. NCBI lineage: Eukaryota > Viridiplantae > Streptophyta > Magnoliopsida > Sapindales > Sapindaceae > Acer > Acer campestre. The sequence goes on along the minus strand of OX940806.1, from coordinate 27,289,250 downwards.
GCTTGATCACCTTCTGCTATTGTGGCCATGCTATTTTTCCCACATTGTGCAACTCCATGAAAGATAGAAGCCAATTCTCCAGGGTAAGAATTCTACCTTGGAACACAAGTTTGCAACATCCTTATTGATACTTTTTAGTCACAGAAGTTTATCTTCCGTTGCAGGTTTTACTTGTCTGCTTTGTTACAAGCACCATTAACTACGGATCAATGGCTGTTCTAGGCTACTTGATGTATGGAGATCACCTCAAGTCACAAGTGACATTAAATCTTCCACTAAGAAAACTAGGCACAAAAATAGCAATCTACACTACTCTAATCAACCCCTTGACAAAATATGCAGTTATAATTACTCCAATTGCTTCTGCTATTGAGGACAAACCTACTTTCCGAAACAGCAGATCTCTAAGTATCCTAATTAGATCAGTAATTGTTGTCAGCACAGTCATCGTGGCCTTAACCGTTCCATTTTTTGGCTACGTTATGGCATTCATCGGTGCATTCTTGAGTGTCACTGTATCAATATTGCTACCATGTCTATGCTACCTCAGGATTTATAAAGCTGCTCAAGGTTTTGGATTAGAGCAGATGATAATTGTGGGGATTTTAGCTTTCGGGTCGATTGTTGGTGTAGTTGGCACCTACACTTCCTTGAAACAAATTGTAAACCATCTCTGATATTTGTAAGTGTTTGCTTATTATAGTAGTCCATATGTAAAAAGATTCAACAAGGCAAAGGCAAGCTATCAAGAAAATTATTACTTTGAACCATTCCACATTGCAAAGTTTAGACTAAATTAGACTTAAAATTGAGACACCTACTCAACGTCACACTCATTTAACCTGATAATGTCCAGGTTAGTGTCACTGCCGCATATTTATATGAAATCAAAATTGAGATTATTTAGTGGAATCATTGATGCCTACGTGGCTGTATACAATTGGTGGAGGAAAACGATTCTTCTTTTAATAGGTTGATTAGACACAAATTCGACAAGGAAATTGCTTGAGTACCCAAGGTACTGACCCCACCAAAAGGATGTTGTCATGTGCCTTTTTTCTTTTAATTTTTTATTTTTATCTCTTTGTATTTAACACAAATTGACTATGTGGCAAAACCTTATTAGTTGGTCAATACCTTGGGTACAAGCATTGTCCATTGGACAAACTTTTTTGAGTTTTGTGGTTAGTAGCTGCCGATAAACGGAACTTGTTCGATTCTTATCTTTGTATTCCCTCCACAAAAGCTCAGACGACGAGAAGAGTGATTGAATAGCTAAAATGGCAACAAACCCATCTCCACCGATAACTCAATTTTCTCTACCAAAACTTTACACAGATGCAAACACAAGCACAAGCAACCAGAGAGTTGATATTCTAAATCCTCTCTATTTACTACCCAAATGCAATTCTGTTAGAGAGCTGAAGCAAATCCAAGCCTTTACCATCAAAACCCACCTCCTAAATGACCTCAATGTACTCACCAAGTTCATTAATTTCTGTACCCAGAATCCCACCACCTCATCCATGGATCACGCCCGCCTCCTGTTCGACAAAATTCCTGAACCGGACATTGTTTTCTTTAACACGATGGCTCGTGGCTATTCCCGCTCCAAAACACCAATCCATGCTGTTTCTCTGTTTGTTCAAGTTCTGAATTCTGGTCTTTTACCCGATGATTATACGTTTCCTTGTCTGCTTAAAGCGTGTGCTTGCATCAGTGTTAAAGGATTGGAAGAAGGTAAACAATTGCATTGCTTTGCCATCAAACTTGGATTGAATAATAATGTGTATGTGCGTCCTACACTTATAAACATGTACTTTGAGTGTAATGATGTGGATGCTGCTAGGCGGGTTTTTGATAAGATATCTGAACCGTGTGTGGTTTCGTATAATGCAATCATCACGGGTTATGCTCGAAGAAGTAGGCCAAATGAGGCATTGTCATTGTTTCGTGAATTGCAAGAGAGAAATCTTAAGCCTACTGATGTTACTATGCTTAGTGCTTTATCATCTTGTGCTTTATTAGGATCATTAGAGTTGGGGAAGTGGATACATGATTATATAAAGAAATACCGGTTTGATAAGTATATGAAGGTCAGCACTGCACTTATAGATATGTATGCAAAGTGTGGGAGCTTGGATGATGCAGTTTCTATCTTTGATAACATGCGTGTTAGAGATACGCAAGCTTGGTCTGCGATGATCGTGGCATATGCAACTCATGGGCAGAGTCATAAAGCTATATCAATGTTTGAGGAAATGAAAAAGGCACAAGTGCATCCTGACGAGATTACATTTTTGGGTCTTTTGTACGCGTGTAGTCACACTGGATTAGTGGAGGAAGGTTGTAAGTTTTTCTACAGTATGAGTGACAAGTATGGGATTGTTCCGGGGATCAAACATTATGGATGTATGGTGGATCTACTCGGTCGAGCTGGACACTTGGATGAGGCTTATAGGTTCATTGATGAATTACCGATCAAGCCCACCCCCATACTATGGCGAACCTTGTTATCAGCTTGTGGTAGTCATGGAAATCTCAAACTGGGGAAGCAGGTGATTGAACGAATTTTTGAATTAGATGACTCTCATGGCGGGGATTATGTGATCTTATCAAACTTGTGTGCTAGAACTGGGAGATGGGAAGATGTGGATTTCTTAAGAAAATTGATGAAAGATAGAGGTGCAGTGAAGGTTCCTGGCTGTAGTTCCATAGAAGTAAACAATGTTGTGCATGAATTTTTCTCTGGGGATGGGGTGCATACTGTTTCTACAGATCTGCACAGAGCACTTGATGAGTTGGTTAAAGAATTGAAGATGGTTGGGTATGTACCAGATATATCTCTAGTCTGTCACGGGGATATGGAAGATGAGGAGAAAGAAATGACACTTAGATATCATAGTGAAAAATTGGCTATTTCTTTTGGGCTCCTAAACACTCCACCTGGAACAACAATCCGTGTGGTGAAAAACCTTCGGGTGTGTGCGGATTGCCATTCTGCCGCTAAACTTATTTCATTGATTTTTGATAGGCAAATAATCCTTAGAGATGTGCAACGATTCCATCACTTTAAAGGGGGGAAGTGCTCTTGTGGAGATTTCTGGTAATGAGATTGGTTGAGCCTAAAATCATCATAATCATAACATGGGAATGTGTCTTGGTCTTGTCCTATTTCATTCCAAAATTAGTGGAAAGGGTTGTAATAGATATTCCCTTGTGTCAAGAGCCTTTATTTATGCCCCTTGTCAAGTGGGAGCCGAGAAGAATGGAGAAGGCGAGGTGTCTGTTTTCAAAATCGAACAACCCCAGAGGGATCCTAATGAAGCTATCAGGATAAAAGTAGGTACAGCTCTTTAAGTTAAAAGACATTCTCAATTCCATCATGTTAAGAAATGGATTTTCATTGTTTATACCTTTTGACAATTTGGTTATATTCCATGCAAAAGCAAATGTACATTCTATTTTCAGAAAATGAGTTGAAAAAAAATCTAAACCTTGTCCTTGTTGAAGAGATTGGTTTGGGATGTGTATATGCCTTGGTATTCGAATAAAATTTCATATGCCTTTTAAACGATACTGCTCCCTCGTAAATTCATCGTATTTCTTGATATTCATAAAATTTTATTCATATGCTTAAGTTTCTTCACTGATATGCAATATATCTCAGACCTAATTAGCAGGATGCAAACTAGCTGGCCAACTATTGCATGTTCAAGTGGTCATGGCTCAAAGTTCTGGTCACATGAATGGGACAAACATGGAACCTGCTCAGAATCTGTCCTCGACCAGCTTGCATACTTTGAAGCCGGTCTCAACTCAAAGACAAAATAGACCTTCTCCAAATCCTTAAGAACTCAGGTAACCCTTCTTTTCTTTTAATCTTTTAGTGAAATCCTTGATGACATTTGAAGGTTGTTCATATATTACTTGTGGGAAGTGTTCTCCAGAATCTTTTTAACAAAAGGATGAAAATTTTATCATGTTACAGGAATTGAACCAAATGGGAAATCATACAACTTATATAATCACATAGACTATTAGAGGTGTTAGGTGTAGATGGATATGAAATATGAACCATATATAAGCATATAGTTGTGTAATAAAGATCACAGTGAGGTGTCGGCAACTAAAATCATAATCCCCCACCTGCCACCAGTAAAACTCATTTACTTCAAAGATATCACACAATCCATAAATCACAAATATCATCTCCATCTGGTTTGCCATCTTTATGAACATTTTAATTTATCAAACTAACATTTGATTCATCAACTAACTCTTCCTTAAGCTGATAATCGTTGTCAACCTCACTGTCAGATTTTAAAAAAAATAAAAGTTAAGGGAAGGGGTAACTCAATTATATGGATAGTTTTTACTTTTTAAAATTCATAGTTGGTGGAGTTTTCTAGTAATAAAATTGATTTGAGTCTCGTTTCTCTCAACCGCATTAATGGAAGCAATGAAAATTAATAGAGAATGTATCTCCACCATATCTGCACCCCCACTCCTGACTCCCATTCCCATACAATAATTTATATCATCTACAGATTCTAAGTATATATTTGGGTGACATATCTCTGAAAAATCCCACCAATATAATTGATCCATGCCAAAATAGAATCCAGAAGCACATGCTACGGATACATATATATATATATATATATAAAACTCACATTAATGGAACATGTTAAAATGATCAATGCGTAGATGTCGCTGACTTGCTTCATAATGTTGCGTTCACATCTTCAATTTTTGCTATAAAAACAGCCATCTCATAAGAACAGAGAGAGAAAGATGATGTCCAGGACCTGCAGTTCAATTTTTTTCAACTTCTTGATAATTCAGTGTCTAGTAGTTGTGTGTTTTTCACAGAATTTTGGTTTCTTCTACTTGATACAACAGGTGATGAATCATTTTCTTTAATTCAAAAACAAAAAACATCTTCTTTATAAGACAAACTATATTGTACAGATAGTTAGATAGTTATTCTAATTCATTTACACTTGTGTTGTGATTCAGTGGCCAGGATCAGTGTGTGGCACAAAGCAAAGGTGTTGCTATCCAACAACAGGAAAACCTGCATCAAATTTCACCATTCATGGACTTTGGCCTTACGGCATCGACGGCATGCAGCCAACATACTGCAAACCCCAGAACCATTTCAAAAGATCCAAGGTTTAGTGTAGTTTTTGACAGCCTTGTGTTTGTTAACATTTACATCAGTGTAGTTGAGTTTCTTAGTTGAATATATATGTAAGCAACAGATGACAGGCCTAAATAGCAGAATGCAAGTTAGCTGGCCAAGTCTTGCTTGCCCAAGTGGTAATGGCGTCAAGCTGTGGTCAAATGAATGGGATAAATATGGAACTTGCTCGCGATCTAAGCAGGATGGATACTTTGAAGCAGCTCTCAAACTCAAAGACAAAATAGACCTTCTCCAAATCCTTAAGAAAACAGGTAAAATCCCCTTCTTCTTAATTCTTTGTAAGTCTTTTAATCGATTTCTTGATCAATATATGACATTGAAGAAACTATTTGTGATGATGCTACAGGAATTAAACCAGATGGGAAATTTTACAACTTGTTCAAGATCAAAGATAGTCTTAGAGGTGCACTTGGATATGAACCTGGGGTGTATTGCAATGACGATAAATCAGGGAAAAACAATCAACTTTACCAGATTTTTATATGTTTCGATCCATCTGGGTCCAAAGTGATCGAATGTCCAGGTTTACCAAATGCAGGAATAGGGTGTGCATCCAAGATCAAATTCCCTTCCTTCTAGTGGTGGTCTAGAATTGGAAGCTTTAATATATCAGTTTTAAATGTTGTTGATCATCTGTTAGTTAAGAGTACCAATCAAATTCAACACGAACGTTTGTGATCAAATTCAAGAAGAGTGCAATAAAATTAGGTCACAGTTGTGCATCCTTTGGTTTCCTGATCCAACTACTATACTAGTACTAATGTTTAATCTGACAGAATATAATACTACCAATTTCCCAAATCAAAATTGAAATTGGTCAATATTCCAGTGCTGAGCTCAGGAAAGAAAACAATATAAAATGAAACCTATTTGACAAGAAAACCAAGTCATCATCAACCTTCACCTACATAAACCAGGCCTGTTCGAGAACTACAATATACAAATTACAAGCATGTCGCTTATCAAAACCAAACTCAAACCATTTTTTCTCTTCTTGGTCTTCCTTATATACGTAGGACCCGCCCCATCAGCTGCCCGAGGCCTCCACGTCATCAACTTCCAGTCAGCCAACCTTTACCCGGAAGGCCTCGCGTGGGACCCCTCGGCCCAGCACTTCATCGTCGGCTCTCTCTTCCACCGTTCTCTCCACTCTGTATCCGACGCCGGTGTCGCCCGAACCCTAATCTCCGACCCCGACCTGCCCGTCAACGTTACCGTCCTCGGCCTCGCCGTCGACAGGACCAACAACCGCATCCTCGCCGTCATTCAATCACTCTCACATCTTCCTCCCTTCAACGCCCTCGCCGCCTACGACCTCCGCACCCAACAGCGCGTCTTCCTCGCCCTCCTCCTCGACGACAAAGAACGAGAATCAGCCGCCGCAAAGGCTACGACGACTCGCCACGCGGCGAACGACGTGGCGGTGGACTTTCGCGGGAACGCTTACGTCACGAACTCTGCCGCGAACTTCATCTGGAAGGTCGACAAGGACGGCGCAGCCTCGGTGTTCTCCAGATCACCAGCTTTCACGGCGCATCCTCTGGCAGTTGACCCCGACGCGAAGTTCAGCGGGTGCGGTCTCAACGGGATCGCTTACGTCAGCAAAGGGTACCTGTTGGTGGTGCAATCCAATACGGGCAAGATGTTCAAAGTCAACGCCGAGGACGGGAAAGCGAGGCTGGTCCTGTTGACCGAGGATTTGGTCTGGGCTGACGATATCGCGATTCGAAAGGACGGCGTCGTTTTGGTGGCGTCTACTCACACGCTGTGGTTCCTCAAGAGTGAGGACAGTTGGGAGGAGGCAGTGGTGTATGACAAAACTGCCCTCGAGGAAGAAAAGTTCGCTACTTCGGTGGTAATAGCAGATGACGACAGGGCGTATGTGTTATATGGGCATGTGATTGAGGGTATAATGGGAAATGTCGGAAGGGAAGAGTTTAGTATAGAGGAAGTTCAGTCTAGTAAAGAGAGTGAAGGTGACAACATTTGGTTGTTTGTTTTGATTGGGTTGGGTTTGGCTTATGTCTTGTTTTGGAGGTTTCAAATGAAGCAACTAGTTAAAAATGTGGACAAGAAGATTAGTTAGATATTTTACAGCTTGTTCAAGATGAACCTGGGGTGTATTGCAATGCGGATAAATCCGGGAACGATCAACTTTACCGGATTTTTATACGTTTCGATCCATCTTGGTCCTAAGTGATTCCAATGTTGTGGAAATAAGTTGGTCTAGAATTGGAAGCTTTAATATCAGTTTTATCTATGTTGTTGATCATCGGTTTAGAGTAACAACCAAATTTTAACAACAGTGAATTGGTTACCAAATCAAAATTGAAATTTGGCTAATATTTTCTTTGTTTCCAAAAGAAAATAATTAAAAGGACAAAATAGCTGAAATGACCACATAAATTTCTTTTCACATTTTCATATTTGACTGTAAATATAGACATATAAACCACAGCATTAAGTATAACCTTTGGATCAAAAGAGATATTATCTCATAAAGCAGAGAGGACAAAAACTTGGATGCACCATACATCCCCCACCCATCGGGTGCACCCAAGAACCTCTCAGCAGAGGGAGATGGGATTCAACGGATCATACTGTGACACACAGAACAGTTGCTACTATACATAACAACCACATGAAAACCTGAATCAAATTTCAGTATTCATGGGCTTTAGCATGGCCCAATTTCAACAATGCCACCTACCCTTCATTTTGTAACCCTTACAAAGAATTTACTAATGTAAGAGTTGTAAGGTTGCAACCAATAATTGTTGGTGATTGGAGTCTTCAAAATGGAATTCGACTATCAGAGTTCAAACTTTGATATTGTATATATCATTTCATATCTACCCAAAAGACAACTTCTCAGTAGTGGGGTAGATGCCTCACAAGTCCCAATTATGGTAGTAACTTCTTGGCTTGTCCCAGACTCCCGGTAAACAAAAAAGATCTAATATAAATATGTAAAAGAAAATTAAAAATAAATAAATAAATAAAATCCAATGAAATTTAATTATCAAATTTCAAGAATTAAATGGAGTTCTGCTTACCAACTAACTTGGTAGAATAGAAGATCTTAATCGTATCCCACTCACACACAAAGTTTGAAATGAGGGGTATGTTTTACATTTGCATTAAAACTTTGTTACAATTAAAATTAGAAAAAAAGTCTTATCTGTCAACAGTGTGAACGGAGGAGTTCCCGGCGCCGACCATTTCGTGTGAAAGCATAGCAAGCACTTATTGAATTTGTGACAAGGACATATATATTTTTAGTTTTCTTTCTGATTTTAGTTTTTAGTTTTTAGTTAGCTAAACTAAACAAATCACAATTCAAACAATTGTCTTTGGTGCCATTTTTCAACCAAACAGTTTGGCTTCGACGCTATGCAGCTACCAGCCATCAACGTCTATCCCCAATTCATTTCAACTAATCATTACTAGCATATTTCAATTATTAATTTGGATTCTACTTCACTGGTTAAAATGCTTCTTTATAGTTAAACATGTATTTTTAACTTATTTTATTATTCTAATTTAATTTCGTTAAATTGTGTTGTTAATAACAGGCTAGCAAATCAACTTTTGAGTTTAAACATTTTTATGACTCAATATTGGTCTATAAAACCATAGGCTATAAATGTACTGATACATCTATATTAATGAAATTGTATTTAAATAAAATCAACTAACCGTCAAATTTTTTTTTTTTTTTTTATTGTTCAAATCAGAGGGTTTGATTTGACATTTGATCAAATGTCAGTGGGTTATTTATAATCCTCTTTTTTTTCTTTTTTTTTTCTTTTATTAAAATACCATTATTCTTATGAAATTTTTATTATTGATGTTCTAATTAATGATCCCTAAAATCTCAAATTGTATTTTATTTTTTTTAGCATTTATCAAAATTGACATTCTATAATCTAAATTTATTGCATCAAAACTCAAAGAATCACAAATATAAATTAGGGAAATAATCATTCTTCCCCTATGTTTTGCCCTATTCTCCAATTTCCCCCCTCTAGTTTTTAAATTCTCCAATTTTCCCCCTCCCATTAGGGATGGCAACGGGGCAGGTCGAGGCTGAGGAATGTTTTTCCATCCCTATCCCCGCCCCCAAAACCATCCCCATCCCCTTCCCCACATTAACAGAAGCGGGGCTGGGGGCGGGGATTCCCCATTGGAGGGGCATTCCCCATACCTGCCCCATTCCCCATCTAATATAATTATACATTTAAAAATTACAACTTAAAAGAAAAAAGTATAAATTATATCCAGTCCAAAGTCAAAAATTCTATAAAAGAAGCCAACTTCTAAAGTTTAGTTTTTTTTTTTTTTTAAAAAAAAAAAAAAAAAAACTATTTATGTTAAAAAAAAAAAAATTAATGTTAAATGATATTAAAAATTTGAATATTTAATATATATATATATATATATTCGATGATGATTGTGGTGTCGTCTAAGTAAAAATCATGAATTCCTTACTCAAATAGTCTCACAGTGTGAGATATTTATTTGTTGGAGATCGGGATTGTCATGTTTTTTATAAAATTTTAGTTACAAATTTCTTTACTGAAATATTAGTTTCGATTTATTGTTTAAGATTTGAGTTTTATTTTGGTCATTGAATTTTTTATGAAGATGGTTGCTTTCATATATATATATATATATATATCAGGGCGGGGATGGGGCAGGGAGTGCTTCCCCCGTCCCCGCCCAGCTTCACCTTCGGGGACAAGACTTTGTCCCCATCCCCGCCCATTAGGGGCGGTGCCCCATGGGGCTCCAGCCCTGTGGGGAATATTGTCATCCCTACCTCCCTTACACAAATACAACCCAATCTCACCATATAAAAATGGGTATGGGAGAGGGAAAATTTGAGAATTTTCCAACTAGAGGGGGGAAATTGAGGAATGGGGCAAAACAAAGGGGCAAGAATGATTATTTCCCTATAAATTTATATCATGTTGAATTATTTTATATTATAAAAGATATGCAATTTCTAGAATTGGATCATCAACATATAAATGTGTGTATGCACACGTACGTACGCGAGGGTTCATGTGCTTGTGTATGGGTTTTTCTAGAATCATATGTATAGAATCAATTTTCTTTCTTATACAAATAGAAATAGTTTCGACAGCTTAATAAAGGAATGACAGCTCATTCACACACCTAGAGAAAATAATTATTTTCAATAAAAATTATTGAAGCTATTTTGGTATACTACTGATCCAATTGGCAAAAGAGTTATAGTAGGAAAATGGAAATTTTAAAAAGGAAGAAAATGGTGAGTAATAATTATGAGGAAGAAAAAGGTGAAAACAATGAAAATGACAGAGTGAACGTACAGAAAAGGAGAACCGACACATGACAAATCCAATGAATTGTGAGACCTCCGATCCACACGTAAAGTTTCATGATAGCCTAATATGTAATAATTAGTAAGGCATATACTGATTCGGATTATTGTCCACAACCTTCCATTTTTGCCTATAAAAACACACATATTTCAAAACCAAACAATTCACATTCACATTCACATTCAGAGGAAAAGAAAAGGAAGAAAAAAGAAAAAAGAAATAGAGAAAGATGGAGTTCAAGAATTTATCAATCTTGATCAAGCTTTTGTTAATACAGTTCCTGTCAGTTCTTTGTGTGGCCCAGAGCTTCGATTTCTTCTACTTTGTTCAACAGGTAATTAACTGATGATTATCATTAATCAAGTTATTATTATTATTATTATTCATAGATTTGATTGATTTCTTGTATTAATGATCAGTGGCCAGGATCATACTGTGACACAGCAAAAAGTTGCTGTTATCCAACAACAGGGAAGCCTGCAGCAGACTTCGGCGTTCATGGACTGTGGCCAAATTACAAGGATGGCTCCTACCCATCAAACTGTGATCCTGACAACCCTTTCGATCAATCTCAGGTTTTTCCAAATTTCAATCCTAATATTTCATCTTTATCATCACAATTCACAAGAGTCTAGGCAGATAATACCCAGTCATTCCAATAACATAAAAAAAAACAAAATAAAAATGAAGAAGTTAATTTTAGAAACAAAATCAAAGTTTTTCACTATATTAATTTGTTGCCATATTTTAGGCAAGAGAATATCTGATTGCTGATATCTAGCCCTTCTTTTTAGTGTTCATTGGCCTCAATAATGAAATATTTCAGTATCACACTTACATCAGGCCGGTTTTAAGGAGAGTCCAATGAGATAACCGTCTATGCTTCAAAAAAAGAAGGGCCCCGAATTTTTTGTTGTTGTAAATATTAGATATATATCTATTGGCTACCGGCCCACATACGATTAAAAAGGGTCTATATATGTTTGATTGAAAAAAAAAAAAAGTCCATTTTAATAAAAAGGCCCAAGACCCACACATTAAAGTATTATTATTATTATTATTATTTGAAATATTACAATAATTCGGGATTTTATGATGGGGATAAGTCTCAAACACTTAACCTCATGCTGTAAATATGAGGGACTTACCATTTGACCAACTTTATCTTGTTATCACACATTAAAGTATTATTATATTGATTTTTACAAGTATTTACGAGAGAAAAAATCAAAAAATAATTAAATAAATATATATGGAGTGTTAAGGATCTCATTTTCTATAGTTCGTCTCGGGTCTCGGGTCCTAACCTCCTTTCAAGATTCAAGAGTTTCTGGGTTCGAGTCATATTACTCTCTCAATCCTGAAATATTGTAACCATTCAAAATTTATATATATGCATCTTTTGCTGAACATTTTTAGGTCTATAATTTCATGTGTTTCATTTTTATGATGGTATATATATATAGATATCAGACCTGAAAAGCAGTATGCAAGAGAGCTGGCCAACACTGGCATGCCCGAGCGGCGATGGAACAACATTTTGGTCACATGAATGGGAGAAGCACGGCACCTGCTCCGAGTCCAACCTCGACCAGCATGCTTACTTCAAAACAGCTCTCAGTTTGAAAAAACAAGTCGATCTCCTCCAAATTCTACAAAACGCAGGTAATTAATTAGTCATCAAACTATGCCAATTATATGTTCTATATATAGCATTATTATATATTTTTGTAAACATATGCAGTTGTGTAATGTTGAAAAATGTTACAGGAATACATCCGGACGGAGGATCATACAGCTTGGAAAGCATTAAAAATGCTATAAAAGAGGCAGCTGGGTACACTCCATGGATAGAATGCAACAATGATCAATCGGGCAACAGTCAGCTCTACCAGATTTACTTGTGTGTCGATACATCTGGTTCCGACCTCATCAAATGCCCTGTGTTTCCCAAGGGAAAGTGTGATTCTCAGATTGAGTTCCCTACCTTTTAGTTTTAGTACAAGATCATCAGAATTGAATGAATGATTTATTTCTCTACCTTTTATGATTTCATTTTAGATCTTGTATTGCATCCTGCGCACCTGGTGTTCGTAGAAGTTTATCTAATAAATAATTTCTTCAATATTCGAATTAATATATATGTTTCTGTTGCTATTCAAATTTAAATGGATATTGACTATGTTCAAGGTTAATAAAACTACTTGAATAATCAACTTTGTTCCACGGTAATTGAAAAACAACTGAGATCACGGGTTCGAGTTGTGTCTCATCTGGCCGTTAAACCTCAAAATGAAAGTAAGATATATAACAACTGCAACCCAGTTACTTAATTTTAGAGGAATTATGATATATATTTGTAAAAGTGGCGATCCAAATTAGGCTTGTTTAGTCTTTGACGTCACTTCCAATATGGCCTTGTGACCTTATCAATGTACATGTTTTTATTATTTATTTAATTTTTCCTTCTTAAACGAGGTACAAACACATTATTAGATGTATAATCCGAATAAGATTCTTGTTTATCTTTAGAGGAAGCTTCACTGGTATATCATAGAAAATTTAAAAATATATATATAGAAATGACCATTACCAACCATGTGATCTCATCTTCTTTCTGTGTCTTGATCAAATTCATCATTATTAAGGTAATTAATTATTGTAGATTATCCTCTCTAATTAATGTTAATTATATGTCTGAATTGTCTGTACAATAATAATATTAATTAATGAGTTGGTATTTGGCCAATTAGCAAGAATGCTCATGCATGTGAGAAACCACGTTTTGTTGAACAGTTGACTTGCACGCAATTGTGCCATATATGCACATCAAAAGAATGAGTTAGCTCCTCTTCCAACCTCGTTTTTTCCTTTTTTTTTTTTTTTTTTTTTTTTTTTTTTTTTTTTTTTTTAAATGTATATGAAACACCCACTTATATAAGACAGAGAAAAGTGAAAAAAAAAAAAAAAAAAAAAAAAAAACAGATAATAAGAGAATTCTAATCTATTAAATAAGCCAACTTGCTTGGAGATTCAATCAACAAACTTAATTAATATATATATATATATACACACACTTAGCTTTTATTTATTCACATGTTTCTTCATGTTCATTCTTGAAAAAAGGGTTGAGAATTTATAAAAAAGTTGATAACAAATAAGTATATGTTTGGAATGACTTTTGAAAGGATCAAAAACGCTTTTTTAAGGCTATAAGCTATTTTGAAGTTTTTTTAGTTGTTTAGCAAAACTTAAAACATCTTTTTTAATATATGAATTGTCTCAATTACCCTTTAAAAAAATCATTTTATGTCTACTTGGAGAAGCCCAAAATTTGGACTTCTCCAAGAAACTTTTTTTGAGCTTTCTTAAAACATATGAATTGTCTCAATTACCATTTATAAATTTTAGATATTTCACCACAACTCTTTTTTTTTATAAATACATTGTCAACACTTTTTTTGTAATTCACTCAACTAAAAACTATTTCTAAAATTACATTGTCAACACATTTTTTTTTTTTTTTTTAATTTACACAACTAAAAGCTTTATTTGTTAGAAAATCTACTCATTAGAAGCTCTATTATAAAAAAATCTACTCTAGAAGCTCAAATCGAAAAGCTATACCAAACACACACTTAATTAGCTTTTATTTATTAAATAAGCCAACTTGCTTGGAGATTCAATCAACAAACTTAATTAATATATATATATATATACACACACTTAGCTTTTATTTATTCACATGTTTCTTCATGTTCATTCTTGAAAAAAGGGTGGAGAATTTATAAGAAAGTTGATAACAAATAATCCAATATTATAACCTATAACATTAATAATAGATAGTATATAGAAAGTTGATAACATTTTTTTTAAGGGCCAAAATCATAAATAACCCTAAAATTAAGGGATATTTTAAAATATCATTTCTTAATAACTTTTTTTTTATCTAAGAGAAATGATTTTGGACAAAAATACCCTTAGTGCAAATATCTCATGTAAGAAGTTTCCAGGAACATTATACGTTGAAAAGTTTTTCAATGTGTATTTCAGCGTGTAAAGATTAATTTCAGTGTAAAAACGTTAAATTGAATACTTTCAAAGGACTTTTGAGGGGGGTAAACGATATCTGATTTTTGCCCCTAAATTCGAATCATTTCAACGAGAAGAACAATATTTTAAAGAGAAAAAAGAGAAAAAAAAAAGTTTTAGATATAGAAACATGACAAGAAGAACTTATGAATTAGAGAGAAAAGGTTGTGTGACTTGTGTCAAAGAATAAAGTGAAAAGATAGATAATTAGGGCAATCTTGTCTAAAAACATTTCTCTTGGATAAAAAAAAATATTTAAAAAATAAAAATAAAAATAAATTATTGGGATGTAACAGTTTTGTATATTGCATCAATTTTCAAGTCAAATGGGGTAATTTTGCCCCTTTTTTTTTTATTATTATTTTTTTAATATAAATCATGTACTTAACAACACCTCTTTTGTTTGTTTATTTGGTTTCAGACTTTCTTCATATTCAATCTTGATAATACCTGGGAGAAACATCTCCCTTGACAAATCCCAGCAGGTCACTGAGGAACCGTTTTGATATGAGATTTATATTTAAAATAAAATAAAATAATGATGAGAGGAAAAGAAATAGAAAAAGGCAAGCAAACAAAGGAGAATCGTGAAGAGACCGTAAAGCTAAGAATTACAATAACACACACAAAAACATTTTTAAAGCATATTCTGTACTTGATCGAGCCTCCTCTTTTCGGCTATAAATCCATTACCATTACCATTTCATTTTCAAACTTGAAAGCAATCATCTCATTAAGTTAATTGAAGATGAAACACCAGTACTGTTATTCAATCATTTTCAAGCTTCTGATCTTACAGTATCTATCTGTGGTTTGTCTTTGCGCCTCCGAGGACGACTTTGATTTCTTCTACTTCGTTCAACAAGTAAGTCATGATCATGAGCTTTATAATTGTAATTCATTAATATTTGACATGATCACCATTCTTTAAATTTTGATCCATTTATCAATCATTAAGCTAGCCCTTGATCATCTACGCTACGAGTCCGTGGATTCGAGCCCCCCGAATTTATGTATTATTTCAAAAAAAAATAAAAAAAAATCAAGCTAGCCCTTGATGTACAATTACATGTGATATATGCAGTGGCCGGGATCGTATTGCGATACAAAGCAAAGTTGTTGTTATCCAAAGACAGGAAAGCCTGCAGCTGATTTCGGCATTCATGGCCTCTGGCCTAATTACAAGGACGGTTCCTATCCATCCAACTGCGACCCTGATAGTGTTTTCGATAAATCTCAGGTGTATATTTTTACACTTCTATATATCACTAATGATATCTATCATAAATGATCAAAATGGTTCAGGTTATTTAAGTTTCAGGATTCTTTAAAATTAGGTTTTGCTATCTAGAGATGGTTGATCAATAATTAATTACGTTTACATTTGTAAATTTGATGCTGGCATAGATATCAGACCTGATGAGCAAGTTGCAAAAGAGTTGGCCAACACTGGCATGCCCGAGCAACGAAGGCTTCAAGTTCTGGTCACACGAATGGATAAAACACGGGACTTGCTCAGAGTCCGTATTTGATCAACGTGAATACTTTGAAGCAGGCCTCAAATTGAAAGAGAAACTAAACCTCCTCCAGATTCTCAACAATGCAGGTATATAATACATATTTTTACAGCATAATTCTCCCGTCAAGACCGAACCTTAAAATTTTCATATAATCTATGTAAATTAATGCGTAACTGATTGAGACCGCACGAAAAAATTTGGGTATGGTCCTCACTAGAGAAGGACCATATTTTTACAAGTCTTCTTTAATTTAATAATCAGTCAATAAATGACTCAGTGTCTTAAGCATTATTTAATTAGGATGATAAATATTTGCAGGAATCAAACCAGACGATAAATTTTACAAATTAGAGAGCATTAGTGATGCCATAAAGGAGGCGACTGGGTTCACTCCAGGGATACACTGCAATGTCGATTCGTCACATAACAACCAGCTTCTCGAAATTTATACGTGCGTCGATACTTCTGGTACAGAGTTTATCGAATGTCCTCTGCTACCAAAGGGCAGATGTGCCTCCAGTGTTCAGTTTCCTAAGTTTTAGAAATCTCTGTAATATTACTACCAACTTCTCCATGTATTTTATTCTCTTGTTTCATTTTTAACTCAATAAAACCTTTCCGGTTTTGACATTACTAGAATTGTTTGAATGTTAAGATTTCATTGATGACACATTGACACTCCAAGTAAGAAAACAATACGGTAGAGAAAACAATACCCACGTCACCCAACTTGGTGTTTGTGGACTGAATATGTGATTCCATGTCACGATTTGGCCCAATAGTGTGCTGATAGTTGGCTTAACGTTACCAATCATCATCAAAAAAATGTTGGTTTTTCCACGATCTTAATTTCTCATATATTACCAAAATGCAAGCAAGATGACACCTGCAGTTTCGTTACTTTCAGAGTAATGCTAGGCTTCCCATAATTTTTCCCAAATGTATGTAGCACGTGAGGTGTCAACATCTTGTAAATCATGAGCTTGTGGTGAGTGATCTGATGTTGACACACCTCATGTGCTATAAACATTTGAGAAGAAATTTGGGAAACCTAGTATTACTCATTATAATATTTGTAAAAGTGGCGATCAAATTAGGCTTGTTTAATCTTTGACGTTACTTCCAATATGGCCTTGTTAGTTGTGACTTGTTAATTTGTGACCTTAATTATCTATTTACATGTTTTTTTCTTTTCTTATTTTATTTACTTTTTTCTTCTTATAATAGAAGCACAGTCACGTTATTTAATGCATACAGTCATACATATATGGATTACTTAGGTGTAGTCCAATTAAGAGCTTATTTGGTTGAATTTTTAAAAAATCGGTCTCTATTCGTAAATAATCTATTTGTAGTAGATCTATTAAAAATATAATTTTTGAAGAAAAAAATATATATAGTTGTTTGGTTAGTAGATTTATTTGGAGAATCTCATCCCTATAATCTTTTGCTTAGTAGATATTTAAACTCTAGTACTTTATTGGCTTCTACTGAATCTAAAATAAACAATCTCAAAACCCAACCAAACAACTCTAAAAAAAAAAAAACTCAAATATAGGTTTATAAAGTTTATGAGGCAATAAAAAACCCAACCAAATAAGCGTTAACATTCTTAATAGAGGAAGCTTCGTTGGTATATCATACAAAATAAAAAATTAGAAATGACTACCATGTGATTTCTTTTTTATAAAAAAAAATTTGTTCGATCTATTTGAAATCAGCATGTGATGTACTTGATTTGCAATTTTTTTTTTCATTATGAAGGCAATTAATTATTGAAGGTGCTGCACTTATTGACAAAAAAATATGGTTTCGTCTCTAATTAATTTAATTATATGTCTGAATTGTTTGTACAATAATAATATTAATGAGTTGGTAATTGGTATTGGCCAATTGGCAAGAAAGCTCATGTGTGAAGCAACCTTTTGTTGAACTGTTGACTTGCACGCAACTGTATTATATTAACAGTGCTACTTTTTTTATATTTACAATATCCATTAATCCATGATCATGTATTTTTTTAGAGCTTTCACAATTAGTAAGATTCGAACCGTTAAACTAGAAGTCATTAGTCGAAACCCCAAACTCATTCATCTACCAGTTGAGCTACGTCTCTGTTGGCATATTAACAATGCTACCTAATTATACATTATACGCACATCATCAAAATAATACATATATAGTTTGAGAACAATACTATTTTTATTTTTATTTTATTTTTTTTACTCGAATACTAAGACATTATCAAGTTCAACAATACTATTAAATATGGTTGAAAGCTTCCTACGCGATTGATCTTACTCGGAGATTCAATCAACAAACATAATTAATATAAAATATTATGTACTTAGCTTTTATTTATTCACATGCTTTTTTCATGTTCATTCCTGGAAACATTTATAAGAAAGTTGTTTACTAATGTTATAACCTATAGCATTAATAATTGATAGAAAGTTGATAATTTATTTTATTGAGATTATGTACCAAACAACACCTCTTTTGTTTGTTTAATTATATGGTTTCTTCATGTTCAATATTGATAATATCGAGAGATTTTGAGTCTCACTATATATATTTTACAAGAATATATCCCACCATAGTGTTATAGAGAAAATCCGTAAGTATTATAAGAGTATATATCTAAACCACACATATAGTATTTAACATCGACAGATGCTAGGAAATAATTGGAAAAAGAAATAGAAAAAGGCGAGCAAACACATAAAGAATCGTGAAAAGACCGTTATGTATGCAGACGAAGAAATATAATATAGCACACACACATCATGTACACAACATTTTAAAAGCATATACTGTCCCGGATATTCTGTTTTGAGCCTCCTATTTTCGGCTATAAATCCATTACCATTACCATTTCATTTCTCAAACTTGAAAGCAATCATCTCATTAAGTTGCCAGATACAATTAATTAAGTTAAAGATGAAACGACACTTTTATTCAATCATTTTCAAGCTTCTGATCATACAGTATCTATCAGTGGTCTGTCTTTGTGCTACAGTGGACGACTTTGATTTCTTCTACTTCGTTCAATCAGTAAGTCATCATCAGCTTTCTAGCTAATTGCAAATCTGCTTTAATATTTGGCATGATCTCACCATATATTCTTTGAATTTTGATACATTTATTTATCAAGCTAGCTCTTGATGTATGTATATACATATTAATGTAATTCTTTTTTCTTGATGTAGTGGCCGGGATCATATTGCGATACAAAGCGTAGTTGTTGTTATCCAACGACAGGAAAACCTGCATCTGATTTTGGCATTCATGGCCTTTGGCCTAATTACAAGGACGGCTCCTACCCATCCAACTGCGACCCTGATAGCGTTTTCGACAGATCTCAGGTATTCTATATATATATATATCGCTATTAATGATATCATGAATGATCAAAATATATGGTTATTTAAGTTTCATGATTCTTTAAAATTAGGTTTTTCTATAGAACTAGCTAGAGATGCATGGTTGATCAATAATTAATACGTGTGTACATTTGTAAATATGATGGCAATGCATAGATCTCAGACCTGAAGAGCGAGTTGCAAAAGAGTTGGCCAACACTGGCTTGCCCGAGCAGCGAAGGATTCAAGTTCTGGTCACACGAATGGATAAAACACGGGACTTGCTCGGAGTCTGTATTCGATCAACGCGAATACTTTGAAGCAGGCCTCAAATTGAAAGAGAAATTTAACCTCCTCCAGATTCTCAAGAATGCAGGAATCAAACCGGACGATGAATTTTACGAGTTAGAGAGCATTAGTGATGCTATAAAGGAGGCCACTGGGTTCACTCCAGGGATACAATGCAATGTTGATTCATCGCGTAACAGCCAGCTTTTCGAAATTTATTTGTGCGTCGATACTTCCGGCACAGAGTTCATCGAATGTCCTCTGCTACCAAAGGCCAGATGCAACTCTAGTGTCCAGTTTCCTAAGTTTTAGAAACTTTTCCATGTATTTTATTCACTACTTGTTTCATTTTTAACTTAATAAAACCTTTCCGGTACAACTTTAGACAATTAATATTAGAAGTTTAGAACTGTTTGAATGTTAAGATTTCGTTGTCATGACACGCCAAGTAATTAAACAATACGGTTTGAGAAAACAATCTGGATAGGGTGGGCACGGTGAGGGCCGACGTCACCGGCCCTAGTTGATAGTGGGGTTATCACTTATCCCATCATTAAAAAATGATGACTCCGCCCTTGTTTGTATTTGATCCGGTCAGATCATAATAGATCATTAACTAATAAATAATCGTCATCAAGGCTGAAAGCTTTTCTCACATCACTTGCCTTGTTTTGTTTTGGAGATTAAAGTGTTTTGCTAAATTCTGTTTTGCTTTTATATATGTATAGAACTAGAAGTTACGTTGACAATAACCTTTCATTAAAGACGTTAAATACGTGTTTGTTAATTCACGTAATAATTAATCGTGTTCTTAATAATTGTATTCTGGATCGAACATGATTAAAGAACAAATGAAATACAATAATGCTACTATGTTCAATTCTGGTCTGTGTTCAAATCTGATGCTCAAATAATGTGGATCTCCTTGATTTGATTTCTTTGTATTAGAATTGCAGGATTGAAATTATTGGATTTTAGGAATGCCACATCATTTGTCTCCAAATTTGGTTACTCAATGGAATATTTAAAACTTCTGTCAGGTTAATTAAAAGGAAGACTTGGAGGATGGATATCGATATCCCTACCTTTGTGTTAGTGCATCTTTAACAGATCCCTTAATCAAGCCCCTTAACTTAATTAAGGAAGGAGCTGCAATTTGTACTGCTCCAAGATATCCTTTAATGACTCATTTAATTAGAATCTAATGGAGCTTTACTCCCTTAATTAAGGGGGGACTTCATCCTCCCTTAATTAAGTGAACTCCACGTATAAAGAAGAAATATAGTTAATAAGTATATAAAATAATAATAAAGAATAAGTCGGTTCTACATAAAATAATAATAAAAAATTATAAATGAGTCATTTAAGAGAGTATTCTTGGAACACATACTCTTAATAGCCCCTTATAACAACATTCACCCATAAATAATAGGGTCTTTAATGGAGACTCTTAGAGATGCCTCTCATACAATTAGCTTGATAATTCAAAATAATTATTTACTTGATATTTATTAATTAGTTAGGCTAATGGAACTGGTAATGCTACCAGTGAATTTACGAGAGGGACTCTCCGGTCTCCTCTGCTGGCTCAAGTACATAATCAATTATGTTTTGAGGTTAACAAGTAAACAAGATAACAAAATAGGAATATTTATTTAATTAGTTTTCAACTAATTTAGCAATACGTGTCATTATCTTTTAGGGGAATGAAAATAAAAGAAAATCAAGTTCTATTAAAAAGGGAATCGAGAAAGAAAAATTAATTTTGAATCTGAGTATTTGAAATTACGAAGGTGTAGCCTGGGTTAGGGAACATGTGTTTTCTAACTTGTGCTTATGGGCAGCTATATCTAGTATCTAGTATTGGGATCTAGAAATATTAGGTGATGAATGCAGCATTAAACCTTCTTTGAATTTGTCTAAGATCTTTAAAATTCATTTATTTTTCTCTGGAGTTGCTTGCTTAGACATTGGATACATTTCATGTAACAGGATTGTATGGTCCATGGATATATGTAAATATTGTTTCATTTAATTTTGTTGTATCCTATTTCCTAATCTGATGCAATGGCCAGGATCATTTTGCCATACTTGCAAAGCATAGCTGTGCTACTTTGTTGTTTCGGTTTAAATTTCTAATAAATTGTGTGCTCCTTTTTGGTGGGGGAGCTCCAAATTTGGAATACTACAACTATGCTAATTTCTAATTTCTAATAAATTTCAAATACTACTTTCGTTTTCCTAATTTAGAATTTTTTGAAAATTAACACATTTTCCCAATAAAAAGACAATATTACCCTTATGAATTGTTAAATTTACAAAATATTACTCTCAGAACACTCTCATTATAAAATCATAACACGTTAATATATTAAGTCATGAACCATTTCAGGTTACTCGATATCACATATATTAATTTGGTTAGAATTTCTAATAGACGAAAGGATTCTTACGAATTCCTAACCTTTTTTTTTTTTTTCTTGTCAATCAATAACTTATTGTACCTTTTTTTATGTGTAGAATTATATGTGACCACGTGGTTCATGTAGTTGAGACTAGAAAGTATTAAAGCATCTACAATGCTAGTGTGACTTGCATTTAAAAAAAATGGTGACGTGTCAAAATTCTCAAGACACTTGCTTCCTATGTGGTATATAACTAAACAAGTCTGTTTTTACTCACCCCCTTTCAAGCTTACCGCCCTTCCAAACACATGACATGTGTCTATGGAGGGGTAAAATTGTCTAAAGATTTACTTCTCTATTGACACATGTCATCTATTTAAGATGAGGATAATAATTACCTCCCTTGAAGGGGGTGAGTAAAAGTATTCTCTAACTAAACTTGATAGAGAATCAAATGAAAAATTGGTCTTTAATGTTTCACTTGTAAAACACCTATTTTTAATGACATGACAATTTAATGTATTATTTTATTATTTAAAATTTTATCAAACTATTAAACTATGCAACACTGCGCAATGTCAACTCTATAGAATGAAACTCACAAACTCAACAACAAAATACAAAGAAGAGAAAACTAAACAACCTAACACTGGGACTAGTTTATTGTAAATTACAAATTTCATTATTATGATTTGTTTCTAGTATTGTTTCTAGGTAATTTTTTCTTTGTTAATGTAAATATACACTTAATTAATATATGTATATATATATATGGATGTATTTGCATACCAACTGTTTGACAAAATTACTCAAACAAAGCGCAAAACTAGGAAACCTATTGGGTTGAAAATAGTTCTTCTAAATAATTATACATAATTCCTTATGTTGTTTGTTGGGAAGAATTGATTAATACACGATACGACTGTGTTTCATAATTTTATTTGAGCATCATATGGTGACTTTGGTGATAATATATTAGGAATTGGCTTCGCGGCATTGAATCTTTCATAGGTGTAATCTGATGGCATATTTGGTCCTCTGGAATCTTGTCAATTTATTTGATTTTGTTATTGTAACTTTGACTATTTCTTAATCTAATTTATCAAGTACTCTCTCTCTCTCTCTCTCTCTCTCTCTCTCTCTCTTTTTAAGGTGTCATTATAAACCAATGTCATCATTGAGTTTTGAATCTGACACTAATAGTTCGTCATCAAGCAATGATTCACTTTCGATGACCAAACAATTATTAGATGAACCATTGGAAGATGATAGTTTAATATGTCCTAAGATGACTCATAATGTGGTTCAAACATTGGCAATTCATGTTCCTTTAATAGTTTGGTTGGTTTGTCTTAAATCAAATTGTTCTAACTTGTTTGGTCATCCTATATGCTGTCAGTTAAAAATAAAAGAAATTTATTGCATTTTATGATTTTGAGCAAAATGTGATATGACAATTTCCCAGTATTCATACCAACAACAACAAAGCAAAATTTGCCAACCAGTCCACAACATAGTTACCTTCTGTATAAATGTGCAAGCAACAAAATAACTCAGAAGACTGTAACAAACAGCCCATGAATTGCTTTGGACTTTGGAGGGAGGTCTCTTCTTAATTTTTTTCTATTTGGAGAAGTGGTGGTGGGAAATATTTTGGAGGTGCTACATCTCTAGACAGTTAATAGTCTGTTGAACAACTTCACCAATACTGGAATGAAAACAGCTTCGATGCATGTGGATTTCATAAGACAACACTAACAAATGAAAAATGTAATTGACCCCAAATGAAAATCAAATATTGTCTAAAACCATGTCTAAAAAAACAAATTACTTATCACCATCATTACTTCTAAGAACCTTTCCAAAAAGACCTTCATTTTCCCATTCCTTCAATATTTCAGCCTGATAAAATTCAAAGGCCTCTCGTAACGCTTGTGGAAGTTTATTGACATCTTGGTTTAAAATACGGTCTTGTTCTTGTCTCTTTTGATCTTTCTCCTTCATTTGTTGATCTTTCTCTTTCATTTTTTGTGCTTTCTCTTTTAATTCGATCTATTTTTTCATTGTTCGTTCTCATAACTCAAACTCTTTCTTATCTTTTTCTCTTGTCAACTCTAACTCTTCTTGATTAACCATAATTTGCTTCTCCAAAGTGCTCTGTAAATTGTATAATGCATCAACCACACTCTTTTCGTCATTCAACCACCTCTTTTTCTCTTTAGTGCATTTTCTTCCTTGCGGACGCACAACCCCATCAGCATTAATACCTTCGGTTATAGGAGTATCCGGATTCATATATTCATCTCCTTAATTGGAAAAGGACACTAGATTGTTACTGTCATTGATAGACTTTTGTTTGTTGGAGTGATTTGTCTTGGTAAGTTCTTTTGAACACCATTTTGGATTTTTTTTTATCAAGATCTCCCAACAACGCTCGTATTTGAATGGTTTTCCATTAGTAAGGTCCTCATACATTCATAATGTTTCTCTTTTCTACAAACAAAACAAGAGAGAAAGTAGAAATACAAAAGAATCGATAAATTAGCATTAATTCTAAATATATTTCTTATAACAAATGGAAATTCTTAACGATAGTACTTGTAAACAAAACTAGGATGGAATTAAAAAAATAAGAGATCAATAGCTAAGATATTATCATATCTTCTGAGGTTGTTCCACTTTATGGAGTTCTTTCCAATCGCTCATATAATGTATGGAATTTGTTTACCGCAACTAATATTTTTTCCCAACAACATCCTAAGTTATTGTTGGGAGCCTCATCATATGCACCCATATTGTCCCTTCAAGTTTGTAAAATACGATTCCACATTACTGAATTTTTCTGATTATTACCAATATCATAATCAATGGAGACATATAGCCATGCCTTTGTTAGAGACACGTCTTCATCTTTAGTCCACTTTAATACAGTCGGTCATCAACTGACATCAATTAGCTCAGACAAGAATCTGAATACAATTGAATTACAATATATATATATATATATAAACTACATTCAACCCAAAAAATCGTTAATTCAACAAACAAAAACACTCAACATCCAACAAAAACTCTCTGCTCTATACAAAGAAAAGATGACTTGGCTTATCATTTTCTCAGCTTTGCTTCAAATTCAAACCTTTAACTAACCAAACTCAACAACAAAAGATAATATTTTTAAAGACACAAATGTAGCAGAAAATTAAAAACAAAGTGATTGCTTCACTTCTACACCTTGTGTAACCCCATTTCCATATCTTTTTGTATTTGTTTCTCGGGTAAAACCATGTTTCTAACAATTTAAATGAGTTATGCAGGGTCAAGTTAGATTTAGAGCTTAATAGTCTTGGACGGAGCTGAAATGAAGAACAAAATGGCAAGTTAAAGGACAAAGGCAACCCCAAGGCGAGCCCACTCAAAATGAAACCCCACTCTTGACTTTATATATATATATATATTGACCACTAATTTATCTATTATGTGCAATGTGATTTGTATGGATGTTTTTCAGTATTTAATGCTTTCAATAGAATGATCTCTTGTTGAATGATATCCAGTGGTGTGTTATGAACCGATCGGAGACACACACACATCGTATTTGATAAAATGTCTTCTATGCATGTCTAGTAAGATAGACTTACCGAGGCTAGCGTATATGGCTCTTGGATGTGCTAATGTTCTTAATGAATTCATATATATATATATATATTCCGAGGTAATCGAGAGATATACTCTGGTGTGTTTGGGTGTAATCTCTATTACTCGACCGAGAGTAGAGGTTAAACTCGGGTACATGAGTCTACAAATTACACGTAAACAAATTGGGTATGCAAGTGAGTCTAGAGGTGAATTAGGAGAGGGTGGGGTGGAGTCCGGTCTTAGCATATTTTCTCTTATTATTACATCCGATTTCATTACTTGTCACTGTTTTACCATATTAGCTTAAAGTTAGTTGACTAGTATAATTTAGTTTAATCATAGGTTTAAAATATGAAAATCATCTTTTATCGATTGTTTAATAGCAATTTGGTTAATCAATTTCGGTAATCAATCACTCAGTCTTCGTGGGAATGAACTTTACTTGTTATTGTACTATACTCCCGGTCTCATACGATTGCAAGTGCCACTTTAGGAGTAATCACAAAGGACAAAAGAAAATTAACGAGATGCATAAATCTAGTAGATGAAGCAATTACAAACTCCCATAACACAACAAACACCATAAATAGGCACTTGAAACACAACCAAGCTTTGAAACCACCAATACCCATTACTTGAATCACAAAATGTGAACTATATCTAATAGAAACACTTCAAATCTTCCACAAACCACAAAAATATATGAAACAGTGGCTAGTGTAAAATCATGGTACATATTCAATTAATGAACCCATAAATGAATAACCCACCAAAGTTATGGAGCTCAAACTTTACTAAACTCAATTAATTGAACAAATAAAGACTTATAACATTAGTATCAAAGCACATGGAAATAATCAAAGAAAAAAATGGGCACATGGGGATAAGGGAGTGTACGCGCTTTGAGTGTGTTCTCTAAAAAATTGGTTTCTTTCGGTAGATCTTACGCGCCGCCACTTTTTTAACTCTCGATTGCTTGTTTCTTCTCTTTTTTTCCTCCGATTTACTTTTCTCAATCTATTCTCAGTGAGTATGGAAACCCCGAGTGAGGCCTTTATGTTTTCAGCCCATCGATCACCTGCCTGTGAGATGAATGTTGACCCTAATCAAGATTTAAGCTTGTTTATCTGCTAAGAGAGCCAGAGCAGATGGTTTTGTCTTTGGATGCAATGATTTAAAGCCAATTAGGTGAGGAACGAAACTGTGGGAAGCTTCAAATCCAAGCTCATGACTATGTCTTATAATGTCTACGCCTAACTCTTAGTCTAGACTTGAACTTAGTCTAGACTTGAAATTGTCAAAGAAAAGCTCATAATCATCAACAATGACATTGTGGTTACTGAGGGTCCAACTGGCCTGAAGATGAATTTATCCCTAAAATTGCAAGAGCAACTGCATAAACTTTGGTAGAATGCTCTGATTTTGAAGAACATGAGGCTGCCACATACGCTGAACTTCATGCTTAACAAATTGACACAAAAATGGTCTCTCATTGGACAGTGGCAATTGACAGATTTGAGGGAAGGTTGCTTTGTCGTGCGATTCCAGATGAAGGATGATCTGGATTATGTGCTCACTAGTAGGCCTTGGTTGATTGCTAATCAATTTATGGTGACTCAAAGATAGAGGCATAATTTTATTTTAGGTGAGGATATGATTCAGAGTATGCCAATTAGGGTACGATTGTCGAAGCTTACGATTGTCGAAGCTTTTGATGGAGTGGATGAATTCTGATTTGCTCTGGAGTATTGGGGTATGTTGGGCAGAATTTGCAAAGTTGACCCTATTACTATGAATCAAGATAGATGTAGGTTTGCTCGAATCTGCATTGAAATTAATATTTCAAAGCCTTTCTTAGGATCCCTTATTATTGATGATAGGGCTATAAGAGTGAAATATGAAAGCTTAGGTTTGATATGCTTCAAATGTGGTAGATATGGTCACAATAATGATAATTGCAAAGAAGGAATGATGGACAATATTGCTATTGAAATGGTGGAAATTAATGAACCATCTAAAGGAAGTGCAAAGAAGAAGGAGGATCCCCCATATGGCCAATGGCTTCTAGTTTCTTATGGGAAGCTGAACAATAGAAACATTAGAGGAAAAAATGGGAAAGCGACTAAGTGAGTACTAGGAATAGCAATATTTATAAACGGAATGTTTCCAACGGCAAACCTAGAATTAGTAAATTAGAGATCACTGGTGACTCACCTAATGACAATTTAGGAAAATTCAAGAATGCAAAAACTGGCACTGTGAGGGAGAAGAACTTAGTGAAGAATAAAAATGTTGCTCTTGGCTATGGTTGTGGTTCTAAGTTTGATGTTCTTGATGAAGATGTAGAGGTGATGCTAGTTGAAGAAGAGAGTCGGGTTCTGAGTAAGGCTAATATAGGCCCTGCTCAAAAAGAGAAAAGTGCCTTGGTTGAGATTACCAATCAAGGGAATTAGCTAAGTAGAGAACCTTCTCTAAGGGGTAGAAAGATTGCAAAAAAAAAAAAAAAGGTGGGGAAAATGATCAATCTCAATTGAATTCTCAAAAAGTTTCTACAAATAACTCTAAGGGATTTGGGGGTGGTAAAGGCATAAAGTATTCTCAAAAGTTGTGGACCCTCCTACTAAAAGTGAGTATTTGGATAGTGCTCATGCTATACACCAGTCTCATAATGATGTTACTAATTTTGTTGTTAACTCTAGTGGAAGCTTAGCTACAAAGGAGAGGCGTGTTAATCAGCTTGTGATGTAGAATGATAATATTTTGGAAATGGTTGCCTCTAATTTGGTAGAGATCATGGCGATGGTCTCCAAGGAAGGAGTTTTTTTTTTTTTTTTTTCTTTCTTCCCATGATTTTAATGTGGAATGTGAGGGGGCGGGTAAACAGTTGTTTGCCAGAAATATTTCTGATATTCGAAGATATTTTAGTATTGAGATTTTAGTTATTTTTAAGCCGAGAATTAGTGGCTTGAAGGCTAAAAGGGTTATTAAAAAGTTAGGTTTTGATAATAGATATAGTGTCTAATTTATTTTTTACCACGTCAGCTTGAGGATGAAAGACCATAGCTAGGGATGAGAATTTCCCCCACGAGGCCCCACCCCCATTTGGGGTTAAATTTAGGGCAAATTTTGCTCCCAAAACCTAAATGGGGGTGGGGGTGGCGCCCCAATTCCCTCAATTCCCCCATATATTTTTATTTACATATTTTTAATTTTATTTTCTTATAAATAAATAAATAAATAAAAACTATTAGTCCTATACTCAATTACTCTCTACACACTAGTCACCTCACTGACCTAAAACTAACCCATGTAGCCACCTTACCTATAACCTACCACCACTAACTAACCCATGTTCCCAACTACCACCACTAACTCTCTAATACACTAACCCACAGACTAACCCACGATACACATTACCCACAGGCCACAAGCCACCTATGATCTAAGTCACCTTAACCAAGTATCTTTCTTATTTTCTCACTTGTAAGTCTGTAGACTGTAACTCAGTTCTCACTTTTCTCTTTTTTTTCTTCACAACGTTACCTCTCCAAAACCCTATCCGACCAAGTCCCTTCTCCATCTTGTTCACCTTCAACTGACTGCTACCACGAACACACGGTGAGTCCCTTTCTTTTTCACTAAGTCTCTTTTGTTTTTGTTGTTTTATTTTTCAGTAACACTAAGTATCTTTATTTTTACTGTTTTCTTATACACTATAACACTAACACTAAGTATCTTTATTTTTGCTATTTTCTTTTACACTATAACACTAACACTAATTATATTTCTTTTTGTTGTTTTTTTTTTTCATTAAGTTTTTTTTTCTTCTTCACTGAGTCACTGACACCAAGTCTCTTTCTTTTTGTTGTTTTCTTTTTCACCAAGTCTCATTCTTTTTGTTGTTTTCTTTTTCACCAATACTAGTACGCTACGTCTCTTTCTTTGTTCTGTTTTCTTCTTCACTGACACCAAGTCTCTTTCTTTTTGTTGTTTTTCTAGACAAAATGACTTCTTAACTAGAAGATCTAGAGCCTCAACAAATTGATTCAATTAATGTAGATGTTCATGAATCTAGTGTTCAATCTAGAGAACCAAAAAGAAAATATAGATCAATAGTTTGACAACATTTTGTGTTAGATGATGTAAAAGGGAAGAAAATGGCTATTTGCAACTATTGTAAAAAACCATTTTCTGCTAGCAGTGGGACAAAAAATTTACACGACCATTTTAAAATATGTAAGATGCGGTTTGGGCAAAAAAGAGTTGATATCTTACAGAATCAGTTAATAGGAAAAATGTCACATAGTGATAGGAATGTGACGGGTAGTTCTTGCCTAACTCTAACAACTCAACATTTTGATCATGATTGTTCAAGGAGTGAGCTTGCTAGGATGATTGTGATGCATGATTATCCTCTTAGTATGGTTGAGCATGAGGGTTTTAGAGATTTTTGTTTGTCACTCCAGCCGTTATTTAAGCATGTATGTAGGAAAACTATTAGGGTTGATATTTTAAGGATGTATGAGGAAGGAAAGGCTAAGGTAATGAGATTGTTGACAAACATTCTGGGTAGGGTTGCAATCACTTCAGATATGTGGACTGCAACAAACCAAAAGAAGGGCTATATGACCGTCACGACACACTTCATCGATGAGTCATGGCATTTACAAAGTAGGCTT
The DNA here is from genome assembly GCA_954870605.1 of Acer campestre. Taxonomy (NCBI): domain Eukaryota; kingdom Viridiplantae; phylum Streptophyta; class Magnoliopsida; order Sapindales; family Sapindaceae; genus Acer; species Acer campestre. The sequence continues at coordinate 27,258,687 of OX940806.1, read as the reverse complement.
TTGAGGTAATAGGAACTTTTTATTTTATTTAATTATTACATATTGTGTTTTAGTCTTTCAATGGAACATTATTATTAAATTCTAATATATTCCAAATTTATTTATTAGGTTTTTGTATGTGCCATGTTCTCACACGGCTGAAAACCTTTCGAATCCATTATTGAACTGTATGTTAGATTGGAATATTGATAGGAAGTTATCAACTTTGATGCTTGATAATTGTTCTACTAATAATTGCATGATTGATCTTTTGTTGGATAAACTTGTTCCAAGTTCATTGATAATGTATGGACAGTTTTTTCACATGCGATGTATTGCGCATATTCTGAATTTGATTGTGAAAAATGGGTTGGATGTTATTGATTGTGGGGTTGAAAAGATTCGTGATAGTATAGCTTTTTGGACAGCAACACAAAAAAGATTGGAGAAATTTGAGGAGGCGGCAAGACAATTGAATTTAGATTATGGTAAAAGGTTAGTTCTTGACTGCAAAACTCGATGGAATTCAACTTATTTAATACTTAGTGTTGTTTTGAATTACAAAGATGTGTTTTATCGTTTAAAACAACATGAGTCTCAATATAGAAATTTGCCTGAAGAGAAAGATTGGGATTTGGCCAAAGAGATGTGTGATAGATTAAAATTTTTTTATCATGTGACGGAAATGTTTTCTGGAACAAAATACCCCACAAGCAATCTTTTTTTTCCCAAAATTTGTGAAATTAAGTTATCATTAAGAAAATGGCTTACTTCTAGTTATGTTGAGATAAGCAACATGGCATCAAATATGATTTCAAAGTTTGATCAATATTGGAAAGATGTGCATGGAGTGATGGCTATGGCAAGCCTTTTGGATCCAAGGTTTAAATTAAAACTCCTTGAGTATTTTTTTTCCTCTCATTTATGGAGATGATAGAGCTTTGGAGGAAATTGCAAATGTTCGCAAACTTTGTGAAGATATATTTAAAGATTATCAATCAAGAGTTGTGTTACAAGTTTCTAATGTTGACACTAGTGGTATTTCTAACTCAAATGCTAATTTTGGAGGTGAGACGGAGTCATTAGATGCTTTTTTTTCATGGAACATTGAAGCTAGTACTGTGAATGAAAAATCTGAATTTGATTCATATTTGGAAGGAAAAACTTTACCTGGGACTCATGACTTTGATGTGTTGTGTTGGTGGAAAACAAATGGGATTAAATATCCTATTATGTGTGAGATTGCTAGAGATATATTAGCTATTCCAGTTTCAACGGTTGCTTCGGAGTCCTCATTTAGTACTAGTGATAGAATTGTTAGTTCACATCGTAATAGACTTCTTCCATCCACTTTGGAAGCTATAATGTGCACTCAAAATTGGCTATGAGCTGGAAAAAGAGGTATGTAAATCATTAAATAATTGTTCATTTTATTTACTTGTTTCATTTGTATATTATATTAACATTACTTATTAAATTTTATTTAATCGTCTCTTAGGCAATGTTGTTGATGGTGTTGGTGACATGCTTGTTGATGAGGAGAATGACATGACTAAGGTAATCAACAATTTGATTAAATAAATATTCCTTTTGAAAGTCTATATAATATAGTAATGCTCTTTTTGAATTCTGTAGGAATCAGATGTTGTGGATGGTTGAATGGAGAATGTGAAGTTGGCTTGGAATGTGACTACTTGAAAGTTGAAATTGCTTAGTTTTTTTGTGCCTTCATATATTTTGGAACGTGACTACTTGAAAGTTGAAATTGCTTAGTTTTTTTGTGCTTTGTTATATTTTGGATTGATCGAAGGCTTTAAATTTGTTTAGACTTTTATGTGTAATACACTAATACTAGATTATTATAGTTATTTGTATTAATTTTGGATTAAATTAAATCAATTATCTATTTTAGATTGTATATTTTGTTAATTAATGGATTGGATATTGAAACAAGGTGAAACAAAAGTTTTGCCCAATCGAATTTCAAATCCTGAATTCTAAATTTCGGATTAAAAAATTTTAGTATTAGAAATAGGGGAAATTGTGGAAATGGGGGACGGGGGTGGGGGCAGGGGAACCTCCCCCAAAACACCCCCATCCCCAGTGCCTCCAAATGGGGTTTGGGGGCAGGGGTGGGGGGACCCTCCCCCGCCCCATTGGGCCCCTAGTCCCATCCCTAACTATAGCTGCATTGAAGATAAATATTTTACTTGATTGGTTGTTCATCTTACGTGACTTTTGTTTTTTTCACAAGCCATATTGTTGGAGATGCTCTTAGAACATTATAAATTATGTTCAATTGAGGATTTCGTAAAGGGTTAGGGTTAGGATTTTCTTAGGTATTGTGACTGTGCAATGAGAGCATTGAGAGTGTGATTTTGTAAATTTAACCATTCAAATTATCAATTTTTTTTAACTGTAGTCAACCGAAACTACGGTTGAATGTATACTTCGGTAAACTGTAGTAGTCCGAAACTACGATTAAATTTATACATCGGTGGACACTAGCAACTTGCAAAATAAAGGAATTGACAACTTGCAAAATAAGGGAAGTGATTGTAGAGCGACTGTAGCCGGGAGCTCTTCAACACTCAATTCAGCAATGTATTCGATAAAAGTTAAGGAGTAAAAGCAGTAGAATGAACTATGATTCAATAGCCAAATCGTTTCAAGTATTGTGATATTCTTTTAGCAACATGGGTCGAGCGTCAATAGTAACGTTAGCAGGAATTGCGGAGCTATATGATTGTTTTCGCGCGTGTGAGAGAGTAGATTTTAGAACCCTTTCAAATGAAGGGGTCGTTATTATTTATAGTGAAGGAGAAGTGAACCCCTGACGAGCTGATCCGTTGATCCCATCGATTTCAGCCTGAGATCATGGAGTGAGATAATCCTCTCCTACAATCTTGGGATTTCGAGTGTATTTGAACTGATCAATTAGTTGGGGGATATCTTGACTTGGGCCTCCGTTTGGGCCTGAGTCATAAGGCCTGATATAGCTTAGATTTAATTATTATTTGGGCTCAAATGATTGGGCCATAAGCCAATTTTTTCCCACTACATGTACAAATTCATTTCATGAATTATTCATAATGGTTATTTTGTCTTTTTATAAGCATAATGAGTTTGTTTTCAAATTGAGTTATATTTTAATTTGTATCAGCCAAAAATAGCATGGCTCAAATATTGAGACCCAATTTTGGAAGTTCAAATGAGAAGACAAGTGATCTGCTGATATCAAAGTGTAAGCGTGGTTAGGCCCAACGAAAGACGGGCCTAGCGTGGGTCACAGAGCGCCCATACCACTTCTGGTTGCATAAAATCCAGCCTCAACTGCTTGAGGCTGCCGCCTCTTGGCTGCCTGGAGGCGGTGTGGTCTAGGCTGAATGGGTGCGGTTTTTGCCTAAAAACCAGAAGAAATAATAGGAAGAAGTCAATGAGAGTTGAAGGAGAAGAACCCAGAAGAAAGAAGAAGAGGACGGCTGCTTTGAAAAGAGAGAACTAGATATAAATAATTAGGGTTACCTTGGTTTTTTTCTTTAAAAAAAAAGGTATTGGGCTGGGTATACTGTATACAACTTTTTTTTTTTTATTTGGGCATAAGTGACCCAATTGAAAAATAGACCCATTAACTCTTGCTTGTGTTTCTTGTTCTGGGCTTTGCTCTTATTTGTACCAAAAAAATAGGCTTATTAACTCTCTAGTCTCTAAGTCCACTCCAAGACTACCAAAAATCCAACACTCCAAAGTTTAAACTTCTTATCTAACACTCCATGTTTATTTAAATATTTCTTTCTTTGTTCTGATTTTTTTTTAGTCTTTATGTTAGCAATGTTGTCTATGAATTATTAATTAAATGTTATGAATAATTTTCTATTTTATTATTTTTTTTCTTTAATTTTAATTTTTTTTTTTTTTTTTTAATTTCTAATCGAGGCTGCCGCCTTGTCTCGTAAGGTCATGATCGCCTCACCTCGCCTTTCGCATTTTGAAACCTTGCTCATAACTTTATCAGCATCAAAGATACTTTGACATATATCATATCTCCTAATTGGAGTATGTGATTTGGAGGTCACATTAACTAATCCTCCATTGGTTCATCTTTTAATTAATATAAATACCAAGACCCTCTACATTGGAAGGGGCTGTCGACTTGGTGTTCCCACGCACACAAGAGTAGTGATGAGAATGATACCCTCTCAATTCATTTTCAAATCTCTCTTAATTCATTATTATCAGTTTTCCTAGATTCAACACTTATTTATTATCAACAATTTAATTTACTAAACTCCACGCTCAAATCTTTCTTTCTTAAATCTATATTAGCATCAAAACGAGAGCTCTACAGTTCAATGGCTACACATACGGTTTGATAATTTATTTAATAATTGATTTTATAGTTATTTCCAATTCTTTTACTATTTAGTTATACGACATTTAATCGCCTAAATGGCTAAATAGGTTTGTTTTAAGTAAAACTCACAACAATAGTGGACGAAGTTGAGATCAATCTTATCATTCATATCGACATAATAAAGTCTTAATATTGAGTCAACTTTTAAATTTGTAATAATTAAAAAAAAATTATAAAAAATATATAATTGTTTTCTTGAAGGATGAAATTAAATGAAATCTTAATAGAGTAAGTATATTGACTTGAATTCTTATATAATGAGTCATTCACTTAATTTATCTAAATTATCAAATTTTATTAAAAATTAAAATGAAGGTATCTGAATTGGATATTTGGATACTCCATCTAAAGAGAATAAATTGAAATTAATTGGGTATAAAATGCAAATAGGTAAGCTGTCGCCTGTCGGTGCCACCAGTGACTTGTAAATGTGGAAAACCCCACATTAAAATTAAAGTAAATCTTCTTGTCAATACATTTAAGACACACAATATGATTATTACTGCTTTTCTTTGTTTCTTTATTACCTTTAATCTTTAATCTTTATAGTGTATTGTGCCATTACCTTGTCCTTTTATCCTACACATTTTGTAGGCCTTTTTATTATAATATTTTTTTTATATTTTATTTTATTTTTAGTTACAACAACCGTCGAGATTTTGTGAGAATTGGACTCTACTAACACAGTCCGGACAACTGCTCCCACAAATGGGGAGATGGCACCCACACTAAAGGTGAGACAATGAAATAATATATATATATATACACATGTCGAGCGTTGAACCGTGGTGGTGGAGTTTCCCAAAGAAGAGTCACACCACATTGGCAAGAGGTCATTGACAGTCTTTCCTTATTCATCCATGTCGCTTCTTTTTACCATGCCTTTTCTCATTATTAAGTAATTTTATAAAAACATAAATCATAAATATTATTTTAAAATTATACCAAAAATATTGTTTCTCACGAAATTTCATAAAAATCATTTTAATATTTTAATCGTAGGATATTTTTTAGGAAATCTAACATCGACTAAGTTAAGGATATGTCACAATCTATCGAGATAAAGTATTATAGTATTATATCTATGATTATTTAGATGTACTTCTAGCGATATTAAAGAGCAGTGGCAGAATTAGAACTTTTTGAAAAAAAATATTTTAATAGTTTTAAATACACCACATTTAATTTTAAATATATTTTAGTCTAATTTCGATTCTGACTTAATTTATCATATTTTTCTTTAGAATTGTGATATTTGAACCCCTGAAAAACTGCATGTTCACCCCATTTTGTATAAACACCCTATTAACTTTTTAAAAATCTTATATCTTGTAGACACACCCCACACATTATTAAATATGTCATTTCTTCTAATTTTGTTTAAAAAAAATTATGTTACAGTATAAGTAAATAAATCATAAATAATTAGAATGAAAAAAAAAAAAAAAAAAAATTAAAGAAGCCACACCTATATTTGGGAGGAGGCAGTGGCTTTCTCCTCTCTTGAAAAAGAGAGATGGCTGTAGCCTTCTCCTTCTCTTTCAATCTGCGATGGTGGAAGGCAGAAGGCATCTGCTTTCTTCTTCCTTTCATTCAAGATTGGGAGAAGGCAAGTATAAGATCTTGGTTTTTATTTTTATTTTATTAATTTTTTTATTCCTTTATTAATAAAACAAAATATTTTTTATTTTTTTCCTCTCTAAATTTACTTTATTAGTCATTTTTTCTTCAATAACTTTTGTTTAAAATATTAATAATTTAATTTAAGGGTAATGTTGAAATTTTGAAAAATTATGAATTTTGAGTGTACATACAATTTTATAGAGGTGTAAATATCGTCACTCTTTTGTTTATCTTAATAATAGCTCAATAACTTAAAAACATGCATCAAACTCATTAAAGCCCATCGTATCCTTAATCAAATGAAAGATCAAATTGATAAGTTTTAAGCAAGGTCGTGGGTTCAATCAATCATGCGTTGGTGTGAGTGGTTCGGCGCTCTCATCCCTTAAGCAAGGTCGTGGGTTCAACCCCCCTTGTGAACGGAGCTACACATATTGGGAGCACTTTACCCCTTAGTGGGTCGACCCGGTGCGAGTCCGAATTAGTCAGGGTGTGGTTTGGGCTGATTGCACCGTATGGTGGATCCGCCCCACCCGGAAACCGGATGGTGTAAACCCAAAAAAAAAAAAAAAAAAAAAAAAATGAAAGATCAAATTGATAATTTTTAACCCTTTACTGACTCAAAAATCAAATTGAGAAATTTTAACCCATTAACAACAAACCAATAGTGTAAGTTTTATTTTTATTTTTATTTTAAAGTTTGTGTTGTAAAATTAAGTTTTATTTTCGACTATGAAACTTGTCAAAACGTCTTTACGCAACAAGATGGATGACGAGTTTCTTGAGAATTGCATGGTTGCTTATACTGAAAGAGAACTTGTTTTTACAATTGATTTGGATTCGGTAATAGATGTTTTTACTTCTTTGAAGCCTCAGAAATCAAAATTTAAGTAGAATCTTATTATATTTACATTGCATACATATTTCCTTTTTATTTTCTTATGTTTTTTCTTGGCTAGAATATGTATTTGAGGATATGACTCATTATATTCCTGACTATGTATACTTTTTTTCTTTTTCTTTTTAACTAATAAAAATTCTCTCGTACTGTCGAGATTCGCCGTCAAAATGATTTTATTTATTTATTATATAGTATAATTTTTTATCTATATGAAATTGTCCATAGACCACCTAGAAAAGAATTTCTGGTTTCGCCCCTGTTAAAAAGAATACTCATCATACGTGTTCGGATTCGAAAATCTATCCTCACAACACTCGATGGAAAACTCTCCATACATATATAGTCTATAACTTTTACCTTAAATTCATTCCAAACCATCAATAATAAATATATTTATTTATTTTATCTAATTTTTCGTCAATCATTAAGATGCATGTTCACATTATTGAAGTTACAACTCATCTTTTATATTTAAAACTCAGTTTTAATAGTAGTTAAAAAATTCCTCAAAAAAAAAAAAAAAAAAAAAATAGTAGTTAAAAAGGTTATAACTTGACTGTTAAGGTATAATACTATACAATTAAAATCTCCATGTAAAATAAGAAGTGATCCAATTTTAATTTTAAAACTATTTGGTATAGTCTAAAATTTGAATTAATTTCTTATTATTTCTTATTATTTCTTATTTCAAATATTTTTTGCATAGTCATTCAAAAACTTAATAAAATATAAAATTTGTATATATAATTCTATTAAAATTTAAATATATTTTATTTAACTTATTTATTTATTATATATATATACTAATTGAAATGAGAGATGGAAAATGATGTTTTGACAAAATATATAAGAATCCGATCAAACTCTTTGATGTGTACCTATTGAAATTAACGAGCCACGAAACAACGTTTTATAGAGTGCAGACAGCATATTACATGTGGCGTTACATAACTCCGTTAAATTTTATGATCTTTGTTGTCATCTTCTCCACTGTTTTGCTTATTCACCACCGCCTTTCGTTTGCTATTTTACGCGTCAATTCAAAACGGCAAACCGTCAAACGGATCCAGGAAAATGTAAAACTAAATTAAAGTTGACAGTTGAATTTTCCTTAAAAAAAAAATAAACAAAAAATTAAAGTTGAAGGGAATACTACCGTAACACTCCAGTTAACTGTATTTTATCACAACCCAATAAATCACCGTCGATTATTATGTAAATAGTGGGCCCACCTGAAATGATTAACTATAACGAGGAGGTTGTGACTGCAACGTCTACACTGTCAGGTTATTTTAGGATGACTGAATAAAAAGCATAAGAAAAAGGGATGTCCCAGACTCCCAGAACAAGAGGATAGAATCAGATACAAATAGCACAAATAAGTTCTCCCACCACATTTTCACTTAGTCCAATCACAGTCAGCCACGTTATGAAATTGGATATTACCTTCTCTCTTTAATTGGTGTGAAAACGGCAGACAGTACCTATTAAAAACACCACCTGATTAGATACAGTTTAATGAAGACGAGGGACGACTAGTCTTCGTTTTTCAAACACTCAACAACAATAATAACATAAGGCATAAGCGCAAGCACATATTATTTCTTCAAAACACAAAACGGTTTTTTTTTTCTCTCTCTCTATTTTTTTTTTTTGGCGTAGACTTCGAAGTCAAAAAAACGACACAGATTGCATCGCTCTATTGTTCTATCAAAATTATCGCATTTTCTCCGGAAATCTTGTGAACAGATGGAGAAAGGTGAGTTTCACTCTCTTCAACTTCACTCTTGATTGTTACTTTTGCTTGTTTCAGTTATTTTCTGTTAAATTTTCGCTTATTGAAGTTGATTTCAGTTTCTTTATGGCTGCTGTTTGATTAAGTTTGGATTTAGTGCAATGCGTTTGGATCTGTTTGTTTTCAGAGACAACTGAAGACTACTAAATAAGCAGAAATTTCTATAATTAGCTTATTTTTTGTTAGCTTTGATTTTTATTTTTTATTTATTTTTTTAATTTAAAAAACTTTGCGTCAACTAAGCTTCGCAGTTGTTGTAGACTTGAATTTGTGAGATTTTTATTTTTCTAAAAATAGAAAATCATGGCACACTGATACATTTTTGGATTTAAATTTAAATTTATTTTCTTTTCGTAAATTTTCTTAGAAAATAAAAACCGATATTTCGATGCAGGCTCAGACAGAAAATTAGGAAAAAAAAAAAAAAAAACTGTTTAAAGTAAATTTTACCAGAGATTAGGATTTGAACAAAGTGAAGAAAGTTGTTCAGAACAAGTGATAATAATTAAATCTAATTTTATCGTTCAATTAAAACCTCAAATCGTTTGACTACTCTCCAAATGAGGTCTAAATTTCTTGCATCATATTGTAATGTAGTTTGAATTTTTCTTTTGTTTTTTTCATTATTATTAATCATCTGTGATCTCAATCATTTTTGTATTGTGGTCCCTAATCTAACTTGGTTTCCCGTAAAGTGTAGTTTATCATCTTGGTACTTGTTAAGCTTGTAATTGAAGTTAACAAAGTGATTGTAGGAATTTTATATAGCTCTACTTGTCTTCCTCATTTGGTTCTCTGAGAATATAATATTGATAACAAATAGGATAGTAAACCATTTCTTGTAATGTGACCAGTTGGGAAAGAACTAGGTGAGGTGTTAACCGGTGATAACTTATTTGCTGACTTTTGAAGAAATAAATGAAGAATTTTTTTTTTAATAATAATTAACAAATCAATTAGAAGGAGGTGAAAGTAACTTGGAATAATTAGAGTCCCCTTTTGCCACCATTTAGACCTTTGCCATTGTATTCCGGTGGCCAGAGTCCATGTATAACTGTATAAGGAAGTTTAGTGGGAGGTTACTTTGGCAATGTTAATAGAAAGACAAAAGTTATTTATGTTTAGAAGAGTTTAATTGTCATATGGGTACCAAAGTAGTCCATTTGCCATTTTATGATCACTCCATTCCTAATAACACATGATTGTTCAACTTTCAATTGTTTTAAATCTAAGACAGTCAAAAACCAAATCCACAAAAATTTCTCTAAAATTTCATTTAAAACCCCATCATTAAATCAAAATCCTATACTTGATGCAAATAAAAAGTTAAAACCCAAAATATTTAAGTAAAAAATGAAATTCAACCAACTGGAAGTCACCATTGGTGGTGACCTTCATGGAGGAAAATGGTGGAAGAAGCTGCTAATTCCGCCGGATCCTCTTCCGGTTCCCATAAAAAATCTGTTAACTCTCAACTTCCACCTTCAATGATAGAGAAACTCTCGCATGGAGTGTCTGGTAGCCACATGACATCTAAACTCTTTGAAACACATCTCAACTTTTGTTCATCCTATTATCAATTTATATTGTACAAGCTCACTTATTTCAAACAAATTCACTAGCAAGCATAAAGGTACAAAATCATTTTCTTTCCTTTGTTGTTTTGTTTTTTTAAATCTTGTGAAACTCAAAACTTACTATCCAACGACTATTGCTCAAATCTTAAAAACCGTTGCCAAAGTAAACTCTCATTAAACTTACACTTATACATGGAGTTTGGTCAATGAAACATAATATCAAAGGTTTAAATGATGGCAAAGAAGCATTTGATTACTCCAAGGTGCTTTTGCCTCCGTTTAATTGATTTTGTCTGCTATTATTAAATTTAATCATTTTTCGTCACTTGCTTATAATGTTGATGAACTGGTTTCTCTATGGGTGTTCTAAAAAGTTATGGTGAAAGTGTTGCTCTGTTTGAGGTATGAGTTATGAGAGTTATTTCAAGATGTATAGAACAACTGCTCTCATGAATTTGATATAGTTTTTTAAAGTTCAATCCCGAAATGGTTCTCCAATCTGAGGTTTCATTTTTATATCACTCACATGCTCTTGGTTCATATTTCTTTTTTTTTTTTTTTTTTTTTATGACAAATAGGTTGTACTGTTGTAGGCTGAACCTTAATGGATTTTATCTACTGGCACTTGAATATGTAATTTGTTTGTGAAACTTTATGAAAAAGTTTGATTCACTTTTGTGAGCTAATTGCTTTGAAACTGTTCCAGCATGACAGTCTCATCTCAGATGCTTCGCGAAGAACTTCTTCAGTGAAAGTGTCATTGATATAATTGAAGCTTTCTTATGTCAAGTTAGATCTGAAATGTACCTCCAAGAAGTAAAATGATTCTTCTACATCTGCTTCTTACACCTCGATTGCATCTTTCTGGAGGGTTTTAACAGTCTCTGTAGTAAATCATTCTTTTCCTGATTTATTAGTGCCTCAGCCTCGTTGATTCGCATGGAATTCCTTTTCTTTCGCTTGCTAATCATCAGCCAATCTGGTTTTGTTTATTTTAAGTTCAATCTCTACGGAAATCAAGCTGAAAACTGTTGATGCAATTGTTTAATCAGCAGAATGAAGAAATGGTATGGTGGAGTTTTAATTGCGTCATTGTTTATGTTGCTGATTCTGAGATATGGTCTCATGAAAAATCCTATTGGGGAAAGTTATCTGAAAAGTCTCATCTCCCCCAATGCAAGTGACCCTCTAGAATGGGTGCGTGCTGCAGCTCCTCCTGTAGCTCAGAATCCGGAGAATTCCTCTCAAGTGATTCCAACTGATACCATAGTATTTGGTCTCTTTGCTTGGAGGAATTTCTCCAAGGAAGAGCAGCGATCTTTGCAAACCTGGAATCTCCTGAAAGACCTAATTAATCATGCTCAGGTTTTTTCAAATGGAGTAGAAGCCATTAAGGGAGCTGGAAATGCATGGAATAACCTTATGTTGTCAGTTGAAGAGGAAAAGCGTGGTTATACCAATGATAGTTTACCCAGGAGAGTAAAAGAGAAACAATGTCCTCATTTTCTAAATAAAATCAATGCCACAGTTCTCGACAATGGTGGATTTAAGTTGCGGGTTCCTTGTGGATTGACTCAGGGGTCGTCTATTACAATTATTGGCATTCCAAATGGTCTTCTTGGCAATTTTCAGATTGATTTAACAGGAGAACCACTTCCAGGGGAACCTAATCCACCCATTATTTTGCATTACAATGTTAGGCTACACGGTGATAAAATAACTGAGAATCCTGTAATTGTCCAAAACACTTGGACTATAGCTCATGATTGGGGTGAAGAGGAGCGCTGTCCATCTCCCTCTCCTGAAAAGAATATAAAAGGTAAAGTTAACTTTTGGATTTTTAATTTATAGAGTATATGTCATTTCTTTGTAGCTTCATTTATGTTTGATCAAGATTAAGTTGTTCATATACAGATTATCCATGTTACATCAATGCCACTGAAAGCAATTGGAACTTTGTCAAGCTTAAAACTTTACACATAACCTTTTATACCCTTTGAAGTACCCTTTGGAAACCCCCTAAGTCAGTACTGGCCTAAGATATCAAAATCGATTTAGGCTAATGCAATTACAGTAGTTGAATAAACTTCAACGTGTGTCAAAACACTTTTTCAAAGTCATTTTTGTTGTATCTATATGAGAAGCATATTGCATTACAATGTCTAATGAAGTGCAAGCTGCCCCCTATTAATTTAATTTTAGTCATGCCAATGCTTTATCAACTTAAATTTTAGTAAAGAGTAGGATTTAAGGTGAAATCGTCTTTTTTAGTCTTTCCTTCGTTGTTTATTCTGTTTACTACCATGACACTGGATAAATTTTAGTCATGCCATTGCTGTTTACTCTATTATATTGTGCCATAACTATGTCATTTTCATATTCCAGTTGATGAGTTGGATCAGTGCAACAAGTTGGTGGGTAAAGATGACAACCGTAGCATGCATTTTAGTAATTCAAGGACATCTTCAATGGCACAGGAAGGATTTAAAACCAGAAGATATTTCCCTTTTAATCAAGGTTCTCTTTTTGTTGCCACACTTAGAGTGGGATCAGAGGGTATCCAAACAACAGTCGATGGAAAGCACATAACATCCTTTGCTTATCGTGAAGTAATTGCTCTCATCTTTTGCCTCTTCAACATTTAGAATTTTGCTAGATAAATAGTACTTCGAACTTATTTACTTACTTGGATGGTCATTTGTTCAGACTCTGGAGCCATGGCTTGTCAATGAAGTTAGGATTTCTGGAGATATGAATTTAATTTCTGTCTTGGCCAGTGGTTTACCGACATCAGAAGACTCGGAGCATACAATTGATTTAGAATTACTAAAATCTACTCCTCTCACTCCTCATAAACCAGTGGAGCTCTTCATTGGTGTTTTTTCAACAGCAAACAATTTTAAGCGAAGGATGGCTGTTAGAAGAACATGGATGCAGTATGCTTCAGTGCGGTCAGGAGCAGTTGCAGTGCGCTTTTTTGTTGGTTTGGTGAGCTTCACATTCATTTTGTTTTTATTTTTTATTTTCTCTGTACAGAAATGTTATAGTGGTGATACAAGTTTAAAAAGTCGGGTGGTACACACTTACAATGCACACTGATAATTCTTTGGTGGGTGAAATTTTTATTTCCTAGCCATTTAAATTTCTTGTGATGCTTGGCTTTAGCAAAAGCAAGGTGCTTCTGGAGTTCTCAGTGCTGATTTACATTTATTATGATCATTATAAATGTATTTTATATATATATATATATATATATAAAATTGCCAATTTTTTTTACCTTTACCTAGTTGATAACTACTGCATTATTTTTTTTGGTATTTAACAAACCAAAAGTTTAAGATATAAAGTTTTGTAGTTATGTAAGACCTTAGCTGAATTACTTAACAAATTTGAGGCTATTTGCAGCATAAAAATCAGATAGTGAATGGGGAACTCTGGAATGAGGCACGCACATATGGAGACATACAGCTAATGCCTTTTGTCGACTACTACAGTATAATCACTTGGAAAACTTTAGCCATCTGCATCTTTGGGGTAAAGTCTTATCTCTTCCTTATACCAGGATCATTCTTCCTTTACCTCACTGACCTCAATCTCTTCAACAGACGAAGGTTGTCTCAGCGAAGTTTGTCATGAAGACAGATGATGATGCATTTGTTCGTGTTGATGAAGTGCTGACTTCTTTAAACAGGATCCATGTGACTTCTGGTTTGCTTTATGGTCTCATCAACTCAGATTCCCAACCTCATCGGAATCCTGATAGCAAGTGGTACATTAGCCCCGAGGTAATTCTTTACTCTTCAGTATGCCCACTTCAGAAAGCATGCACAGTGTTTTTATTGATCAAACCCTGCCAACTTGGCTCAAGCTTGCTGGACGCTGCTAATATCTCAACTTTTTAGATCAAACAGATTTATATTTGCACATTTCCATCCATGAATTACTCTTGATTATTTTATTTTGCTTGACAAATTTATTGTCTTTTTCTCACACCTCTCGTTGCTCTAATGAAGGAATGGCCTGAAGAAACTTACCCTCCTTGGGCACATGGTCCTGGTTATGTTGTGTCCCGTGACGTAGCAAAGGAAGTTTACAAGAGATACAAAAAGGGCCGTTTAAAGGTATGATAGCCAATCGTCTCTATTCTTTTCCCCGTATACATTTATCAATATGGGCAATCAACAACATATATTAACATTTACATTTTTCAATGAACAAATTAACACTTTACGTGCAGATGTTCAAGTTAGAAGATGTGGCAATGGGCATCTGGATTGCAGCTATGAAGAAAGAGGGTTTAGAAGTTCGGTACGAAAAGGAAGAAAGGGTGTACAATGTGGGGTGCAAGGATGGCTATGTAGTTGCTCACTACCAAGGTCCTAGAGAGATGCTGTGTCTGTGGCAGAAACTTCAGGAAGGAAATGTCGCTAGATGCTGTGGTGAGTAATAAGCGTAGTTATTACTCATCACCTGTAGTTGTTGTAGCTACCTTTAACTTGGATTTAAAGGAATATATCGCAGAGATCACTGTCTTTGACAGAGAGTTTGGAATTTTGGTCTGATCCGAGAAAGGGAGTTGTTGAGAAATTATATTTGTTGTATAAATAGAATAGGAATATATGTTTTAGTAGTGCATACGAGAAGTAAACACGTTGTTCAGATGTCGCCATATTAGATGACTTAGAGTGTTACAGTAGAAGAGAGAGAGAGAGAGAGAGAGAGAGATGCCTTTATAGAAACCACTTATTAATGTAGAAATTTTACTTGCTATGTTCACATAATTCTTCTGTAGTTAATATAATTCTTTCTCCTCTAGTATCTGTAAGACTGTAACCTGCAACACGAAGCGATCTCGAATTTCTTCTCTTGAGAAGTCTTCTCCATTTTGTTGAGTTGTAATTACATTGAGAAGATATTGATCAAGAGAGTTCTGTCTTGTAAAAGTATGTTTGATGACAGCTTCGAATTTGAACTTCTAAGTTCTAACGTTAGATTACGGTTAATAACTACCTCCCAACTGATTCTATTCGCGCCTTTACAACGGAAAAATAATTCGGATCCAAGTCCTATGAAAAAAACTACCCTCTTACAAATTCAAGACCACATTGTATTATTATTGAGAAGGTAGAAACACATGCATCATAAAGAACTCTCTTCTATTAAGCACCAACTCGAGAGTTGCACACAAAGGGAAAAATCTGCATAATTTCATTTATGGAGTCCTATAAATACAGACTCATGAAATCGACACTGGTTTGCTAATTGTTGGAAAATGTTGTGATAAACTCTTAATTTGAGAGGACAAATTGAGTATGATTAATTCCATAAAAATGGAAGATTAAAATTCGAATTCTCCTCCGTGAGAACTTTGAAATGGTATACTCAAACTCACAAAATGGTTAATGGGTGAATGAGAAATTGAGTCTCAAGGTAAGCTCAAAATGTGGTGAACAATGCCACTTCCCTAAGTTAACGTTTTTGTGTGAAGAATAAGGAAAACTTTTATTGTTTGGATTATGATATTCTTGCTTGAACACCAAGAATACAGAATCGGGTTTTTAATTATTATTTAATTAAATATTTTTCTTATTAAATCAAAAACGTATACATGAAGCTTTGGTTTGGTTTATGAACCAAGAACCAAGAACCGTATACACGAAGCTTCAGTTTGGCTTATGAACCAAGAACCAATAATTGTGTTCAAAAAGCTTTAGTTTGCTTATTCACCAAGAACAAGAATTGTGTTCTAGAAGCTTCAGTTTGCTTATTCACCAAGAACTAGAATTGTGTTCAAGAAGCTTCGGTTTTGCCTATAAATACCCTAGTGTTCTTTTCATATTATGATTTTTCAAGAATACATTTATTTTCGAATACTACTCTATTCTTGGTAAGTTTGAGCTCGGTTTGAGTTCGTTGAGAGTGGCTTGTGTTTCGCACTTCCACTGTAAAACCGTTGTATCCTGGGAGATGATCGCTATACACATATGATATAATATACGGCGAAATCGTCTTAAGGACACCGTGTGAAACATGGGCCTCAGTTTTTCCCTAATCGATTTTTCTAACGTGTTGGTTTGTGTTGTTTTGCTTTCTGTTTATACAGGTCCTGACTAGATTGTTGATTCAAAAATAACACTAATAACCATCTTCGAGAAATAAGTAGACTATGGCGAAGTCTAGCTAATAATTACTTCACAGCTGAACTCAAGGAAGCCAGCATTTTGTACGAAAATAATCAACAGCGATCATAGGAGCATTGTTGAAAAGAATTAGACAACAGAGCTAACATGGCAAGAACCCATGACGAGATACTGAAACCTCAAAGGCTTGCACTCTCTCCCCGCGACTGGAACCATTGAGATCGTAAGATGATACTTCGTTAATGTTAAGATCAATACAAGTCTTGATTAGCTCTTCACCAACACGTTCAGCAGCTTCCTGGAATCAAGAACAAGAATTGGCACTAGTGAGATACAAAAGAATTTGAAAAGAGGCTAGCACTAGCTATCCAAGATCTTTTTATCTACAAGCAAGAAAATTCAAAGCGTGATGGAGCACTTACAATGGTGGTACAAGGTGGATCACCACGAATAGATTTCTGCAGAGTGCTTCCATAAAACAAACACCTTTTGTTTTGGTCATCTACCAGCATCGCATATAACTGCTTATCTGAACAGAATACTGAAAGCCTTGGTTTTGTCGGTGTGCCATTAAACTTGCGAAAACATTAGAAGATCATAACATTGATAATCAGCCAACAATTATAACTCATTAAAATTTCCAAGAAATAAACACACGAAATGAAATCTCACTTTGATTTCACTACCTCTGATCTTAACGTACAAGATTCATATTTCAGCTGATCTTTAATCCGGTTTTCGTATATTACATTGTATTTAAATTACTTTTAAACCCAGAATATGATATACCATAATATGTCAATTATAGAGTTGTATAAAATTGTAAGACAAAACATTTG
Source organism: Acer campestre (assembly GCA_954870605.1). Lineage (NCBI taxonomy): Eukaryota > Viridiplantae > Streptophyta > Magnoliopsida > Sapindales > Sapindaceae > Acer > Acer campestre. The sequence goes on along the minus strand of OX940806.1, from coordinate 27,241,419 downwards.
TCATGCTTAAATATTTTTCGCAGAAATATCAGCGTTCAATAGAGAAACGGATTCATTCGACAAAAAAATTTCATCTATCCATGTTCTACTTCCTCCATGTTGAAACAATGCAGTCAATTATAGAATACAAAGAATAAAAAATCAACACATATATAGCAACAACAGGAATTGACCAGAACATATAGCTTAATTAATTAAAATAAAAATGAAGGAGAGTGGAGATATACCTTCTTTCGTATTCTTCTGTTTCGGATTTTTGCACTCTCTTTTCGAGCAATAGCCCTTGCTTCCACCACAAATGGCTTAACCAAGAAACCTGCAAGACACTAGCAATTTACAGTCTCCACCCAGAATGCAAAAAATAAATTAAAAAATGAGATATTCAAAACAGAGAACCAGTTCTGCTTACTTTTATTTTGAGTGGGTGGAAGGAAGTTGAACGGTTTTGAATAGAATCCAAACAAATCGTAAGCCATGAATTGCAGTGCAGGAGCTTGAGCTTTTATTAGAGCCATAATACCAACATGTAAGTGCCCAGGAACACAAAGGTGGAGAATTCACTTACACTACTACGTCCACCACCACCATGCCTGTTTCATTGAGGAATTTTATCAAACTAGTTATGTGCAATTCGGAGAGTGAAGATACGGCTCACTTAAGCATTTCTACAAACAGTTTATAGGTGAGACTAGACTTTCAGTCTTTCACTAGTTTTTATTACCAATTTAGATTACTAAAAACGCGAGTTACCAGTGAAATTTTTTTATCAATGATTTATTTATGGATATTTATCAATTTTAATACTAATAAAAAAAAAAATAAAAAAAAATTATATATGTATCTAAATTTGCTGTCCACAAATTTAATAAATATATGATTGGCGATGGTAGTCAAATTTATTTTCCAAAGGAATCACTTAATTAAAATTTAGTGGACCTCACTCTCTAAATTAAGTGGTAGCTTCGGCCTCCTTTAATTAGGTGGGTTCTACCGGAGAAAAATATAATTTACGTGTATGTAAAATAATAATAATTGTCAAAATAAAATAAAATAATAATAAAAATGAATGGGCTCCTTATAAAATAACAATAATAAATTATAAATAAGGTATTATCATTGGAACACAGACCCCCCTTACTAGCCCTCTACAATAACATCACCGTTAAATAAAGGGATTTCCCTAGGAGATGTTCTAAAATAGAAATTGCACATCACCTCTTAGTAGAGATAATAATGTATCTATCTTTTATGTTTTCTTCATATTTATACGAGTAGTTATTCGGATCGTACATGTATTGTTTGATTTTAACAGATCTTAATGATCGGATTAAAAAAAACGAAAGAAAAAAAAAAAAGTCAAAAGATAAGACAAGTAATATTATAAATACAAGATAATGACAATGTTGCTTTCTGGTAGGCCTGTTGGTAGATATGCTTAGCATGTAAATCTTGATATCTCTTTGGGCCAAAATCCTCTAATCTTCAGAAGAAAAACCTGCGTGAAATGGTAAGACCTTCCAATTACATAGTGCCAACTGCCAAATACCATAATTTGCTTTGAAAATATAAAATATATTTTAAAACACCAAAAGTTTTATAATGTAGTACGAAGAATGTGAGACCCTACCACGCAAATTTGTGTCCAAATCTCAACCATTGATCAGAATTTAATAATTTAATTATGTTATTGATTGAGGATTGAGAGCCAATCAAGTTACAGACTCTTGCTTGAATATTAAAATGGAGATTCTGGAATTTGCCATTTAAAAAATAGAAAACCTTTGTAGTTCTCAGTTACACTGAGCTTGCAATTTGGAGTGCCACGATTCGAGTGTAAATTAAAAATAATAAAATGAAGAAATAAATAAAAGGTAGTGTTATGGTACATGTTAACAACTATTTTATTACTATAAATGGAACATTTATTGTAAGAAGATAATAAATATAGACATTGATATGTGTGTTTATTTTTATTTATGGAAATTAATCGACCTACACTCTTAGGACACAAGTTAACATTACCAATAAATAAAGGAGTAATTACACAAACACCCCTAAGTTTAGGCATAATTACACATATATGAACTTTTTACCAAAGATTATACAAACATCACCTACCGTCAATTGATTTCCATTTAAACTAACTGTTGACCAGACTTTTAGTATTAAAAGTACAAAATATCCTTAGTTACTTATTTTGTTCCTCTTAAAATAAAATAAAATAAATTATATAAAAATGCAAATAAAAAACTTTTAATTATATATTTTCCAAACAAATTTTAAAAGACAAAAATATATAAAACAAAAAATTTAGACTTAAAAAAAAAATTAGAAAAAGGAATAAAAGAAAAATTTTAAGAAAATATATGGACAATATATCTCAAATACTTTATTGTGGGACTTGAATCCATAATCATGAAAAACAAAACTAAATTTTAAGTTTTTGACATTAAAATACAATCATTATTGATGATTGAAAATTGAATATAATTGTGGAATCTCATTTATTGCTAAAAATCTTATGACTTGAATGAAATATTGAAAATTAAATATAATTGTGGTTTGTTGATTTATGAATCATCAATAATGATTGTAATTTAATGTTAAACTTAAAATATAGTTTTGTTTTTCATGATTGTGGATTCAAGTTCCATCAATAGCGTATTTGAGATTTGTTCTCCATTTCTTTTTTTAAAAATTTTCGTTTATTCTTTTTTCAAATTTTTTTTAAGTCTAAATTTTTTGTTTTATATATTTTTATCTTTTAAAATTTGTTTGAAAAAAAATATAATTAAAAGTTTTTTTTTTGTATTTTTATATAATTTATTTTATTTTAAGGGGAAAAGGGTATAAATAAGTAATTAAGGGTATTTTGGACTTTTAATACTAAAAATCTGGTCAACAGTTACTTTGGATGGAAGTCAACTGACGATAGGGGATGTTTGTGTAATATTTAGTAAAAGGTCCATATACATGTAATTAGACCTAACATCAGGGGCGTTTGTGCAATTACTCCCTTAATAAATAATAAAAGGCCCGCCACATGGATTGGCAGTTACATTAGGTGGAATAGTGGAATACAATGCCCATCGCCACTTGATTACTTCTCCCTCCAAAATATCTACTAGTCCACTACTTTCATAAGATACTGGATAAACAAATTAAAATAATAATACCACCAAAAAAAAAAAAAAAAATGTTATGAATACTGTATTATGAGGATTTAATAATCAAGAAAAAAAAATATCATGTGGATTTACGGTTTAGTCCCTAAAGATATTAATATTAGAGATATTATTAAAATCTCCCCTCTAATTTAATATATAAGTCATTTTTCACCAATTTCAGTAATAAACATTCTACATTCTTTATATTTTTTGGCATCTGTTCAGTGGAGTCAATCTCCAAGAGATGGACGGTCTATATCTATAGTCTTTTTTTAAAAAAATTATTTGTGAAGAGATGGATAGTCTAAAATCTAGATCTATAGTCTTTTTTTTTTTTAAAAAAAAATTATTTGTTTTTGTTCGGTTGAAATCCATTTTTTTATATTTTATTTTCTATTTTTTAAGATTTTTTTTTATTTAGTCTATTTTTTATATAATTAATTATAAATGTATTTTTATTTTTAATATTTAGTAAAAGGGTAAAATAGTATTTTGATTGAAAATGTTATTCGTAGTTACATAAAGTATAAAACGATCGTTATTGAAACTAGAGAATGTAAAATGATGAATATGTTAAATTAGAGGGAGTATGTTAATAATATCCCTTTGTATTATTGAGTAGACCGACTAAGATCTAGGGATGGCCATTTTCCCCCGGGGCCCCAAATCCCCGCTCCCCCATCCCCATTTGGGGATTTTTTTTTGGGGGAAAATGGGGAAATGGGGGGGGGGGATGGGGATGAATTTTATCCCCAAATTGAAATGGGGATGGGGATGGGTCCCCCCATCCCCATTTCCCCATTTTCCCCAAAAAATTATGTAAATGGGGATGGGGATGGGGATAGGGGAAGCTACCCCCATCCCCATTTTCCCATTTCCCCCAAATATATAATATAATATAATATATTATATTATATTTATTTTTATATTTTTATTATTTATATTATTTCTATTTTACTAACTATAAATACATATTTATAACTTAAAACCTAACTTATATAGGTAAAATAGGGGAATGGGGAAATGAGGGATCCGGGGGAAATGAGGAATCGGGGAAAAATGGGGAAAACGAGGAAATGGGGATGGGGATGGGGATGGGGATGGGGGTGGGGAGACCTCCCCCCAAATCTACCCCATCCCCATTTTCCCCAAATGGGGAAATGGGGGGGGATGGGGGAGGGTTTGGAAATTGGGGATGGGGGGACCTATATCCATCCCCATTTCCCCATTGGCCATCCCTACTAAGATCAAAGACCATAAGAGTCGTAGACAAACGTCAATTTGACAACTCAAAATTCTAGATCCTTCTACAACCTTCTTTGTTTTTCCGTGGGCAGCTCTATAAATTATATCTCCAAAACCAACTTTACCAAATCATATTTCACATTAATTAAAAAAAAAAAAATTCTGTGTGCCTACTTTTTCATGGCCTCAGAAGCTGAATCTACAGAGATTTCTTCTATATTTGAGCGATTGTTGAGGCATAGGGACATGTCTCTGTTTCTCCCCTTCATTTTAGGTTTCACAGAAAACATGAGTGTCAGAGAAAACACAGAAAACCCACAAGACCCAGATCAAGAAACAACCACAAATTCAAGTGATAGGATCATACTCATCAACCCATTCACTCAAGGCATGGTGGTCATTGAAGGCACATCAAGTCTTGATTCTCTGTTGAGGAACGTCTTAGCTACCAAAGACGGTCATCCACCGGCTTCCAAGGCTTCTATGGAAGCCATGCCGAGTTTCAAGATCGATGGAGAGATGGGTGGTGCTGGTGAGTGTGTTATATGTTTGGAGGAATATGAAGATGGTGAGATGGCGAAAGAGATGCCATGTAACCACAGGTTTCATGACAAGTGTATAGATAAGTGGCTTGAGATTCATGGGTCGTGTCCTGTTTGTAGATACAAGATGCCTGTTGATGAAGAAGAGACTGACAACAAGATCAGAGATCATGAGCATGAGCAGAGGAGAGAGATTTGGGTGAGTTTTTCAATTAATAGTGGTAGGAGAAGTGGTGGGGTGGATTCTAATAATCAGACTGATCATAATGAACCTCCAACTCACTCAACTGATGATGTCTCTTCATCTTCTCCAAATTCTAGCACCTGATCAGGCTATGGAGGGTTTAGAAGAAATTTTTGTGGGACTTTTTGTTTTGTTTTGTTTTTGTTTTTGCCCTCCTGCAGTCTTGCTATGGAATAATATGTACAGGAAAGTTATGTCAATATTTTTTTCCCCTTCAAATCATGAATATTGCTTTGATTTCAGTAGAAGTGTTGATTAAATTTGAAGCTGAAGGATAATAATTAAAATGCAAAAGTTAAACCAAAACTATTGATAAATTGATTTTTTTTATTTATTTTATTTTATTTTATTTTTTTTTTATTTTTTTATTTTTTATTTTTTTAACTAAAGATGATTTCATATTTCATCTTTTCAAATTAGAATATTAAGCTATGGTTTTGTTAGGAACATTAATTAGGAGCATCTTTCCTTTCTTGGAGCAATTTGATTCCTTGGTACCTTCCCAGCATCATGAGAATAGCCATTGGATTGGTCCCTGGTGATTATCCTTTGACCCCATGAACCCTATGATCTTTATCAACAACTGATCCAACTATACAACAACCATGATAATGATGTCCTCACACTGCTTTTGCATAATTTCCTCCTCTGATCTGCACTAGACATCAATTTTGCTTTATTGGGTGTAATCCCCGTGTACAGAGAATCTGATTCATACTTGGCCACTCTCTCGATCAATATAACCATCTTTACACATTCCTCCTCGTCTTTTTCCTCAGCTAGATAATTGAATATCACTGAAGGGTTTTGCCTGGGGTCTGAGCTGTTCAATTCAAGCTTCCCTTTTGAGGTTGGAAATGCAATCTTGGCTGCAATTGGCATCCTTGATGCATTTAAACAAATGGGTATAGCTCATGCTTGGATTATGAATCTGAAATCATCTGCTATGCCAGTAATTGAAGGTGCATCTGGTTGTCTTTTTTGCAGGCATTGTGTTTGCAAGGACACTAATGCAAGGATTGTCCTGCATTCCATGTCCAACACCCTTGACTGAAATATTGAACTTCTTGTGGTGTTCATGAGAACCAATGCCGCATAGCTATAGAATCTGGGGACTGCCACTGCCTAATGCTCCTGCTGACAAAATAGAATCTCCCCAGTCCCGATCTTCATGAATTTTTTTTGGCTGGTTTAGGTATGCTTCATGGACTTTACTTGAGCTTCCATCTCTCTTAATGAACCTTATGCCACGAACTCTGGTAACATTTCTCTTACATGCATCATTTGAATAGAACTAGTTAGCTTCAAAAATTCAGGTTTTTTTTTACAAGAAACATTGGTTGAATCTTTATCAGAAAGATTAACAATGATCAGGTTTTTAACAGTAGTATTCAACAGAACCATAATATTTTTGGGATTCCCTGCCTTTAGAAGATCAGCTGATGTGTGAAGACTACCCTTGATTCCGCCCATCCATAAGACTCCTTTACGAGCTCCTCGTTCCATCCAGTCTTTTTAACAAAATCCCCACTAGCTCTACTATAAAATCCACGATTTATGGCAGATGATCTCCAAGCACTCTTCCTCTTAAGGTTGCTAACCCCATCCTTAGATATGAAGCTTTGTGCAACTGATGAGAATTCATCTGTTTGGATCAATGAGAACCCATAGTACTTTTTTTCTCTGACCAATGGATTCCTGTAAGGGGAAACCCCTCATTCTACCAATAGAACAGTGATTTTCTTTGATATAAAATTGCAGCTAGAGGGCAGCCGGAGGTGCCCTCCCCCAGGCGGGCCAGGCCCCAACAAGTTTGTGGCAGAGACAAGTTTAATAGCAGAAACCAGATAAATGCTGTAAGAACCTTGCGCGAATGGACCATTGTTTGCATAAACTTCGTATTTGGTGTTTCCATTTCTCTGTAAGTTTTGTCCAGGATAGTTAATACTTAATACTAAAGGGTACATTATATATTGGCCTCTTTGGCCATAATTTTACTGAGTTTCTCAACTCTCAAGCCTACCTACTAGTATCTTGAATTGATTAAGGTTCCTTGACTACAAGTTTTGAAAGCTGTGTAATTCGTATTTGGATAGGTAATTGAGTACAAGTTTTGAATCAAATAATTCAACATCATGTTTGATAGTAATGGTTGGTGTTTTTGCCATCTAATTGTTATGGTTGTGTGGTGTTTGGTGGTGACAACAATGTTTGGGTCTTTTAGTGGTTGTGGAGTTTGGAAATCGTAACTACGTTTGAATTCCCAACCGCGATCAGAATTCGTAACTTCATTTGAAATTCTCGACTATATTGTGAATTCGTAACTGCGTTTGAAATTCTCAACTGCAGTCGGAGATCCTAACTACGTTTGGAGTTCTCAACAGCAGTAGGAATTCCTAACTGCGTTTGGAGTTCTCAACAGCAGCCAGAATTCCTAATTGTGTCTGGAATTCTCAACTGCAGTAAAAATTAATAAGTGCACTTTAAAATGCTTATTTATTTAGTTGATTAGGAAATTTTCAGTTAAAACATGTGTACTGATTTTAATTTTGGCTAATTGGCACAAATACCCCCTGAACTCTTCAAAAAGTTGCACTATGCCCCCTAAACTTTTTTTTTCGGCACTAAACCCCCTGAACTCTCGTAAATTTGCAATCGCTGAAGGAATCTACCCCCTGGTGAGGGGGCAAATTCCTTCAGCGATTGCCAAATTACAAGAGTTCAGGGGGTTTAATGGCGAAAAAAAAAGTTCAGGGGGTAAGGTGCAAATTCGAGTATAGTTCAGGGGGTATTCTTGCCAATTAGCCTTTAATTTTTTATGGTTTCAAATATTTCAAGATAATACTAAATGGGAGAAAATGCTGATTTTTTACTAAAGGTTTCTAACATTTCCTAGTGAAGATAAACAGTACTTCAACACTATCCAAGTCGATAAAGCCCAATTATTCAGAACGCAATTGTGTTTAAATCTTTAACGATCTAGACTAACCTTATAAAAATGTATTGTAATGTAGATGTGAGAAAAACAGTAGCTCTCTTGCTGTCGAATCTTTTAGTGTTTACCTTGTGGTGAATTTTGACTGCTTATGACTGACTATATAGAGTAAGGTTGAATGCAATATAATTTTAGCAATTATTGGCCAACACTTGCATTTATGTGTTATTATATGATAAAATTCACTAGCAAGTAGCAACTGTGATTCATTTCAATTATAATTACAGGGGTGGATATGGACGGTGAGCAAGCAAGTCATGTACATGGATAGAAATTCAAGAATACATTGTTGAGAATTGATTTGAAGAGCCAAGATGATATAATTCCAAAAAGTCCAATTTGTTAATGACTATTGCAAATATGATGTCAAATGTGATAGTTTTACATCTGCATCTGACCAAAAAAAAAAAAAAAAAAAAAAAAAAAAAAAAAAAACATGTTCTTTGCATTACAAGTTCTTTAATGCAACATAACACTTTCATATAACTTTGTAAAAAAACAATGTCATGATTGATTGTTTTTTGAATCACCAATACCATAGGCCAATGGGTAGATTTTGAGTTCGTTTGTTTTTTCCACTTAAAATTTAATAGGTCTGAATTGAACTCATTAAGTTGTTTTGTTTATTTTTTTAAGTGGTCAAACAATTTAAAAATATCAAAAAACAACTTAAAATAAAAAGTAAGAAATCATGACTTAAGTTTTAACTTAATTCCAAATCACTGGATTATAATTAAAATATTCACTTCTAAGTCTATCCTTCCAAAGAAGATATATTTCTAAATTTATTCTAATTTGATATAGTGTAGAATTTTTTCTTTTAACATATTTCTTATTTTAAACTAGTTTTAGAGGGGAAAAATAAAACTTAATCACTTCTCATACTGAAATTTATAAGGGATTTGAACAATTGAATTTCTTTAACTCATACCAAATCCCGGTAAGAACTCTTTATTTATTTATTTATTTTTTATCTAACTATTCATGTAGTGCTCAATAAGTTTGTCTATCATATTGAGTAGATTCCATGACTTGAAAATGTTATAGAATAATTATATATATATATACATATAATTCAAGAACCTATTTCAAAAAAAAAAAAAATAAATAAATAAATCAAGAACTTTTTTTTTTATTGGGCTTCTGGTGCATATTGAACTTTATTTTTTTTTTTGACAATAAATTGAACTCGAACCTTGTTTGTAGAACATGCAAATTTATAATCTCCGATAAATTTTTTATTTTGTTAAATTGAACTTTATTTGTAGAAGAATATAAAAAATCTTTTAAAGAATGTTGTATGTTAAATTACTTCTTTTAATTAGTATGGGTATAAATGTAAAATTACTTATTTTCAGACAATTTTATTTAAAAAAAAAAAAAAAAACAAACAAATCTGTTGATAGTATATTTAGATGTGAGAAAAAAAAAACATGTCATTCAGTTTCAGATTTCAGTCCTTATTCGGTTTTTGGACTGTTCAGTCTTCAGACAAAAAAAAAAAAAAAAAACGATCCCTTGAGAATTTTCATCCAAACTTGTTGGCATTAACAGGGTGTCTTGATGCTTGCATTTCAAGAAAGTTCCATCAAAAGCTACCACTGGACGAATACAAGATTTAAACCCTTCAAACCGAACTTTATCCATGCAACCCACCTTTCACATGCATAAGAAATTAATAATTAAATTCATAAACAAATATTCTAAATTCATGGTACAATGATTTTATGATGTAGGACATGAGGGGGTTGCAGCTGAGTGCAGCCGTGGAGATCAGACAAGAGGAGATTAATATTGTTAGTTAATTTAGTTAGTTCATCGGTTAGTTGAGTTTTCTTTTTTTTTGTTCAAGTTGTTAGGATTTTAGTCTTTCAATCCATATCAAACTTGTTTTGATATTAGTCTTTTAGTCCGTTTAGGATTCTAATTTTATTTTCTTTTAAAAGCAAAGAGTCAGGAAAGTTGTAAGCAATTATTTTTATCATCAATAAAATTGTTCTTTGAACACAACTTTCTCGTGGATTCGAGAACTCTCTCGTGGATTCGAGATTATTTAGCTTCCGCTACGTCAAGTGGTATCAGAGCCTACGCTCTCAGCAGAATTTCTGATGGCGCGCGACGATATTGGGGGTAATCGTTCGACTGACGACGATCAGCGAATAAGGGCAATAGCAACCGGAGTTGTTACTGCTGCCATCAATGACATTCGTCCACTACTCGATGGGGTTCCGTTGCTGCAAGCTCAGCTTGAGGAGGTTCTTCAAAGATTAGAGGCGTTGTCCCCTAATGGCAACAGGGTAGACGACCAGCGGAGTGGAAGGGCTGATGAGATCACTCGTGACCCGACGTCCGTGACCCGTAATCCTGAAAACATTCCGCAGTTCCAAAACACACAATCGTTACCCATGATTTCGTCACCTAATTATCAATTGATTGAACCTGAAGATCGAGCTCCAAGGAGAACACAAGGTGACCGAGATTATAAACTTAATGTGGAGATACCAATCTTCAAAGGAACACAGAACGTAGATGATTTTTTCTCTTGGATTGACGAGGTTGAGAGTGGATTTGGGGTGATGGACTGTTCTGAAGATCGGAAACTTAAAGTGGTGGCCAACAAATTAAAAGGATCAGCTGCAGCTTATTGGAAATACTTGAAGAACAAGCGAGTGCTGGATGGAAAACCTCCGATTGCAACGTGGGAGAAGATGAAGAGTAAATTCATGGGTAAGTTCCTACCTCCTGATTATGAGCAGCGCTTATATGTACAATTACAAAACTGCAAACAGGGGAATCGGACTGTGGAAGAATATATCGATGAGTTCATTCGATTAAATTCGCGGAATTTGCTGCCGGACAATGAAAACATGCAAATCGCAAGGTTTAGAGGAGGTTTGAAAAGGGAAATACAAGACCAAATGAAGATGCTTAATACATTCACACTCGGACAAGCTTTCGATTTGGCACGAAAGGCGGAAGAGCCAATCCGAGCACCTCCTTTACGAACCAGGTTTGCAAACCAGTAGTTCCAGGCAGGTCCAAGCAAAATGGCACCCACAACTAAACCAGCCACTGAAGTCGTGACTACTGAAGGTCGAACCAGAAGAGCTGCCCCACAACAAGCACCGAATCCTTATGCTAAACCAATGCCTTTGGTATGCTATAGATGTCACCAACCTGGACACCGTTCGAATCAGTGCCCACAAAGACCTGCTGTCAATTTTGTTGAAGGTGACTGTGAAGAGGAAGGGGACGATGGCCATGAAACAGAGGTGGTCGACGGAATTGAGGAGGGTGAAGAGGACGACTTCATTGGAATGGTGTTGCATCAACCATGTGAAGTTCAGACAAAAAAAATATTGAAATCTGCACATCAAAACACAGCAGAAAATCTGGAAACAGAGGAAGATGGAGACAAAAAAATTAATTGCATCGTTCAAAGGGTCTTCTTAACACCAAAAAAAGGACCTGAAATTTCGACTCGCCATCAAGTCTTCCGAACCAATGCCCTTATCAATGGAGTGATAGCAAACGTAGTAATCGACACAGGTAGTTCAGAGAACTTGGTGTCCAAAGAGCTGGTTCGAAAACTGAAACTGTCAACTGAGAAACACCCACAACCTTATGGCCTGCGTTGGATTCGAAAGGTGGAAGGCGCTGCTGATGTAGTCAATGAAGTGTGCAGAGTACCGCTATCAATTGGTAAGAATTACAAAGATGAGGTTGTGTGTGATGTAGTGGTAATGGATGCTTGCCACATTTTGTTAGGAAGACCATGGCAATACGATGTGGACATCGGTTTTAAAGGGAGAGCCAATACATATGAATTCTGTGTTGGGGTTTTTGCCCTAAAGCTTGTAATTTGTAAATGTGAATTGAATATAAATAAAAGAAGTAGTTTATTCATTAAAATTATCTCATACATTTATAATAACATGTGTACTTAACATCCAAGATTGCCGGATGTAATTTCAAACCGAGTATATGAATGTCATATAAAGATGGATTCAGTTTGAAACGAGCAATCTAAAGAGTCCGTAGATAGCAAATAAAGCTGGGTACTTTATTTGTGGTCAATCTATAGCTGCGGTCCATTCCATAATGTACAGTGATCTTATCCTAGATCATTCATATGGAGATATGAGAATGGAGGCACCTTGTATGATGTGATCATATAGGACTGGGCCATGATCTATATGAATCTCTCACCAATATCCGTTACATGATGAGATTCATATATATCAACAAATGATGGCTATATGTGGGTGATCTTAATCCTGAGTGTCTTATCGACTCCTTCAGGTTAGATCGTGGTCTTTGATATACCATGGGTGAGGTCGGAGTTGCATTCCTGATCAATATGCTCCGTATGTTGGGATCACGGTTTGGCTTGTGGCTGGGAAGGTCTGCACACAATAGTGGAATCCACTCCTTCTTGTGAGAAGTAGATAGTAGTTCCCTTAAGGGTTGATTCGGGGCTTGAACAATATGAGCGCTCTCCTAATTCCGTAAGGAATGTAGGATTTATTGTTCATTAGAGAATCAATGGTATTTAATGGAAAGATATAATTAGAGGGGTATAACGGACATTATGACCCAGCTCTAATTATGAACTACCTGTGGAGGATTATACCATATGTAATAGCTATATCGATGGACACCAAGAATTGTTGGTTTGTGTAAAAACGTCTACAGTTGAGAGAGTGCAACTTCGGGTTTTTAGTGGAATAGCACCGAAGTTAATAATCATGAAATATTAATTAAAGAGTTTAATTAATTATTTCTAAGGATTATTGGAGCTCAAAATACTGTGGGTCCATTAGGTCCCCTTGCTAGCCCGATCGATTTAGGTAACAAGGGTCACGGTTAATTAATTGGATTGTCCAATTAATTGTGTTACAAAAGTGACACGTGTCTATTCGGGAATCAATTGAATAATGTGATTATTCAATTAATCCACTCGACTGAAAAGCATATGCTGTCCAGTTATGGCCCAGAATTGTATTTAACCATTTTTCTACCTAGGCCCACTGGCCCCCCCCAGGGTGACTCACCACCGGGGGCCTCCACCATGCCACGTGGACATCCACATTTTTAATGGCAAGGCTTCAGCGGTCGGCAGGCTCGAACTCGGGACTCCCAAGAACGAACCATGGCTCTGATACCATGGCGGGGGTGGCAGGTCACCTCACCTGGTAACATGTGTTCAAAGTTTTTCCCTAAAGGCGCCTATCCATCGGCATAACAGGGTACTTCACAGAGAGACACCATGAAAACAGATGAGGCCCTTAAAGCCATTGGAACCAAAATCCATTTCTGATGTGCAGGATCCTTAACTAAAGGCAAGCACAGAGCATACTCGGATCATTACAGACTATATTTCATCGCTAGATTATTTAGAAGAGAAAAGGAAACTTAGAAAGCCATAGAAATATAAAATACTCTGGAAATTGGTTATATAAACTGGTTCTGGATTTTACAGAATGAGGGGTGCCTCTTATATAGGGAGAGGGACCAAGAAACAAACAAAAGGAAAACAGGAACAAACAGAGTCGTGCCAAACAGGTGGCAGACAGGATAAGCATGAATTCGGTGCAAGTGCCGAATCACTATTACAAAGTCTAAGGTGAAAGCAAAACACTTGATTTTTACACAGAGTGAAAGTAAAGCATAATTTAAAACTTTAATCATTAAAGTGGGTCACGAGTTCTGAGGCGGGAATCACGGGAGTCTTGGGTTATGGGCTGCTTAAATTGCATGGTTGGTGCTTTTCATCGTCAGAGTCATCTGCTCCACAGATGAGACAGGGCCACTGACTGTAGACAAAAGGGTCTTGGGAGTCGATCATGTGGCTCTGGATGGAGTGGGGATCTTCGGGATCACCATGTAGGCGAGGGACGTCAGGGATGATGTAATACTCTTCTGAAAAATCATTGTTGGCATTACACAGAAAATTGAGCAGGGATCTCTGAATAGTCTTTGGATACCATTCCGGGTAGTCATAAGTGGTATGCCACTCATAACTGATGTTGGTGGTCCATAACAACCTTTTGTGGGGGTTGTACCTGTATGGACGGTGGAGTATCCATATACATTGGACTGCTTCGGCTTCTTTTTTGTGGAGTTTCCAGAGATTATAATTGCCCATGAGGTTGAGTATGTCACGCTTCCAAATGTCAAGAGGATTGAACCATTGAAGGAATTTCCATAGCAGGGAGTTGGACATGGTAGCGTCATGGAGATAACCTGACATTGCCTGTAAAGGAAAAACAAAGGCAAAGTGATGTAATACTGAGAAACACCATAGGTACCATAGAAGGTCTGGAGAAAAATAGTAAAACGGAGGCATGATGAATGGGTCGAGGAATGGTCTGTTGGGATTGGTAAGATCACATCGAACACCTTGGGCTCTTATCCTGTTAAGATAAATGGGAAGGTATGTTCTTGCGAAATTCATGATTTGGTCAAGAGAGGGTGTCTGGCCATGGGGGATGGTTATCTGTAGTTCAGGTGGAAAATCTCCTGTTGGGGGTGGTGATGGAGCAGAGGATGAGGCTGATGTCATCATGTATACGAGAGGTATCTTTTGGTAGACCTGTGTAGGTGGCAAAGTGGGGGATAGTAAGTGTACAGTGGGAGGTCGTGAGAGCATATCAGCAATAATGTTATGTTGTCCTTTCACGTGTTTAACAGTAAAGTCATATCTGGCAAACCAATCTTTGAGTCTGAGGAGTTGAGGATTGGGAGGAATCTTGTTTCGAAACTCGAGGACCTTTGGAAAAGAGGAGTTGTCCATCTCGACAATAAAACTCTGTGTTCTCAAGTGGAAATCAAACTTTTGAATACCATACTTGACTGCAATGATTTCTTTGTAGATCGTATGGTAATGTGTCTGAGAATCTTTGAACTGTCCACTAGCATGACCACAATAGGAACGGTGCCCATTTTTGTTTTCAAGGAGTATGGCCCCCCAATGGGTATCACTGGCATCTGTCTGGATGATGAGTTGACCATCAGAGGGGATGGTGAGGGCTGGAGGAGATTGTGATATCTTCTTCAACTCGGCAACGGCATGAGTATGAGACGGGGTCCAGGATGGAGGGTTCTTTTTTAACATCTGGGAAAGGATGGTGGTGTGGTGGCTGACCTTGGGGATGAAATCTCTGATAAAATTGACAATACCGAGGAACTGTTGGACCTGCTTGGTGGAGAAATGGGAATCTGGGAATTCTAAAAGCTGTGTGGCAATGTGGGAGCCTGGGCTGTATTTGCCATTAGAAATATGCATACCCAGGAATTCTATCTGAGGTGTACCAAGAGAACTTTTGTTGTCTGACAGCATGATGCCATGTTGGTCAATTAAAGAATGGAACTGGGTGAGGAGTTGAGAATGGGAGTGTTCATCTGGAGAGAAAAGGAGAATATCATCAATGTATATGAGGGCTGAGTGGAGAAGAGGATGGAATATGCTGGTAACAGCCTTTTGAAAAAGGGATGGGGCTGTTTTGAGGCCGAAAGGTAGGACTTTCCATTGATACTGTGCAGTCGGGATACAGAATGCAGTTCTGTATCGATCTTCAGGGTGGATGCCTATTTGCCAAAATGCACCTTTGAGGTCAAATTTGGAGAAGATGGTTGCATTGGAAAGCTGAGAGAATAGTGTGCTTGTCTTTGGAACATGAAACTTATCATCTCGTAGGAAGAGATTGAGGGGCTTGTAGTCAATGACGAGTCTCTTTTTTCCTCTTTTTAATTCGGACCTCTTTTCTACATAGAAGGCTTGGCAGGCCCACGGAGAGGAAGTGGGCTCTATAAGGCCTTGCTGTAGTAAGTCAGCACATTCAGTTTGGGCTAATTTCAGGTCAGAAGGAGACATGCCAGAATGGCAGGCTTTGGTGGGGTTGACATCTTCATTAAGCTTGAAAGGAAGCCGTATGAAGAATGTAGGGTTCCGCCACAAAGGGTTAGGGTGAGTGAAGGAAGAATGACTATCTACACAGAAACGTAGTAGCTTCTTCTGAACTTCTTGGAAAGATGGATGGATCTCTGACAGAGGAAAAATCTTCGGAAGGAATGTAAAAGATTTGAAGTCTTGTTTATAAGTGATTCCTTCAGGAAGTATGCGGAGAGATCTGCATTTGCTATAGACATCCCATCCGATAAGGATATCTTTATCTGGGAGTGGAGTGCCAATGACACGTACCCAGTGAGTGAAAGATGGGAACAGTTTGATACCAATTTTGTGTTTTGATATCAGGTGAGTAGCAAAAATCTTTCCGTCAGCAGCTCTGAAATGTTGTATATGGGATGTCCATGCATGAGGTGGAAGGACTTTTGGGTTCATCATGGTGGTGTGAGAGCCGGTGTCAAAATAGGCAATGACATTAATAGGTTTGGAATATTTTGTTTCAAGGATCTGGATGTTTGCCTGTGGGCTGGGTGGTTCAAAAGGTTTGTGATTGGGTTGTTTTGTTACTTGGGCTTGAAAAACATCTGGGGTGTCTTCAGAGGAAGAAGAATAGTAGTGATCAGGGTCAGACCCTGAACCTGGAGTATCTGTGTCCTGAACAACGAAAATTGTATCTGCTGTAACTTCGTCTTGTTCAGAGAAGACAGACTCGATGTCAGCATCAGAAGGAATTGAATCTGCTAGTTGGGTAATTTGTTGAACCAGCTTGGCAGATTTGGCCTTTTTGTTGGGGCATTGTCTGGCATAGTGGCCCATTTGGCCACAAATGAAGCACTTAGTTGATTTGTTTCTTCCTCTTCTGGCCTTTCGTCTGAAGGATTTGAACTTATTGAAGTTCTTTGTCTTTGACTGGAAGCGGCGATTTGAGGATTTGAAGTGATGCTTCTTTTTGGTCTTGCAATGGCATTGGTCAGCAGCTTTGCATTTGATCTGAAGGGAAGGTTGTTTACATTGGGATTCATACTTCTTTCCTTCTCTGATCATTTTGGAAAACACCTTTTGAGTTGCACAAAGCTTTTCTAGAGCACTGAGGGTGAACATATGGATTTCACCTAGAGTGATATCTGGAATTGCTCTGCCTGTGGACTCAATCTTTCGGTGGAGTTCATCTTGGAGTTCAGTAGGAAGTGAATTGATATAGACATGCCTGAGACTGGGATCATTGATACCACCAAGAACATGGTATCGTCCTGACATCCGGGAGTAATGGAATTGGATGTCTCTCTTTTTCAGAGAACAGCACTTCATTTCGAAGTATTCTTGCTTGGTTTGAGTGTTGAAGTGGACGGGATCACCAAGAAATTCTCTGAAAATGTATCCCATGGCTTGGGAGGCTGATTCAGTGCGGACGAACTGGAGTTGTCTATATTCACCTAGGGCTTGGTACCAATCTCTTAGCGAACCAGTGAATCTCGAGACAAATTCACGAAGAGCTGTTTCAAGATCATAATCTGGTTTAGACAATTGGAGGTCAAGCCAAGCACTCATTTCAGAAATTCTTTTTCTCCAAGTATCTGGAGAAGTATCGTCAAGAGTGAACCATGGACCGTTAGTAGGTCTAGCAGGTAACGGTTGTCCTGGAGGAGGAGGATTTTCAGCAGGTTCTTCAACATATGGGGCATTCGAGGCTTCGTCAGGAGACTCGTAAGCACGAGTAGAAGGTCGAGGGTCAGTTGTTCTGAAAGCCATGAATGTCGGATGGAGGGTATCAGTGGGGTCTGAAGGTGAGCTAGTGTCATCTGAATACTGGGTGGATTGAAGAGAGTGAACATCAGAGTCTTCATCCGAATGGAAAAATCTGTGTCTGGAAGCAGAGAGGACAGGGTCATAAGGTTCAGACATTGGTTGTTTTCCTTCTCTGGATGAAGATGGAATATTCTTCATTTGTGATGATTGTAAAGACGTTAATGGAGGATATTTTTTAAATAGTTCACCAGTGGATTTGAAAAACTGGGCATCATTTGAGGGTGAAGGAGAATAAGGCGGAGAGGTAGAGAATAGTGAGGGAGTATAAGGTCTGTAGTAAGAAGGGATTGTGGATGATTGCATTTTGTCCTTGTTCATCTGGTTCAGCTGTTCTTTGAGCTGCCTGATCTCTTTCTCCTTACGGTTAAAGTCTGGGCCGGTATATCCTACCCGGAATGATGCCGGTAGAGTACACTTGTGATACAACGCCACGTACTGGATCCATTTTAGGTATCCTCTGGAGTCCAGAGTGATCGAGTTAGACTATATTGATTCAAAGGTTTATTTAGAAAAGAATCTCTCCAAACAATGGCCAACAATACAAGCTTTACTCCTCCTAGACTGTCTTCTTCCTTATCTATTACACCTACTCCCTCTATTAGACGAACCCTCTCCAATAAAATAGAAAACCTAGTAGAATATTCTCACATTCCCCAGAACGTCCAAATTGATTCTACTGCTGTCCCTCTTCTCAACCCTTACAACATCTTCAAGAGAAAAAAGTCCATGGTCACCAATATGACCCGTCTTGTGTCCCGCAGACCCCTTCCTGTCAAAGAATATATCCAGTCTACAGGACTTGATAATTGCCTCATTCCTGCTTCACCTGCCGAGCAATATGTTGACCTTGAAATAGGTCAGCCAATGATCAACCATTGGATTAATGAAGGCTACTCCCATCTACACATCGGAGCAATTCGCCTAATCCTCACACTCCATGGCCGAAAGGGAATACCTGTTACAGCAAAGGTTGCTTTGCTAAACACCATCTTCAAAAGCTATGACCAAGCAGTCATCGGTACTTGCTTGTCTACTCTCCATGCCGGAAGTGTCCTCCCTCACATACTACCCGAATTTCAACATTCCTCTCAGAGATCCAAACCTACATACCTGCCTCAAAGTCCAAATCCAAATCACTGGTGCTGACATGCAGCCAGATTCCTTTAT